>CM033111.1:7418189-8053682 GCA_019321725.1 Paulownia fortunei
TTTATATGATCATTTATGTAATTGCCATCAAATTTTATAATATTAATACATAAACAACTTCATGATTTGACACCATTGATATCACATTGACCCCATTTGAAATAACACGACACAAAATGTGATACTATTTAAAAATGAAAACAAATACATTTTCACCAAATTAAATTTTTAAAAATAATTAATTTAAATGCATTTTCATTTTCAAATGAATATTGGGAAATTGTTTTATACACATTTTCAAATATATTTTTTAGAAGCATTTTCTAAAATAAAGCTAAACAGAGCCTATATATTTCCATAGGATTTTTGAAACTTGAAGTACTTTATAATATTCCGTTTAACATTGATTATAAGAGGATAATGCTGTTGGTTTATGAAGTATTGGGACAACACTTACCAATCAAACATGAACTTAACTATTTTGAGTGAGTTGAAAAACTGCAATAAAAATACAAATAGCTTTCCATCCTGCACCACATTTTCATTCATTTCTATCTATTGTACTTGATTTAACCAAGAGTTTTAGAAGCGTGAGGCGTTTTACATGTTTTATAATAGGGATTACACCACATGAATTTTCATTTATAATATTTAAAAAATATAAAGTAGTATTAATTACTTAAAATAAGCTATCAATCTACAAAAGCAGTAGGAAAAAAGATGTGGAAAAACTTTGAGATCTAAATGACAAAAAATAGAATAAATAATGAAAAAGATGACGACATTCTGACCTCATTCATAATTATAGCTTAACAGTTTGAATGCAAATAACCATTTTGGATGAAATCCCAGTAGGCTAAGAATTGGTTCATTTTTAGCATGTCCTGTTCAAGGTGTGATTTCATCTGATGTTTTGTATATTGGAATATCTAAATAGCACCTCCTGTGTTTGTAGATTCATTTGTTAATAACTTGGCCTAACTAAACTTTTAATGTCCTTGCCAGATTCAGTATCATTGTTCTGAGGAGGAAATAGCTCTGGGACCAGCTTGCTGGTTATGGAATTATCTGAAAAGAAGTGGTGCATCCGGTTTTTTGCTTCCACTCTCTTGTGGAGTTGCTAGCTCGGCCGTTGCTGCCATAGTTGGTTGCATGTGCCAGCTAGTCGTCAAAGGTCAGCTTCCCTTTGTTACCGCTTCAAAACCGATTGTAAGGGGCTTGACTAGGGGTTGTTGAAAAGAAATTATTTTCTTTTGCTCCGACCATATCTTCTCTAAATGTATGAAGTAGACAAAAGAATCGAAAGCTCTCCTGGATTGAATGGTTTTATTAGTAAGGATTTGATCGAGCTCCTGGAATTGAAATAAGTTCGGAGAAGGAAGAGATAAGAGGGCCCTATGGAGAATGTGGTGGGAAATTCATAACAGAGTCCAACCACAACCACCAAATTAATTCTCTTGATGCATAAGGATGCTAGATTATCTAGTAGAAAAGATTGAAAAATCATCAAACAGGAAACAGCCCCTTAAGTATCTTGTTCAAACCCTAACCCCTAGAAAACCTTTTTATATCTTAAGGTACAGGGAGAACCACCCTTTTTATCATGAGCGTAACGATTTGAATTTACCATATCATAATTTTCTTCCAAACTATCTATTTAATCATCTTTTTGATCTAAAACATATATAACAGCATGGTAATTAGAAAAAAAAATTCAAGCTTCACAGGATAAATAGATATGGCCCAGATAAAGCGATTGCCACGACCACTTTTTGTATAGCTATGTATTGCTCCAATTGTTAAGGTTAACAGTGTTCAGCTGAGTACAGAATGCATACAATTTTGTGTTTTTTGTGTCATTGCTCTATTACTGTGTGGCATAAAATCTGTTCAATTGGTCACTCTTGTTCCGTGCTTTTGTATAGGCATATTCCATAATAATCCTTTGAAATGATTGGTTGAAGTTTTCAGAAATGAAATTGATGAACTTAACACTGTTACTATGGTTGCATAAATTGCTCTTTCCGGTTTGGAGACACAGATATTTTTTTACTGTTATCATGCTTTGTTGGGAACCCCTTGACTAGTGATGCAAATGTTCCTTCAGAAATTGCAAATGGAGATGAACAAGTCAAAGCTGATGCTATAAGAATTGGCCATTACATCGATGGACAGTTTCCAACAGACAGCAGAGAATTTGCTAAACGCATATTCTACACAGTTTTCATGGGATCTGAAAATAGGTAAGAACGTATCAGCAAAATAACTTTTTTTCAGCCTTAATATATCCATACATCTTGCCATAGACTAATATTGTCAAGAAGCTTAAAACTGTAAGGTCTCCATAATTCCAAAATATTATTTGTTACTGTTTCAGCATCTCTGTAGGGATGAAGAATGCTATTTTTTATGGTTGGTTAGTCTGAGCGACCACATTTTAGACTCTTATCTATTATTTCCTGATGCCTGCTGGACTAAAAATTGTGAATCAATGTCAATGGTCAATGTTTCCTGAGATTTTTTTTATATAATTACCCATCTTAGCAGATGTTGTAACTTTGCTTTGTCAAATAGGTTGACAATGATGCCTCATACTTGTTGGACCATGACATGTCGAAACATGGAAGCTACTCATCAGCTTCTAGATTCTAAAAATAGATATGAATTAATCAGGCTATAGCATACGGTAGGGCAATCATAAGTTAAAATATTTATTTTTGGTCATAACATCAGTTTGACTGGTTTTACATTTGAACTCATCAAGTATTTTAGTTTTGAGTTCTGAGACTTTTTTTCTAAACACAATGTGTGTGTCACTGAATGAAATAGTACACTACATGATAATTTCAGTTAATTTGAATAGATATTAGAACATTTTTATAAAAAAAATTATAAAACCATTACCAAAAGGGCTGAGCGGCTTTGTACAGAAGTTGGAGGAGATTTTATGTTTTGTTTTATTATTTGACAACTGGGAGTGTAAGCTCACTGACTGCAATCATTCAGCTTCTACGTAGTTTGAATGTCTAGCAGACATGGACCTAACCAAATGTGTTGCGATTACTTTATAATGATGAAGACTATTTTTCCTGTATGTACCATCAACAATTCACAGCCTTTTTCTGTTATAGCTCTGATGCCTCAAGCAAGCAGTCAAGGGTGCTTGCAGAGGACATTGGATCATGGCATCTTGATGTTTCAATAAATGGAGTGGTTTCTGCCCTGCTCTCTCTGTTTCAGACACTTACAGGAAAGTGTCTGCATAACAAGGTAGAAGTTTACAGACTTAAAAGCTCATCTGGTGCCCATATCGAATTTCCTCTACGTATAATGAGAATTATTAGAGGACACTTATTTGATGCTTTTGGATCTCTATCAGTTCGTATGTTGACAAAAGTAGATATGCTATGTTAGCTGGAATAATGATACCATTGAGAGTTTGTAATTTGCTCATTGATTTTTTTTTTCCACAGGAAGATGGGGGAACAAATGTTGAAAACTTAGCATTGCAAAATATTCAAGCTCGAAGCAGAATGGTAGTCACATTCATGCTAGCCTCACTCTTGCCGTGGGTTCACAACAAGACAGGTTTTTATCTGGTCTTGAGTAGCACCACTGCGGATGAAGGATTGTGTGGTAATCTAACCAAGGTGCTTATACACTGTGTTTTAAGTTTAGAAACATGCTTGACAAGATCAATATATGGTTTCCATGCATTGGATAATGTCTTAATTAAAATAAACTTAATTTTCCATTAACCAACTCATCGCCATGAAATACCGGAAAAAAAAAAAAGGAAGAGAAGTACACTCATTCAACTGTCAACCTGAATCTGAAAACAAATGTTGAGCCAATGTTCAACAGTTACCCTTGTGAATTGTCTAATACTGAATCAAGCGTCATTTAGTTTCGGCTGGCTGACTCTATTCCTGAACAATTTTTATGACGCAATGCAGATTTGTGTATTCCTCAAAATGATAACATACGATTAGAGGCTTTAGTTTCTTTGAGGCTTTTTCCTTCTAATAATTAATAAATGCGTCGTCATCTCAAGTATGGTTGCAGCTCCGGTGATATAAATCCAGTTGGAAGTATCAACAAGCAGTATCTTCGGGCATTTTTGAGATGGGCTGCTGCCCATCTTGGTTACTCATCTTTAGCAGAAGTTGAAGCTGCTCAACCCAATGCTGAATTGAAGTCTATAACAACCAATGACTCCTTGGTATCTATCTGATCCCATGGCTCAAATAAGCCCTTGTTATTATTGAGCTAATATTCCCCCTCCCCTCCCCTCCCAAACTTGCTTTTGAAAGATCAAAGTATAAGATGCTGTTTTACTTTTGCTTACAATGTTGAGAACTGTTCTGACAGTTTTTCTTCCACTGAAATATTGGAAGCATGAATTTGTTTTTTTCCACTCAACAGCACTTTGCAAATCTCTAGGTAAATGGTGAACTTTTGGATGCAGGAATCTGACAGTATATTTTATTTGAAACAGCGGGGTGAAGTGGACATAGGAATGACAGATGAAGAACTCACAGTCTACGGAAGGTTGCGAAGGATTTTCCGCTGTGGACCTGTATCCATGTTTCAGGTTTGTGTAGATATCTTCAACTGTATTAGGCACTGAAGCCAGCCCATACAGTCTTGTTTTGTTACTTGTGTAGTGGCTTAATTGCCTCGTTCAGGGTGTTTATTACATAATAATTTGTGTTATTTAATGAGAAAAAAACATGTTGATTTAAGTAATTATCATAACTTGCAGCTGAAAAAGAGTGCCTTAAATTTTAGGACTAAATTCTATCCATTGTTAAGATCAGGTTTCTGCAAACTGCGCACGACTATTAGTTGGGGATGGAGAAAGAACCAAACAAAAGAAGCTTATTCAAGCAAGAAATTAATCTATATTCTCAAGTTACCAGAAACCATATTCAAAATAATAATACAAGGCAATATATGCTTTACATGTAATATAAATCAACTTTTTTATGCATAAATCGTAGTATTAGTTATGGCTTCTCTTATTCCTGAAAACCAGGATTCATGGTCATGCCAAGAGAGATTTGTATTTGCATCTTATTAATGCTGCTTCTAAGAAAGATATCTTGCAATTTTTGTGTCATGTCCAAACTTAATTTCCTTTTGATATTTTATACTTCTCAAACTGACTGAATTTCATTGCAGTTTCTGTAACTAAATATAATGTTGTTATTTTTGAATGGTTCGAATTTCATTAATGGATTTCATATTTGTGGCAGAATCTCTGTTACAAATGGGGGACAAAGTTAACTCCAGCAGAGATTGCTGACAAAGTGAAGCACTTCTTCAAGTACTATTCTGCGAATAGGCATAAGATGACTGTTCTAACACCTTCCTATTTGGTGCAGGTAACATTTTTCTCAGTGATTTATCTCATGAAGATAAACTTACAGCATAGTCTCTTGCCTTAAGTTCACATGCTTTTTTCAGAGTTATTCACCTGAGGATAATAGGTACGATCAACGACAATTCCTGTACAACGCAAGTTGGCCATATCAATTTCGAAAGATTGATGAACTTTTGCAGCAGCAACTTAATGGTGATGGAGAGGCTCTTGCAGGATCTCCTGATCAAGAAATGGTGAACGTGTAATGTTATTGTGTTGATATTAATAGGCTGTTAAAGCAGAGAGAAAGTACCAAGAACCTTTAAAGTCTCAGTAAGAAGTTATAGCTTATTTGTGTGGGAGGTGGATGTGAATGTAAACAAGTATGGACCTCAATAGAATTTGACTTGGCCTAAGAAACCTGTCCACGTAAATTTGACAGCCTCCCTCAATTTATTCGAGCATTAAGTTTCATATCTGTGCAATATGCTATTCGTTTTGTTCTCTTTAATATTTATAGATGAAGTATCTTATCATAAGTCTGCAACTCTCATAGATGGAGCTAGTAGAGAGGCCGGATACGGATGATAAGGGGATGAGTGTGGGCTACGTTTGTCTAGACCCGAAATACGATTCGTTAAAATTTTTGAAGACTCAAGATCCACACTTACTTTAAAATATTAAAGATTATATTTTAAAAAAAATAATGTTATTAAAATTTTCAAAAGATCTAAACAATCATATAAATATATATAATATTTTTTAAAAAAAATAAAAAATTAAATGAGTCGGGTTTGGTCAGGTTGGGTCTGAAGTGGAAAATTCAAGAGTCAATTCACACTTATTTATATTGTTAAAATCTATCTCATATAAGACGAGTCCAAAGTGGGTTCGGACCCATCCTATTGTTATTCCTAAGGTTAAATTTTAATTTTAATTTGTCTTATTATTATTCTTTAATCTCAAATTTTATAGGTAGATTGCATAAAACTCAAAGTTTCTCCATTTGAATTTTAAATTATCATCACACATGAACTAAAATATTTAAAAATTCAAGCTCTATTTGACCGATTACATTTGTGATGGAGAGATTCAAATATACCAGGGTGACTGGAATGAAATAATGAAATTATGCAGACATGGAATGAATTTAGGAATAGAATAATATGTATATATTAATTTTTATATTTAGTATGTATAATGAATGAAAAAAGAATTGAATCGTTATTTCTTGTCTGATTGGTAATTAGAAATGAGTGATAGAAATAAAATAAAATAATTTTAAAAATCAAAATACCCTTTAATAGAAAATTTATGAAATAAAATTATATTTAATATGTTTTACATCAATGAATATGTTATTATTATTTTGATGGATATTAAACAATATATATATAAATATAGATAAAATCTTATACTAACATATTTTTTTAAAAAATACAAAAGATCGATAAATGGGTTTTTGAGCAAGTTTCAATTTTTATTTTTTTTAGAGTTGGATAGAAACTGAATACGACTCGTTAAAATATTATACATATTTTTATATTTACCATATATGTATTTATGTGATATATATATATATAATTATGCATGTTACATATATACTGAAAATACAAATATAATATTCTTATAATAATAATATAAAATTAATAAGTAATTTATGCTAATAATGTAAAAACAATAAATATATTTAAATTTTTTAATATTTTAATAATAAAAATAATTATTTTTTATTAATAATATTATTTTATTATATATAGAAATTTCACGTTCATAAAAATCTTGATGGGACAAGTTTTGAGTTTATTCAATATCTTTGTTATATTTAAAATGATAATTTTGTCAAAAATAATATAGTTTTATTCCTGATTAATTGGGAAAAGTTAATCCCATGAGTAGGAAGAAAACGACTGATCTATATTTTTTGAATGAGATTCCTATGAGAATGGATATTTCTACCCATAAATTATACTAATCATATTAATAAGAATGGATTTGAAAATGTACATTCTATTCTCACTCCATTCTTGTATATCATGCCATGAAACATTTTATATGACATACTATGTTGGTTAGGAAATATTAAGGGTGATTATGGTGTAGGTTTACAATTTTTTTTACTATTTTTAAATCAAATTGCCATATATTATTTTGTTGGAAACTAATTTTAAATTGCGATTTTGTCAAATAAAACGAAAGTGCGGTTTGATGGTTTTTTTTGTAAAATTTCGTTAACGCAAGTGCACGTTATTGTATACAAGTAATAAAGTGATAAATAAATTATCGTTTTCATGAGAATTGGTGAATTATTAAGTACCGAAATTATGTTAACTCTAATTTTATTTGAATAAATAAAAATAATTTTTTTTGATTAGAAACTAAATATATCTAAACTAACTAGTGATCAAAATTAACTAATGATGAAATTCAAAAATTTAAAAGTCTAGGGTTATGATTTCACCGTAATTAATCCGAATCGAATAATTCATCTCATCAATTTCAATTTAATTCCCATGTGATAGTCAAGAATTTCTAAATTATCTACTAACCTCTCCCAAGGTCTAATAAAAATATTATCAATTACTAACTCACTATATTCCTATGAGAATTACAATAATTAATAATTCATTTAGTTTTATGGATCTTCAACAAGACTACACAAACCATGCAAATATATTTATATCTCACTGCAATTTATGGTTCTCTACACATAGAACTAAATACATATATCACCTCTTGGGTCAATATGATTAGCAAATCATTTAAATAGTGACCAAATAATTGAAAGCATTAAGAATAATGTAAAAAACTCAACTTGAAGATAAATTAAGAATTAAATTGATAAAAATATTCAACACATCTTAATTAGATTACATCACAACCCTAAAAAAGAAAATTAGTTCATGATGATAAAAATGAAAGATAATTTAACAAAATCCATGAACATAATTAATGAGAAAAGGAGGAAAATGAAATAAAATTTGGAAGATGATAAGTTTCTTCCCTTGTAAATATCTTCTTCTCAAATTTTGAAAGAATTCTCTCATCTTCTTTTTTGGCTTGTTTTCTCTTCTCTCCCTTTCTCATTCTCTAAAAAAAATCTAATTTCTTCAACCTTTGAGGCTTTTGAATTATTGAAAATCACATGAAAGATGTCCTAAAGAGGGCAAAATAATGATTTTGCCCTTACTTGTTCGCCCAGCAGCACCTAGGTGCTGATTGGCGCTGCCCATTCTGTCCAAGGCAGTACCTGCAGCGCTACAGGGCCGCGCCTAGGCGCTGCACTTGCTGCCCAAAATTTATATCTGCAGCACTTAAAGCCTCTTTCAACTGATATTTCACCACTTTCAAGGCATAACTGATTTTTGGTATCTTCATATGAATTGTAGCTCTATGTCTTGGTTTTTATAAATACTTGAATTAACTCAATATGAAATCTATAGAAAGAGTTATGCCTAAAATACCAAGATGTGTCATACCATAAATTTTCAGTCAAGTGTAAACTATTTAATTCAATTTTTCTCATTGAAATAAAAATAACTGGATTTCATAGTAAACATAAAAGTTATAGAACTATCTCTTGTCTTTCTAATGGTTCAAGAAAAAAATCAAAATAATATTGAAGCAAAACGTTATGATTGAAATACAAACACTGCCCTTAACAACACAAAAAAGTGGATTATTTAAAATTTTAATCAAATTTTATGTTTTTTTCTATTTTCTTCTCATTTTCCTATTACCTAAAATATATCAAACTAAATACATAAAAAGTAACATAAACACTCAAAAATTAATTAAAAAATTAAGCAAATGATACTCAATTAATGGGTATAAAATCCACTCATTAATGGTTGTTGCTCTTATTTTTTATCTTAAGTCTTAAGATTGAAAGATGTGAGTTGGAAAAAAGAATAATCAGTTTAATTATTAAGGTTTTGTATAATAGGTAGTTTACAAAATTACTCTTTTAATGTATAAATAGGCGGTTCAATTTTTTACGATTTTTTTAGCTTCCAAACTACCACCGCACCGTTTTAGCTGTGTGGTTTTTATTTTGTATTTTAAATTGTGATTTTTGTGATAAATCAATATTAACAGTGCAGTATGGGACAGTTCGAATGGTTTTTTAAAAATTATGATCACCCCTAGGAAATATCTCCTTATAGTATGGTTTTTTTCAATCTATTTTGGGAAAAATTATTACAAGTATTTTCATTCAATATGGTATTGCCATTTATACTCACACAGTTCTAATTAACTATTAGTAATTTTTTTGTGGACTTTTAAAATAAAATTTTATTTTTAATCTTTTTTTTTTAAATTATGATTGATTTATAGTAATGATGTAACATCCCCATTCTCAACTACTATACTATAAAATTTAAAGATTTATCTAAAATTTCATGCCCCATAAAAAATAAGCCATTTTTTTTACATGAAATTAGCATCAGAATATTTGTATTTCTAGTAATAATTGAATATGTGGAACGGAATATCGAAGCAAAACAAGAAAAAAAATGTTTCTAATACCGAGACTTGGAGTTATTTACGCCCCCAAGTGATTGTGCGAAGAAATATGATTCTTATAATTAGAATTAGAAATACTTCTAATTAAATTTAAAATCCTTTCATCCATTTCAATTTTGAAATCTCAATTTAATACATCTATGTCCTAGCACTATCATATATATTCTTTTATTTAAAAAAGTTACTAAAATGATATGTTAAAGGACTTAAGTGGACCTCAAAATTGCTAATTTTCGAATATTCATTTTCCTTTTCTTTTTTCCCTTCTGGAATATTTTCAGGGACCTCACTCAAATTGGTGGTCTATATTTGTTTGAAACATTTTAATAGACTCACGTAAGCTCATAATACTAACCTTTTTTGAGTACAGTTTTTCCCTGAAAAGCTTTAGTGGGAAACAGAAGAAAGAAGCCAAATTCTCAAACTTCTTCTATGTGCAGCAATCTTTGCTGTACTTGACACTATTTATTGACGACAAACATGCGAACTTGTGATCCCAATTTCACCTGAAAATACACACGCACACCCACGCTCAACTGTGTGGCATATAGATACCCAAAATTTGTACTTACACAATGGCGATCCCGTCCCCTTCTGCTCCCAGCTTTTGTTGTACTACTCGCTCCGAGCCCACTCACCGGCGCTTATCACAACCCATTTCGACGTGGGCTCGGACGAACCTCCCATCTCGGGTCTTGGCCCGGCCCGCTATCACGTCCCGGCTCAACGCCTCTTCCGATGGGGAGGTGGTGTACGAGCTCAATTACAACAGCAACCGCCGCCGGATGGGTGCGTTCCCTGTGTACGTTACGCTGCCGTCGGACGCGGTGGGCTCCATGGCGCAGACGATGAGGCGGAAGAAGGCCATGGCGCAGTCGTTTCGGGCGCTGGCCGCGGCGGGAGTGGAGGGGGTGGCGATGGAGGTGTGGTGGGGGCTGGTGGAGAGAGAATTTCCAAGAAGCTACAATTGGCGAGGCTATTTGGAGATCGTTGAAATGGCGAAGCGTTTTGGGTTGAAAGTTCGGGCCGTGATGGCCTTTCATCAGTGCGGTTCGGGCCCTGATGACCCATTCTGGTTGGTAACTATCTCCAAATTCAGTTCTCTCTCCGGGTTTTCTGTTGTATTTACTGCACTGTTTAATGCCTTTTTTTTTTTGTTTTTTGAGGTGCATAATGGGCTAATTTTGTTGGAAATTGTTAAAATTATATAAGGTATACCAATTGATGCATGCAGATTTTAGTAGAAGTTTTCTTGAATCCTGATGCATGTTAAGTGACTTGTTTCTGTTCCTCGCCTTTGCTGGTAATATTGTTTGGTTCTATATAATATTTTGATGTTGATTTGGATCTATTTTGATATTTAGAGCTACCAAAAGTTCCTAAAACATGCACGATCTAATTGGTACATGGAAAATGTTAATTTGTTAGTAGATGATGTTGAAATGCCTGCATTTGCATTTGAGTTTAATATTCCGGAAAGTTCTAATATTTATGTGGTCGTGTTCATCATTTATATACATTGCAGAACTTGAAAAGGAAGTAGTCTCCAGTATTCAAAAACCTAGACTTCTATGTCAGAACACATATGTGATATGGATCGTTGTTTTGGGCCTTTAGAATTCAAGCATACTCAACATAGAGAATTGCTGGAAGATGATTAAGTAGCTGCTTACATGCAGAAACAGAATTGTGGTTGCAGTGTTTCTTGACTGGTTATTATTTGGACCATATTGATGTGGATGTGATCTGATGAATTAGTGTTTGGGGATTGATCATTAGCATGTCTAAATTTAAGGCAATGGCCCCTGATAGAGTTGAGTGGGAAAGAAAAGGATCCATGTGGCTGATCCCACATAAGTTTTGGTCTAATTTTTGTTGAAATAGAGTTGAGAGAGATGTGCTAATCATTGTATCATTTTCTTAATATATTTGATATGTAAGGCCCATGATATGTAATGAAGTTGATTGAAAATTTAATTTGTTCTTACAAGTTAATTATGTGGTGAGTGCGTCATTGTCTTGCCAGATACTTCATCCAGATTGAATGAAAATTTGTTGTTATCTTTATGCATCTCGGTATTTTGTTAAATCACTTAGGCTGAAAATTGAAGGTATTGTATTTGAGAAAAGAATTTGGAGCTAAAGATTCTGAATCAGTCCCAAAATTGGGTGAAATCCACAATAATGATTGAAAAAATAGCTGAAAATTGGTGCTAAAGAGTTTTGTATCCATAGTAACCCACAATTATCCTGCAGTTGTTATCACCCAACGAGATTGGATTTATTATTATATATTTGAAATCCTTGGTTGTCAAATCCTTCATTACATACGCAACCTGAGAGAAAGTAGTTTTCAAGTTTCCTTCAAAGACCGATAAGGGCATTTAGATAATCAACCAGATATTTCTCAGTCCAAGGACAATTGCTGTTAAGGAAAGACATATTGAACAAGAAGATTCTTAAGGAAAGACATATTGACCATGGAGATTCTTTCTTTTACATTTCTTTTGTACTTAAACAATTCTTAGTGCAATTGACACTGAATAAGAGGAACTAATAGGGGTCACTATCTGGAATCATTTAGTGTAAAGTTGGGCATGTCATTATCTATAAAGTTGCTGGGATCTCCTGAATGGTGTAGAATTTATAATGAAATTTTATTTGAGATTAGCAGTAAGGCCAATGCAACTCTGGTCATATTTAGATGCGCCCTTTAACCCTTGCCCTAAAATCTGGACTAAGGACATTTGCTTCAACTTTGTAGGGATGTCCTATGTCCTAATACAGAAGAATATCAGGCTGGTGATTACATGCTATTACTTCTTGTTGTGACATTGAGAGTATTTACAAGTTCAGAAGGGTGAGAAGTACTGATTCATGTGCAATAGGTAACAGTAGATATATGGACTGATTCAAATGTAATAAACAGTTACATCGATATTGAGTATTCCGTTTGCTCTTTGTAAATTTGGAGGTCATGCCTAGTCCCCGTCTACTTTATTTGTTATTCTGAAGTTTAGAAACAAGTAGGGATCTTTGCCTAACCGTCCGCCTAGACACTTTGGGCAAGACTTAAATATATTGATCCTTCAATGGACACTGTGCTTCAAACTTAAATATTTTTTCTTGCTTTCCTTTTCAACTCTCCTGTTGATACTGGATCTCAGTTTCACCCTTTTCTTTGAGCAAGGATTCCTCTCCCTCTATGGGTGCTTGAAGAAATGGATAAAGATCCAGATGTATCATATGCCGATAGGTTTGGTAGGAGGAATATGGAATACATTTCGTTGGGATGTGACATTCTTCCTATCCTGCATGGACGATCACCAATTCAAGCATATGCTGATCTCATGAGGAACTTCAGGGACACATTCAGATCATTTCTTGGTGGCATTATAACTGTAAGACTGACCTGCATGATGGTCTTTTACTACCTTTTTTATTTTTCAGTTTTCTTTTCTTCTTCTCCTCTTTCTTTTCTTGTTTGTTTGATGTCTCCGTTATAAGATTTATTTTCAAGGTGGCTTTTATTTCCAGGGAATTCAAGTTGGACTAGGTCCTGGTGGTGAACTAAGATATCCTTCATGCCCTACTCAGAAGTTAACTTGGGCTTGGCGCTCTCGTGAACTTGGTGAATTTCAATGCTATGATAAGGTATACATAGAGTTTTACATCTCTTTATCTTACACAGCCTTTTTCCATTATCTTAGAGAATATTTTCAATCTATTATTCCTCATTCGACTTGCCAGTATATGCTTGCCTCTCTGAATGCCTGTGCACGCGAGATAGGAATGCGCGAATGGGAAAATGGAGGCCCTATTGGTACCAGTAGTTTAACGCAAAATCCTGAAAATACAGAATTTTTCAGAAATGATGGTTCATGGAAGACGCCGTATGGAGAGTTCTTTCTTGAATGGTACTCAGGAATGCTGCTTTTGCATGGAGAAAGGATCTGTAGGGAGGCAGAGACAATTTTTCGGGGCAATGAAGTCAACATGTCAGGAAAAGTTGCTGGGATCCACTGGCACTACGGCACAAAATCTCACCCCTCAGAGTTGACATCTGGATACTACAATACCGCAATTAGAGATGGATTTATACCAATTGTTCGCATGTTTGGTAGGTATGGTTTTACAATGTGCTGTGCATGTTTTGAGATGCAAGATGCTGAAGAGCAACAGATAAATCCAGCCAGTAGGCCCGAAAGCTTCCTTAAGCAACTTCTGCTTGCTGCAAGGATCTGTGACGTTCCATTAGAGGGTGAAAATTATTCGACGAATTTGGATGATGAGTCATTCCAACAGGTGTTAAAAATGTCCAAGTTCTACTCAGATGGACTAGAAACGCCATCATTTTCTTTCAACTTTGTTAGAATGGACAAAAATTTGTTTGAGTCTCGCAATTGGGTTAGTTTTACGCGTTTTGTGAGGCAAATTTCAGCTATCAATATGTTTCAAGCCAGCTTAGATTTTGGTGGAGGCAACACCACTTCTCCATCAGGTGCTGCTTTTGCTGGAGCTGTTCTTGCATATTAGGAAGAAGCTTCATTTCATATGGACCTTTCCTTGCTACACAGCCATTGGATTAGGTGTGTACCTCATCACTGCTTCTGATGTACTGGTATTATCAATTGCTAGTAGGTCTTTTAACTTACAATAATTCTATGTTCAGGTAAATGATTATTAGGCTTAATTTCTGAACTGCACAATAAAATGGTGCCTTCCTATATGTTGGAAAAATATATGTAATCGCATATTACATATATATAAACACGTATTCGAGCGGGCGGACTGGGTATACCTATATACAGTGCAATTTTGTATAGAGAAAAAAATTAGGAGAGTATTCAGGAGAATATGTTCATTTATATATATATATAGAGAGAGAGACAGAGAGAGAGAGAGAGAGATTTTCTATCCCAATTCAATTAGGAATTCTAATTTCACCCAAATATGGAATTAACATCAAATTCAAATATGAATGTTAATTGAATTATTGGTCCAAAACGAGCCAATATCCGACAATATATATTGACAACGGAAGGCTATATTTAAGCTCAAACATGGTTTTTATTAGGGGTGGTTATGAATTATAAAAAAAAAAAAACCATCTAAATCGTATTGCACCGTTTCTTTAATATTGATTTTATGACAAAAATAGCAATTATGAATTTTTTTTAAACAAACTTCGCAATGTTAGGGCAGTGTGATGTCGGTTTGAAAAAAAAATAAAAATTGATTACTTAACCGCACTTTAATCTTGTTGTCCCTCTATAAGTTAAGTAATAAAACTTATTATTTCTTACTTAATATTATGAATTGTTGAATGAATTATTGGCCAACTCCAATCAAACTTCATATACTAGTTCTAAACACTCATCGATAATTCTTGTTACTTAATATTAATTATTATTTTGATCTCATTTCATTTATGTAATGCAATTTGCACTAAATTTTATAATTTTTGTAATTCTGAAAACTTAGTTCTTATATTTCTATTTTGAAAACACTTCATTGTTATTGTTTGAATATTTTTTTATTTCAATTTAATTTTTTATTAATATTTTCAAAAATATTTTTTTACAATCACATAATTTTTTTTATTAAAACCGGCAAACCGCTTGTAACCTTCTTGAAACACACATTTGATTTTACTTAGTAAAATCATAATTTAAAATTAATATTTAATAAAATTATATATGATAATTTGAGTTGAAATTAGTAAAAAATAATGACCAAATTGCAACGTGATCAGCCCTTGATTTTATCATTTCAACATATTTTATGTTTAGGATGTAAATAAATCGTATCGAGTTATAATAAAATATAGTTCAAGTTTGATTTAATTTTTTATCGAACTTAAAATTATTTTTGAATTTGATCTAGTAAACAAATTTAACTTTAATTGAGCTTTAGTCAGATCGATGGAATTTTTATCCTTCAAAATTTTTACCACCCTCACCTTCAATAAATACCAATATCATGATAGTATACTACTCTTATCTTATGAAACAATTTAATTTTATAAACCAATGTTGTTGAGCTGCATTACTCCAAATCATAATCTTCATTAATGTAAAAAGAAAATATGCAAATATTTATGAAAAGCAAACAATTTGACTGCTTTCGCGTGCAATGCACGTGTACTAATTTCTGTATTTATTTATTTTTTCTCTTTATTTTTTTCTGGTACGAAGCAAGTGGAACTACTAGTAACCCTAAAACTATGGTACAAACATTAGAAAGATATTTAATTATTATTTATAATTATTCACCAACTAGAATTTTTATAGGTCTGCATGAAACAAACTCCTGATCATTCCTGCAAAGAAATTCTATAATTTGGATGGATTCATTTTATTGATGGTCCCATTCTGAGCAAGAGCACATGCACTCACACTGGCACAAATTATTTTATTGACATTTGAAAATGTAATAAAACAAAAGAATAAATAATCAAAATACAGAGGAAATTTTGCTGTAGGCTTGATTTATTTTAATTTTTTATTCAACAATTAGGCTGTAATATTATACAATTAAGGATAATACAACTTAGGATGTTGAATTAATCACTTTTTTTTTTAAAGTTTATTTTCTGCTAAAATGTGCAATTATTTGAGTACTAACTGATATAGTTGGTGCTAACCGCTAATATTCTTTGATTTGTCTAATCATAATAAATTAATCTGCAAATAATCATCATTAATCATTAATAAATTTTATTATTTCTAAGTGCTTTCTCATTGCGAAATAATGATTTTTTAGGTGATTAAGTTCGAAAATAAACATTAACATAAAAGATTTGCAAGACCAATGATATATATTTTTCTAATATTTCTAGTGATAATTTCATTTGATATTGTACAACTAAAAATTTTGATATTTTTTTTAATAGATTTTGCTGCCCAATTTTAATAAATACAACTTAAATTTTTAGTGTTATGTTAAGTATTGTAATGTCAATTTAATTGGTATTGTTAATAGTATTCTAATATCAATTGAACCACACAATGTAAAATAAAATAGACACAATAAATTTTTACATTAAAATATTCTATTGCACAAGGCAATGCCCAAAAAAAGAACAATCTATTAATTAATATCAATATGAATACAATATTTTATTTAAATTAATTTAAAAATTCTCTTTCAGTTTTGAAATCATTTTTTACATTCTACCAATTAATTATTTTTGCAAATTTTCACACTTGAATCACTCTGCGGCATTATGTAATTCATCCATATATTTCTGCACGTTCAATTCCAGTCAAATCCTCTCAAATCCGGTGTTGTTTAGCTGCTTATATTGACTTATCCTTATCCTTCAAGATCTTCTACACTGTGCAAAGAAATAGTTTATATATATATATATATATATCAATACTTAGACCTTAACAAATTTTACAACTAAAGTTTCTTTTTAATCTTTGCGCTTAAAAGTGCCTAAATTATTAGAAATATGGTTGTTATTCATAAAAAATCGCTCGTTTTTCTTAAACAAAAATCTTGGTTCCATCCACCGTTGTGATCAAGTATCAAATTTTATTAAGTCCAGAAAGGTAAATTTTAATATCCAGTTGTTGGTTGAATAAATGGGATAGCACGTGAAGGAAAACTGGGAAATAATTATTATAATGGAGAATGGGCTCATTACGTATGCTAGTTAGCTCTGAAAACGATGGGCTGTATTAGAAAATGATTGCTGATTTCTTCTTAAATATATATATATATATATATATGTATATGTATATAATATTTTTATTTTATTATTTTTATTTTATTTTTATTTTGAATATTTTAAAATAAAATTTACGACTAACTTTTAAATTTCAATCGCTACTTTAAAATACGATAATATAAAAATACATAAAATTTTATTTTTTTAATTCTTATTTAAAATTTAAATGCCTGATCAACACACACACACACACACACACACACACACACACATATATATATATATATTGATTGAGTGCAGACCTGGCAGACAGGCTCTATAACTTTTGTTTTAATTTTGTCAACAAAAGAAGAGGTTGCACTCTTTTCACGAAACGAATCTACAGTCATCATCATCATACTCTTTCTTTTTCTTTTTTCCAATGTCTAATCATACCCAATCATTTTATTTCTTTCTTGGTTTTCCAAGCTCGTTTAACTTAAAAAGAAAAACATTAATTACCATATCCAAGGTGAACATAAGGAAATCAATAATATGGATAACATTTTTAACTAAAACTTGATTTGATTATTGTGAATTTACTATCGATTGAATGATGCGATCAATATATGAATAGATACATCTCGATTTTGCTGGTAATCTTTCTTGTTATTTTTACTATATATTTGATAAGCATTTAAAATATAGTAGTATTTTTGTACGTACTTGAGACTCAAAAAAAGATATATATATATATATATATGTAATTTATGTTGTGAAAAGTGGAGCTATTTTACATATAACTTTTTCTCATAACAAATATACATTTTTTTAGTCGATATTAATTTACTATTATAACCAATTTATCTCACGGTAACTCTACAAACTAAGGATTTGCAGTTTTTAAGATCCTTTCTATTATTCACCATGAAAATATAGATTTGTTTTTAGATGTCTGTTTCATTAAAAGATATATATTTAACTAAAGATTTGCAGTGTTTAAGATCTATATATATGACGTAAATCAGGTATGGAAGCTAGTTATTGATCCATCTGTTCAAAAAATAAAATAAAATGATTAAAAATAGAATGATTATTAAGTTATTTGATTTCAAATCAAACACATTTGAAGGTATAAATTTAATGGGTAAATTATAAAAATTATCTGTGAGGTTTGGTTATTTAAAAAAAAAAAAAAAACTCATCTAATCTTGTAAATTATAAATATCATATTAATATTAATTTTTATTTTATAAATTACATCTATTAAGAAAAATATTTATAAAATAAAGATAAATTTCAATGATATATTTGTAATACCTCAAAGGGTATTTATAATTTTTGAGAAATAATTAAAGATTTTTGTGAGTAAGACTATTAAGCTAAACTTCAAAAATAAATAATTTTTGTAATTATAACGTACTAAAAAATTATATTTTTTTTATAATTCAAGTATCCAAAATTTATATTCGAATTAATATTGTAAAGTGGAAACCTGTCCCCTTGATGCACCCATCAATTTAAATTCGGGTGCGGCAAACTAAGGCGCTATTTTGTCCTTATGAAACTTTGTTTTGCCTTTATCAAGCCTAATACCAAACATGAAAGAAAAATGTTTTTAGTGAAAAATTTTGGAAATTCAGAAATTTGCGGAAAAAAAATTATATAATGAATCTTTTTCTCCACTGTAAAAATGATGTGTCTAACATCTTAAAGATATGAGTTCTAATGGATCTTGATATTTCAAGACTCATCATATAATTGTCACTGTGGTGGACTTTAGTTAGAATACATGAACAACAACAACAGATGATGATGAATAATACATGAAAAATATAATAAAATGTCGTATTATAATTAAATTATTTAATAAATTATATATATATTATATAATTATTTGAATGATATATTAGTTAAAATTCTTATCAAACGTATATTTTGATGGATAACTATATGAATTATTATATTTTTAATTAATTTATTCTTAATTAAAAATTCTCATAAAGTAGTTAGATTTAAATTGTAATATATAGTTTAGATATATTTATTATGATTAAAATATATTCTAAATATTTTAGATATGATGAATTATCCGACAAAAAAAAAATCAATTATAATGAATTTAAAATTTTATCATAAATCATTATCATAAAAACTAAATATTTAACTCCAACCTAATCAATTGAAATAAAACAAGACCATTTTGCCCTCTTGAATTATGCATCATATAGTTTGTACTTCCCTCAACTCTTGAAATTCGTTTTGCCCCGTATAACATTGTTATTCTTAATTTTTAAAAGAGCGTTAGAATTTATCCTCACTTCTTTGAGTGATGATATATCCCAACTTTTTGAACATCTTTGAGTGGTAATTTTCGTTCTCCTCTCTTGAAAATGAGATTAGAGGTTCGGATCCTACTTTCATTCTTTCTTTTTCATGTTTCAAAATTCGAATATAAGAAGAAAAACAAATCATAACTTTTAAAATAGATACGATGTCCCCATGGGACTTAAAATAGATGTTAAAAGATTAAATTGATTTAACTTAAAACCAAAATGACATAACAACCTATTCCAGTATTTCAAATTAACTCAAAGGCGTGCATGTAAAGCTGTATGCATGAAAAAAATAAATACCAATATTAATAATCTATAAAATAGAAGATTAATGTCCTTCCAAAAATCTAGTGAGTTTGTGAAATAGAAAAAGAAAGATATGTATCTAAGAGAAACCCTAATTAGTGCTCAAAATTTACTTCCCCAAAATCCAAGCCATATTAAACAGGTCACTTTACGTGTTTAGAGACCATTGGTTGGGTTCCAATACTGTAGATAAATCCACGTCATCAGGAGAGAATAGCTCAGCTGTAGCAGAAGAAGAGAACCATTTGCCAAGTCGGCTGTTGGTGTTGTACATACGGTCGAGGAAGTAGTACCACCCCTTTTAGCCCTTCTCCCGGAAAGACACAAAACTTTACCTCAATCAACATAAGAGTTATTTATTCATGTTTTAAACATATATTCCTTAACAAATTTTCAGAAGAAAAATTCACATATACTTTCATTCATTATAATTTGGAGGTTTGCCACTGAAGTTTTTCTTGTTTCAAATGAAACATGAAAATTTATAGTCCAAATTCAATCTATATTATTACACAATAAAGACTATTTTTATATATTATCTAACATTATAATATAAGTATATATTTTTTCGTGGTTAAATTATTACATGTTTTATTAACCAATTATACTAAATACAACTATAATAAATACTTTGTTTATAAATGTACATAATCATGTGATTGTGTTGTCTTTCACTTTAAACTATTTTATATTTATTATTCTTATTATTTTTTCAGAACATCTCAAAATAAGTTTATATTTTTTTTAAAATATATTTTTTCATTTTAACATAATGGTATGATATGACTATCTTACATTCATTATTTTTTTTAGAGCTGTTAATAAATCCTTACATTTTTTTTTTATATGTATTAGTGGATCTCATATTTTATGATGGTAAAAGAAATGGAATAAATTATAACTTATCCACACCATTTACAGAAACATGGCCCACCCCTAAAAGGAAATCATAGAGAAAGTACGACCAGTTGTAAAATACTACTTGAAACTTGCAGTTGCACGCAATCTTTTCCCCAGACTCTCTCTATACCTCTCTCTGTTGTCTCTCAATCTGTCTTCCACAGTCAGCCCACCATTCTCACCAGCAACACTTGAAAATGGTGGCATGTAATAATCCCACCCCATAATTAACTGTTTTAATTAATTGTTCCTCTTTAATTAATTTCTCTTAACTCTTTCTCTTGCTATCAAAGCTCGCATTTTTTCGCTTCAGTTTCCTAAATTTTCCCCCAAGAAATGCCGGGCTTAGTATCCGTTAAAACGCCACCGGAGGCTCCGCCGCTGCGAATTGCGATCCCCGACGAGCCGCCCCATACTCCGATCCGTCCAGAAACCATCAGATCCGAACCGAAATCCAACTCCCCAGCCACGCGCCGACCACCATCTCCTTCACCGTCCACATCACGCGCCAAACCCTCACCAGATCGGGGCTCCGCCAAGAAGAAATCCCCGCCAGAGAAAACCCTGATTAATGAATCCTCGCTCGACAACCCGGATCTCGGCCCGTTTTTGCTGAAATTGGCCAGGGACACGATTGCGTCGGGCGAAGGCCCAAGTAAGGCCTTGGACTACGCGCTGCGCGCCTCGAAGAGTTTTGAAAAATGCGCTGTCGACGGCGAGCCTAGCTTGGATTTGGCGATGAGTTTGCACGTGGTGGCGGCGATTTATTGTAGCCTGGGGAAATTTGAGGAGGCGGTGCCGGTTTTGGAGAGGGCGATTAAGGTGCCCGACGTGCCGAGGGGTGCGGATCACGCGCTGGCGGTGTTTTCGGGGTATATGCAGTTGGGGGATACGCATTCGATGCTGGGACAGTTGGATCGGTCGATTGAGTGTTATAAGGAAGGGTTGAAGATACAGATGGAGGCGTTGGGGGATAATGATCCCAGAGTTGCAGAGACCTGCAGGTAAATTTTTACTGCTCTTTTGGTAATTATAATAATTATAAGAGTTTCTTTGGAGGTACTGTTTGGATTGAGTAAATTAGTCACCACAGAATTCGATTCTGTTAGTGTTTTGTTTTTGGCTTTATGTTTTTTTTTTTTTTTTTGGTTTTTTTCAAATCATTATTTATTGCCATTTTCTGTATTTTGTTATGTAAGTTAAATTTAATTGAATTTTATCTTGTGTTTGTCTCGAGGATGACATCTGTGAATTATAAAAGACTTGCGTTGTTGACACATTCAATCGATGTGTTACATGTGTATGCTTAAGTTTCTAAAATATGATTAAAAACATATTTTTCTAATATTATGATGGTATTTTTCAATTCTTTCAAGGGTGATATACACTTTTGCCCCTTGAACTATTGGCTATATGACAAACACCCCCCTAAACTCACCACTGTTACACTTTGCTTCCTACTGTTAATCTTCCCATTAGAATTCTGTCAAATTTTGCTGACATGGAAGTAGTTTCAAAATTTTTGGATTTCCTTGTAGCTTAAGTTACTAAATTACCCTTCAAAAGTGTCATGAATACCAACAATACCTTACAGGCCTTTTTTTTACTTTTTATTTTTTATTTTTTTCTTTTTGTTTTTATTTTTTCTGTATGCCGAAGTTAGCCTTTGGTGGGAGAGGAAATCTAATTAAAATGCAGCTTTTTGTATATTAAATACAAGTCTCCACCATACTTATTTATACACATGTGTTTCTATATGACATTAGTTTA
The DNA here is from genome assembly GCA_019321725.1 of Paulownia fortunei. Lineage (NCBI taxonomy): Eukaryota > Viridiplantae > Streptophyta > Magnoliopsida > Lamiales > Paulowniaceae > Paulownia > Paulownia fortunei. The sequence continues at coordinate 7,440,991 of CM033111.1, forward strand.
ACACGGGGGATTTTAGAACTGCCAAATTTTGGTTTAAAATAAAAATTAAGTTAATTTGCCTTATGTATTAAAGTACCTTATATGTACTTCAAAAATATCTTATATATTATCTCCACTAATTTTAAAGTTTGAAGTGTACCTTATGTTTCTTTTAAATAAAAGTTGATGATAAACCTCTGCCTTTCGAACTTATTGTTTTTATGAAAAATTGTCATATTTAAATGGGCTAAATACAATAATCCCCAACATACTGAAAGGACAATTATACATTAGGGTAGCATACAATTATATATTAGGTAACGAATAGGACTTTGATGAAACAATCACATTGTTGTATTTAAATATTTAGAAATTCTAATTCTAAAAAATTTTAACATTTGGAACTATCTAATTTCTTTATTTCTATCACATGAATACAATACTTTTTTCTAATAACATATATGCATCATTATATGTGTAAATATAGGCGTGTACGGACAAAGCTTTTGAAAATAATTCCATAGCATGCTTATTTCTTACATCCCTGTATATTTATTTTTACGTAAAATAAAAGAACACATCATGCTGTCTTATATATTGGAATACATATAAGTATCTTGTAATATATACAATATCTTATAGTGCTATATATTATATACCTTATATACTATCTTTTTGAACTTGTGAAGTCTTATGCTTTGTCATATTTCCGTCCATGTTTTTCGCATTTGCATGGGCTTTCTACATATGAAATTTTTTCAGAAAAATTGGTCATATGATGGCTTGACCAATAATGTGAAATCTCATGCTTGATAATTCCAATAAAGTACAACAAATAAAAAAAAAAAGAAATTTTCCAACTTATTGGAAACAAATAATTGAGAACAACATTACATTGAGAGTTGTAAATAAGAATGGAAAAAGCTTGGTGCAAAATGATGAATAAAAAGGTTGAGAACAATATATATTCGATCAAACTTCTCCGCAAATTTTCCACTACTAGAAAGCTTAAAAAATCAAAAGCATTGCACAGATATCCTTGGAAAGTTACTAGTAGGGGCTAAAGTGTATGAGTTATGAGTTTAGAGTGTATTTGTTATGTGGTCAATAGTTAGGGGGATGAAGTGTATTTTACCCTTATTTCATTGTATTAGTTTGGATTTAGTATATCTTATAACATGGTTGAAGAAAAAAATTGGAGAGAGAAAAACAAAAAAGGTTGGAGAGAAGATAGGAGAAATAATATGATGGGAGAAAAAAATTGAATAGAGAAAAAGCAAAAATCATTGGAGAGGAGAGAGAAAAGAGATGACAACAACTACCTTAATATTTCATTTCATGAACACACCATGGTAATTGCTCTAGTGTCCTCATGCATAATAAGTAGTACAGATAATAGTATTTGGCCAGTGGATTGCACCGGAAAACAATTATGATTATGATAGTAATTTTTTTTTTTTTTACAATTGTTAACTATAACTTCACATTGTTGAAAAAACCAATGGTGTTTCATATTTTATGTTTTCAGAAAAGAGAATATTTTGGATAAGGGAATGGAGGATATGGTCATTTATACGGAAATATATAGGTTGGTCATGTAAATCAATATATTGATTTGGTTCAATAGAAATCAGTATATTTGTTCTCAAATCTTGTTAATTTGATTTAGAAACACTTTGTACATGCTAATGAATGACAAATGTTATAATGGAGTAACACGAGTCTAATTTAGAAATTAGCTTGTTAAAGGTTTTCAATTTGTAATATTACTTAAATTATGAAAACTGATGCACTATATGAATATTACATATTGTAAGTATTTGAAAAGGAAATTAAATATACTATGAAAATACAAAATGATCGAGCTTAAACAACTGTAAATGTTAAAAAAAAATGAGAGAGTGAATTAAATAACATAAAATATATAATAAGAAATCCTGTAGTTAGGGATTTAAATATGGAATTAAGTGTACAAATCAAAGTAAAGCAAAAGTAACATGTCCACCTTATGGTCCAAGTAGGAAATAGAGAAAACCTTGGGTTGGATATCATTGAAATAATGTAATATGATATTTGAAAGCGGTAAGGTATTGGTAATTTACATGTGTTATGCTTTGCTTTCAATATCTCACAGCTTTGTACTTGGCTTTAAGCCTTTTTTCTGGCAATTGGGTCACCTTGTCATGCTTAACATTAATATAAAGTAAACTTATGCTGCAATCCTTTTGTATGTGTTAAGTCTGCACCTTCCACACTGATGCTGAAACACTGGTGGTTTCCAACACGAATAGCATCTTATATGCTTCTGCAGTCAATTAGTGATTATATTGACTTCTTGTCATGGAAAAGAAAAGATATATATTTTTTGGTACTGACTCTATAATTTTATTTAATTGAAAAACTAAACAAGAAACTGGTGAAGTTCAAACTTTCAGTCCCGAGAATCTTTGGGTGCTTCTGATATCAATTGTTGATACTGAAAATTGCAGATATTTGGCTGAAGCCCATGTTCAAGCCATGCAATTTGATGAAGCTGAGAATTTGTGCAAGAAAACTCTTGAAATCCACCGCGTGCATAGTCCACCAGCGTCTCTTGAGGAAGCAGCTGACCGTCGATTGATGGCTCTCATATGTGAGGCTAAAGGAGATTACGAATCGGCCTTGGAACACCTTGTACTTGCCAGCATGGCTATGATTGCCAATGGACAAGAAAATGAGGTTGCTGCTATTGATGTTAGCATTGGCAATATCTACTCTTCCCTTACCCGCTTTGATGAAGCAGTTTTCTCCTACCAGAAGGCACTCACTGTCTTCAAATCTTCCAAAGGTGATAACCATCCTTCTGTCGCCTCAGTCTTTGTACGACTTGCTGACCTATACTACAAGACAGGAAAAGTAAGGGAGTCACGATCTTATTGTGAAAATGCCCTGAGAATATATGCGAAACCTGTACCTGGAACCACTGCAGAAGAGATTGCTAGTGGGATGACTGAAATTTCAGCCATTTATGAATTGTTCAATGAACCTGAGGAAGCTTTGAAACTCCTGCAAAAGGCTATGAAACTATTGGAGGATAAGCCAGGGCAGCATAGTACGGTTGCTGGAATTGAAGCACGGATGGGTGTGATGTTTTACATGGTTGGAAGGTATGAAGAATCACGGAGCTCCTTTGAAAGTGCTGTAGCAAAACTTAGAGCCAGTGGTGAGAGGAAATCGGCATTCTTTGGGGTTGTGCTAAACCAAATGGGTTTGGCTTGCGTACAGTTGTTCAAGATAGATGAGGCTGCGGAGTTGTTTGAGGAAGCTAGAGAAATACTGGAACAGGAGTGTGGCCCATGTCATCAGGATACTCTCGGAGTATATAGCAATCTTGCAGCAACTTATGATGCTATGGGAAGGTAATACCATCTTATTAAGTATTCTCTAGTTTTTCTTGATCTTCTATAGTTCAAGTTCGTTGCTGCGAAGGTTTATTTTATAATTTGCAAACTCTATAAAATTTCTTATAGTATTCGCAGCCTAGATTTAGTTGTCCACTTAAAGATGAAAAAAATTATGGAAGTCCAGACTTTGAGTTTTTATTGGACTCTTGCATTTAGTCCTTGTAAGATAACCCAACTCAATAATAATAAATATTTAAGGCAAATTTCACTTCTAGTCCTCTTTAAGTATTGGGGCTGGCGCATTAGTCCATTTCCATGGTTTTGACACATTTGCTCCAGTTTACTACTGGATTTTCAATGTGGCCAGAAATTGAACATGTGAAGGGCATGTGTCAGACTCAGACACCTTTTGGGGGAAATTCCCACCCATTTGAACAGTAATGGACTTTGCCTCTCTACCAAAACCCATTAAAAGATCAATCACCAAATTCCCACACCAAAATTTCTTCACCAACTTTATTAGTCTTGATGAGAAATTTTCCACCCCAACCAAGATTTCATCCACACACTTTCTGGCATTAAGGTCTGCATGCTAGAGTTTCTGGTGCACATGTATCTTCATATGTGAGTTTATGGTGCTTGAATATATTATGGATTAAGACTACATGGTTTCAGATATTTTCCTCATCGAGTATGAAGCTTTAAATCAAATGCATAATAGTTAGCATTCTGAAATGCTTTCATGTACTCAGATGTTAAATCTTTAGTCTTCCTTCAGTACCCTTTTGATGCCAAGTTGGCTTTCACTAATCTTCCTTGAAATTTACAGAATTGAAGATGCAATTGAGATTCTGGAGTATGTTCTTAAACTGCGAGAAGAGAAACTTGGAACAGCAAATCCTGATTTCGATGATGAGAAGAAAAGGCTAGCTGAGCTGTTGAAAGAAGCTGGCAGGTCTCGAAACAAGAAGGCTAAATCGCTTGAAAACCTTATCGATCCTAATTCAAGAAGGACTAAGAAAGAGACATCGAAGAAGTGGTCTGCATTCGGGTTTAGAAGTTGATTGTGGATTATTTTCTCACAAGTCACTGTAATTTCTTATACACGGATATTTTATAACGTAGAAGTTTGTGAATGGTGTTAAAGTTGTAATTTGTTGAGGCTTCTTGTTCCCCAGGCGTATGAATTGCCATTGTGTATTTTTATCCTTTCTTTTTTTCTTTTTTCTTTTTTATTGTTTATTTGTTATCCATTTGTGTTGTTGAAGTTGTGGGAAAGAAATGTCTCTTTTATTATCATCTTAAAGTTGATCAGGCAAACTGAAATGGATGTCCTATTTAGATGATGAGATTGGCACTTGTGTTTTTTCTTGGGTAAGGGCAATTTATGTTTAAACCCAAGAAATGTACAACAAAATATACTGAACAGCTCACAAAATTACTGAAAAGAAGATTCTCAAAAGAATCTACAATAACTCTTAAATAGAAATTCCTCAAGAAGAAACCTAGTCGGACCTAAAGAGAGACATTAGTTGATTCCATTCTCTACTCGGATTGGCTCTTTTTTTCACTTGAAAACTCAATATGCCCTGATCTCCAGCAGTCCCTCCCATTGGCACCACGGTTCTTGATTTTGTTAATGCATACGGAATCGATACATTTCATAAAGTATAAAATGAAACTATACTGTAAAATTGCAGTTTTATTAAATAAACAATGAGCAAAACCATATACACAAGGAATCCCTTGGGATTATCAAACGTTTTTTTTACTAGTAATAATACAAAAGGCAGCTGAAAATACAATCAGATCTCTCTTCTCCACACACTGACATTACTTATGTTATCAATTGAGTTGGGCCTGTTTATTTTTGAAATGGACCTAAGTGAGACTACTGGATTAAGGTGAGCATTTGAGCTTGAGCCTAATAAGGCTCAGTTTGAGTAAGCCCGAATATTTAATATTTCAGCTACATTTTTAAACTTCTCATTCAATTATTTACTTCATATAATAATTGAATTATTTTGGAAACCAGTTGAGGTAAGAAATTTATAGTAGTTTGTTTTGCTAACTAGTAGCTCATTAAGATTATGAAGTATAAAATCAGCGCAAATTTTTTCTCTTGAAAAGATTTTGGGAATGTATTTCAATTTTTTATGTTATGCCATTATCATTTCAAAGACTTATTTTGATACGTGTTATATGACATAATTTTTTGAATTAAAATTTGCTCGATACATAATTTATGTTATTGATGATAAGTTTGGATTTTATATTTTTATTAGCTTAAACTTTTATCCTGTATCGTGCAAGACTAGTATGATAGTTTCTATGTATGCATTTCATTGTGTGAGTGTGTGTTGTGTTTTTTTTTTGTGTTTTTTTTTTTAAAGAAAAACTTGATAGGATGAGTAGGCCGAAATAAGCTAGAAGCTCATAAAATAAAAAATAAAAAATTGTGAGACGAGGCTTAAGTCTCAACAAAGCAAAGCAAAAAAAAAAAGAGAGTTGAGTTTGAGCCTTCGGCCATCAAGTCCAATATTATTTAAGCTTAAGCCAACATTAGTAATGTATCATCTTCGAAGACATATATTTAAAAATAAGAATAGAACAGATGTGTTGGGTGATGAGATAGTGACTTTTTCACAATAAGTTTTGGAGTGGGATCAAGCAACTTTGAAGTATAAATAGGTGAGATAATTAATGAAAACATCATTTTCTTTCCCAAATAATTTAATACTACCATCAAACACAATTATCAAAATTTGATTGATTTTCCTCGTGTTTATGATTTCTATTTTTATTGTCAAACTAGCGCCCATGACCAGTGTGGACACATCAACAATTAAAAAAAAAAAAAAATGTATTTTCTTTTATCCTTGTTCAAGGAAGATAGATTTTTGCATGAAAAGTAAATAGTACTATTTACACTAAAAAAGGAAATAAATATGGGAATTATGCTGGCAATGGGGACACTGTTGAATATAAAACAACTTCTCTTTTAAAAAATAATAACAAAATCAACATTACAAATAAGTACTAGTATATAAATAGTCCTTTTAATTTTTGCATTGTACCATTTATATAAATATGTGTAAAATATATAATAAAATATATACACAAATATAGCATTTCTACTGCGGAAGAAGGATTGCTCCGTTGCCAACCTAAAACATGCACCTTTTGCGGCTAATAATATGAAAGAATTGGGAATGATGTCAAAAGAAATAAGCGATGAAAAACTCTGAACGAATGGCACCGGTGTTACATTACTTGGGTTATTTCCATAACTTTTTTAGGTTAGCTACAATTATTTCTCTTGGAAAATAGCCAAATTATTAAATACTTTTCATTTTTTGAAAATTATCAAAACACCCCCTTTCATGTTTTTGTTGTTAAATGTCTTGGGCGATAGTAGTGAAAAGACCAAATTACCCTCTTTAAAAAATTTCAAAAAAATCATAATATAGGTTTGAAACATTTGAACTAAAAATGACTTTTTTTTATCCCCAAGACTATATAGGTTGGTTAACCACCTTGACTTTGCTTGCAGACCTATGACATACCTTGATCACACACTGCATCATGTGTTAAATATGTTGTTTTAATGTTTAAATCTTGAACTTTATCTGAAAATTTGAAAAGGAATAGGGTGTGTGTTTTTAGTAAGATTTACATGCATATTTTCTTTTTCTTTTTTTTTTTTTTGGGCACTAGACTATAGGATTTCCTTTGACGATGTTGATAAGTTTAATTTTGTTTTTGAATATTAATATTTAATATAAAGAAATTTAAAAATATTTTTTGATTACAAAATTTAATACAATTCTTAGAACATTATCATTCTATTAATAATTGAAATGGAGATTACTACTTAAGATGACAGAAAATTCAATTTTGAAACTTTAGTAAACATGTTAAGAAATCACATCATATAATCATTATAGAAGTTTGTTGATCTCCTAAAAATGCACTTAGATATTTCAAATATCAATCATAAATCATGATTTTCTCAAAATACAAATTCACAAGTATCACACACACACACACACACACACATATATATATATTAAATATTATATTCACGTCAGATTTAGCTTAGTTAGATTACTAATAGTGGTGAATACTCAAATTTGTTAGATAACTATATTGTATGGCGAAAATGATTTTCATATGATTTTAATTTTTATTTGATAAAGACCTTTGAAAATATGCATGGTAGTTGACCTTTAAATGAATTGTTTGCTCGATGAACTTTTCCGGAGGTTTAGAACTATGAGTTTGGATTAATGGCAAAAACTCCCCAAGTATTATTTGATTTAAGATGCTAATAAAGTTATATTTGCAAACCAAAATATCCATATCCCTATACTCTTGGAATAAAAAAGCATAACTTTCAAAATACTAAAAATCTCTTTTGAAGAAAAAATTAATGAGCGATGCCAAAATTGTAATTTTAAAATATTTTCAATGATATAAAGAGTATATCAAAATAATAATGAGCGATACTAAATTTTAAATTTTAAATTTTTTCAATTGCATAAAGAGTATAGATTAATTTATATCTATAAAAAATGTTTACAATTTTTATAAGTGTAAATGGTTGACATATTTTCAAATGCATAATTTTTCAAAATATAATGAGAGACTTATCAATTACAAAATCTTTATTAATACAATGAATCCTATATTTTAAAAAATCAAAAGGAGTTCTTTTCAAGTACATCTTGCTTAATGTTTCTAAAATTATGTATTTATCATATACATAAAAAGTTAATTTATACTCTTTGTTTTAATAAATATCGCTTAAATTTTATTTGTGATCTTTTAATTATTTTTAAATTTTATGCATTTCAAAGACTAAGTTTTTTTTTTCTTTTTTATAATTTGTATGCATGGTTTCAAACTAAAAGTGGTTTCTTATACTAAAATTAGTATTCTCTTAGTAATTGAAGAGAGAAAAATTTAATTTGATCTCACTTTTACCTTATAATATTCATTAAAAAACTTTTTTTAATAATAATTCTCATAAAAATTGGTCAATATTATTTCTAGATGGCCTTAAATTAAAATTTTGATCTCTCATTTTCTTTTTGAAACTAAATAATATTTTATCATGTGCTAAATTATAATATTTGTGTATAATTGAAGAGAGATTCAAAGTTTGAATTTTGGTTGCTCATTTTTTTTATCTTTGTAATTTAGAAAATGAATCTAGATTAAATTTTTAAAATTAATGGACTATTTTCACATATATTAGGTTAGGGGTTTTTTGTATTTCAATACAAGGTTTTTCAAAATCTTTAACTGAATAATATTAATAGAGAACTTTGCCAAAAGTTTAAACTTAGGAGAGGTGGATGCAAATAACACTTTTCTCAGTCTATTATATTATACACCAATGGTGATTGTCTCAAACAATGTGCAAGATTATTTAAATCACAATTTTGGATGTTTTGATATATAGGTCATGTTAAAGTTAAATTATATTTTCATGATATAATCCAGATTTTAATAGTCTAAAATTAAAAATTAAAATAACAAATATATTCCAATAAATTAATGATTTTTGTTGTGAAGAATGAGAATGTGTTTAGATGTTTTGTAAGAAAAAAATGATATGATGTATTTTTAAAGATATATCTTATCAATATTGTTTGTTGTAATAAGTATGAGATATTTTTAACTGTAAAAATTTATTTTATTGTAGTTAGTAAGGTATAATAAAACATATAATTATTTAATTAAAATAATAATTGATAAATATTTTGGGGAATAAAACGTATATCCTTAAAAAGTTAAACCCAATGCATTTTTCATTTTGGGAGAAGGAAAACGTTTCTCTAGAATAACACCAAACAAAGCACTAGTGTTCTAATGTATTAGGGGTCTCATTCTTATTTTGCTCAGTGTAGGTGGGCTTCAATTAGAATTAATCATTATTTACTGCAGACGAGGATATTATGCAACTAAATAATCATGATTTATTATAAATGTTGGATTGCAGCTTATAGTGTGTTTGTCCTTATAATCAATATTGAATTCAAAATACGATGAGCTTTAATACTTGATTGTACTAACAACTATGACCCGATTATAAGTTGAATACCCTCTCTGGAATAGGAATTTGTTGGGTACATAATTGTTGTATCAACTGGAAGCATCCAAAGAAACAAACCTAGTGGTATCATACTTTGCAGCGGGAGTGGACATTCTTGCACGCCTTGGAGCTATGAACTTAGTCCAAGCAAATCACTAGTCTAATTTCAGAGGGTTCCACAAATTGTCTCAACAAGTCCATAGATAATATCCATGCAATTATGAACTTCATCCTCCACAATTCTCAATCAACCACAAGATGCACAGAATAGCAACTCAAAAATTTCGCACCAATGTTGTCATGAGCCAATCACAAAATGACAAACAAAAGATTTCTACACCAATTTGCAAAACAAATACCCAAAAAACCATTAAAATTTCTCATAGAATGAACACAAAATAATAACCAACAACCCAAAACCCTTTCCAAATTCTAGGTAATTCTCCAGAAATTAGCTCTCCTAAAAGTCACATCAAAATAATGTCTTCTCTTTTCAATACAATCTCTTGGATAAAACAACCATAAAGAAGAGGAGATACTTACCTAAGAAAGAACCAGCACTAGAATGTTCGTGGGCTCCAATGCCATCGAAAATTCTAGCCAACTCGTCACGTGGGTGACTTCTTGTAAAGTAAAGATGGAGGATGGTAGTGAGACAATGAAACTTGGAGATGAGAAAGCGAAAATGGCTTGGAGTGGTGAGAGAGAGTAGATTGGAGTTTGATTTCATCAATAATAGATGTTTGCATGGTGGAAATAGGTATTTTTTTAGAGAAAATAAGGATGGCAAACGGGTGAGTTAGGAAAGGATTTGGTCAAATCTGAAACTTGTCTTGTCCCATCTTGATTTAGCCTCAAACCCGTCCCTTCCTACCCCATACCAAACCCAAATCCCATTGGATCCAACTCGCTAGAGACTTGCACACCATGCTACCCTATTACTTGTTAAATTGGAAAATGTCCAATTTGAAAGGAAAAATAGTTCGAAATAAAAAATAATATGTACAATAATTTTGTATTTACCACAAGTCCTGACCAAAATATAAGAAGATATATTTTAAGATTTTTAAATTACAGACATGAAAGATTGCAAAATTGCTAAAAATTGACATTGCTACTCAATTCAACATAGAACCTGTTTTGTAAATCACAATAACAATATACAATCCCTAGAATCAAATAAATGCTAACATTTTTCAAACTCCCTAAATATGGTTCAAATTCAATTCTTCAAATGAGAAAAAGAAAACCCAATAAAAGTCAAAGATTTAATAATGTCACTCTCAAATCATACAACTAATAACAAGAGTTAATATCACTAGGCTACTAGCTCTTCAAGTTATACACCTCAATAGAACAAAATCAATATCTACAATTCAACTCTTAAAAGAATCAATATAATGAAATTAACTATCCAATGTCTCACTAACACATTATTTATGATCATCTTCTTCCTCATCAATGACAAGTTAATAAAGCATCGACTATTGAACGAGTATCTGCAAAAAATAAACAAAGAAATTATGTAAACTTTGTTAAATGTTATAGTATAGAATATAAAGACAAAAATAGAATTAGAAGTTTATTAACCTTTCACCTCATTCCACAACCAATGAAAAACACATATCAATGTCTCCAAAGTAATTGGATGAAGCCTATTATGATAAGGACTAATCAATTTTCCACTACTACTAAAAGCAAATTCAGATGCGATAATGGAAACTGGAATAGCTAAAATATCCATTGACATCTTCTCTAAATTAGAATATTTACCAACTAAGAACATCAAATTTTGAGTTCTTGACAAAATATTTTCTTCCAACTATATATCCAACTACTAGGTCAGGACATTAAAGTAGTAGGATTTGAATTTGAAACCACACATTTGTCATGCACCTCTAAATTGTCACCCTCAAATGCATCAATAAGACTAAAAACACAAGATGATGATATTTTTTTTGCAATTCTTAAACTACTAAGACTCGATCTATTTTCCTTTAAAGTTCAGCCCTGGACTGGTAATCAACCAACAAAATTATAAGAATTTTATTGAATTTTATCTATTTTAGATTATGATCTTTTGTCATAAATTAGTGGAAAATAAAACTCAACAAGTTTCATTTTATACCTAGGATCTAAAACAACAGTAACCCCCATCATAATATGGCAAACATTCTAATATTTTTCATATTTTTCCAACATCTTTTTTCGCCATACATTGGATTATCATATTTGGGCTCTTTACCCACTTACCTAATTTTAACTGGATATCATAAATCTTTGGACAACAAAAAATAGGAGTAGGATAAAGTGTAATAGAAAATATTTCAGTACTTCAAAAAAAAAAAAAAAATTAACCTCCCACAAATTTCAAATGCATTCACCCAATCTTTGTTAGTGACATTTAACATGTGAAAATGTATCTTTACATATTATTGCAGTTTCTAACATCAAATAAATTGAATCCCAATAACTTTTACAATTGAGAGGTAATTTATTAGTGTAACCAATATGCAATTGACGCACAACTTCTTTAATTTTTTCTACTCAGTCCAATATATAATACTATCATGCATCCTTTGAATTGCACCTCTATTTATTTTTAGACAATCTATCACAATTAATTTTAAAATATAAGCACAACAACACGTATAAAGTATCATTCCATTTAATTGCTAATCTCTCTTTGATAACTTATCCAAGAGAAGATAAAGCATGGTATCATTGGTCATGCAATTATCTACCGTGATTGTTGACACTTTATGAATAATGTTATAATCCATGAAAGATTCAATTAAGTAGATCAGACAACATCTCAACTGTATGTAGAGCCGGGAATATATAAAAACTTATATAAAATAAATAGAAGTTCTAAATATATTTTTCAAAATGCATCAAATATTTAGCTATTAGAATTGAACATACCTCAAAATGCAATTCTGTAGAATCCATGAATCATCAATAAAGTTTTAAGTTTTTTCCATGAAACCATTCATGGTATTGTTTAATATTCACGTGTTAGTTGTGATAGCAATTCGACACTAAAGTTTGTCCAACAATTTGTAGATTAATAAAGTATCATATTTAAGTATCTCTTGAGATTATGTTAAAGCAATGTTGGAGGCTAGCAATATATATTTAAAAGCCAACATGTTCAACCATAATAAGAGAATAATCGAGTAAGATAGCCATCATAGGAAGCTCATGCCTTGAATTTTCTTGGTTGAAAATATGTCTTGTCAACTCTTGGCTACTACTAGTTTTCTTATTTGCCATCATTAGAGTTTGATGGATATCCATTTTTCTTATTCGCTTTTTACAAATCTTCTCATAGTTCTTTTTCAAATGAGTAGTTACATGATTACGTAGAGCTTTAGACAGGTTTTTCAATAGTTACACTCTGCATAATTTTTCTCAATCATCAATCTTTTAAAGTGGTTCCAAGAGTTCTATGTATGTTTTCTCTTACATTATTTTTAGAAATATCCTTAATTCTCAAGTTATTATCACCCTCATTATTATCCTTAGAGATGATTTCCAATATCGAATTACTTTCTCAAAGATGAACAAATGGTATAGAATTATCTCTTTCTTTAGTTCTATCTATTAATTATTAGTGATAATTAATAAATGAGCAAAGAACCTACGCACACAAGATAGTAAGAAAGTGAAGTATCAAAATAAATAAGAAATCTAAAACTTTATATATTTCACATCACTCAGACTAAAAAGACAAAAAAAGAGGGAGGTCAATATTTTCTAGTCTTCTTAAAATGGCTAATGGTAATTCAAATCTAAAGAAGTGTACTAAGTAATTTCATAAGAGGTAAAGGTGTTTTGACTATTATTAACATCATAGGTAATCATGCCCTACACCCTTTATTATAATCTACAACACCAATATAATGATAACATCCCCTTAGATTTTAGAGATGTAGTTCTAATTTTTGTTGTTACCCTAATTTAGTCATATAGTAATAGACAAGTTATCACAAGCTATTTACATGACCTAATTGAATTAATTGTATTTTCTTTAGTAAAAAAGTTTGATTTTTCATTTAGGGCTATTACGAGTATGTTTTCTCATATTTTCCCAATTATGCTCCTCATTTTTTATGTGATTTCGATCTTTGATTTTTCTTTATTTTTTATTTAAGTTAAAAGTAATGAGGTTTTATTAGTCTGGAGAAGAAGAATCAGTAATAACAAGATCTAAAACATAATTAAGGATTGTTTCCTGATCATCTCTATTTGTTACTTTCATTAGCGGGTGGTGGATATTTACAAATATAAACAAATAATAACAGCAAGGCACACAAAAATTTGTTTAACAAACATATCAAATAATATACAAACAACTTAAGGAAAAAGAAAAGAAAAGTGAGGAGCACCTGAGGGGCAAATTGGGATACAGAAGAAAAATGAGCAACGAACAAAAAAGAAAGAAGATAGAGAGCAATTACTACTATTATATGCTGATAACAAAGGAGTTGTTTCTAGCCATTTCCAAGAAATAAATGTAGCGTTTTGGGTGATTGGTGCGACGACGGTGGAAGAGCCAAGAAATAATAACCTGTGATGGTTGTGATAGTGTTGACGGTGGGAGAACGTCATGGAAAAGTCAAGAAACCACTACGTGCTGTAGTGGTGGGATATTAGTGTGGCATCGTGCTCTTTGGGGTGGTGAGGGAAGACTGAGTGAACTCTGGCAGTGATCAAATTTAGTCAAGCAAAAAGAAAATAAAACTTTAAATAAATTTATACTTACTATCCTGTAAGATCCATTACCTACCCTAAACCCAGTCGGGTTAAAAAAATATTACCCATTCTAAGACTCATTTAGCCATCTCGAACCCATCCTAAGCATGGCGGGTTCATGGTGGGGTCGAATTTCACCTAGATCTATTGCCATCGCTAATAGACGGAGGCATGGGGATTTTGAAAATAATGAGGGAAAGATATGAAAGGTGGTTTAAAACACCTAGATCGAACTAGCATTGTGGCGTTGAGCCCTAATTGGTACGAGCTGGCACCTCGACTCTAAGTAGCCCAGCATTGAGGCATTAGGTCACTGCCAGTCATTATTTTTTAAATATATTTACTACTAATATTGGCACCATACGCCAAAAAATTAGCACCATAGGGCTAACTTGCTTCTAAGTAGCCCTCGATCCATTGAATTTGGGCACGACGACACCAAGAAGTATAGCAATAGGGATTTATCTAGCCTCTTGGTCCAATCCTTGTAAGAGATGCTAACAGTCTTCTCCAAGATTTTCTTCACCTCTCTATTGGAGACCTCCACTTGATCGTTTGTTTGAGGATTGTAAGCTAGTGTCTTTTGGTGCTCGACTCCATATTTTGATAAGAGAGACTTAAATTGCTTATTGTAAAAGTGCATACCTTCATCAATAGTTACTCTTGGGGTCCTGAACCGATTGAAGATGTTTTTCCAAAGGAAATTTACTACTACCTTGCCAACATTTGTTGGAGTTGTTGAGGCTTTAACAAACTTCAAATTATCCACCACCATGAGAATGTATTTGTTGTTGTATGAGGAAAAGAATGGACTAATGAAGTCAATACCCTACACATCAAACAACTCTACCTCCATAATGTTTTACAAAGGCATTCATTCCATCTAAAGATATTCTCAGTGTGTTGGCATTGATCACAAGTTGAAACACATAAGTATATTAAAACAAAGTAGGTCAAAAAAACCAAAATTTGAGAACCAACGGCTGTTCGATTTTCTCCAAAGTCTCCTCCACACTTAAATCTGTGATAATGCCTCAAAATATCTTCCATCTCTTCATCCTGAACATAACACTGAAATAAATAATTCGCACAATGCTTGTAAAGAACTGGATCATCCCAAGAATAATGCTTGACATTGGAGAATAAGTTTTTTTTTTATTGGTGGAAGAGTTTCAGGTGAATGATCTTTGTCACAAGATAGTTCACGAAGTTAGTATGCCATGAAAAATGATTGTTGGAAATATCTAAGAGTTATTTACCTAAAAACTTATCATTAATCAGTTGTCTTTTCAACTATTTCTTGTCTGCTAGTTCAAGCTTAGAGAGGTCTATTACTAGATTCTTTGTGCCTTTTTTTTTTATCTCCAAGTCAAATTCTTAAAGCAAAAACACCAATAAGTCTTGGCTTGGCATCTTTCTTGGCCATAAGGTAATTGATAGTAGAGTGATCAATGAGGACAAACACCTTATCGTTGATGAGATAAGGCTTAAACTTGTCGAAAGCAAAAAAAATAGATCTTTCTCGATTGTGGCATAATTAAGTTGGCATCATTAAGAATCTGGCTTGCAGCATAAATAGCAAGGAACACCTTGTTTTTCCATTGTCCAATAACTACTTCTACGATATAATCGCTTGTGTCACATATCAACTCGAATGGTGACTCCTAATCTAGAGCTACAATAATCGATACTAGCACTAATTTCTCCTTGAGTGTTGCAAAAGCCTTCTCATAGTCTTCATTAAAGTCAAAAGGAGTACCTAGCATAAGTAAGCTCAAAAGAGGGCTTGGAGATCTTGGAGAAATCCCTGATAAATCTTAGATACAACCCTGTATGTCCTAGAAAACTCTGAACTCCTTTCACTGATGTCGATAGAGGTAGCTTCTCTATTATCTCTATTTTCACTCGATCAACCTCAATCCCCTTGGAAAAACTGTGGGGACCTAATATAATGTTTTCTCGTATTGTAAACTAGCATTTTTTTCTCTAATTGAGCACTAGGTTGGTTTCTTTACATAACTTCAAAATCAACTTCAAATTGCCAAGATAATTGTCAAAAAAAGTGTCGATAATGGAAAAACCATCCGCGTGACTTCAATGATATGATTTACTATATTTGGGAGGTCTGATCTTTTTGTTCCGGGAAGAATATCTTCTCATCATATTACAGTAGGTACATTGGCCATATTAGCAGGTTTATTCCATCTTAATGTCCGATCGCCACAATGTCTGTAGAAAGAATTGCATATGGAAAATATTAAAATCATACTCTCTAGTAGTAACGCTGGACCCTATGAGTGAATCAAAAGTTAGATCTACATTGAAAATATTTCCATCCTGCACCTTTAAAAACTGTCCATGTCTTTTGAAAAGCAATTGTACCATTGGGCAAGTGAACTTAGTCTTCTCTTGGTCCCTTGGTGCTATATTTCTCCAATTATATCTGGAATAGCCATCTAGAAAGTAATAGTCTACATACCCCGCCAATCGATCTAACATTTGATTGATAAAAGGTAAAGAAAAATGGTTCTTTTGGGTGGATTTTTTAATTTTAGGTAATCAATGCAAATTTACCATCAAGTGATGGTTTTTGTAGGAATTAATTCGTTGCTCTTACTACCATTATACATTTCTTCTTCTTTGGCACTACTTGTATCGAACTAAACTATGAGCTATAAAAAATATAGTAAATCACCCCCACATCTAACCACTTCCAAACTTCACAGAGCACCACATACTTTATTATTGGATTAAGTGTTGTTTGTGCTTTGATTGATGGCTTACTATTATCTTCTAATAGAATTTGGTGCATGCATATAGAGGGACTAATCCCCTCGATATCCGAAAGGGACTACCCAATGATAGACTTATACCCCTAAAGAACTCTCATAATTGTTTTTCTTCATAAACAGAGAGCAAAAGTGAAATAATTCTTGGAAGTGAGATAATTCCCCAAGATAGGCATAGCGAAGATGGCCCTGCAGTGGCTTAAGTTCAAGAGTTGGTAGTTTCTCAATTGATAGAAGTGGGTGTGTAGGGCTTATCCCAAAACTTTAAAATATTTTTGGACCAAAAGAATTCATCCACAACATATATTCTCTAGCCTCCAATTATTTCATAGTAGAAGAGTTATGATAAATCAAACATGCCTCCAATAGGTCCTTAGGTTGACCTATATGGTCAGAAATCATGGTATCAGGTACTTCAATCGAATAGAAACTATCACTCCCTTATGAGTATTTGATGGCGTTGAAGATATTAAAAATTACTCCCTCTTCATGAACCCTAAGGCGCAACTCATCATTTTGTACATTAATGAGTGCACGCGTAATTTCCAAGAATGTTCTTCCAAGTATAATAAAAGTTTTCCTATTTTCTTCAATGTCAAGAACAATTAAATCTGCAGGAAAAATAAACTTGTCAACCTTCACAATTATATCTTTAATCATACCCCTAGGATGCTTTATGGAGTGATCTAACAACTGCATTGTTATTATAGTAGGCATTGCTTTATCCAGCCCAAGCTTCATGAAAATAGATAACGACATTAGGTTGATGTTTTCACCTAGATCACACAATGCCTTTTCAAAAATAGATTTTTGAATCGAGCAAAGAATAGTGAAACTCCTGGGATCCTTAGGTTTTGAAGGTAGCTTTCTCTACAAGATGGTATTGCAATCTTCAGTATGTGTAGCAGTATTATAGTCCTCTAATTTTCTCTTATTTGAGAAGATGTCCTTCTTGAACTTCACATAACTTGGCATATGTTCAAGAGCATTAACAAATGGAATATTGATATGAAGTTTCTTGAAGGCATCAAGAATTTAGCAAACTATTTATCAAACTTGCCCTTCTAAGGCCTCGTTTGATTTTCTTTCCAGTGAAATTTGTCATTTTCAGTATTTCTAATAGGATTTTTTTGTGTGTATTTTTTTCATATGAAAATTAAAAATATGTTTGGATATAGAATTTGAGATAGAGATTTTATAGGTTTGAGAATGATTTTATATTTGATTTATATTTTGAGAGAATTCTTATATGGAAAAATGTGAGCAATGAGAATTTATATTTGGTTTTGTGTTTTTAAAAGTATCTTTTGTAGATTGTATGTATAAAATATTAAGACATGATCAACTGATAGGGTCCACAATAATATTTTTGTATATAAGAAATATAAATTTAATAAATGACAAGTAAGTGGGTTCCATGACCATGAGTTGTTGGAGATTAAAAAAATAATATAACATTCTTTAGTGGATTGGGGTAAGTTGGTGTGGTATACGACTTGATAAGAAGATAAAAACACATGAAGCTGGTATCAACTTTGGAAAATAGGAAAAATGAAAAAAAAATGCGATGCATCACAATACATGAAAGGATTGGTAGGAAAGAGGATGGACGTGTTGCAGAAGTAGCTTATAGAATAGGCTTGAAAATGTGATAGTAGGGGTTGGGCCAATTTTCGATTTCTAATGGAATTTCAAATTTAGCTCATTGTCACTAAGAATAGCTCAAAACAAACATGAAAATGATCTTCTCAAATAGTGGATTAGTGGAAAAACCCCAAAAAAAACCATATGTCCACTAACTCTTTACCACTTCTCAAAGTAATATCATTGCAATGTTCTTTGCCTTATCTCTTTAGGTTTACCTTAGATGTGCTAGGCAAATTGCCTTGTTATCTCTCAAAAAATAGTTGGCCAATTGACCAATTTGGACCTTCAAGCTTTGAATTTATAGCGATTGATTTTGGAAATTAGTTCTAATTTTCTACATGAGTTGGTTCTGGGAAGTTGCCAATTGGCTATGAGAAGTTGCCAATTGAGTCATTGTTTATTCAAGACTCAATTTCTTTTCTTGTGGTGGGTAACTATGTTTAGGCTAAATCATATTATGATCTTTTTTTTCATGAAAATTTGGATAATTACACCATCCTTTATTAAATTTGTTGGAGAAATGGTTGTTTTGTTGCCGATTGTAATTTGCCATATATTGAGCCTACTTGACTTGTGACGGTACAAATGGATTACTCACTTGGCATTTAGTACTTACACACCCACAAGAGATATGTAAATAGCATTTGCTGAAAATACCTCAAGCTACTTGGATAAGGTATCTATCTTGGCAGTCAATGCACTAAGGGCATCTACTTCATGTACTCCAAAAGTCTTTTTTGTTAAGGCACATTTAGTTGGCTATTGATAAGCATTAGCAGTCATCTCATCCAAAAAATTATAGGGTGCTACATATGTTTTCCCCATTAAAGAACCACCAATAGCTGCATATATAAGGGTTTTGTTGAACTACTCAACCCATTATAGAAACTCTACAATTGCAATCATTCTTGAAGTCCATGATACAGGCATTTTCTCAACAATTCCTTGAACCTTTTTCAAGCTTCATAAAGGATTTTATGTCATGCTACACAAATGTGGTGATAGCATTTCGCATCTTAGATGTTTTGATGGTGGGAAAAACCCTAGAGATGATAGATCCTATGGGCAACGAATTGAGCCAAACTCTCTTGCTTGTCCCCCGGTGAGAATGGGAACAATGTAAGTTAATAGCATTATTAGGAACATCATTATACTTAAAAGTGTCATGGACTTCTAGAAAGTTAGCTATATAGAGGTTTGGATTTTCATGGGCAAATAATAAATTTAACAGTTGTATGGTTTTTGGATTGATCTCAATGTTGTTTTCTTGGATAGAGTGACGCCTTATTCTCGAGAGTGTCTTGATTGACCATGGACATAGCATATTCACATAATGCCCAATTGTTCTCAATTTCAAATTCTCAATTGTCAGCCATGGTATTGTATACCTATCTAGAAGCTTCTTTTTTCTTCTTTATGTTGTTTTAGCAGGTTTTTTAATCTCAGAATCAAAAGAAACCAAGTTACTGCTTTCGGCTCGCTCGTATACTTAAGAAAATGCTTGAGAAGACAAAACAGGAACGCAAGTAAACAAAAAAATAAAAAATTTAACGTAAAACTACAACTATTTGGTATCCATATTGATAAAAACTACAATTCTCAAAACTGTGTCGAAAACTTATAATGAGTTTTGTTACGTAAGTGCATATATTGTTAACAAATAATATAATAGTGAGAAAAGTATCACCCAATAAGGATTATTATTTACTAATTACCAAAATTAATCTAACCCTAATTTTATTCGAACATTCAAAAGATTATTTTAATTAAACAAAAAAATAAATACTAACTATATTTAGTAAAAAAATAAAATAGAGATTTAACTGATGGAAAAACTCAACGTATTAAGACTCTAGGTTTTCAATTTCACTTGGACTAGTCTTGTTCAAACTCTCCAATTAAATTGACAATGATTTTCTCTAATTTAAATTTTAATCTTTCTCAAGCATTAACAATTTATTTCAACAAGCAAATATCCTATATTTATGTGAAAATTGTTAACTCATCAAAATTCACTAGGACTAAGGAATTTTAGATTAGTAGACGAGTTTCATAGATATCTCTATCCCTAGACAATCTCATGGTTTTTCAATCACAAAATCACTACTCGTAATCCAATCGAATCTCAAATCATGCAACTCTTGATTAGGCAATTACGAGCACTAAGTATTAATTAAACTCAACATACAATGAAATAAAAACATCAAGTTAAATTATAATTAGTAGAATTAGAACATCCATAATCCGACAACATCGCAGCCCATAGAAAGGAAAACTTAGTTCGCAAAATAAACCCTAAATATTGTCTTAAACATGAAGAGAAAGAAAAGAGAAAGGAATTCATGTTGGGATTGAATTAAAGCTTTCTCCCTCTCCAAATTGTGTTGTGTTCTCTTCTAATCTTTGGATTCTCTCTCTCAAGAGCTTTCAATATGCCAAAAGGTTCTTTTTTTTTTTTTGTTTTTTAAACCTTGATGAGTTTATTTATTGTCCTACACCCTAAAACAACAAATTGCGGACAGAATTTTGAAGTTAAAATGCATAACAACGAACTGGCGCCAAGAAAAAACAAACACTGTACTATGAAATTAATAAAATATGAAGTCAAGTATTCAATTGGTCGATATAAAACCAATTCACCAATATATACATACAAATATTCTTAGTACTTATATCTTAATATAGAAAAGTTTGTAGTATTTTTCAATCCACAACATAGTGTAGCAAGTATCGTCAAGGTTATCATTGAGTCAAAACAGAGCGTTGATTTATCTAACAAGTGAATATCGCTAATTGAATATGAATATTTAATAATTTAATAGGAAGTGAATCTAATATGTGTTAAGAAAATGGCCAAATATTTTTTGGTCAAAAATGAAGGGTGCCTAATTTAAGCAATTGTCAATTAAGTCGTCTAATCTAATTTTTTACCTAAATTCTACCAACTCATATTTTTGAAACCTATATAAACCCCATTAGCTCTCATTTGTAGAGCATCCCAAAATTAGAGAATTAGAGAGAGTTTGATATAAAAGCTTAAGAGAAAGCTTGTGAAAGAAAATTCTTTCATGGGTTGTGAGTTGTAAGTATTGTAAATACTTGTATATTTTTCTCCCTTTAGTAAAACGATTTGCAGAAGGTTCGGAGATGTAGGCACAATTGGCCGAACTCCGTTATCAAATTTGTGTGTGTTATTTTCATTCTTATTAATCTGATTTATCAAAAAATTTCATAATTTCTTAACAATTGGTATCAAGAGCTCCAGGAATAGTTAGAAACGATCTGAAGAAAGTTAGATTTGAATGGGAGCGATGACCACAGATAAAGGGAATGTGAAACTTGAGAAATTTGATGGCTGAGATTTTGAGTTCTGGAAAATACAGATAGAGGATTATCTGTATCAAAGAAGAATATATCAACCTCTCTCAGGGAATAAGCCAGAGGCTATGAAGGAAGAAGACTAGAATCTTCTCGACAGACAATCCCTTGGAGTTATCCGATTGACATTATCCCATAATGTTGCTTTCAATATAGAAGAAGAAAAGACCACGACAGGTCTTATGGAGACTCTCTCCAATATGTATGAGAAGCCATCGACCTCAAATAAAATCCACTTGATGAGGCATTTGTTCAATTTATAGATAATGAAAAGTGCATTGGTAGCTCAATATCTCAATGAACTTAACACAGTCACAACCTAATTGAGTTTAGTTGAAATTGAATTTGATGAAAAAGTACGAGCATTAATATTTTTGTCTTCTCTACTAGAAAGCTGGAATACTACTGTCACAGCTGTGAGTAGCTCGTCGGGAAGCAATAAGTTGAAATTTGACAATATTCGTGATCTGGATCTCAGTGAAGAGATCTGACGGAGAGAGTCGGGTGAATAATCAACCACTTCAGTTTTGCATACACAGTTAAGAGAAAGAAATTCGACCAGAGGGAATGGATATAGCAAATCGAACTACTGAGCTAGATCAAATGACAGGAAGTCCAAATCCAACAATCCCAGTAATTCTCACAGCTCAAAAACCATTGAGTGTTGGAACTACGGGAAGACCGAGCACTACAAAAATTAATGCAAGAATATACCGAATGACCAGGAGACGAAGATAGAAGTAAATGTTACTTCTACCTCAAGAGGAGATGATGCGTTTATATGCTCTTTAGAGAACAAGGAAGAGTCTTGGGTATTAGACTTTAGAAAACCATTCCATGCTACTTCACAAAAAGAATTTTTCGAGAGGTATGTCCCCGAAAACCACAGAAATGTATATCTTGGTGATGATCAACTGTGTGCTATTGTTGGCAAAGGTGTAGTGAAGATTAAGTTGAACGGGTTTGTTTGGGAGATGAAGGATACCAGGCATATCCCTGACCTGAGAAAGAACTTAATCTCAGTAGGGTAGTTGGCTAGTGAAGGCTACACTATGATCTTCCATGGTGATGATTGGAAGATTTCAAATGGCATAATGACAGTTGCTCGAGGCAAGAAGAGTAACACTCTTTACATGACAGTAGGGGCGTGCTGTTCGATTGCAGTTGCAGCAGACAATAAAACTCCAAATCTGTGGCACCAGAGGTTAGGCCACATAAGTGAAAAAGGGGATGAAGATTATGCACTCGAATGGGAAACTTCCATGTCTACAGTCAGTTGAGATAGCCATGTGCGAAGATTGTATATTTGGAAAGCAAAAGAGGGTTAGCTTTCAAACAAGTGACAGAACTCCAAAGAAGAAAAGGCTAGAGCTCGTTCACTCTGATGTTTGGGACCAACAACCATCTCATCCATTAGTGGAAAATACTACTTCGTGACTTTTATCGATGATCACCCTCAGAAGGTATGGGTTTATTTTCTAAAGTATAAGTCTGAAGTGTTTGAGACTTTCAAGAGATAAATAACTATGGTTGAAAATGAGACAGGTCTGACGATTAAAGAGTTCAGAACCGACAACGGTGGTAAATATGAAGACACTAGATTCAAGAAGTTCTGCTATGAGCAGAGGATGCGAATGGAGAGAATCATGTTAGGTACGCCTCAACACAATAGTGTAGCTGAGCATATAAACCGAACATTGACAGAAAGAGGCAAAAGCATTCGTTTACAGTCAGGTCTACCAAAGCAGTTTTAGGCAGAAGCAGTCAACACAGCAGCTTATTTGATCAACCGAGGCCCATCAGTTCCATTGAAGTACAGAATATCAGATGAGGTATGGAACGGAAAAGAGGTAAAACTATCACATCTAAAAGTTTTCGATTGTGTAGCATATGTGCATATTAGTGATCAAGGCAGGAATAAGTTTGATCCTAAATCCAAGAAATGCACTCTCATCGGCTATGGCGAGAATGAGTTTTGGCTACCGTATTTCGGATGACGAAAATAAGAAGGTGATCCGTAGTAGAGATGTGATTTTCAATGAAAGGGTGATGTACAAGGACATACATAAAATAAACTCCAACAACTCAGTCCAGAGTGAGTCAATATTTGCAGATGTAAATGCTGATGAAATCCCATATAACCTCTTGATGGAGCCGATTATAGCAAGTCCTCAACTAAAGGAACCCGTTGGACAGAGCAGTGCGCAACAGTCCAACACACCGCAGTCTCCTACTCCAACTCATGTATTGAGAAGGTCTTCTCGGCCCTATGTGTCTAATAGAAGATACATGAACTATTTGTTGTTGACTGATGAAGGGGAGCCAAAATACTATGATGAAACTTTTCAGACTGAAGATGTCAGTAAGTAGGAACTTGCCATAAAAGAAGAGATGAAATCTCTAATCTCCAACCAGACATGAAAACTAGTTGAACTACCCATGGGGAAGAAGGCACTTCACAATAAATGGGTGTACCGGATAAAAGAGGAGCATGATAGTTCTAAGAGATACAAAACTCGACTAGTTGTCAAAGGATTCCAACAAAAGAAAGAAGTTGACTATACCTATATTTTTGCTCCCGTTGTGAAGCTCAATACTATCAGATCAGTATTGAGTATTGTTGCGAGTGAAGATCTTCATCTTGAACAGTTGGACGTGAAGATTGCATTCCTTCACGGAGACTTGGATGAGGAGATATACATGCACCACCCAAAAAGTTTCTTAGAAACAGAGAAAGAGAAAATGGTGTGCAAACTTAAGAAGAGCTTGTATGGCCTAAAACAAGCCCCAAGGCAATGGTACAAGAAATTTGATGGCTTCATGCACAAGGAAGGTTTCTAGAAGTGCAATGCCGACCACTGTTGCTACTTCAAAAGATATAGCTCCAGCTATATCATTTTACTACTATATGTCGATGATATATTGGTAGTAGGTTCAAGTATGGATGATATCAGAAGGTTGAAGCAGTAATTGACAAAAGAGTTTGACATGAAGGACTTGGGTCTAACAAAGAAGATTCTTCGAATGCAAATCACAAGAAATAGGCAGAGAGGGTTCTTGCAGTTATCTCAGGCGGAGTACATCAATCGTATTTTGCAGAGATTCAACATGGGCGATACCAAGCCAGTCAGCACACCCTTAGCTAGTCACTTTCGTCTATCCAAGAATCAGTCCCCTTAGACAAAGGAAAAGAGAGAATTCATGACTAAGGTTCCTAATGCCTCAACCATTGAAAGTTTAAAGTACCCAATGGTACGTACGAGACCAGACATTGGCCATACAGTAGAAGTTGTTAACAGGTTTATGTTAAATCTAGGAAAAGCTCATTGGGAAGCAGCCAGGTAGATTTTGAGGTATATACGAGGTACCGTAGAGAAATGTTCATACTTTGGTAAAGGAGAATTAAAAGTACAAGGCTACGTAGACGCAGACTTTGGAGGTGAAGTCGATCACTGAAGAAGTACTACCGATTATATATTCAATGTTGGAATTACAGCTGTTAGTTAGATATCACAGTTATAAAAAATTGTCACTCTATCCACTACAGAGGCTGAGTATATAGCAGTAATTGAAGCCAGTAAAGAGATGATATGACTTCAAGGTTTCTTAACTGAGTTAGGATTCAAACAGAAGAATAATGTTCTGCACAGTGATAGTCAGAGTGCGATACACTTGGCGAAAAATTCAGCATTTCATTCTAAAACCAAGTATATTGAACTTCGTTATCACTTTATCAGATTTTTATCAGATTCAAGGAAGTAAGAATCCAGCAGATATGTTGACAAAGACGGTGGCTATTGACAAACTGAAGTTGTGTTCAACTTCAGTTAGCCTGCAAGAGTAACAAGACTGAAAAGATCTGCTGCATAGATCGAAGTGTGAAGACAGATTGAAATTAGTCTTCAATTAGGAGATTGTTAAGAAAATGGCCAAACATTTTTTGGTCAAAAATGAAGGGTGCCTAATTTAAGCAATTGTCAATTAAGGTGTATAACCTAATTTCTTATCTAAATTCCACCAACCCATATTTTTGAAGCCTATATAAACCCCATTAACTCTCATTTGTAGAGCATCCCAAAATTATAGAATTAGAGAGAGTTTGAGATAAAAACTTAAGAGAAAGCTTGTAAAAGAATTTTGTAAAGAAAAATTATTTGTGTGGGTTGTAAGTTGTAAGTATTGTAAACACTTGTATATTTTTTTTTCTTTTAATAAACGATTTGCAGTAGGTCCAGAGACGTAGACACAATTGGCCGAACTCCGTTATCAAATTTGTGTGTGTTATTTTCGTTATCACTAATCTGATTTATCGAAAAATTTCATAATTTTCCAACAATATGAATACGAAAATCCAATTCCAATTTGCATAGCAAAGACTAATAAAAAAATATTTTTTTAATTATAGTTTTGATAGAAAAATAGCTATTATTATCTATATAGAAAATTATATTTAATTGAAACAATTAAATAATTTGAATCCAATTTCTTATCTAGAATATATTTTCGTAAACAATTAATTGATACTTGTTATTCTATATTAACTATTCAAAATTCATTTAAATATTTTGGACCAAATTCCTTACTGACCATGCCTCCTAAAATTGGATTCAAATTCATTTATTTTAGATATTATAATCGTGATCAAATTCGAATAAAGATCTATTCATAGTTTAGCTATCCAAATCATGTGCACATTATGTAATAATTTATGCCGTAGTTAAGTTATGCCTTGTAGTTAAGTTTATGCCCAAAAACATTGACGCAAAGCCGAAGACCATGTTTGTTTTTTATTTTGTTTTTTATTTTTGTCTTTTTAACTATTCAAAACACCAAAAACATGTTTGTTTACTTATTTTTAATACAAATACTACTTTTTTTTTTACATTCTTATAATCATTAATATCAAATCTAAACATATTTAGTTAAAGTAGGACTCACATGATGTTCCACAAATTTAAAATAATTAAAATTCACTAACTAATTAAATAATAATTCTTTTATAACAGGACCCATAAAAATTTAAATAATAAATTTTCAACCCAACATAATTTGAGTGATGAGATATAAAGATAGGACCCATAAATTATTACTATTATACTAAAATTTCAATCCAATAAAATCAATATTTCTATACTATATCAAAAAGTAATTATATTTTCACATAAAAATCCATACAAAAATAAAAATGCACTTGAAATTGATAAAATTTAAACAATAAAAATGAAAATGAAAACAAACCCGGTCGAAGAAACTTATCATGAGATATTTTTCTATATATTAGTTATGGAAAGTAATATTATTCACAGGTGATGTTTTACGTTTGTGATAAGGATTTCTATATGTAATTTAGTAGTAATTGGTTTTTCAATATTTATGCTTTCCGTAACAAGTGCTTTTATTTTTTGTGCTTTTATTTGTTACCAAAAAAGAATCTTTTTTGGCAAGAAAATATATTATTCGTAACGATTATTTTTCTTTGTGACTAAAAGAGACTTTCTTGTAATCATTTATTGTTTTTTGTAATAAAGATTTTTTTTTGTTACCAAAAAGTAAATTTTTTTGTAATGAAATTTTACTTTTTGGAACGAGTATTCAATTTGTCATTAAAAAAAGAACTATACCCTATTATAATCAAATTAGTTCTTATGACAAAATTTACATTCACTACCTTTACTTTGTCATGGAAGGTATAATTTCTTATAGTGATAGGTCTACCCTAACATGATAATATAATTATATTTATGGAGAACTCTTGTTAATTTACGTCTTACCGTATAACATTTAATGCAAATTTCTATAGTTAATGTAAATCTATATTCTAATTTCATGAACATTTTGTAAGATGTAGCATGCATCCAAATCCTTAAACGTCAGCTCCTTAGGAGCTTTCAATTCTTATGTGAGTTTCTACTTGTGACAAAGAAGTCGTTAGAATATTGGGGTTGTCCCGCCGAAAACGCTCTAACACTCAAATTAGAATTAGAGTAAGATGAATAATGTGAAAGTAGAAAACTGAAAGTTATAGAAAACTAAATAAAATTGCATATCATTGGATTATGAGAATTGACGGTATTTATAGTATAGATTATAGGGTTTTCGTGGGTGTGGACCTTAGTAAATTTAACCTAAACATTATGGTCCAACTTGATTTGTTGACTTGTAGAGCTCATGAACTTGACTTATCAGGTTTTATCTTTTTTTCTATCTATAATTTGGATGAACCTCTTACACTTAGCCTGATTCGTATTTATAGAACATCAATGTATATTGTAGATGCTAAAATTAAATTTTCTTTTTTTCTTGCATGATTTCAGTTAAACAAACTATATAAATATAAAAAAATATACATATAGGAAATAAATATGCACAAAAATATATAATTCAGTCTTGTGAATTTTACATGTTTTTGTAGATTGCTGGAAAAAGTAATGAAAAGTTACTCAAACAAGCATGTACAACGCTGTCAATTAAAAAGCTAAAAAAAAGAACACCAAATGCATGCCCCCCCACTTCTCACGTTGTTACCATGAGGAACCTGTCACCATGCACGATTTTCTCCCACTCTTTTAACTTACTATGTATAATCACGGTATCAATGTCCCCAGTTCTTGACTTCATCTGAAACTTTGCCCTACATACACTATCGAACGTTGATTAGGTGGGTCCAACAATCCAATGGTATAGGAGCACCCGAAATCCTTCTTTTCATCCTAAAGACAAAAGAAATAAAAAATCACTTTGAATCTTCTGTTTTAATTGAGGGTATGATCTCATATTTCACTTATCTACTTGTTTCTCATCGGGTCATACTTGAGTATTACATTGCAGACCCCCACTCCAACTCTATTATCCTTATCAATGAATTGGAATATATTGCATAGGTACTCTTCGATGTCGGACGAGACGATGTGGCATATTATGATAACGTACACAATAAATATACGTTAAGTGTACATAATTCATACTAAATATATATTTAAAAAAATATTTGGCATGTGTTAGTAAAATATAAGATAAAAACCAAACTGAAACAAAGACCCGCACTGAAATAAACTAGATACTAGTAATTTGCAACCTTATTTTCTTTACTTTGATAAGGTTTCTTAAGCAAGAAAAAGAAACATTTCTTTAGATATAACTTAAAAAAAGTTAGATCATAATACATTACATTTATTATATGATTTGTGTATATTGAAAAGAAGAGTGAGCAATTAAATGATATTATAATTGTTATTAGCGTCTGTCCAAATCTAATCTGGAAAAAAAAATTCTCATATATTGACTTGATTACTAGCTAGATCAATTTTTCTTACCTTTATATCCATAATCCCATAATACAAAGGAAGTCTTTTTTTTTTCCTTTTGTTTTTTAAAGGAAAAACTCCAACTTTGTAATTAAATGCACCAATAACTACATTTATTCTTACAATATGCTAGCAGATGTCCTGTAATCCATTGAATTTTTCTCCGCATTTACTCAATCTGCACATCCAAATATCCAAATAACTGCACACTCCATGCAAATACATATCTACCTTCTATGGATAAGGATAACTTTGACTTGAATTCAGTGCAGATATTAAGTGATGATAAAATGATTATTTTATTCTGAAAGAGGCCCATGAAATATTTTTCAGTTCAATTTTTCTCTTCTCTTTTTCCCACTTTTCAGCCTGAGCTTTAATTAATTAATTTTTTTTTGCACTGTAGATAGGATTTTGAGAACCTTGAGTGAAGTGCCACATTTAATTTTCTTTTCTTTTTTTTCCTTGTTTTTTTTTTAAATATTTGATGAATCCATGTGTTGTTCTGAGTGTCACCAGCCAATACATGTCATGCAGGTGACAGAAAAAAGTTTGCTTATGAAATACAAACGCCAAACCCAACCTCTTCCTTTTTCTTGCCTATATATACAGCATGTGTGCACAACTAGCTAACACATGCATTGCTCCTCCTTGCCATACTTCATTCTCTCAAGAAATTAAAAGGGTTCTTCTTCTTGATTTCTTTGTGTTCATTTCTGTGTATATTTACAGTCATGTTCTCTAAAGAAGATGCTCGTACTGTTGTTGGAATTATAGGTCAGTTTCTTGATTTTAATCACTACTAAAATAATGTGTAACATAATCACATCAATCACAGTGTGTGTGAATGTGTGTAGATTTGTGTTTTCATAATCTTATATATGTGTTTTAAGGTGTTGGGGTGGTAGGGACGGAGTCAGAATTTTTAGTATTGGAATGAGATACATATTTTAGTTAGCGTATAATTTAGATATTTAAAGGGAGTTAAAAAAATTAATTTAAATATGAATTTTGATAGAAGAGGAGGTTGGGGTGGGGGGGTGTTGAAGAAATCTTTTAATGGTGCATTAAAAAAGTGGTGTCATTTCTTTTGATTTGTTCTAATGTTGAAGCTGATATGAGTTTTGATTTGTTTATTTTCAGGAAACATCATAGCCCTCATATTGTTTTTGTCCCCTGTGTAAGCTTCAATTCTTGTTTTCTGTTATTGGAAATATTTATTATCCAAACAATTGATCTGCTCAATAAAGAGATAATTAATTAATGAAACTTTCTTTTTAACTTTTTTTTTTTCTTTCTTGTTATGTATTAGGCCAACTTTTTATCGAATATGGAAGAAAAGATCAGTGGAACAGTACTCACCAGTGCCATACCTTGCCACGTTTATCAACTGTGGGCTTTGGGTACTATATGGACTGCCTCTGGTACACCCCAACAGCACCCTGGTTGTGACCATCAATGGGACAGGGTTTGTCATTGAGATTGTGTATTTGTCTCTATTCCTCATATTCTCCGATTCCAAGAAACGGCTGAGGCTGATGCTGATAGTGGTGGCGGAGTGTATATTCATGGCGGTTCTGGCCCTCCTCGTACTAACTTTGGCTCATACCACCAAACTCCGGTCGGCCATTGTCGGCAGCATTTGCATGGTTGGCAACATTATGATGTATGCTTCCCCGTTAGCCGTCATGGTACGTTCTTTTCCTTTTTTTTTTTTTTTTTTTTTTAATTTTTCAGGAAGTTCAGAATGTGCACAAAAAATAGACTTTTAATTAGCAGAGACGTTGCAAAGAAATACACAATTTTATTGCTCATAATACTTATTATGTTGTCCTAATGCATGGATTTTTCAAAGTTTGTTTTCTTGTCTTTATTTATTTATATTTCGTTGAAATCATTTTTAGAAATTAAGTTTTAGTAAAATTATGTAACATGGGTATGGGTTGAATTTTGATGTCCCGCAGAAGCTGGTGATCAAGACAAGAAGTGTGGAGTATATGCCATTCTGCCTTTCCCTTTTCTCCTTCCTCAATGGCATCAGCTGGACTGCTTATGCTCTTATCCGTTTCGATCCTTTCATTGTCGTAAGTAGAATTTGTCTCTCTCTCACTAACATCTTCATGCAACAATTCAAAAATACAAGTGTAAATCCTTAGCCCCTCTAATTATTATAATCAAATTGAATTTGAAATAGTTTTCTTGCCATTTGAGTTATTTATAAAAAAAAATTAAGTTTATAAATTATAAATACGTTTTGATATTTGTTTGTATTTTATAAATTGTACTTACTGATAAGAATATTTTTTTTATAAAACAAAAACAAACTTTAAAGGGTTATTTTTTAAAAAATAATTGAATCTTTTTGTAATTAAATTAAATTTTAAAGATTGTGATAATCAAATTTCATTAATCCTTCCTCAAGAGAGGTGCGAAGTGAGTTTTTTAAAGATTATGACCATCACGCAATAAATAGCATTCACAACTTTTCCTTCATTTTTTCTTTTTCAATTCTTGTTTGATCACATCATCCCCTTAAACCCACCGTCTCCCCCACCCCCAACCCCATATGTGTGTGTGTCTATATATATATATATATATACAGAGACATATAAAATACATATCATCCCCTTACATAAATACAACTTGTTGATTTTGCAATGCAGGCTCCTAATGGGATGGGTTCTGTACTTGGGCTGGCCCAGTTATTGCTATACGCCACCTTCTACAAATCAACTAACAGAATGATGGAAGAAAGAAAAGCCCAAGGAGAAGTGGGCTTGGCGGAAAAAGTTGCAGGAGTTGAATCAATTTAGCCCCTCAAATATATTAGCAAAATTCCCTTCAATTTCCTCCCCCATCAACCTATTCTCATTTCGTGTTCAACGGAAAACCAGAACTAAACTAGTTCAGATTTAACGTAGAATCGATGAAGATTTAGTGATTGCTAAGCAGTCGCAGTTTAATCTTTCATTATTGTACCTCCATCTCTATCTCGTATTCCAAAATTAAGAAGTGTAGTAACCTTCATGATCTCGTGAAGGTTTAACATTGTTTGAATTTTATTTTTTATTTTTTATTTTTTAAACTCGCATTACAAACTTGAACAACAAATAAAGACATGCTAATTTTTTTTAGACGTTAAATGTATGCTGCATTTTGTGTGAAGTGTGTATCGGGTATAAATCTACCCTTCATCCATGCATATGGGTGTGTAGTATTTTGTGTATATATGAAATGTGGATTGGATACATTCAGTATACTCAATTGGTTATAACATTTAGAAATTTTTTTTGAGATTAGGGTTTAAAAACGAATCAAACTATTTTATATTCTATTCATGATTGATCATTAAAAAATTATTTGAGTTTGGTTTGCTAACTTAATAAATAAAATTTAATTATATTTTTTTGTTCAACAAGATCTGATTGATCATTAAAAAATTATTTGAATTCAGTTCGTTAACTTAATAAATAAATTTTAACCATATTTTTTCATTCGACAAGATGTGAAACTTGATTCGATCAGTGGAAGAAAAATGTGTAAAAAAATCAAGATATTCAAATTCAATTTGTATTCGACTTAATTAAAATTCGTTCAAATTCGATTAATAATTAAATTAAATTTAAATATAATTTTTTAAATGTAATAAAATTTTAAATAAATTTGAAGTGTTTGATTTACACCCCTATTTGAGACATGCATAATTAATGTTTATTAAATTGTTTACTAAATGGTAATGAGAGAAGTACTAAAGTATGCGAGTTTTTTTTCTAAACTAATTCAAACTTCATTGATAGAAAATGTCATAAAAACTTGTACTGAAAAAAGAGTGCAGGAAAGAGACTTTCCATAGAGGAGTCCTAGATGAAATCTTAGCCCATCACAAATTATGAAACTATTAGTTGACTCTCTCCCCTAATCACTTTCTCTAATTAGATAATTCATTCACTAGTATGGCCTTCCATGATCTAATTAAATGCAATTAAAATGAGATAAGAACAAGATTAAGACATGTGCCCACGGGCCCTTGAAGTCAAATCACCCTCAAGTATGATAAAAAATGTATTTATGGGATTTCGACATATAATAATTTTGTAGACCGACCAATCATGCCTTGCTCAAGTAATAAAAATTTGAGGTTTTAAAATTATGCAAGAAATGCGCCTATATATATAATGATCTAGAATTCTAGAGGTCCCACTAGAAATCTGGATACAATCATTACTTAAAAGTTTATCTTGGGGTGTTTATTTAAAAATATCGAACTAACAAATTAATTGTCAAAATGTCATACCCAAATATCAAATTAAAATAATCAATTCAATTAATTGATTAGTATTTAATTATTTTTTGGGGAATTTCATTTCGATAATTTAATAAATCGATTTTTTTAAAAATAAGATAAATTGTTAAAAATCTAAATATTACAATCATAATTGTATTTCTTATATATTTTTTTAATTTTGATAAGTAAGCAATAAAATTTATAAATAATATATATTAAAATAATAACTCAATAGTTAATACGGTCCGATTCGATTACTTTACCAACTATAAACACCACTAGAACTTTCTCTGTCCATTGTGTATTTGAATAATTCACAGGAAGGAGAAATGAAAATTATAGACACTTTCCCTTTTCAAATGTATATCAAATACACTGTGGCAAGAGGTTTCACTTATAATCAAAACTCACAATCTAAATTAATGCGCATTAGAACTAAACTATGCAACTATAAACAATGTGCCCATTTGAAATCACAAATGACTTCTCAAATAAGAAAGAAAGAACATGACTTTTTAATTTGCTAAATGATTTTATTTTGAGATATTTATAGTATAATATTTTTGAATATTAATAAAAGTTGTCTAACTTCTCTACATCTTCTAGGTAGAACAAAATACTTTCCACACAAGCTGGAATATTTCTTGAACAATCTTGGTCAACAACTCATTGTAATAAGCTACCAAAAACATTATGAATGAACAAAATAAATACTGGGGAGAATTGCATATTCGACCTAGAGAGAACAAAAGACATTCCAGGTTTTAGACTTCTAAAAATGTACAATCTAATAAACACTAAATTAGGCATGACATAAAAAATATCCACAGGCTTTTATCACAGGAAAATGAGAAGAAAGATTTATTCTCCCCCAGCCCAAAATAAGTTGTACTACAAAAGACTTAAAAGAAAAATTTAGAAGATGCCCAAATAAACAAAATTTACAGTTACACTTGAATCATCCTAGAACATCAAGAATCCTCTATGAGCTTACCTGTGTACATCTAATCTTCTCCTCATTCGCCCGAGCTCTCACACGAGCTCCCAAGATTGGCCATAATGTCATGTATCAACAGCCTGATTATATTGCTATCAGATGATCTGGATATATCAATGCATTCCTGCAAGTCTGCGTCACAAGCTATTAAGACCCACTCATGATCATCATCAAGATACTTAATATCAAAAGTGCCCAGCTCTAACTTCAGCCTCTTGGCCACTTCTTCTTTTAACTTGACAATACCAGAATCCATGGGAAGTCGAAACCTGATGATGTCTTCTCTGTAAGTGGCTTTTATAGTGATTGTTTTTACTTCTGGCCTGGCAGCAAACCGCGGCATATGATCAGCTGGAGCAGCCAGGCAATCTTTGGGCATGGCATCGGGACAAGGTTGTTTTGTCCAACTGTACTCCGTGACATGCTCATCAAACAGAGCTTCCCCAGCTGGACACAAATTTCTCAGATCATGTGAACTTCCCGCATCTTCAACTAGCATTCCTCCAAATGGCTCCTCAGGTGCTCTTATAAAATTATCAGGGATTGAGAATGCGGCAGATAAATTAACTTCTCCCGTTTGTTGACACACCAGTTCGTGTGAGCCTCCCACTTTCATGCGGTGTTCATCAATAGGTGAAACAACTGGTTCATTTTGAGGGGAGGTTTCATTTCTAAGGTATGGACTACCTTGACATGAGCCTTGGGAAGTAGGGGTCCCTGTGCTCTCTTCTCTCGAGCCACTGCCAGTTCTGGATCGGTTTGAGCCTTCACCTGGAAAAAACCCAGCTCCATGATGCGTGAGTTTCTCAGTTCCTGCATTCCTATCTCCTAGAATATGATTTGAGGCCTCTGCCTGTTCATCAGCTCCAGGGGCCTTAGTAATAGCAACCTTCTTCTCTTCCTGAAATTCAGATGGTCCAGAGCCAGGTGAGTTTTGTTGGTTCATTCCATTTAAATTGGCTGCCCAAGAAATTGAACCAACCGTAACAGGAATAGAACTTGTAGCCAAAGAAGTCAAACTGAATGTTCCTTCACCACCTTGTACAGATTCAATTACGCGCTTAAGCTTCGAAAGAGAACGATTAACCTTATTTATCTTGCGGGAGGGCCAGCGAGAGATTCCATGCTGCCTACAGATACGCTTCATAGTAGTAGGGCAAACTGTAAGAGCAGTGAAATTTAAGAGAAAATTTGGTTAGATTTCGACCACTACAAAATATATATATGTATATACATTCAGAGTGAGCAGAGATAACAAGAAACAGGTACTGAGAGCATAAGCTTACCACCAAGACTCTTCGCTGCATCCTTAAGACTACCAGCAAAATATTGCTGCAGAACCTCTAAGCTAATTGTTTTTTCCGCCTTCCCCCGCTTTCTCTCAGGTTTTTTGCCTATATCTTTTGCTTCAGCAACAGATACAGCATTCTGAACTTCAGTGGGACCACCAGCATTTCCTTTAACATTTCTAGCATTAAATTCACCCATCACTACCTGCCCTTCAAAAGCATCAAGATGCACAGTTTCCCCATTTGGTACAGAAGCAGGCCTAGGTGGAGATGTAGCAGCAAAATCAGGCCTCAAATTAAGTTTCTCATCCATGGATGCCTTAATAATCTCAATGGACTTCCACTCATGGTCAAGGTCTTTTCCTGAAGCAACCCTCAGGCTCCCAAAATGCTGCTTCATTGTCACTAAAATAGAGTCCAACAAGGTCTGCTGGTCCTCATAGCTTTTAATGTTAGGGGGCAGAAAAAATTCTAGAACATAGTCATCATTTCCAGTATGATTGCTCCGTAAACAAATTGCAAAACTACTTCTAACCCCAAACATGCGTGCATAATGTACCAATGGGTACTCAGTCTTGCAAAATTCTGTAATATCTTGGCAGAAACAAGAGTTGTGCGACGCAAATGCCCTCCCAGCAACACCCTGACCCTTTTGCAAGTGATGCTCAGCACAAGCCTCACGGAAACCCCACATATGAGCATCCACCACATAAAATGCTACATCAGTTGTTGACATGCAAACCTGTCCCATGCAGCTCCCATCAAAGCTACTGCAAGCTTTCTTAAACCCACCACCATTTGCTAGTACGCTGCGATGCCTGCATGGAACCCAAGTCTGAGCTAGCGGTAATGTGTGAGTTTCACATACTACTGTAATTATCTCCAAAATTTCTGCCAATGCATTTTGGCGACCTTCATTACATATCTGCTATATAAGAATACCGTGTACATAGATGTAGTCAGAGAAAGATATTACTTGTCATTGACATATCTTCAAAACAACAGTTTGCATTTTACCTGTGTGCTTTGATGATCCAATATCTCTGAACTTTTCAAATTCACTGCCTGCAGAAGAACTAAATTTATATTACGAAGGAATCCTCAAACTCGAAAGCAAATTTGATTAACAGGCTGCATAAGACACCACTTGGTTGCGAACAGTAGTATAACTTCTATAACCTTTTTAGCAGTGATAATCTTTGAGAACTCTTAACATGCATAAAATAAACCACCAGGCCAAGGTAAAATTTGTGAAAGAATTAAAAGCAAAGATTGTCATTGTGTATCTCAAATAAGCCTACATTAGCTAATAAACAGTGGACAAGCTTAAAAGAGGAATTGAATTGCTGGCTAACGATCATAAGACACATGTATAGAAAGGATCCGGAGATCACATTTGAGAAGCAGTGGATCCGCTCTTCCTGAATAGTTCAGGAATAAACTGATTATTATTCATAAGTAAATATCCTCCAGACTGTTAATAACATATCAATCTAAAAAAAAAATCTTAAGAGACATGTATGAAATGATCCAGAGATCACATTTGAGAAGCAGTGGATCTGCTCTTCCTGAATAGTTCAGGAATGGACAGATTATGATTCATAAGTAAATATCCTACAGATTGTTAATAACATATCAATCTATAAAAAAAATCTTAGTCACTCCTAAGCAAAATCCGAAGAATAGATTTCTAGTGGCTGCTAAAGCATCAGTTACTTATAGTGACCATAGGGAAATCATGCAGGGGCCAGAAGACTACAGGAATTATCTCCAATATTCATGCACAAAGTAGGTTGTGTTCTGGTTTTTTCAGTATTGATGCAACACTCACATATTTACTGACATCACATGTAATAATTCATTTTAGAATTATGAACCCCTGGCTGTGAACTCCCTAACAACAAAGATATAACAATATAGATCAGTAGATAAACAAGCAATTCGCACATAGAATATCAATCAAATGCCATGAATATTCTAATGCTCAGTGATGAAGATGATGATGGCCACGAAATGAGGTTCAAAGAGTACATGATTTAGGGAGGGAACACAAACTAACCTCAAGTGCCTTGCAGACTTTATCAACCTCTGGAGCATAGTTGATCTTCTGGGAGGTCATTATCAGCTCAAGCACGCCAACGCAAGACTGCCCAGAAGGCTCAAATACAGGCAAAGCTAAAGTTCCTCGAACATTGTAATGCAAAGCATGGTTCAGACGTGGAAACTCTTTGCTGGAGTAGTACTGCACATTTGGTGTCCATTCTGGTAACTTTTGCCGAAACACACGTCCTGGAAGGCCAAGATCTCCATCAGTGTCTCCATCCACGGAAAACATATACATCAGCGAGATCAACCTATACTGATGGAGCCCATTACTATTGGGGTCAAGAACAAATGGTTGCCCTGAAGTTGTGAGCATATACCGGCCACCATTTTTCACAGGTGCCCAAACCTGAGCCAAGACATGCTGTTCAGTCAAATCTTTGAAATACCGAAGAGCCTGAGTCATCCTTTCCTTTATTATACAAGATCCATCTGGATTGTCAATAGGCATCAATCCCATAAATGGAGAAGGCAGCTTCTTTTTGTCATCATTGCCAAATGCACTTTCAGTTGCCATATCAGGATTACTAGCATCTGTCCAAAAATACCATTGTCACCCGCATATACACAATAGTTCAATGGATTCAAGTATCAACTAAAAAGTCTACAAACAAAATGCACCTAGTACTTCAAGAAAACCACACTCTAACTGAAAATATACTTTGAAACAGAGGTAAGAAAAATCAGCCAACAACCAGCAATGGAGACAACAGACAGATAAAACAGTCATTTCTTATTTTCAGAAATATCAATGATTTGAGAGAGATGAAATTAGCAAACAACTTCTGCATCAGCTTTTGCACTATCCGTTTCCCAACAGACTGGAACAAGTTAATCAGCAGCTCCAAGCAAAACATTATATGCAAATTCAAATAAGCCCCATCTTTCAATAAATTAAACTAATTTTTTTCTCATCCTAGATAGAAAGCCAAGTGGAATTAAAAGAACAATTCTTTTTTCTCATTCACAAAGCGGTGACTTAAACAAAATAAACTACAATAGATGCTCGCAGCAAGTCAAATTCTTAAAAAAGATTGGGTTTTCCATTGAGATACAGTACAGAGTCAACTACACAAATCAAAAACCTGAAAAGCTCTGCAAATTGGTAAAAACTAAAGAAAAAACCGAAATTTCAAATTCATAAGACCCAGCAAACATAATGAAGAACATGGAAATATTCCAGAAGTCCTCAAGCTTTTGCTGGAGCCAAAAAATTAGAAATTTATCCAATATAGAATATCAACAACAAAGCTCGGAGCAAAATCCATACAAGAAAGGATCCTGGAGGAGTCGGCTAACCGGAAACCAGCGCCAGCGACGAAGTTTCCGTTGTTATTATCATCGGAAAAAGCCCAAAGTGGCGAACAAGGCTGCTCCGAGTTGGATAGCAGAAACGGCTGCGCAGGACTCGACGCCGCGGCCGCAAAGATCTGATCCAACGGCCATGAACCATCAAGATCGAGATCCAAATCCATCAGAACCTCCGCAGCAGCACACGGCAGCTGAGCTGGCGGGCGGCTAGTCTCTTCTTCAGTTTCGGAGGGCATTTTCATCTGGCGGAAAATGGGTTTCCCTTTCGTTTTCGTTTCCGCTGTGTTTCTCTCTCTAGCAGCAGTTGTGTGGAGGAGAGAGAAAGTTGAGGATGATGGTGAAATGGTGATTCCAGTTCCATTTTAGAAAAAATGGTGGAATCTACTAGTAATAGTCGTATTGCTACTTGCTGATGGGTAATACTGGATAAAGAATGGGGAATTGTTCCTCTGTTCCACTGTCCACTCAACCCAATTGTCTTGTCTTTTTCTTGCCTTTTTGTCTTTTTTTCATTCCACAAATTACATCCAAGGACCTGTTTGGTTTTGTTAAAAATTAATAATAAAATGCCCTATAATTTCAACAATACATAAAAATACAAAATTAATAAGTAAAAATATATTAATAGATGGACTGGTTGAGTCGAAAAGAACGATTATTTGTATTCACATCTTGATTAATTGATTGTACAAGGGAAAATATTAAAACATATGTGGATTTAATGATATTGAAACATAAGATTATTTGATTTCTCAAAATGAGGTGAACTTTTAGGAGTAAGCTTGCAAGTTTTTTACTTTTCTTTTCTTTTTTTTTATTTTTTGTTGTTGTTGTTGTTCAACCTAAATTTTTAAAAATTGCATAAGAATAAATATGTATTGGAGTTTTCAAATGACACCACCATATTTATCTCGAGCGATTGTATTTAAATGATGTTGGAACTAATTTATTTTAGAATTTATGAACGCACTGAACCAATTTTAGTACAATTAAATTGTATATTTAGAAATTATTAATTTAAAATTGAACTAAAATATACGTTACAGAACGCATATCAATAAACATAAAAAGCCTAATGAGAAATCAAGCACTCCCTATTGGAGCAAGCTGTATAGCTCAAAATATACTTTAAAATAGATGATTTTAGGATTAAGTAGTTCTGAGTAGCTCTAGTTTGAGCTTGTATACTAAATTAGATAATAAGTAAAGAGTGTCTAAATTTCATCGTTCGACAATATCAATATTCATGATAAATTCACAATAGAATAAACTTAGTTATGATAAACTCACCTAGGATGGATGCATCTTAGTTGTGGTAATGAATTTACTCAGGATGATGTTAGTTAGAGTGACCTAGTCGACTCAAATGCAAGATGGTTACTAACCTAGTCAATGTGGATTGGATAGTTCTGATTGGTGTTTCTCTTAATCAAGTTAGTATTCTGAAGAGTTTGTTGGCTCGAGTTCTTCAATTGAGAAAGAGGATTAATGACTTCATGTCCAAACAAAATATCATGAGAATCCATATTAACCTCACATAAGCTAGTGGAGTTCCTCAGATCCATCCTAGAATGGTAAGAATTTTTTAGTGAATTAATAGCGAGATATGAAAATTTGTCATTGATTATAGAGCAATGCTACCTAAAGGTAATAGAAAGGAGAACCTATCGATCAACCACCTTCTCTCTCTCATTCTCTCGTCTTTTTTAGCCTTTTTTAGTGTAAATTAAATCCAATTTTTTTATTTTCAAATACTTTGATGACTTAAATATTTTGGAGGATTTTTTATGGAGAAACCAGCACTAGACATGTGTTTTGCAATATGGAAAAGACATAATTTGCTACTAAAGAAAAGAGATCAAGTCTTGATTCAGATTTCAAGTACACATCATCAAATTTTGAAAATGTGAAAACAGAAAAATTAAAATAAAACCAAATAGGACCAGAAATTATGAAGCAAAAATCAAGATCTTTTTCCCAATTTTTCTCTAATTGTCTCACATTCAAATTCCAACTTTATTACCGTAAAGTATTTTGGTAATAATTCCCGAAATAAAAAAAAAAGGAACCAAAAGAAATAGAAAAAAAAATAGTTGAAATAAAAATGTACTTATTAAAACATACAGCAAAAGATAGAAGATGTAAAACAAATTTCCAAAATAATAGGAGTGTTATTTCATCTAAAAATTGCCAAGTTTATAACTACATACTCTTTCAATCCATCGCGTAGACATTGAGATCTGAGACTGAAAAGGGTGCAGCATTCACGAACACTGTAGCATGATGAGTAGGCCTACTTTACCTTAATATTGCTCTATCAGTTGAGTTACTAAATATGGAAAGTCCACTGTAGTGACATGTGAGGAAGTGCCCCAATTCTTTGTCAAAAGGAAAACAAGAAAAGGAAGTATACCCATTCATTGTTTTCCAAAACAAATACTAATAATAATAAATAAATAAATATTATGATAATTATTATAAATATTTTTAAAAAACTAATTGTCACATATCAAATTTAGATATTATCATAATTGTTATAATATAATTTAAGTAACTAATTGTCACATCTCAAATTTAGGTATTACTTAATCTAGTAAATCGAAATTGAATAATCATTATCTTTGCATGGGCTTTGAAGATGTGGTTATCATTTATTTATTTATTTTTTTGAGTAGACCTTGAAAACATTTGAGTCGTGAAGTGAAAACATTAAATTATTAAAAAAAAATACATGGCCAAATTTAATGTTATAACTTACAATCTTGGCATTTTTACAAACTTCATATAATCACATCTTCTTCCTTTCTTATTTCTTGCTAAACCCTATAATTTTTCATCGGCCATCAGCAGTAGCCATCCATCACCAAAGCATGCATACTTTCGTTCTCTTTTTTTTCTTAATTTTCTAAACGTCTTTTCTGTACATCACTATTATAAAGTTTCAATAGAATTTTTCAGGAGAATAGCCGAAATAAATATTTTTTTTATATAAGGATGTTAATGAAACGAATTTGAAACAGGTTTGACTTCATTTGAAACCCGTCCCCTCAATAAAAATATAAATCCGGGACTCGCCCCAACCGCTTTCATTTAATTTCGGACCCGCCCTGGACCTGTACCCAACGGGTATAACCTATCAAACCCGCTAATTATTTTAATTTTGAAAAAAATCAAATATAAAAATAGTTAGAAAATAAATAATTATTTTAAGGTATAATAAAAGTATAGAGGCAAAAAGGATGAGGGTATTAGGAGAAAAAAGAACAAAAAAATCAAATATATAAAATTCTAATTTATTTATATACCTTATATTTAGGGTGGATTAGGGGCGGGTCTTCTTGGATCCGTTACCCGCTCCGAACCCGATTGGTATAAAAAAATGAATCCGCTATTTATTCTGTTATCCGTTTATTCAATCTGAACCCACCCTAAATTAAATAAATTTATGATAAATTCAAGTAAAATTCGAATCCATTGACATTTACTTTTAAGTAAGATTGCTCATAATATTGCTCCAGCCATGAACTCAACTATATTTTGACTGACAAAAATAATAGAAGCAAAATTATTTACAAATATAGGACAAAAAAGGCCAAAAAATATAATACTCGAGAAGCGAAATTGATTGGCAAATAAAGTACAAAAAGTGACCTTTATTTTTCCTTTTCTGTGTCCTATAATTGAAGTATATATACTCAGATATATATTATCTGTGGGGAGGCAAAGTAGGTGAGCCTCTACTCCTTGTTTTATCTCAATAATGATTTAATATGAACTGTACATATATATATATATATATATACATGTAGGGTTTTTAATTTATATTGCAAGTGGGCTGGATAAAGCAAAATCGATAGAGTTATATGTAGTTTTCTTAATGATGTGTGGAAAACTTCTTGGCCTTGACTTGATTAAATTAAACTAAAGACTAAACCTACTTTAATCATCCACATTAATATACTCAGATGGTGATTTATGCGTCAAGATATGTTCATGCACCATTCAACCACCATGGTAAAAGACAATTTTACTCACCCCCCACCATGGGGCTAATTTAGTGTCAAGTGTGAGGAGTCCATTTCAAGTTACTCTAATAAAACCAATGCACCCAATTGTCGATGAAAATTGTGCATCGGTAACACAAAAATAATTATTTAATAAAATATTATTGATATCATCTATACAGAGTACGATTCTCACATTATTAAATTACATAGATTTTTATACTATTTTTACTGTCAAATTATCATTTAACTAAAAAACATGTAATTGGTCAAAAGTAAATATCGAAATAAAATTTTATTTCTATCAAATAGCTTTAACTTTTGATCTAATAACCCTTATATATAGTGGTCTTTAAAAATGCCCTCAGTAGGGATAATTTATGAAGGTATGAACAAATGAAAAAAATGAGTTGCTGAAATCATCAAACACAAATATCTGGATATTGATGTAGAGATGACCCAAAATAGGGATTAATTATCACCATATATCACTATACGACCATTAGTTTTATATAGATAGAATCACTTACAAAAAAAATATAGTTTTATATAGATAGAATCAAAGGGAAATATTTGTTTGGATATCATGGTCCATATTTGATAGTGAAAGAATGAACCTTTGGTCTACCCGCTCAGCTGGAAAAGTC
The DNA here is from genome assembly GCA_019321725.1 of Paulownia fortunei. Taxonomy (NCBI): domain Eukaryota; kingdom Viridiplantae; phylum Streptophyta; class Magnoliopsida; order Lamiales; family Paulowniaceae; genus Paulownia; species Paulownia fortunei. The sequence continues at coordinate 7,484,965 of CM033111.1, forward strand.
CAAATAAGAATGGAACCACACCCATTTCATCTCTGTCGACTGCTAAAGATCAAGTTGCCTCTTGTTTTGGAGATTCCATAGTTGGGAGTCTTCAAATTCATCAAGCTACTAGTTATTATTCGTTGGCTTTTTCAATATAATATATTGGTTTTTTTTCAACATTATGTGGCGGTGGGTAAGGGGGGTTGGGTGGGGCTGGGGCTGGGGCTGGGGGAGAGTGGGGAGGGGTCTATTCACAAAGACAAGTTGCATATAAGTTCTCTCTTTATTTTTTCCTAAATAAATTATGTTGAACCTATGTAGAGTCGAATAAAATATAGAATAAGGGAATTCATGTCCTAAGATCGTCCAAGAAGAAGAGTATGGAAGAGATCAGGACCAGCAATCCGGACCAACTTGTCTAGCTCAAGAATCATTCATTAAGAAGTTTGTCATAGTTCAAAAAGTAGAGATGGGGTAAGAATTTTTATAAAAAAGAATTTTGTACTTTCCTAATCCTTACATCTACTCAACATGAATAATATGTACTATTAATGTCTCAAATATTAGTAAATAGGGAACTTAAATTTTTTAAAAACTAAAAATAAAACTAAAAAAGGTTATTTGGATACTCTAAACAGATAAATCTTGTTTTTGCATGATAAATTTAGTGTACTCTCATCTTGCATCCAACTTTTTGAATGAATATTTAGAAAAACTTTAGAAAAAAAATTGTGAAAATTTTCGCATGATTATTTTAAAACTTAATATATCGTGATCTGATGATATTCAATTTTTTATTGAAATCAATAAAAAAATATGTTTCGAAATAAAACATGTAATAATGCAATATTACTCGTTGTTTTTTAAATTTATATCAGAAATATAGATTTATTTTTCATGTGATTGACTTTTCGATTCAATTAAATTAAGTTTCTATTAAAATTTTCCAAAATAAAAAAAATAATTCTTATATGTCATTATATGGATTTGATTTACAAGCAACAATAAAAAAATATAGAATTTTTTCACATAAAAAAAAGGTCATCAAAGGTGCATGAGATTTCTACCATCAAGGGAGTTACTTTTAAAATGGCGTCTACAAAAACCGTCACTTTTTTCGTTTTTTTGATAGTTAACAAAAGCCGTCACTTTAATTGGCCTCTTAGCACTTCTGTTTGCAAATATACTTTTGGCACGAAGCTTCTTATTAATCCCTCCCTAGCGAGCACAGGCGCATTATCCTCCTACTTAAGTGAAATTTTTGGATGACGCGGTTACAAATTATGCATATGCAAAAAAAATAATATAAGAAAAATAATATGAATAAAATTATATTAACATTGATTGTCAATTGTAGATACAATCTCTATTTTGATTATTTCATTCTTCACTTCCAGAACTTGATATTTAAATTTTAATAACTTGAAGGTGGAGTTTAATTATTTAATATCTTTTAAAGTTGATTTGATCTTCAATAGTATTAATTCGGGAGTTTAGCATAATAATTTTCAATTAAACATTGTGATATGGTGAACTCCATGACAAATGTCATAATATTCGTCTGAACGTCATGAATCTTCTTGAATTTGAAAATTTTGAGTTGATAAAGTTCAATTAAATGCTAATTTGATATCCACGAAAAAGTTGATTAAGCTTCAAGAACGCAATCTTCAAATTTTGATAACTTGATAGTGAATTTTGATTATTTGATCTCCTTCAAAATTGATTTGATTTTTAATAAATTAATTGATGGCTTGACGCAAGAAATTTGAAATTTACGAAATTGTAGTGTTTCTCCTTTAGCTCAATGTGAACTGTTTGGTGCATTAGGATTACATCTATATTTTTTATAAGTTGGAAAACCTTTTGAGAATGATGATAATTATCTTGTTCCTCTTTTAATTGGCTCCCAAGTGTAATACTGATAGAGATATAGTTTTATATAAAGTTATCTTTCACAATATCATGGATTTCAAGTATGATAGGGATAAAGATATATTTTTTTATAAAATTATCTTTCCTAATATCACAATCTTACGTTCTCTCCACTAACATAATACAAATTTTCTCATCTCTTCTCTCCATGTCTCTTTCTTGGAACATTACCGTAACAAGAGTTTTTAAAAAATTTAAAATGTATGTAAATCAATGGATGCTTTGGTAGTATTCATTGGAATGATGACTCTAGTATATTATTATTTGTGGTTCCATTCATAATATTATGGGAGGATTGTAGGCAAATTATGAGTCCGAGTTGACTTAATTAATCTTCCTTCGCCTTAAAAAGTAATATCGATTCACATATTATTTGTCCGTATACGCATTAAATTTCTAACATAAATTTTAACTTGTTTTGTAACGATAAGATATGAGAAATAAAAATCGTCTCATCGGACGTGCAAAAATTGGTAACACAGATTGTGTCTGCAAAAATAACAAGACAAGAAAAATTGTAAAAATAAAATTTTATTAATTATGATAATTAATAATGAATACAATTTATATTTTAATCATATTATTTACTTCAAGAACGAGATCTTTTGAATTTATCTAAATTATCAAAATTTTGGCTTCTATAATTTACATAATATGATTTGAATTTTCAGAATATTACAATTTAAAATTTAACATCATTTGATTTACAAATAAATTTAATTTCTCTGCAAGTGCAATACCTCATATTAATTCATTCAAAATATATGGCCAAAAGGGAGGCGGTGAAAAAATGTCACCCTCTATAATTAAATAAGTGCACTCACGCTATTTTAAAATGCTTTGAAAGCTATTAACCCTTTCTTTATTGTTTACTATTACTAAACATTTTAGTGGAGCGTAGTGGCAAGTGATTACAAATCCCACAAAAAGAATGAGAGTTTGTGTTGGGCTCACAGAAGTAATTAATGTCTAATATTTAATTTATTAAGAATTCACAAATTATAGAAATATATTTAAAAATAAAATTAATATCAACAGCAAAAAATAAATACATAGAAATTTATATGGTTCGACAAATTTTGTTCAGATCCATAAGAATTTTCGCTCTTTCACCACAAAGAAAATGATACAAAATACACATTTAAATTTGAATACTGAAACCCTAAACAAAATAAGCTCTTGTTCACTCAAATAATATCCTCTCAATCATTTTGTATTGCATCAAAACTAAATGTCTCATGAGTACCACAAGATTGTCCTAATAATTTAAAAAAAAATAATTTTTAGAGGAGTAAATTACTTGACTATTATTCTCCTGCAACTAAAAATCTTAATTCTGCAATACAATATATATATATATATATATATATCAAATCCCTTAAAAAGCAAAAATTCTAGTCAAACCAGATTGCAAATAATTATATCAAATCCCAACTATCTGAATCAAAGATGTATGAGGCTTTATTTTTTATTTTTTTTCATTTATCTTAATTTTGGTAAAAAATCAATCAATCATTGTATTCCATTCACTTGCATTAATTTAATATATTAACTATTTTCAAATATAATATATAATATTTTTGAAATTACATCTACATTCCATTTCTATAGAATTATTCGCACTTTCCAATATAAGAATATTAATATTCACTATCGGGAACCCTCTACATACCCAACCAAAGAAAACAAAAATACTAAAAAGAATTTCTCAATTCCCACTCGCAATCCATAAATGAAAGATTTTTGAGTTTTTTCCCTTTTTTTTATAGTCTTTCATACTAAAGATTGTGGTACTTGCGTATTAGCCTCAAACAACAAATTTTTGCCACGTGGGTGCTCTCCAGACCACTCGCAATCCAGAAAAAAACACACTCACGCACATGCTTATGTAAGAAAGTTTGAGGTTTCTTCTTGGTTAGATTCTTCAATTCCGCCATTTCCCAGTTCGAACCTTCCCCTACCTTCATCCCTATCCCTCATAAAAGTTTGTTTGTTAGTCTTTTGTTTTTGATTTTTTTTTTTTATGAAATTTGCATTAAGCAATTTGTTTATAATGAGACAAGAAATACAACATAATCGAGTCCAAAAGGTTCTATTTCTATTGAATGAGCAGATTATATATATTGTTATATTTACATTAGCTCGTTGAATATTAGAAACTAAATTCGAATATAATTTCTCGTTCGATTAGATATAAAACTCGATTTGAACTTGATTCGATTAATAAAAAAATAATAAAAAATATATAAAAATATCAAATTACTCGAATTCAATTTGATAAATAAAAATTAATAAAATATATAATTAATAAAAATATATATATATAAAAAATTAAACTATTCGAATAAAATTCATTCAAATTAAATTCTTAACAATTAACACAAAAACATAATTTTTAAAATTTAATAAAAATTAAAATAAATTTAAATAATATCATGTTCGATACTAAATTATTTATTTATATTCTAAACACACAGATCATTGGCAATTTGTTGTGTTTTTTTTTTTCTTTTTGGGATAAATAAATCATTGGCAATGGCAATTTGTGCCTCAGAATGAAGTGACTTTTTGTTCTAAATCTAGCAACCCAAGACAAATAATTTTGTGTCCCCCAGTTGAATCCTTAGTGGCAAAAGTATTGAAAAAGGACAAACCACAACGTGTGGGTTTTATATCTTTTTTTTTTTTAACTTTTATTTGCAAAGCACTAAATACAGTAATAACATTCATTCACTTGGCTGTATATGCCTTCCACCTCCTCCTTATTGTCCTCATCTTCAAAAAGTGTGCATCCCCATTTAGCAATTTGACATTTTCTTTTTCCTTTTTTTTTTCCTTTTTTTTTTCCTTTTTCTTTTTCTTTTTGTCTTTAAATATAAACAAAATTAGCAAAGGAGAACTATTCATCACTAGGAAAAGATTACACCATCACCATCATGAGCTTACTCTTTTTAAATAAGGGCTAATAATTATGTCAGCCTTTAGTCTTTTATAATATTTTGTATTTAAGACATAAAAAGTAATTATTTTTTCTTTTTATAGTATAAATTTTGAGACGAGTTAATTATTTAATTTGATAGCAGCAGAATAAGAGGCAAAAGGATTTGAGTTAGAATTGTTTTGATAATTCTTTTTACATACTTTCAATAAAAAATCCAATCTGGAAATGAAAAACAAACTGTAAACTCTAAATATTAGAGTAAAAAGCATTTTGATATGCGGCCTTTGTCGTATTTTGTCAAATTTCACATCAACTTTGTGAAAAAACTTAATATATATATATATATATATATACATTGTTGAATTCTTTTTTCTTTTAGAGTACTATTTTGCTCTAATGTACCAATATGGAAAACCAGGATTTTGTTATTATTTTATTTTTTCCTACCATTAAAAAAAATTAAAACAACAAGAACAAGAACTTTTTATGCCAATATAAACCCTTCTTTTTATGCCAATATAAAATTTTGAGTCTATATATTTTAGTACGAACTCCTTTTGGAAGCAACGACAAGCGAGTTCCTATGGGGTGTAAAGGCGTACGATCTCCTCATCGGGGTGTGATGTTGCATGAGCTCTTGACTTTTTAAAGTTTGTTCTCACTGCATTGGGTCGTTGCTCTTGTTTTGCCCATGTTGTGGTGTCCTCTATCTATGTTGGAAGGTCCTCTTTGGTGGTTTGTTATGCTGGTGGATTTCTCTTATCACTTTATGTTGCTTCAAGGAAAAGTTTTGATTTTTAGTATCCTGGAGTGTGTCAGCCTCATTGTGCCTTGTCGCTTCGTACCTCTGTTCAATTTTTTTTTATAAGTTAAAGCATAATCTCAACCTCTATCAGGTAATTGAGGTGACTTCTCTCTATGTTGGTTAGTAGCAAACTAGGCAACTGCTTCGGCCGTTGCGCGGTTGCACCTCTTCAATCATAATCAATATTGCTTCTGAGGTCATGTGTCGTACCAGCTCCTCCTGACGTGAAGAAGACGGATCTCTTGAGTTTTATGGAGGTGGGCGCTAGTTACCTATTGCGCAATGAGCATCTCCATTAAGGGGATCACCAATCTCATTCTCAATGATCAGGCAGTGAATTCTTACATACGGCACCAACATGATATAGTATCACTTCTTTTAGTAGTACCTCTGTTAAGTTTGAATTGTTAAGTGGGTCATTGCCTGTAACGTAAAAAATCGTTAGGGGTACCGAATGCTGACCCAACAAAAACCATATGACGTTCAAGTCAACTTCAAAACAAATAGATGTAAGCCAAAAATCTTAAAAGTATACAAATACATAATTAATTGTGTACCTTTTAAAAATAAATAATTAAATATATTTATAGTGTTGATATAAGAGTTTTAATGAATTTGGCCCCATAGGCCTAAGTTGGCTTACCCATACCATTGTGACCCAACTTTATGCATTAACTTGCGAACTTCAGAAACTTGCTTATTAGGTCTTATATTTGTGTCGATTCATAATTCGAATGAACCTTTTGGATTTAACCTATTTTGGCTCACGAGATATCAAAATTTATTCATTTTGTTTCAAGAACTCCTAAATAGTTGCAATGCTCATGAGATTGAAAAATTCAAAAAATTTCATAATTCAACAAATAAACTAGAAAAGAAAAAATTAAGGGGAAAAATTGAGTCGGTGAAACTTGGGAAAATGTAATATGGAAGCCAAATTTATTTATCTCAACCTATTATTATTATTATTTTCCTTTTGTCTTTTTGTGAAAATAGTGAAGTAAAAAGAATTCCAGTTTTATCAGAACCAGTTAAGCAAATCTTACCTTCGCCGCAGAACAATACTGGTGGGCGAAAGTGATGCTAGAATTTTTCTTTTTTCCCTATTTTTTTCAAAAAAAATAAAAAATAATAATAACTTGGTTGGAGGTTTGAGTTTATTCAAACCCAAACAAGTAATATTTGAGGGCCCGTTTATATTTAAAAATCGAACTCAAGATTTTATAGCATGTAATTTAAAGTGAAATATAAAAAAAAAAAAAAAACATAGAAAAGAAAGGGTTGATATTTTGGTGAGAGAATAAAATTGATGAAGATTATGATTTTTTTGAACCAACAGAGAAACAATCACACCCAAAGTATTTTTTTTTTTTTTTTTTTTTTTGTGTGTGTGTGTGTGTGTGGTGTATAGGAGTGAGCCTCTAGTTTTTGTCTCCTGTGACATTCTCAGTATATTTTGATCCAAGTTTTTAATTTGTTTTTTTAATCTTTTTTATTTGATTTCAAATTGGATTCCTACTTTGCCCTCAATACCTTAGGTAATATTTAGAAATTCAATGAATATATATTACTCGGTTTATTTACAAAATTTTATGTGCCAATGTGAAAAAGGGATTCAACCTCATGTACTGAAATGAATTTTACTCCTAAATAATAGGTCTTTTCTCTTTAAGAATTTAGATGAAAATCACATGTAGATAAAAAGCAAGCAGACAAAAGAGGGGCATAGTGTTTTATTGTTTTTGAAGGCCTCCAATTTGTTGATTTACGTTCTTTGCTAAGCCTTGGCAATAAAATTTCCTTTCCCCAATTATTAAGGAGAAAAATATTTGATTCTTTTTCAAATGAACATAGATGTAGTAGACTATAATGTCATATCGGCATCTACGAATATATGAATAGCAAGAATCATTTGATGGTGGTCAATTTGCTTTCCAACAATTAAGGGATGCCATATCTTTGTACCTCCCCCACTCCACCCCACCAAACAAATCATGTCGATTTAGAATATATAATCCTTCAGCTAAAAAGTGGTTAGACATTACAGTTTTAATATTGAAATTAAGATATTTCCAGAAAACATTTGGAAAATTCACTAATTACATATGTATATGTATGTGTATTTTTATATGAGTAATATGACAAAAGATTAATAGGTTTGGAGTCCTATAAATATATTGTAATTGAATAGAAATAGAGAGAGAAACAAGTGACTGAACTTCTAGTTGAAGGGCATAAACAATGAAACATATCGACAAGGGATGACCTTTAATTTGGCTAAAGAGCTAATATTTTATCAAAAGTAGCTACTAAGCTCCTACGGTCTAAAAGCTAATGATTTAATAAGCTATTCGTTGAGTTTCAAGTCCTGGGAATGCCTTTCTATCCGACATAGTCCTCTATCCGTAGTTCACAAAAGCATATGGCAAAAAGGACATACGAGTATGAAAATATGTGTTTGAATTATATTATTACCTTAAAATTTATTACATATCGTGTTCATAACACACTTAAATTGTATCGTTGTATTTGTATTCGAACGTTATAGTGACATATATGTCAAAAAATATTTGTGTGAGCATAGTTGAAATTGATGAAGGATGATTCGACATCTTTATAAAACAAAAAAGAAAAAAAAAAGAATAATGAAAGAAAAGTTAGTGCTTACAATGGATAATTAAGTCATTTGATTCAAATGCCACTACCACAATTAGTGCTTGGCCACATAAATAGAGCCTCTATGATTGGAATATTGTCTATTATACGTTGAAAGTCAACCAGATTTTGAAAATTAATAATAATTGTTAAACAGGGTTATACTTAAGGTAGTGATATTGACTGGTCAATAATTAAAATAATTAATTAAGTAATTTAAAAATTCATGATTGTTGTTTGTCAAGCTAACTAATAGGGATAATACATAAAGAGTTTTGTAATTTGAACAATTCTAACATATAAGTTATAATAGTTTGGGATAAAAAAAGATTTCAAGTTTATGTTTTTTTTCTTTTTTTTATATCCTCCAATTAAATTCTCTATATAGCATGAATCACAAATTTAGATTGAAAACACGTATGAATTTGTGTATTCATGGCATCTTTGGTTTTAAATTATTTTATTATTTTGGATTATATCAGTTTTCTAATTTGATCACCCATGTAATCCATTTAACTGTTGGGTAAAGTTCAGAGTAATTAATTAAAAATTAATTATTTTAACATTGATTTTCAGCAGAATCAAGTATAAATTGATAAAAAAGGAAAAGCTAAAAAATTCACTAATATATCTTTTGGTAAAAGCAAAAAATGTGATGGACTTGTGAAAATTATGAATTCTTTTTTGTGTTCGAATTAATTATAGATCAAAGCATCATTTTAGATTTAATTTTATAAATAATCATAATAAAAGAAATAATTTAAACTGAAGAGGCCCTCAATAAACTCTTACAATTAAGTATGATGCATTTCTTAACTAGCAACTCATTGTGGGTGACAATAAATCAAAGCCAAGTTGAACAAGATATATTTGAAGATCAGTAGAGCTTCGGAGGAAAATCATTTGCTCGAGCTTGAGTTTGACTTGTTTAGTTAATGGTGCAAATTTACTCGGCTCAATTTAATAAAAAAAAATCTCATTATTTCTTATATATATATATATATTGTATCACCATATATAATTAAATTTGCAAAAACTGAATAAAAGCTCAATAGTTGCCAATTCTTTATTGAGAAAGGCTACTTGCTAGCCAAATGGGCCTACTACCCCAGATCAACAGGTCCAATCTAAATTGGATTCATTCCTACGTATGATGTGTTGCAATTGCACTCTAAGTCTTGGCCATCTTGTATTACCTCTCCTAATGTTAATACATAATGTTTTAACTATTGAGGAAAAAGAATATCTTAACTATGGACAAATTGAGTTAATTGCCAGTATTTTTAATAATTAGATGTCAATACTTCATTGAGAAATGTCAAATCAACACTTCATTGAGAAATGTCAACAAATGTGCATTTTGAGTTTTTCAAAAATCCGATAACAAATGATTTGGGCCACTATTCTAGACGGATCGTAACCCAACTAGGGCCCAACAAAATGGGTCTGAAGCCTTGAAAATAATAAGTCAGACCCGACCCAGGATGCTTTCTTTCAAATATTCCAATCTTGTTAATCGGCCCAAGGTTAAAGGCCCAGAGCCATTGATGAGATTGTTGTTGCTCAAAACACGAGTATGCCATTGATGTTAGCAAAGCAAAGAGCCACAGAGGTAGAAGAGTCCATCAAATTTGTAAGAATTTGTTGTTCAAGATATTTGCGCATCGCACATAGGTAGTTTTTAAATTCACAAACTTATTAAAATTTAGTCATGATTAATAAAAACAATTGAAATTGTTCATTGGTGTACTACTGTTGTGATTCTCTGAAGTGAGGGCTATACATGATTGGTGGAAAAAGAAAATTTTTTACCAATCAAAAGTGAGGCTTTTTGTAAATAAAAAAATGGATAAATTATAAAAATTATCCCTTAAATTTAACCTATTTAAAAAAAAATTTAATTATCTTTTGAAATTACAAATGTCTCTTGAACCTTGAGTTATTACAAATACTACACTCAGTAAATGTAATTTGTAAAATAGAAACAAATATCAAAGTATATTTGCAATTTACAATCTTATATGAGTTTTTTTTTTTAAATAACTCAATTCTTAAGAATAGTTTTTATAATTCATCCTAAATTACATGCTAATAAGTGCTCCAAGTCCGTAATGGACTTTCTCTCTTGTGGCTTACTCTCTTCAATACTCAAAGCAAATGAATGAGAAAATACTAAAAGAGAATATTAAGAAATTAAATAATTAATAATATACACGAGGAAAGATGTTTAAGTTTGATCAACACAAACAAAAAGATTTTAAGTTCCAATTGTGTTGAGCACAAAAAAAATTGATAGTATAAAATAATAAATTATAATCACGAGTATGCTGTTGATGATAGCAAAAGAAAGAGCCACGGAGGTGGAATCCTTCAAATATGTAAGAGTTCCTATCGAAGAAGATTATGTTATGCATATGCTGCCAATATAATTTTTTTTATTCAATAAGTGCAGTTGTCTTAGTGTAATATAATCATGTCCAGGTTTAGCAACATTCTATTCATTCCCTGGACTTGACCATGATATACGTTATAGTTTTATTTTGCTTTGAATTATATAATTTTGTGTTCTATTTTTTAAATATATTAGTTTTTATTTATTTCTTATTTTTTTTTTAAATCCAAATCAAAACATAATCTTGAGTCTTCTTGGCCAATGTTGTAGTCTTCTATGCTCAATCATGGTAGACTTGGAAGTCCACTCACTGCCCCCAGCTACAAGTTTTCCACTTTCCAACTTTTCTAGAGAATTATTAGGCACGTGTTTTCCATTCCCACTAATTTTATATAGCAATTTCAATTTTCTATTATATCTTATATAAATATTATACATGTAAATTATGTATGTATAACTAATTTTAATTATATATTTAAAAAAATATTTTGTACTTATAACGTATATATATAATATACAATAAAAATTGCAATACAAAAATATAAGAAAAAATCTAAATACATATAGAGTATATTTAATATTTTATTCTTTTCTTGCGCGTCATGCTCCCCATCTCAAAAATGGTTCATTATAATCAACTTGTCAACTTTATTATTTTTCAAGGTAGATGATAAATAGTTTAATATAATGAGTTTTTGCTAACTCAGTAAAATAATATCAAATAATATGACATATTACAAACTAAAATTTTAGTAGCATCAAAATTATCTAGAAACAAATATGATAAGTTATTTAATATTTAAAGATTTTAACTTCATACAAGCAATAATTTTGAGATGGAGGAAATAATATTATGTCAGATATGAATGATTTCTTTCTCAAACATTGTCGTCATAAGGTCTTTTTTTTTTCTCTTTTTTTCATTTTTCACTTCAAGTTATATGAGTATTGCACATGTGTAGCTTTATAAATACATATCTTATTAAAATTTAGTCATGATCTATAAAATAAATGAACTTGTTCACTGGTGATTGACTCTTTGAAGTGAGGGCTATTCATGATTAGTGGGAGAAGAAATTTTTTACCAAATAAAAGTGGGGCTTTTCCTAAAACCAATGCTAATAATTACTCCGTGGTGGGTTTGCTCTCTAATGTCTTACTCCACTCAATACTCAGAAAATGAATGAGAAAAAAATTAAATAATTAGTTTTCTAAATCTGATAAGCAATTATAATGAATATTGAAAGATTTGAATCGAATATTAAGAAATTCAATAATAATGATAAACAACAAGGGAAGATTTTAAGTTTGATAAACACAAGTAATTGTGTTGAGTATTAAGATGTTTGAAGTTATAGGATGTTAATTACTAAACAATAACATAATATAATCTATATATAATGGTTTAGTTATAAACAAAAACAATTCAAATAATCGAGTTGTTCTATTGTAGGGTTGGCATGTCATGACCTCATATAACTTGGATACCAATTTTGACACTATTTTTGACCTAAATGTGGGTAGTAATCCATAACTTTCACCAACTCCTTACCTTATTTAAGTCAAATATCTTACAATCAACTATTGAATGCATGGAATAGAAATATGATAACTTATTTAGTTGTAACTTTGATTTCTTTACGCGTCCTTTGAGTTTTTCTTTTCTTTTAAAACAACACGTATCTTTGAGTTTCTCTTTTCCATGTCAAAATTTCGTCTAATATTGTTTACTTAAAAGTATTATAATGATCTCTTTTCCATGTCAAGATAATGGCTTATTCTTTTACAATAGCAGAGGTGTTCACGGTAGGCGTCTAGCTTGATGTGCCTATCTTATGAAGTATTCCATATTTCAAAGTGAGCTTATCAGCAGGAATCACTAAAGAATCAGGCTATTCAAAAACTGTACCTCCAATTAACTCATTCACTATCATGTCAAAATCATATGGGAATGACACATAATTAGGATTGGAGGATGTGTAAAATCGGTTGATAACAGTAGAAAGAAAATAAAAATTCTTGTTCCTAACAATTACTTTCCCAAACCTAGCAGAATCAACGTCCATGATTTTGGTAGATAAAGTGGAGTAAAATTGGGAAAAAGGCAATATTCGTCCTCTAAGTTGGTCTAAATAAATATTAAATCCTTTAAATTGATACAATTTGATTTTGGTATACTAATTTTTTAAAATTGACACATATAGTCTAATTTTTACCAAAAAAATTAATTTTGATAAAAAATTACTGATATGATACAATAATCACCAAAATCTGCTGACATGGACTACAATTTAGGAAATTTTACTATTTTGAGGAAAAATAGCTGATGTTGCGCTTATATGTACTATTTTGTGAAAAAAAAAATAAAATAAATATGTGCCACCTACATAATAAATGGAAGGGAAAAAATATATTATTTTTTCATTTTGTAAAATTTTTAAAAAAATAATAATAATTTTTTATTTTTTTTTCTTTCCTCCTTCATCTTCTTCCTAATCCACACCTATCACCACAACATGCGGCCGCCACCCCAAACTACAACCTACCTAATCTTCCACTCAAATCCACAAACCAACTTACCTCTTCTTCCATCCACCACCCCAAACCACCACCATCTCTTCTTTCACCTAAATCCACATACCAAACCACCAACCCACCATCTACCCAAATCCACACTCCAAACCGCCACCCACCTCTTCTTCCACCTAATCCACTTCCAAAATTATACCCCCAAACCATCACTCACCTCCGTCACTTATCCCTCCTCCTCCTCCCTTTTCTTTTTCCACATAAAAAATATTTTTTTATAAATAAAAAGTAAGAAGAAGAAAAAAAAGATATACTATTTTAGGTAAATTTTTATTTATTTTATAATTTTGTTAATTAAGAAATTATTTAAGTATATTATATAAACTAAATTTTTTTATTATTAAAATTCAAATTTTTTTATTATTAAAATTCAAATACTTTCTAAGTTTTAAATATAAAGTTTTACTTACATTCTTTTTATTTTCTATAATTTTCTAATTTATTTAAATATCTTTAAAATTAAGAAACTATTTAACAATAATATGTAAACTATTTTATTTTTTTGAAATTTTACAAATCTTTTTGAAGATGGAGGAAAAAAAATAAAAAATTTTACAAGTAGAAAAAGAATAAATATTAAAAACAATTATTTTTTTATGTCTTGGAAATTCAACATATTTTGTTTATTTTCATCCCTTTGTCCACATAGTTGCCAGATCATCTAATTTTTTCTCCAAAATCCAAAAATCCCCAAATTATAGTCCATGTAAGCAATTTCGGTAGCCTTTTGTGTGATGTCAGCAATTTTCGATTAAAATTAGAATTTTCGGCAAAAATCTGACTAAATGTGCCAATTTTAGAAAGTTAGTGTACTAAAATCAAATTATGACAACTTAAAGGATCAAATATCTATGTAAACCAACTTAAAGGACAAACTTTATCTTTGTCCCAATAAAATTCATACACTACAACTCGAACAAATAGTTTTACTTTAGTCAGTGTACCCAACAATCCTCTCTATTCCAACAATGTAACAATGCCTAAGTTAGCATGTTGTAACATGTCTATCACCCTTTCAAGTGATTTTTTTCTTTTAGACACATATCCCCATAACTTTTTTTTTCAACATAATAGAAAATGATGATAATGAGCAACTTATCTCATATTTAGAGTTAAAATCTGATTCATTCTCTTGAACCGTCTCTAGATGTTGTTCTGAGTATGAGGGAATAGACTCAGATTTAGAAGTGTCCACAACTTGAGGATTTTTGTTCAGCCGAGATGATCTTCGAGGGCTTTTGAGTTTCTTCAGGTTCATACATTGGATCGTCATCAATAATGTTCCTTTTTTCTTTCTACACCTTTGGAATTCTACCTGATTATGAAACCTGGAAACCACGATGGATATACATTGTGTGCTCTTATCTGTTTAGAAATGGTTTGACTTGTCCTTTCTAACTGGACTGTTGTAACAAGCATAGATGATTCTTCCTGTATTGCAACAGGAGGACTAGTAAGATGTCCTACCAATAGAAACTAAGTAATGTCAATCAGATTCAGAGGGTTTTCCATGTGTGCAGCAGAAACTTCTTCAGATTAATATGAATTTACCTCGTCAGCATGGCCCACGGCTTCATTGGGTTGAGATTCTTCAAGAAATCCTTTAACACCAGTGATAGAAATCCTAGGTTGTTCGTTTGTTGTCATAGGAATAGGATATTCTTCTTCCTCTCTCATGATTTCTTCTACTCATGGTGATTCCACCATAATAGGTGCCCGTGTATTGTAAATTGCAAGCAAAGTTGGTTGTTTTGGTTCACCAGTTGTTCGTCTCGTTTAACTTGGAATATAATGGAGCTTGCTTTACCCCTCGAGGAATTTCTTTATCCTTTTGTTGAAGAACTTACTTTACTTATACTACCCATTGTGGAACATCTGGTTTTCACCATTTTTGCTACCTGAAATGTGATGAAAGAAGCAGAAGACAAACCAAAAATAGGGTAAAGGTGAAAAGAGAAGGTGTGGTTTGCAAGTGGTTGTCACAACAAATCCCAATATCCCCAATTAATGTCCTTTCTCTTTTTCCGGCGTAGATATTCAAGAGTTCTTTTGGATTAAGAGCTTGCTTCTAATAAGTGGTTAAGAACTTCTTATCAGAGATTTTTGAAACTCAAATCTATGGAGAAGAGTTTATCACAACAGATATCCTAGACCAGCTTCCATGTTTATTCAAATCTCTTTTGATAACCTTTACTCAAAAGTCAAATCTCCTAAGAAATGCCTAGATATGCCGAAAATAAATGATGCATATTGATCATAGTCTAATAATGGAATTTTTTTAACAAATGCATAAAATATGTGTCACAATGTTTTAAAAAATTCAAATTTAGACATCTCAAGACTGAAAATATTTCCAAACTTATATGCACAAAGTTTTGATTACATACCAAATTTGATTCCTTGAAAATTTTGAGAGAGAATCTTCTTGATACTTTTTTCTCCTTTCTATTTTTTTGTTTCTCTCATTTTGAGATTGGATTTGGTCAGTTCGTAGCTTTCACTTTAGTCCTAGGGTAAATCTTTTCTCATGGTATATCTTTTCTATAAATCAAGAGATACATAGGATCAGATTCACACAAGGTTAGATCCACACTATAGGATAGATAGCTTTTTCTGTCAAAATCCTCAATTTTCAAGAAAAAATCAAGGAACTTTTATGGAATGTTATTCAATTCAAATGCAATTTTGTTTTATTGAGTTTTTGGTCTAAGACATAAAATTTGAGAATCTAAAACACCTGTAGAGATATGTAATATGCCTATTGCAGTTCCTATAATGAAATGCAAGTAATCCTGAAAAACTAACATGTACTAACATACCTCTGGCTAGTTGCAACATCTATGAATGAATACATATGCTACTAAGTTGCAACATTTGAAAAAACTTGTTCGATGAATTCCTACTGCAAGTATACAGTATCAAGTTTTAGTATAATGTGTGAGTAAAGTATCGTCTCTACATGGATTGTATCAAAATATACACTAAGTACCGTAATTATAATAATCCTAACTTTATCTAGATAATTCAAGTGGAACTTGCAAAGAGAAACTAAAATTTCTACAATTAAACTAAAGGTTCGCTTAGGCAAATTATCAAGCATTTAGAGGATAATCAAATCTAGGGGTTTGATTCACCTATTTTTCACTTATGTTTTATAATCTATCAACTTTTCAAGCTAACAATTTATAAGTCGAAAATTTCTAAAATCATCAACTCCCTCTCTCAAGTGCCGAGTAATTATGAATTTTAATTCAAATTTTGATATCTCTATAAAAATTCCAAACTAAAACCCTATCAGCCCAATAAATTCTCTCTCAAGATTTCGAAGAGTATATAAGCCTCTCAACTATAGGTGCCAAAAACTCTGTATGTAGCAACTTCAAATGCCTAAGCTCAAAATAATGGTGCCTAGGCACCATGTATTATGTTTTCAGCACTTAGGCCCTCTGTATCGACACCTAGGCTCCATTCCTTAAATTGCAATGCCAAGTTCACGTAGGATCATTCTTCTTGAAAGCCATTTCTAGATTTTTTTATTTTGAATTGGCTTTTTGTATCTTCTAATAAATTATAGCTCTATATCTTATATTTCCACAAACACTTGAATTAACTTAATATGAAATATGTAGAGAGAGTTATGCCTAAACTACTAAGATATATCATACCAAAAAGTTTCAGTTCAATGCTGACTCTTTAACTCAATTTTTCTCATTGAAATCTAAAGAATTTGATTTCGTAGTAAACATAAAAGATATATATATATATATATATGTATCTTGGATGAATTAATAATCAAGTTGATATGATATTTGAGTAAAAAGTTATGATTGAAATACAAACACTATCATCAGTAGCACCATAATGCGGATTCTTCAAAATTTCAACCAAGTTTTATTTCTTTTCGTTTTCTTCTCCTTTTGCCATTACCTACAAGATTTCAAATTAAATATATAAAAAAATAACATAAACACTTGAAAAAAAACCAAACATAAGTAAAAAGGTATACAAATTATTGGTATACAACCAATTCAACAAATACCCCCAAACTTAAACATTTGATTGTCCCCAAGCAAAATATAAAATAATAATTAAAATAAATAAATTGATACAAACTTGAGTGTCACAAAGTACCTAATTATCAACATGCCTCAAAGATTGCCAAAATGCCAACTTACATAAAACTTCAAAAGTCAATCATTACCTAAGTACCAACATGCATATCAGTTTAACTCAAGCTCATGATTTTGTGTATGTGTGTGTATAGCCAGTTCATCAAGTCATATTCATCACTAGGATAAGCTTATAAAGTTAAACACTTTTTAGAAAATCCACTTTCTATGAATTGATATGAGAACCAAACTTCATATGCTTGCTTTTCATACCAATTTCCACTAATATAGGTTAACCATAGCATCAAAGATTAAAAGGACTTTCAAAGCATCTAATGTAAAGCTAGGGTCATGGGTAGAAAATTTGGATAGCGAAGTGGCTCACAATCACTCCAAAACACACAACCAATCTAGAACCGTGTTTGGTAAAACCAATCTCCCAACCTTATATCATTAACTTCTTTTTATTTTTTGACAAGTTTCATTCAATACCCTTTCTTTCTATTTTCTTTTTCTTCATTCCCTTCACTTCTTTTTTTAAATGAATTTTTATACCCCCAAACTTATGTTGTTTCACAATGATAACAATGGGGTGTTTCTTTTTTTTTTTCCCTTTTTCTTTTCTCTGTTTTTTTAATATGGAGATGATACAAAACATTGTCAACATCACAATTATATGTAGTATAAGTTAAGCTCTTAATTGACTATTTGCGGAGTGAATAGTAAAATTGGTAGACAAAAAATGTGAAAACTAGGGATATTTTGTGAGGTGACAAAGAAACAGACTATATTAGGCTCAAAAGGAACAATAAAGATAAAATATGCAAATTTGGTAGGTTTTTATATGTTTAAACAGTCCAAAGATAGCCTAAATCATAATGCTGTGTTACCTAGAATTTTTCCTCAACTAGTGATTAAACAAGTTCTCGACTATTGCATGAACAATTATTTGTTATTCCTTTTATAATAATGAGATTATTATTTTGAGAAATAGTTTGGATATTTATCTTGCAAAGATGGAAAATGGACTTTATGTGCTTAGACCCAATGAACAACCACTGTTTAATATCGAAATGTTTAAAGTAGAATATCCTAAACCTAAGAGGCAAAATGTTTCTCAAGAGGATGAAACGTATATTTGGCACCTTTAATTTAGATAGGATAAACAAGTTAGTAAAGGATGATCCTTTAAGAGAGCTAAAAGTTGGCACTCTTTTTATTTTTAAATCTTGTCTAGATGGTAAATGACTAAGAGACCTTTCACTGGAAAGGGCAATAAGGCTAAAGAACCACTTAAGCTTGTACAAATTGATGTTTGGGGTCTAATGAACATACAAGCTAGAGGTGGTTATGAATATTTCATCACATTTATTGACAATTATTCTAGACATGGTTTCAGTTACCTAATGGAAAGAAAATCTGAATTTTTTGGAAAGTTTAAAGAATTTCAAGCAGAGACCAAAAGGCAATTAGGTAAATCCATAAAGTCCCTAAGATCAGATCGAGGATGCGAGTATGTTGATACTAAGTTCAAGGACTATATGCTAGAGCATGGTATTTTGTGCCAACTCTCAGCACCTAGACTCTTTAGCAAAATGGTGTTGCTGAGAGGAGAAACTGAACTTTACTTAATATGGTGAGGTCTATGATGAGCTACTCTTCATTGTCAAATTCATTTTAGGGTTATGCACTGCAAACTGTGGTGTATATTTTAAATATAGTACCATCCAAGTCTATCCAAAAAATACCCTTAGAGTTATGGAATGGTAGTAAACCTACTTTACATCATTTCTACATATACACATTTGCTTAAAGAAAAGACTAGAAAGTTGCAACCACGATAAGAAATATGTCTATTTATGGGATACCCCAAAGGTACAAAAGAATGTTTGTTTTATAATCATCAAGATAAAAAGGTAATTGTGTTGACAAATGCCGCATGTCTTGAAAATGATTGTATAATAAATTTTAAGCCTTATAGTAAAGTTGTACTAGAGGAGTCACTTTTTGATGAGATCAGACCACATCCAACAAGAGTTGTTGTACAACATATCTAAAAGACCACCAACTCTGATCAGAATATCATCATACCTCGACGTAGTGGGAGGTTTTTAAGACCACCAACATGCTATAGAAATGATGGAGAGGCACAAGTTGCCGTCTCCAACAACAATGAGGATGATCAATTAACATTCAAGCATGTAATGAAAGATTTTGATAGAGAGAAATAGCAAGAGGCTACGAACCAAGAAATAGACTCTATGTACTCTAATTTTTTCTAGGAACTTATTGATCCACTTGAGGATGTCAAGCCCATTTGGTGTAAATAGATCTTCAAGAGGAAGAGAGGTGAGGATGGAAAAGTAGAGATTTTCAAAGCAAGGCTAGTGGTGAGAGGCTATACTAAAAAATATAGACTTGATTATGAAAAAACCTTATCGCCTGAAGCTATGCTTAAATGCATCTACATATTGCTCTCTATTACTGCGAGCTTAGATTATGAGATATAACAAATGGATGTCGAGACAACCTTTCTTAATGCTATCTTGAGGAAGACATCTATATGCAGCAACCAGAGGGTTTCATAGCACAAGTCCAAGAGCAGAAAGTCTGCAAGTTGCTGAGGTCTATTTATGGACTAAAGCAAGCCTTTAAATCATGGAACCTAAGATTTGATGAGATGATTAAGTTTTATGATTTTGATCAGAATGTTAATGAACTTTGTCTGTACAAGTACATCAAAGATAAGAAGGTAGTCTTCTTGGTACTTATGTAGATGATATTTTACTAATTGAGAATGATATAGAAATGTTATCTAATGTTAAAACTGGTTAGCTAATAAATTCCAATTAGAAGATTTGGCAGAAGTAAATTATAATCTTGGGATTCAAAATTGCAAGAACATAATATTGGCATTGTCTTAGGTATCTTATATTGATAAGATAGACACAAATTCTCTATGCCTCACTAGAAGACACTTTATGTATGCCATGTAGTGTACAAGGCTAGACATTTATTATGCGATAGGGATAGTAGGTCGTTTCTAATCAAGTTTAAGATTAAATTATTGAAAAATAGTAAATAATATTCTCAAGCATTTTAGGAGAATGAGAAATTATATGCTAGTGAATTTAGGTGGAGACCTTAATTGCTTTAGGTATATTGATTCTGATTTTGATGGAAAAAGGATAGTTGAAAGTCGACCTCCGGATTAGTGTCCACTAAGAGTGGAGAAGCCATAGTCTCAAATAGTGTTAAAGTGTTAAACAATCCAGCAATGTTGATTCAACCTTGGAGACTGAAAACCTAGTAGCTTATGAAGTAGCTAAAAAAACAGTTTGGCTCAAGATTCTTTTCTGATTTAGAAGTTGTTTCAAATATGATAAAATATTTGAGAGTTAAATGTTGGGATTATGTAACACTCCCAACACTAAATATAGATATTTATATAACAATAATTTTGATAAAGTAGCATATATGTGTGCATATGTGTGTGTATATATATATATTTGTTTTTTTCAAATGTAGTACTTTGAAAAAAATAGTAAAATATTTTCTCACATATAACCCTATATATAAAATATCATCATTTATATAAAAGCACGACACTTATCACAGTCACGCTATTCTCAAACTTATTTACTATAAAATTTCAAGAGTTATATAGGACACGGCATTCCAAAGTTATAATACGATTGACTCAAAAATTAAAATAATAGCCTATACTTTCGGAAGAAGTAAAGACATTTTGCATTTTGTAATCCTTTACATATAGATAATAATTTACGCAATAATAATGATTGTAAATATTAAAATATGCCCACAACACAATCCAGTAGGTCGTCATCCATGTACTCTGATCCTCTGAACCTGTAGGAACTCCAACGGCTTGCCGAGTAAGTCTATGGTATCAAGTATCATCAAACTTACCTATAATGCATAAATTATATGAGCTAACACTCAGCAGCTAAAGATTATGTACGTCAAAGAATAATCCACAATATCAAATCATGCATTTCAAAATACTATGCCCACAACGCAATTCCATGCAGCAAAATATTTCTCTCAAAATTATTTATTTCTTGGGCCCTTGACCAATGCTACTATCCCATGCACCGAAAAAGAGCTCTGCACACTGCCATAATCCAATGGACAATAATCATATTAGCATACAAATCCATGTACGCGAACCTACAAATCCATGCATACAACCATGCAAATCCATGCATGCTTTGGTGCAGTAGTAATGATTAACGAAAGTTTTTTTTTCTCAGAATCATGTCGTGCAATGCAAGATTTATCACAATGTTCGTATATGATGCATGCACATGCCAATACCCATGTATGTATGCTCAATGGACATGAATGATAGTAATACGTGCCATCTTCCATGCATATATGATCTATGATATTATATATAAATCACACATTTACTATATCTATGCATTGTACTTGTAAATGAATCTTTACTTACTTTTGATCGGTTGTGTGTTAGGTTTTTTAAGTATTACTCCCAAACCCTATATGTGAAACAATCTGTAAAAATACAAAATATCAATCACCATCCTCAATTAACAAGTTCATTATACCTAATGTAGTATAAGGATCTTGAATCTCAATTTAACTAAACGACCTTACCACTTAAAAACTATAACCGAATACAACCTTTTACGCACCTTTGTTCTACATCTTAAATGTATACTAATCTCATTTCATTGATGTATTATAACTCTTATAACATCCCCCTAAATGTTAGGGATCAAATGCACCATATCTATGTTGGAATATGTTAATGAACCAAATGTGACAAATTCATAATTTCATATTTGTTTGTTGTCACTAACACCCATAGACATATTGATTCACTCCCCAATTTTTATCACACTTAGATAACATCAAAAATAATATAACCATGTCATATAATAGCTAAAATGCATAGATATAGATTCCCAAGTGCAGCTCCCTTTACAGTATACTGAAATAGATTTTTCCTACCGTAATAGTTTTGCACATAGTCTTGCCAAAACTAATGGATTTAATAACGCAAAACCAATCTCCTTCACACAGGACAAAATCTGAAATTCGATGGTGACAGTTTTGAGCATCTCTTCAATATCATGCCCTATTGCAATTTCTAACTAATAAAAATTTATTCCAATACTCTTAACTCATATATGAATGTGTATGATAATAATTATAGATTTTATTCAACATACTATATACTTTTGAAGCCTAAAGTACAAGAAAACAACAAGGTGATAGTTTCTGCCACAAGTATTTTATATTAAGTGTTTGTCATCAAAAACCCTTTCTTTGTGCACCAAAGTCTAGATAAAAATTTTCTAACACTTTTATAAGAGATATTGAAAGCTCAATACGTAATAAACCCATTTAGAATAATTTGAAAACCAAAGACAAAGCCGCAAGTAAGTGTTACCTATGCAGATTTTGAGGTTAAACTTGATGGTAATCACTTCTCCTTTGCTTTTTTTGCTTTTATTTCAACTTGGAATCAATTTGGAGCACTAGGAGATTTGGAAGATGAAAATGGCTGAAATGAGGGTCTGGTCGTAGCTTAATGGTGAAGGAAAGTTTGAGGTGGCACTTGAGGTGCTTGCTTAACCTTGGTAGCAAGCATGATGTAGTATAAATCTGACCTTTCACCCATCTTTCAAGTCTAGATCAATTGTATCTTACTATACATTAATTTTATTGCATCCTATTTTAATTATCCCAAGATCCCATAGATAATTCATAAACTAATTTTCTAGCCGTCCATTTAATTTCTTATCCGATTGTCCCCCGATTCTTGAATAATTGTCCATATTAAAAATTATAATATCTTATACATAAATGAATATTGTAATATCACCTTTCAATTATAGTATCTTATCTCCAATGTCCCAAATATGCAATTTACCCATATATACTTTTGAAATACGTAGAAATCGAATCAAACCGTATAAGATTATTCGTAATACTTTTAACAATTCCAAAATTATAATCTATATATCGTATCTATATCCAATATTGATCAACCTCATTTTCTTCTTATTTCAATATAAAATCAACTACTTAGATTAGGAAATTCAATAATTAATATCGTGCAAGAGTTTCAGAATTAAGTTTAATATTCAAGAATGTCGTATAAAATGAAATAAATTATGCAATATCAATAGAAATGCAAGTAGCATATAAAATTAGTACGTAATCATGAATCATATTAATCAAGTAAGTAGTGTGAGACTTGACTATTATAGATTAGGACTTAGAGACATGTCTCACCTGATTTAGGGCAAGTGGGAGATTGTTAGGGATAGTTTCCTAAAAGAGTATATTAGTACATTAATTATTGAATTAATAAAATAATATCTGATACTTGTTTTATGCATATTGGTATGCTAGTGAATATCAGAAAATCACTGTTTATTTATGTAACCATAATCTTAATATATAAGTATTGTATACAAGAAGATTAAGATTATGAATAATAAATTAAATTAGTTCATAATAAAATTAATTGAAGTTGAGATCTTTAATTAAATCATTATTAGTTCGGTCCATTAATATTAAGAATGTAATGATGTTATCCAAACCATTGATGTGGTGACTTGATAATCGGGGCACCTAACTCTAATTATGAATCGTCTATGGATGGTCAAACTATATGTAATAATTATATCGATGGACTACTCAGTGTTAATTAGACTTATTATTTTATAATTACAAGAATGCAATTCCAGAATTTTAATGGAGTAATCTTGGAATTAGTAAATTTGATGAATTAATTAAAGAGTTTAATTAGTTATCCGAATTTATTAGCGTTTGCAATTATAGGCCCATAGATCATCAATTCATCTTTATAAACACTGAAATGGATTTTATGCAATAAATTTAATTATACTTGTAATTGTAGGAAATTATTTCCTAAATTGGGTGTTAATTATAAATATCAAAAATTATCGAAAATATCTAATATTGTTGGGTAATAAATAAACATGAGATATTTATTTTGATATTTATAATTATTATTTTAAATTATGAATTCTAGATAATTACAAAAGAAAGTTAGTGATAACTTTCCTAACTTATAAGGATATCTACCTATTAGAGTTAGATGAGGATTATGAAATTAGTGATTCAACAAGTATAAAAGGCTCTCTTTGTCTCTTAAAACACATGTTCTTTACACCAAGAGATAAAATAGAATATGTTCATTTATCTCTCCTAAGAGACACATTATTTTATAGAGAAGAATTCTCTAGACTTATGCTAAATATTTTCATTTCACTCTCCTAAGCACAGTCTTGTGATTTCATGAATTAAAAATATCACAAAATAAATTATGCAGTATAATTTAATTTAGTGTTTTGAACGTTCACTCGTTCCCATTGGTGTGAAGACTTGGATTAGAAGACATTACTGTCTAATTCAATTATATTGAAGTTTGGTGAAAAATGTTTGAAGATTCTAAAAATATTATTAAAAAAAAATTGACTTTTTCTATCAAGTTATATTTTATGAAATTCTCCAGAATATAATTGTTATATTTTATAGAACTGATTAAAATTATATATTTATACAATTGCATTAATTTTGTGAAAAATATTATAATATCTCATACGACATTTTTCCATTATGCCCAATTTAATCATAAAACAAATTAATTTTTTATTATACGCTAAGAATTAATTTCCAACAAAGCAAAGAGCCACAGAGGTGGAATCCAGCAAATTTATAAGGCTGTGTTTTCTTTCAATTCAGTAAGTGCAGTGTCTATAATCTTGTCCTAGTTAAGAGCACTCTATTCATTTCGTGGACTTGACCATGACTTACATTATGATTTTTTATTTTTTTTTGAGTGATGTAACTTTACATTTATTATTTTTTAAATGTATTATTGTTATTATGATTATTATTTTATCCCTAAAATCCAAAATCTAGATATAATTTTAGATTCTTCCAAGCCTACGCGTCAATGGTCTAGACTTGGAAGTCCACTCAGTGCCCCAATCTACAAGTCTTCCGCCTTCCAAAATTTAGGATGCAGGCGTTTTTCCACAGGGAGAATTTTTAGTTTTTGGTCTTGTACGTGTGTCAGGCTCTCCCGTTTCAAAAAATATTATAAGTTCATTGTTAATAAATTTTAACTTAATATTTTTTAAAGTATAATTTTAGATAGTTGAATATTATAAGTTACTGCTAACTCATAAAAATAATGTTAAACATTATGGCACATAACAAATTGAATCTTAGTAATATTAAAACTGTCAGGAAACAGATATAAGTTAATTTAAAAACTAAAAAATTTAATTTCATACGAAATTATTATTTTTGAAATAGAGGGAATAATATTAAGATAGATATCAATGATTTCTTTTTCAATCCTTGTCTTGATAAGTTTTTTTTTCCCCTCTCTTTTCTAGTTTTAACTTCAAGATATCTGAGCATTGCACATGGGTAGTTTATAAATACACGAACTTATTAAAATTTAGTCATGATCAATAAAAATAATTGAAATTGTTCACTGCTGTACGAATATAAAAAGAAAGATTTTTATCAATTCAAAAGTGAGGCTTTTCGTAAATAAAATAATTGCTAATAAGTGCTCCAAATCCTAAATGGGCTTGCTCTCTTATTATGTCTTCTCTCTTCAATACTTAAGAAAATGAATGATTAATTTTCTATGTTTGGTAAGTAATTACATTGAATATTAAAAGATTTGAAATTATCAAACATTAAGAAATTAAAATAATAATGATATACATGAGAAAAGATTCTAAATTGATAAACACAAAGTGAAAGATTTTAAGTTCGATTAACACAATTAATTATATTGAGTATTAAATGATTTGATAGTATAAAATAATAATAACTGAATAACAACATATTATAATCATTAATATGATGTTGATGGAATTCAAATTCAACAATAATTTAGAATTTTTCAAAGGAAGGTGTCAATCGTGGTAGACTTGGAAGTCCACTCACTGCCCCAAGCTACAAGTCTTCCACGTTCAAAATTTTCCATCCCCACTGTATCAAAGAAACATTTTGATTCTTCTATTATAATTTTATATTAAATTTTATATTAAATATTATATATGCATATCATATATATATATATATATATATTAAATTTAAATATATATTTAAAAAAATATTTTAAATACATTATACTATTCAAACTTATTAAAATTCAGTCACGATATATAAAAGTAAACGAAATTGTTCGCTGGTGTATAAGTGGGGCTATGCATGACTGGAGGGAGAAGAAAAAAATTTACCAATCAAAAGTGGCGCTTTTCCTAAAGGTAATAATTGCTAATAATTATTCCGTAATGGGTTTGCTCCCTAATGTCTTACTCCATTCAATAGTCAGAGAAATTGAACGAAAAAGAATTAAACAACTAGTTTTCTCAGTCTGATAAATAATTATAACGAATATTGCATGATTTGAATTGAACACTAAGAAATTTAATAATAATGATAAACACAAAAGGGAGGATTTTAAGTTTGACAAACACAAGTAATTGTGTTGAGTATTAGAAGGTTTGAAGCTATAGGATGTTAATTTCTAAATAATAACATAAATCATATTTAATGGTTTAGGTATAAGCAAAAACAAAATTCAATAATCGAGTTGTTCTATTGTAGGGTTGGCATGCCATGACCTGGTACAACTTTGGATACCAATTTTGACACCATTTTAGATATAAATGTGAGTAGTTGTAATCCATAACTTTCACCAACCGCTTAACTTAATTAAATCAAATATCTTCTTACATTTAACCACTGAATGCATGGAAATAGAAATATGATACCTTATTTAGTTGACACTGATTTCCTCACGCATCCTTGAATTTTTTTTTTCTTTCAAAACAATAAATATTTTTGAGTTTCTCTTTTTCATATCAAATTTCATCGTCTAATATTCACTTAAAAGTATTATAATGATCTCTTTTCTATTTCAAGACAGTGGCTTATTCTTTTACAATAGCATGGGTATTCAAGATAGGCGTCCAACTTGATAATGCCTATCTTATGAAGTATTGCATACTTGAAAGTGAGCTTAGCAGCACGAATCACTGAAGAATAAAGCTATTCAAAAACTATATTCCAATCAACTCAATCAGTCAAAATTATCTAGGAATGGCACATAATAGGAATTGGAGGATCCATAAAATCGATTGATAAGAAAATCAAAAAATAAATTCCTAACAAATATTTTCCCAAACCTAGCAGAATCAACATCCTTAGTTTTGGTAGACAAATTGGAGTAAAATTCATGCACTGCAGCTCGAACAAATAGTTATGCTTTAGTCACTGTACCCAACAATCCTCTCTGTTCCAACAATGCAACAATACCTAAGTTAGCATGTTGTGACATGTTTATCACCCTTTCAAGTTAATTTTTTTCTTTACACAAGTATTGTTGGAATAAAGAGTTGAATTAGAAAAGTATCTGATTTAATGAAAAGTTTTGAAATTTGAAAAATGTGTATCAAATTTAATGAAAAGTTTTGAAACTTGAAAAGGTGTCTCAAATTTAATGAAAAGATTTGAAACTTGAAAATGTATCTAGTGGATATGAACGGTCACAAAAGTACACATGAAGAGTTATGATTGTTCATTCACATTGATGGGATACGATGAACAGACACGTCTATTCATAAGTAAGAGGTGCATGGTAAGGGTTGTGAACCTTCATGAAGGGATGCAGTGTGAACCATTAGATCGCAACCATATCTTAAGAGATACAATCCAATAGTTCAGATTGATTCTAATTAAGAGAAATGATCAATCACGATTAGCACATAGACATCTATAAATAGACCCCCTCTCATTCCATTTTCTCTACACCAATCAATTCATATTCAATTGATTTCTCTCTTCTCCCTCCCACTAAAATATATTATGATATTTTAGTATTTTTATTCTCTTTTGAAAAGTATACATTCGAGATTTTGGTTCATCGGATAAAATTAGTATAGTGTTGTACTAAATTTATAAATAAGTTGGGAGACAAACGTCCAAGTTCCTATAGCACAGTGTAAGGGACGAAATCTGTCTTAAGCAGATTAGTTTCGTGCTTACCTCACTTCAACTGAAATACAATCTCCTTTCGACGCAATACAACCAACAATCTTAAGACAGATTTTTCTGATGGCTATTACTGAAGTGTCAACTAATGGAGCAGCTACTAGCTCCAATCTGGTGATCATGCCTCCAGTTTCCCAGCATGAGAAATTGGAGAAATTTACTGGAGTTGATTTCAAGAGATGGCAACAAAAGATGTTGTTCTATCTCACCACTATGAACCTGGCAAGGTTCTTGACTGAAGATGCTCCTACCGTTCTGGAGGAAGAAAGAGATCCCCAAAAATGAGCTGCCCTTGATGCATGGTGTCACAACGACTTCCTATGTAGGAATTATGTGTTCAATGGACTAGACAACACATTATATAATGTGTACTGTTCAATTAAAACAACAAAAGAGCTGTGGAATTCTCTTAACAAGAAGTACAAGATGGAAAATGCCGGCATAAAGAAATTTATTGTTGGCAAATTCCTTGACTTCAAAATGGTTGATACCAAATCTGTTATCAGCCAGGTACAAGAGATGCAAATCATCATACATGATATTCTAGCTGAGGGATGATACTGAGCGAATCTTCCCAAGTTGCTACTCTAATTGAGAAGTTGCCTCCATTATGAAAAGATTTCAAGAACTATCTTAAGCATAAACGCAAGGAGATGACAATGGAGGATCTGATTGTTCGTCTTCAAATTGAGGAAGCCAACATAGTAGAGGACTCCAAAGCCAAGAAGGGCAAGAAGAGGAAGCAACCTGGCTTGTCCAAAGACAATGATGCAAAGCGATTCAAAGGTAATTGCTACAACTGTGGCAAACCGAACTACAAGGCAAAGGATTATAGATTTCCAAAGAAGGGCAATTAGAACCAGGCTAACATGACCGAAGATAAGACAGTGCCAGTAGACATGTCAGACCTAATACTCTCAGCTGTTGTGTTTGAAGCCAACTTGGTGGATAACCTGAGGGAATGGTGGGTTGACACAGGAGCTACACGCCACATTTGCTCGAACAAAGAAATGTTCTCCACATACATTCTAATCAATGGAAAAAAGTTGTTTATGGGCAACTCATCAACTTCCAACATAATCGGATTGGGAAAAATGGTACTGAAGATGACATTAGGCAAGAAGCTGACCCCAGTTGATGTACTACATGTTCCAGATATCCGAAAGAATTTGGTATCTAGTTCATTACTTGTTAAAAGTGGGTTTAGACTAGTATTTGAATCCGAAAAATTTGTATTGACTAAATTTAAGATGAATGTAATGCCTGTAAACTTTTGAAAACAATAAAAGTTTATCTTCTGTTTACTTGCATGAGTTTTCTTCTTTATGGCACTATAGACTAGGTCATGTTAATCGAGTTTCTCTAAGAAAGCTGACAGGTTTAAGCCTTATACCTAAACTTGATACTGATGAGAAACACAAATGTGAAATTTTTGTTGAAGCTAAGTTTGCTAAGAAACCTTTTAGTGTAGTTGAAAGAAGTAGCAAACCTCTAAACTTGATACATAGTGATATATGTGATCTAAAGTTAGTTCAAAGTCGAGGTGGTAAAAAGTATTTTATTACCTTCATTGATGATCACACTAGATATTGCTATGTATATGTACTAAGTAGTAAAGATGAGGCTTTGGACGCTTTCATCACTTATAAAAATGAAGTTAAAAATTAACTTAATAAGATAATTAAGGTATTAAGATCTGACAGAGATGGAGAATATGATTCATCATCTTTTGGTGAGTTATGTGCTAAGTTTGGAATTATTCACCAAACTATAGCTCCATATACTCCTCAGCAGAATGGAAATGCTGAGAGAAAGAATAGAACACTTAAGGACATGGTTAATGCTATGCTCATTAGTTTTGGATTACCTCAGAACTTGTAGGGGGAAGTTGTTCTTACAGCTAACTTTATTTTAAATAGAGTTCCTCACAAGAAAACTGGATTAATACCTTATGAAATGTGGAAAGGTAGAATGTCTTCCTACAAATACTTGAAAGTGTGGGGGTGTCTAGCTAAAGTAGCTATACCACTTCCTAAAAAGGTCAAGTTAGGTCCTAAAACTATTGATTGCACTTTTGTTGGATATGCAATAAACAGAAGTGCATACAGATTTTTGGTACATAAATCTAATATAAGTGACATTCATGTGAACACAATCATTGAATCTAGAGATGTTGAATTCTTTGAAGATGTATTCCCCTCTAAAGGAGATATTCAAAAGAATACTCAAAAGAGAACGCATGAAGCTGCGTTTAAGAATGACATAGAATCTGAACCTAGAATGAGTAAGAGAGCTAAAATAGCTAAATCTTTTGGCCCAGATTTTATGAAATATATGATTGAGAATGAAACTCAAACCTTTAATGAGGCTATGGCTAGTCCAGAAGCTCCATTCTAGAAGAAAGTTATAAATAGTGAAATAGAACCTATTCTAGCAATAATACCTGGCAATTGGTTGATATTCCTTCGGGAACTAAACCAATTGGATGCAAATAGATTTTTAAGAAAAAGTTAAAGGCAAATGGTTCAATTGATAAATACAAGGCTAGACTTGTTGCCAAGGGATATCGTCAAAAGGAAGGTGTTGACTATTTTGACACTTATTCACCGATAATAAGGATTACGTCAATTCGGATCTTAATAGCCATAACAGCCTTGTATGATTTGCACATACATCAGATGGATATAAAAACTACATCTTTAAATGGTGATCTGGATGAAGAAATTTACATGGAGCAACCTAATGGCTTCAAAGTAAAAGGACAAGAACACAAAGTGTGTAGACTTGTCAAATCTCTTTATGGGTTGAAATAAGCCCCTAAACAATGGCATAAGAAACTTGACAGTGTTATGAAAAGGAACGGGTTTACCATAAATGAGTGTAATAAATATGTCTACTTCAAGAAATTTGGAGAAGTACATGTACTTATATGTCTTTATATAGATGACATGTTCATATTAGAACTATTATAGAAATCATCAATAAGACAAAGAAAATGCTTACCAATAACTTTGACATGAAAGATATGAGTAAAGCTGATGTGATTTTGAGAATGAAGATCTCTAGAACACCTAATGGGATATCTTTATCTCCATCATATTATGTTGATAAAGTGGTTGAGAGATTTAAGTCTCATGGTATTAAAGAGACAAATAATCCATTTCTACCGCATATTATTCTTCACAAGGAAACAGAAAACAACAGTTAGAATATTCCCAAATCATTGGAAGCCTAATGTACTTAATGAATTGTACGAGACCAGACATAGCTTACGATGTAAGTAAGCAAGTAGATTTACAAGAAACACAAGTAATGATCACTGGATTACATTACTTAGAGTATTGGGATACTTAAAAAAGAACCAAGGAGTATGCATTACACAATGAAAAATATCCTTCAGTTATTGAAGGATATAGTGATGTGAATTGGATTTCAGACACTAATGAATCCAAGTCAACTAGTGGCTATGTATTTATTCTTGGTGGTGGTGCTATATCATGGAAATCTTCTAAACAGATATGTATAGCTCGTTCCACTATAGAATCCGAGTTTATAGCTTTAGATAAAATTGGAGAAGAAGTGGAATGGTTAAGACATTTCGTAGAAGATGTTCTAATATGGCCAAAATCGGTGCCAGCAATATGCATTCATTGCGATAGCCAAGCAGCCATAGGTAGGGCACAAAATATTGTATATAATGGTAAGTCACGACATATTCGTTGAAGACATAATACCGTTAGGAAATTGCTCTCTAACAGAACTATATCGATTGATTTTGTAAAATCAAAGGATAACCTAGTAGATCCATTTACTAAAGGGTTATCAAGAGAGCGAATAGACTATGCATCAAGGGAAATGGGTTTAAAGCTTAAAGAATAAATAAGTCATCTGAATGGAAATCTAACCTAGCGACTGGAGATCCCAATAACAAGGTTTAATAGGAAAACTAAGTTATGAATGACTCGATTGGAAGTAATTAGAAATTTAATTCCTTTCCATTTCTAGGATACTAATAAGTGTTACCTACAAAATGGTTAATGATAAGTTTTGCTTTTAATGATGCATATATCTTGTAAAGTACAAGTGGAGTATAGTAGGATACTTTTTATACTATGTGAGTGTGAATATGGCCGGTTCTACAAGAATTTTGGTTGGGGAATTCTTTAAAATACTTGCAAAACCCAAGAGAGTTCGTAGCCGAAATAATGAACACAAAAGAGAACCAAACTCGATATGAGAGTTAGTGTGTGGAGTCTATTGACTGGGCTTGTAATATCGGCTGACAGTTCAAAGCTTAGAGTTCACTGATTAGCCAAGTGAGTCCGATAGGCTTTTACTAGGGAAGGTTCAAAGCGAAAGCTACCTATCTCGATGCACTATTTTTCAGGTAGTATTCTTCTTCATATTTCTTGATTCATGTTGACTTCTTCCATTCATGTGGGGGATTGTTGAATAAAAGGGGTGAATTGGAAAAGTCTCAAATTTAATGAAAAGTTTTGAAACTTGAAAAAGGTGTCTCAAATTTAATGAAAAGTTTTGAAACTTAAAAATGTGTCTCAAATTTAATGAAAAACTATAAGTTTGAAAATGTGTCTAATGGATATCAACGGTCACAAAGGTACACATGAAGAGTTGTGATTGTTCATTAATATTGATGGGATACGATGAATAGACATGTCTATTCATAAGTAAGAAGTGCATGATAAGGGTTGAGAACATTCATGAAAGGATATAGTATGAACCACTAGATCACAACTATATCTTAAAGGATACAATCCCATGGTTCAGATTGATTCTAATTAAAAGATATGATCAATCACGATTAGACACCTAAAAATCTATAAATAAACTCCATCTCATTCCATTTTCTCTACACCAAATCAATTCATATTCAATTGATTTCTCTCTTCTCCCTCATACTAAAATATATTATGATATTTTAGTATTTGTATTCTCTTTTGAGAAGTATACAATCGAGATTTTGGTTCGCCCGATAAAATTAGTATAGTATTGTACTAAATTTATAAATAAATATTGTATATTGGGAGATAGACATCCAAGTTCCTATAGCACAGTGTAAGGGACGAAATATGTCTTAAGCAGATTAGTTTCGTGCTTACTTCACTTCAACTGAAATACAATCTCCTTTCGACACAATACACTAACACATATCCCCATAACTTTTTAATTTTAGTAGAATAGAAAATAGAAGATAAGGAGCGACTTATCTCATATTTAGATTTAAAATCATATTCATTCTCTTGAATCATCTCTGGATATTGCTCTGAGTCTAAGGGAACAGACTCAGATTCAGAAGTGTCCACAACCTGAGGATTTTTGTTCAGTCGAGATGATCTTCGAGGGCTTCTAAGTTTCCTCTTCATGTTCATACACTAGATCATCATCAATAATTTTTCTTAATTCTTTTCTTAAATTTTGGAATTTCTATCTGATTTCTAAAACTTGGAAACCATGATGGATATACAAGAGTCTTTTAGATTAAGAACTTGCTTTTAATAAGTGGTTGAGAAACAGAAAATTCTTATCAATCACAAAATCAGGGAGATTTTTTAAAATCAAATCTATGAAGATGATTTTGCCACAACAAATATTCTAGGCCAGCTTTTATGTTTATCCAAATCTCTTTTGATACCCTTTAATCAAAAACCAATGCTCCTAAGATATGCGTAGATATGCCGAAAATAAAATATGCATATTGATCTTAATATAATAATGGAATTTTTTAACAAATACATAAAAATAAATGTGTCACAATGTTTTGAAAATTCAAATTTACACATCTCAATGCTGAAAATATTTTCAAACTTATATGCATAAAGTTTTCATTACATTCCAAATTTAATTCCTTGAAAATTTTGAGAGTGGATTTTCTTGATATTTTTTATTCCCCCCCCCCCCCCCTTTTTGTTGTTTCTCTCATTTTAAGATTAGATTTAACTAGTCTGTAGTTTTTTTATTCTAGGGTAACTCTTTTTCTCATGATATATCTTTTCCATATATCAAGAGATACATAGGATTAGATTCACACAAGGCTAACTCCACACTATAGGGTAGACAGTTTTTTTTCTGTCAAAGCCCCTCATTTTTAAGAAAAAATCAAGGAACTTTTCTGGAATATTTTTCAATATCAAATGCAATATTTTTTACTGAGTTTTCAGTGTGAGACATAAAATTTGACAATCTAAAACACCTGTAGAAATATGTAATATGCTCATTGCAGCTCCTACAATCAAATGCAAGTAATCCTAAAAAAATAACATATTCTAACATACCTCTAGTTAGTTGCAACATCTATGAATGAGAATGAATATACATACTACTAAGTTGCAACATTTGAATGCCCATTCAGTTATAATCACAAATTCCTAAAGATTTTTTGAAGAAATCAAATCCAAGTGCATTAAAAAGTTTGATAAAGATGTCTGCAAGCTGTTTCTCTAAGTCTCTTTTAAAATGATGACAGATATATATGTGCTTAGTCCTATAATGTTAGCAAGATTCTTAGATATGTTAATTGTACTGGAATTATCATAGTAAACATTCAATACTCCCGGTTCGATGCCTAGTCTTCTAATATTTGTTTCATCCAAAGAGTTGATAGTAGCAACTACCAGCCTCAATATATTCAAATTTGGCAATTCATAAAGAAATACAGTTTTGTACTGTATCAAGAGATTAAGTTGTTTTCCAAGTAAAAAAAAAAAACCAATTGTGTTTTTTCTATTG
Organism: Paulownia fortunei; assembly: GCA_019321725.1. Taxonomy (NCBI): domain Eukaryota; kingdom Viridiplantae; phylum Streptophyta; class Magnoliopsida; order Lamiales; family Paulowniaceae; genus Paulownia; species Paulownia fortunei. The sequence goes on from CM033111.1 coordinate 7,520,223, forward strand.
TTAACATCTCTTGCACTGCACTGCTAAAACTTGCAAAATTCGAATTAGTGTCTTTAGAGTACCAAATGCCAAAATAAGACATACCATTTACATACCTTATCATACGTTTCACAACACTTGAATGTGATTCTTTTAGGTTGGCTTGATACATTGCACAAAACAACGACACTAAAACAAATATATGCCCTACTTGCAATAAGGTACAACGAACTTCCTATCATGTTTCTATACAAACTTGAGTGAACTGGAATTGCTTCTTCATCTTTTGGCATCAATTGTGCATAGATTTGCACAATGATGATGTTATGCTTAAATCTTTTGATGAATAAAGTTTTATCTACTCCTTCTTCTTGTAATTATTTTCAATTAAGAAATTTGTTAATTGCACATACCAAGCTCGAGGATTCAAACAATACAGAGCTTTTTTCAACTTGAAAACATTTTTAGAAAAATATGAATCCTCAAAGTTTTTTGGTTGCTCAACATATACTTCTTCGCTCGAAATCCCATTTGAGTGAACAAGTTCATTTAGAATTAGGAGTCATTATGGTAAGAAATTTGAAAATACTATTTTTTATTAATTATTGTGATAAGATTGGCATATCACATGATTTTTTTATCCAAATCCTCTACTTTATTAGAGAGTTGATTGAAAATAAAACTGTCATTATTGACAATGTTGCACGGAGAACCAACTTGCTGACTATGGTGTTGCAACATAGGGGATTTATTGTTAAACATTCATTGTTGTAATATTGCATTTTCACATGTTGAAACTCATGTTTCGACATATGTCTGATAGGAATCCATGCATTTTATTCTAAGTTTTGTATTAGGCATACTACATAATTGTGTCATATATTCTGATTTCAATATTTCAGATCCTGATTTTTATTTGGAAATATAGGTTTGATTGTTTTTTAACTTTAAACCTGAAATTTATTTTTATAAAATTCTAAATTGATTTTGATTTTGAAAACATGAAGGTTTTTGACGGAAAATGCTACCTACCCTATGGAGTGGAGCCATGCTTAAGTAATTGGAGTCTATATATCATAAATATATAGGGGACGATCTATCATGTGAAAAAAGATACCCTAAATTTAGAGTAAAAGCTACCGAGTAGTTAAAATATAATGTTCTCTAAATCTGTTTAAACATGAGTAGAAACATCCCTCATATTTCTTAATATTTAGTTCAATCTTTTTTTTTTTTTTGGTGATCAATTATATTTGGCTCAATTTGGCTTGGCTTAGTTGCACCCACAATGCAATTGCTAATTAAGAGATCTAGCATCATTCTCCATAGTAAGAGTATACTGAGGGCATGTGTGATTTAAATTATTTTTTTAATTATGACTATTTATTAAATCAGTTATTAAATAATTAGTTTGTAATTAATTAATATTACAGAAGAGTTTTTAGTTATGCATTTGCAAATAGATTCTTTGATCTATAATTAATTTGCAACAACAAAAATATTAAAAAAAATTCACAACTCCATCACATTTCCGCTTTTACCAAAAAACGTGTTAGTTAAAATTTTAACTTTTCCTTTTTTGTCAATTATTTTTTATTTTTGTGAAAATTAATTTCAAAATAATTAAATTTTTAAGTAATTATTCTTAACTTTACCAATTTGCTATATGGATTACAAGGGTGATTAAATCAATTTTTCTGATTAAATTAAAAAATATAATCTAAACCAAACAGGCTATGACTACATAAATTCCTAATTGAAGTTTTAATTGTTTTTTTTTAATCTAAATTTTTTATTCATGTTGATGTGGTATAGGTCGGGATTCACCCACGTAGTTCAAATCATAAGTAAGAAGCTGGTGTGATCTAGGTAGGGATGGACCTGCACAGCTCGAATTATGGGGTGGGAGCTAGATAGACAAAAGTCAGGACGGGATGACTAAAAATTCTCATGATATAGGAGTTGACCGATCTACAGGTCGGTGAGTTCAAGGAGTTGACTGACCTCCAGGTCGGTCGAGTTCACGAAAATAATGAAAAGGAAATGGTTATGGTTAGAAAGTGACAGGGAATCTTTCAGGAGCAAATCAGGGAATACGGGCACGCACACAGTAATCTATTATAACATATTGAGGTTTGAAATATCTTTTTTACCCTTATTTGGTATCTATACATGAGGGAATACAAAGCATGACACAGGTTACACTTTTGATATATCAAGAATACACATATCTATCTGCTTTTCATCCTCTCCCAGAGGGCTGCCACTGACTTGAGCGTCGGAGTTCTTATGCCGGGTCACGCCAGTATTTTGTGCAGGTGTCCCACTAGAGAATGAGAGTAGAAGTAGTGGACTAGGACTTAAGGTGCACCTCCTCCAATTGGTACATTACAAGTTGGCGTCGTCTGTGGGAATGACCTGAGTTAAGATGTGAGATGGCAAGAAAAGGATTGCTGGGCGAATGAATATCCGGTGAAGCTCCACCACCAGTCGTCAGGAGCAACCATAATCCAAAGGTTCAGGAGTGGGGGGAGAATGATAGCCCACCCTTGGTAACACCTGGGGTTTTTCCGCACCGAACCATGCAGGTGCCCTGCATAAATTTAGTGCCAGAATTCAGAGCAGGAAATGCCGGCCAGTTTACTATAGAGCAGTTGACAAATCTAATCACAACAGCGGTGGATGTAGCTTTAAAAATGAGGGATGCTAATCTACCACCACCACCACCAGAGCTACCGAAAAAATCACTCCGCCCTGAGAGATTGGAAGAAAGTCATACAGAGAAGTGCCAGAGTAAGATGAAAGAGCCAGATGTGTCAGAAAAATTGGAAGATTTACATAATGAACTGAAAGAGATGAAGATAAAAATGGCGGGAAGGAATACAGTAACAGAGAGAGGAATTCCATTTACTGAAGAAGTGATGATAAACGACCTACCAGCTAACTTCAGGTCATTAAATTATGATTATGATGGTACCATTGACCTATGGGAACATCTGTACAGGTTCAAAAATTCAGCTCTCTTGCACAGGTATTCCAATGGGGTTAAATGTAGGGTATTCCTGACTACCCTGTCAAAATCAGCCCAACAATGGTTTAGCCAGTTGCCCCCAACTCAATTAACTCTTTTGATGAGTTTAGTTCTGTCTTTTTGCATAAATTTGCAAGTTTTCGGAAATACCAAAAAACATTCTTGGCTTTATTCAGTATAAAACAAAAAGATAATGAGGTTTTACGAAGTTATATAAAAAGATTCACAGTTGCTGCTTTAGAAGTACACTCAGCTATGCAGGAGGTACTCTCAAATGCCCTGGCCCAAGGTTTGCAGGATGGGGAAGTCTTCAGGTCGTTGGCTAAGAAATCAGCCAGAAGTTTTGATAACCTGTTAACCGAGCTGAAAAATATATTAACATGGAAGAAGCTCAGCGAATGAAAAGAGATGAGGGAGAAAGAAAAAGAGATAGAAGAGAGCCCGACAAAGAGGGATGAGGTTTTGTTAGAAAGTTAAAGCCGGAAGAATGACCTCTTTTGCCTGTTCCGGGGGAACCTAGATAATACACTCCCCTGGTTGCCCCAAGGGCACATATCTTGATGGCTATTGCGAAGCATACGGGCTTAAAATGGCCATATAATCACTCAGCAGCTCCAACTAAGCCCAAGTCGAATCTTTTCTGCGCGTTCCATAATGAATATGGGCATAACACAGAGAAATGTCGGCATCTAAAAGATGAGATATAGAGGATGATAAGAAAAGGATGGCTGGACGACTGAGTAAAAGAAGAAGAGGGGAAGAAAATGATTGAACGTAAAAAAGCCCGACCGACCTGGATAGAAAGAGACACTAAAAAAGGGAAAGTTGGAGCCGCCCCTGGAGAAAACCACTACCATGCTCCGAGGGGTTTTATCCAAATGATTCTAGGAGGTCCTACAGATGGAAACTCCAACTAAGTTAGGAAGGCGTACGCTCGATCTACTCTATGAAGTTCAAAAGAAGAGGTCCATAAAATTAACGAAGGACCGATGATCTAATTCGGGCCCCATGATATGAAAGGATTGCAGGCACCACATAATGATGCACTAGTCATCACGGCAACCGTGGCTAACTTTGACGTAGCTAGGATAATGGTAGACACGGGTAGCTCAGTTGACGTCTTATTCTATAAGACGTATAAGAAGATGAATCTGGATATAACATTGCAGTCAGTAGATACAGCCCTGTTCGGTTTTGGAGGATGAGTGGTAGATCCAATGGGTCAGGTCATCCTACCGATATCCTTAGGTACTGAACCCATGCGTAAGACTAGGATGGTTAAGTTTTTGGTAGTTGACTCTTTTTCTGCTTATAATATCATCCTGTGAAGACCTTCCCTTAACACCTTCCAGGCAGTGGTGTCCATTTTTCACATAAAATTGAAGTTTTCTGTGGATGAAGGGATAGGAGAGATAGAAGGAGATCAGTGCTCGGCTAGGAGATACTATGTGGAAGCTGTTAGAAAAGTTGAGTAGAAAAAAGCTAAAAGAGAACAAAGTGCAGAAGGGAAACCCCCACTGAAAATTATGAAAAGAAGTGAGGCAGAAAGGCCTTCAATCGAGCAAGAACATGTAATGCCAAATGAGGAATTAATTAATATAGAGTTAATACCGGGGGATGGGACCAGAACTACTAGGATTGACACACAGTTGAGTCAGGAATTGACAGATAGCATGACTCAGTTCTTAAGAAACAACATCGGTATCTTCGCGTGGAATATACAAGACCTGGAAGGAATTGATCCAGGTGTGGCAGTACATCACTTTAATATTGACCCAGCATACAAACCTGTCAAACAGAAGAAGAGGCATTTTGGGCTTGAGAAGTCCAATTCCCGGAATGGTTGTCAAACATCATTTTGGTCCCAAAAATAAAAGAAAAGTGGAGAATGTGCATTGATTTTTGAGATTTGAACAAAGCATGTCCTAAGGATCATTACCCGTTACCACGAATAGACCAGTTGGTTGACTCTACCTCGAGTTGTGAGCTGTTAAGTATGATGGATGCTTCGCAGGGATACCACCAGATCATGTTAGCACCTAAAGATCATAAGAAAGTAAGCTTTATAACTTCTACAGGGACTTATTGTTATGTGGTTATGCCTTTTGGACTAAAAAATGCAGAAGCTACATGTCAAAGGCTGGTCGATAGAATGTTCAAAGAACAGCTCGGGCAGAACATAGAGGTATACGTGGATGATATGCTGGTAAAAAGTACAAAGGCTGAAGCTCATATTGCTGACTTGGCAGAAGCTTTTGGAATCCTTAGGAGGTATGGTATGAAACTCAATCATTCTAAGTGTGCTTTTAGGGTTAGGTCTGGCAAATTTTTGGGTTATATGGTGACCGAGAGGGGTATAGAGGTGAATCCTGAGAAAGTAAAAGCAGTGCAGAATATGACTCCTCTAAATAGTATTAACAAGGTGCAACAGCTCATGGAAAGAATAACAGCTCTGAGTCGATTCATATCTAGATTAGTAGAGAGAAGCTTGCCTTTCTTCAAAATCCTAAAAAAGGCTAACAAGTTTGAATGGACTGAGAAATGTCAGAGGGCTTTTGATGAATTAAAAAACTTTTTAGCCGAGTTACCCTTGTTGACCAAACCTGTGTAAGGTGAAACATTATATGTGTATCTGTCAGTAGGGACGTCGGCTGTTAGGTCAGTGTTGTTAAGAGAAGAAAGAGCTAAGTAGAAACCCATTTACTATGTAAGTAAATTGTTGAGAGGGGTGGAGATTAAACACCCTAAGATAGAAAAAGGAGGATTAACCATAGTAACAACTGCCAGGCGGCTTCGGCCATACTTCTTATTACATAAGATAGTGGTTCGAACTAACCTACTATTGAGACAGGTGCTAGGTAAACCGAAAACTTCAGGAAGGATGGTGAAATAGGCAGTAGAGATGAGCGAGTATGACATAGATTATCAGCCAAATGTAGCTATCAAGGCGCAAGCCTTGGCAGATTTTCTGTAGGAAATGACACCTGCAGATGAGATCCCTGAAGCATGGTTGCTGCATGTGGATGGCTCAGCTATCATATCCGGTTGTGGGGCAGGTATTGTGCTAACCAGTCCAGAAGGGGAAGAACTGGAATTTGCAGGAAGATTTAAGTTCAAAACATCCAATAATGAAGCTGAATATGAGGCATTGGTGAGGGGATTGAAGATGGCTCTAGAGCTGGGGGTTAGACAGTTAAGTGTCTTTTCTGATTCCAGGTTAGTTATGCAGCAGGTTGGAGGAGAATTTGTAGCCAAGGAAGAAAGAATGAGGAATTATGTGGAACAGGTATCCCAACTAAAAAAGCAATTTACAAAAATTGATCTAAGTCATATGCTGCAGGCGGAGAATGCTAAGGCTGATTATCTTTCTAAAATTGCAAGTTCTACCACTGATTGCAAGACCAAAAAAATTACATTGTTAACAGCCTATCAGCACAGTATGGTGATAGAAATAGCCTCTATGGAAGAGAAAGATGACTGGAGGACCAACATCCTGAAATATCTGCGAGAGGAAGAACTGCCACAAAATAAAAGAGAAGTTGTTCGATTCCAGGTACGAGCTACTAGATTTTGTCTAATTGATGGTTTGTTATATAAACGAGCTTATTCTACACTATACTTAAGATGTTTATCACAAGAGGAAGGAGCCTATGTATTGTGAGAAATTCATGAGAGAGGATGTGGAAGCCATGGTGGAGGCCGTGCTCTGGCTTGTAAAACGGTAAGAGCTGGGTATTTTTGGCCTTCATTGAAAGAGGATGCACAACATCTAGTTAGAACATGTGAAAAAATCCAAAAGCACGCCTCATTGATACATAAACCAACAGAAGAGCTGAAGGTCATAAGCTCACCTTCTCCCTTTTCCAAATAGGGAATTAATATTGTCGGACCCTTTCCCTAACGATAAGGTAAAGGAAATTCTTAATAGTGGCAGTAGATTATTTCAGTAAATGAGTAGAAGCTGAGCCTGTAGTTAAGATCACAGAGTCACAGGTCATGAAATTTTTGTGGGGAAGCATAGTATGTAGATATGGGGTTCCGTGCGACCTGATATCGGATAATGGAACTCAGTTTCAAGGGAGAAAGATCTAAAGCTGGTGCACTGAAATGAAGATCAAGCAACACTTCACTTCGGTGGCCCATCCTCAAGCTAATGGACAAGTGGAGGTAACCAATCGAATAATATTACGAGGAATTAAAATCAGGCTAGACAGATCTGGAGGAGGTTAGGTGGATGAGATAGATTCAGTACTACGGGCATATCGTACGACACTAAGGACTACAACTGGAGAAACTCTGTTCAGCTTGGTATATGGAGCAGAGGCTGTTATACCAGCCAAAATCAGAATGAAAACTCACCGAATCCAGAGCTATGATGAAAAAGAAAACAATGAAGTCATGAGAGAAGCATTATATTGGATTGATGAGAAAAGAGAGAGGGCATACCTCCGCATGGAGGCATACAAAAGCAGAATTCGAGCTGGGTACTCCCGGAAGGTCAAAATAAGAAATTTTCAAGTCGGGGATCTGGTACTACGGCGAGCAGATGCTTTGAAACAAACTAGCAAGTTAGAAGCAAATTGGGAAGGGCATTACAAGGTAACTCGGGTGATAGTTGGAGGTGCCTATGAGCTAGAAGATGAGAAAGGGAAAAAAATACCGAGACCATGGAATATTTGTCATTTGAAAAAGTTCTATATGTAATCTTGAATTTTTTCTTACAAAAGAAATGAAATGAATTTATCTGACATATTGTGAAATGATTCAAGATAAAATCCTAAGGCAAGACCAGTTAAACTGGACCTACCTGGGTTCCTTGGAGGGTTCACAGAGACCGACCTCCTTGGGGAATGATTCAAGAAAAAAAAATCCTAAGGCAAGGCCAGTTGAACTAGACCTACCTAGGTTCCTTGGAGAAATCGTAGAGACCGACCTCCTTGGGGAATGATTTACGAAAAAATCCTAAGACAAGGCCAGTTGAACTGGATCTACCTGGGTCCCTTGGAGGGTTCGCAGAGACCGACCTCCTTGAGGAATAATTCAAAAAAAAAATTCTAAGGCAAGGCCAGTTGAACTGGACCTATCTGGGTTCCTTTAAAGGTTCACAGAGACCGACCTCCTTAGGGAATGATTAAAAAAAAAATCCTAAGGCAAGGCCAGTTAAACTGGACCTACCTGGCTTCCTTTGAGAGTTCGCAAAGACCGACCTCATTGGGGAATGATTCAAAAAAAAATCCTAAGGCAAGGCCAGTTCAACTGGACCTACCTGGGTTTCTTGGAGGGTTCGCAGAGACCGACCTCCTTGGGGAATAATTCAAGAAAAAAAAAATGCTAAGGCAAGGCCAGTTGAATTGGACCTATCTTGGTTCCTTAAAGGGTTCGCAGAGACCGACCTCCTTGGGGAATAATTCAAAAAAAAATCTCAAGGCAAGGCCAGTTGAACTGGACCTACCTGGGTTCCTTGGAGGGTTTGCAGAGACTGACCTCCTTAAGGAATGATTCAAAAAAAAAATTCCAAAACAAGGCCAGTTGAACTGGACCTAGAGACCGACCTCCTTGGGGAATGATTCAAGAAAAAAAAATCTCAAGGTAAGGCCAGTTGAACTGGACCTACTTGGGTTCCTTGGAGGGTTCGCAAGAGACCGATCTCATTGGGGAATGATTCAAGAAAAAATTCTAAGGCCAGTTCAACTTGCCCGACCTGAGCTAGCTTATCATTTTATATTAGAAAATATGAATATGTTCAGTAAGACATATAGCTTGGTTGCGAAGTTTGAGATGTGCGTACTTCATAAATGCTGTGAAGAATATTACTGAGAAAATTGTAAATACTGGAAAAATAAAGCCAAACAACAACAATAAATATGAAATGATATTATTATGAATTGTTGCAAAAATATACACAGCCTATTCTACTCTGTAATCAGAAACACTGAGGGATTCTATAACAACACCCTCATCATCTAGATTCCCGGAAGGAGAAGAACTATCATCCTCAACATTGGTGGTAGGCTTGAGAGTTGGATCTGGAGGGGCAACATCTATGGGAGGAGCAGGAGACAGATAGGCAGAATGATCCCCCAAAACTGTGGGTGTAGCTGATGGTTGTGAAGGACCAGCTACGTCAACAACATGAGAAGACCTATTGTCAAGTGGGGGAACACTTTCAACAGTACGATCCAGGTTTGGATCTAAACCAGTATACCCTAGCCATTGTCCTGGCTAAGGCAGTGCGTGAAACCATGTATTAAATAATTCAAGGCCCCAGAGGTCAGTTGGTCAAGGAATTTTGGAGATTGTAGGAATTTGGTTTTCTCTTGGGCCTACTCCGCTCGACCTGCCAGAACTCCCGCAGCATGACCTTCAGCTCGGGAGATAGAAGCCTCTTCAGTGGCCTTTAATATTTGATTCTCCAGGGTGGTCCTATCTCGCTCCACCACAGTTATCCTCTCCTACAAGGAAGCATGTTTACCCCGAGCTACCTCGAGATATGCTTCTAACTTATGGGTGTGGGCTTGGGAGCATTGCAATCATTGCTGTGTATCTTCCAACTATTGCCTAAGCTCCTCTTCCTCCGAAGAGGGTAATCCAGATAGCAGATCGGCCATTAAAAAGCTCAAGTACAGTATAGCCTAGAAATAGATGAGGTTAGACAAGTTGTTGATTGTTAGAATAAATGATGGATATTAAGAAGGGAACATTACCTTAGAAGCATGATTGACAAGGTTGCTTAACCGGGCATCATAATCCATGGACCCTAAGAGGCGCTGGTCTACGGAATTGGGTATGCCCTGAAGCCACTCAGCACAGAGTTTTTCCTCCCGAGTGTCCAATACCGAGCTACTAGTGAAAAAAGAAGCATTCAGAGAAATAGGGGCATTGAGACAAGGACGTTGGGATGGACCTGAGCTATCGCCACTTGCAGAAGCTGGACATTTTCCCCTACTTCGGGAAGAAGTGAGGGCAGCAGCTGCAGCAGGTGGGAAGGCAGATAGGGATGGTGGAGGAACTACGGATGGAGCTCGGGTTGCGGGCACAGGTTGGTAATCCAGAGGTGCACTAGTCAGGGGGACTCGAGACTGACCTTCAGGCTGGCCTGATCCTCCTGCGGTTTTTTGAGCTCGGTAGGCTGTTATGATGTGGGACTCCATCAATTGCTCTGAACAAAAGATATACTGTTAGCATTCTAACAAATATGAAGTCAAGCAAATAGTTAAACAAGATAGTACCTATAGGTTGAGAGAGTGGAATAGCTTTGGAGCTCAGTTGAAAATGGTGAAGTAAAGGCCAGGAATCAGCTAATAACCCTACGTTATAAGGACTGTGGTTTAATCGACGAGCTAATGCCTGGGCGGCTGAGTCCAGGGCGGGCACGCGACCTTGGTAAGGTAAGTCGGTGATCCAATTGGTAGGAAAATTCCAAAGATCAGGAGATGAAATGTAAAAATACTTTTTCTTCCAGTCCTTAAGGGTTAGAAATTTAGCTGCTCCCCGGAAGTGAAATAAAATAAGCCTGGGGAGGCAGTTTTGGCATGAAAGAAAGCTCGCCATAACTTATGGGTTGGCTCGTACCTAAAGTAGCTAACTACCATCCAAAAATCGACCATGAGTCGGAAAGAGTTAGGGACTAGCTGCATCAGGAGAATACCGAAGCTCTTAGAAATACAGCAAAATAGGTCGGGAATGGGAAACCTAAGGCCGGCCTCTAGTTGATCTATAAAAAAGGTCACATAGCCAGGATGGGGAGCATGAGGTCTGTCGCGAGGACCTGGCAGGACCACATTGAATTCCTCAGGTATTCCTGCATTTTTCCTAAGGTTTGCTAGGTTTATCTCAGATAGGGTGGTGGCATGAGTCATATTATCCGGGTGATTAGCTGGATCAGCCATCCTAAATTCAGTTGGGTGATGGGTGGACAGTTCAAGTGCTAGCTCACAAACGGATACTCCGGGAGAAAGTTAGGGGGGAATAAACGACAGAGGTTCTAAAGAGGCAGTAGAGGTGGGCATCAAAAAATGACAAACCAAATATGCAGAAGAAATAGAGAAATAAATGAGTGGCAAAAATTAGAAGACTTACTTGGCTTGTTGAAGGGAGAGAAGAAGGAAGTTGCCGGAAAAATAGCAGAGGATGATCGTTGGAGAGCAAAATTGTGGAAATAGAAAGAGGGAGAAGAAAATGAAGGAAGAAGGCCTTTTTACAGGGATGTGGCATTTGAACGGGCAGAAGGAGCCCTAGCCTTGGATCATAAAGTAGGAACACGTATAGGGCTGGATAAGGATAGTCAATTGATAAGATAGACATTTAAGTTGCAGTAATGGGCGCAAAAACCCAAGGGGTGGAATTTGAAAAAAGGTTCACATCAGCCCTAGTAATCAAAATATTTTCGTACTCTGTCTATCCTGTAAAGGCTGCAGAGCAAGCAGAGTAGGGGGACTAGCTGATGTGGTATAGGTCGGGACTAACCCACGTAGCTCAAATCATAAATAAAAAGCTGGTGCAATCTAGGTCGGGATGGACCTGCACAGCTCGAATTATGGGGTGAGAGTTAGATAGACAAAAGCTAGGACGGGATAACTAAAAATTCTCATGATATAGGAGTTGACCGATCTATAGGTTGGGCGAGTTTAAGGAGTTGACCGACCTCCAGGTCGGGCAAGTTCACGAAAATAATGAAAAAGAAACGGTTACGGTTAGAAAGTGACAAAGAATCTTTCAGGAGCAAATCAGGGAATATGGGCACGCACACAGTAATCTGTTATAACAGATTGAAGTTTGAAATATTTTTTTTACCCTTATTTGGTATTTATAAATGAGGAAATACAAAGTATAATATAGGTTACACTTTTGATATATCAAGAATACACATATCTATCTGCTTTTCATCCTCTCCCAGAGGACTGCCACTGACTTGAGCGTCGGAGTTCTTACGTCGGGTCACGCCGGCATTTTGTGCAGGTGTTCCAACCGGAGAAGAAGAGTAAAAGCAGTGAACTAGGACTTGGGGTACACCTCCTTCAATTGATGCATTACACATGCTATATAGAAAATTTAACTGGAATCGAACTAGTAGAAACTTGAATTCAGACAATATTTGGATCACAAGCTTTCATAGATTATATGTTAGAATCGTTCAAATTAGAAGACACTAATATGTAATATCCCGCTTAGTTGGCTTGACAAAAAACATGCATGAATCTTTTAAGTTGGTTAATTATCATAATTATTGACCAGTCAATATCATTTTATTAACTATAAAGTGTTTAACAATGATTATTGATTTACTAGATGTGGTTGTTGACTTTCATGTATGATAGACGATATTCCAATCTTAGAGGCTATATTTATGTGGCCAAGCACTAATGGTGGAAGTGGCATTTGAATCAAGTAACTTAATTATCAGTTGTAATTCTTTCATGATTCTCTTATGATTTTTTATTTATTTTTAACTCGTATCATCCTCCAATTTAACTATGCTCAAACAAACATTTTTTTTTTTTTTTGTTATAAATGACACTCTAATGTACGAATACAAATACCACGACACAAATTAAATGTGGTAAGGACACGAAATATATTTTTTTTTTAAGATTTTAAGGTAACAATATGATTCAAAAACAATAATTCATATTACCTACACACACTAACATCTACACACACGTATATATGCAAAATATATTTAATGGTAATTTCTACACATTTACAGAGATATCAGTGCAATTAAAACAAAGAGAAAAATCTTGGTGTCTATGATGGTGTTGGGTGTTGTTAGGATCTTGGTGGCATTGTTGGCAATTACGATTGTCACGCACAAAAATTATGTTTTAAATTTTGAAATAAAATTGACTTGCTATTTTATTATATTTATAAGCTTTTAATAATCGCTTTGATTGATTTTATGCAAATTTTATAGTGATATTTCTAGAAGATAATTATATGGAATTTGGATATAAATATTAAAAAAAAAATTATAAAATAAGAAAATATATATTTGCTGATAAGGTAAGAATTTTGGAATATCTTATAAAATATATTCAACATATTTATAAAATTTGAAGATCATTTTATATTTGATTGATGTTGCATAAAAGGCTAAAAATAAAAGAATGTGTATGTTTTGTACCGAACTACTACAAGATATTCTAGGCTTTGAGCAGTGCACTTTCAAGGGAAAAGTTTTATTGTTCGGAACAATAATTCAAAGATCTTTAAAAAAAGATTGGTCTGCCGTGTGAATATTTTAGCATTAAAGGAAATTCAACAGTGTATATTCAAAAACTAGGGGATGTCACTGGATAATTCATTTAATGATTTGTACAAAAACTGACATTAATAAAGAGATATTTTTTATTTTTGAATAAGTTCTAATATTATAATTGTAAGAGGAATACAGACCCTATAAAAAGTATCCAATGAGCAAATTCCTCAAACATGATTGTGTGAAAGAAGAAATCACTTTGAAAAACTGAACATTGCGTAGCTGTAGTAAAATGGTAGTATAAAATTTCTCTCTGTTTAGGTGAACACTGCAAAGAAGTTCCCAGAGGAGAAAATCAAACATTTAAACTTGCAACTCATAATAATCGAACTTCACAAAGACTTAGAAGTTATATCCCTTGAGCTCAATCTGAATGCATCAGCTGCAACATTGATATGGCGCGCAAGGGCATCGGCAGTGGTGGTCCGCGAACAAAAAGTTCCTGAGACACCTGATTCATTGATGGTCGAGACTTTGGGTCAGGACTTATGCATGTGAGTGCTATTGTCACTATGAGAACTACTTTCCGGGCCAACCTTAGATCATCTGGAGATGGTAGCCTCTTATCTAATAAATCATGGAGCATTAAGTTTTGAGGAAAATGTCTGGACATCATGGAGGAAAGAAACTCCCCTGGATGACTTCCAAACATGATTTCCAGGGCAACCACACCGAAGCTGTAAACATCACATTTTTCTGTAACAACCATGGTGTAGGCCAATTCTGCAAAATCAAGTTCCATGATGTGAAATATCAGGTACAAAAGATTAACTTTTCAATATCCCATTGGAAAAAAACAAGGAAATGAAGTAGTTGTGATATACCTGGTGCAATATAACCGTGAGTCCCCACAAGGAGAGTCTGATTGGATGAATCAGGATCCAACAACCTAGCCGTGCCGAAATCAGATACACAAGCTTCAAGCTTTGAATCCAGAAGTATGTTGTTACTGGAAATGTCCCTATGTAAAATTGGTGGGCTACAATCATGATGCATGTAAGACAGGGCATTGGCAATGCCCTCCACCACATTTACTCTCTTCATCCAATTTAGCTCCACGGCTTCAGTTGCATCCCTCAAGACGCAAAACAGGCTGCCCCTTTCCATGTAATCGTAGATGAGAAACATGCAACGCTTGTGCAGACAAAACCCAAAAAGCTTCACAATATTCCGGTGCCGTATTTCAGACAGAACCTTGGCCTCATTCCTAAAACACCTGTCATAAGTTGGATTCTCTCCTTCGAATCTGTGAAGCTTTTTAACAGCAACAACTCTTCCACTGGGCAATTCTGCTCTGTAGACACTGCCGTAGCCTCCAGTTCCAATGCAGTATCTCAAGTCAAAGTCTGCTGTTGCTTCAATAATGTCTTCATATGCGATCTTCCCGTCGTAATTCCATATCTTGAATATGTCTCCATGCTTACTATCAAGCGTCACCTGGTTTGTTTTCTTTCCCTTAATGTAAAGGATGAATAGGCATCCAGCGAAAACTGAGCAGGCAAAGAAAAGTGCAAGTGGAAATATAACTTTTGTTTTAATATGAATTCTGGAACCATGACTAGGGGGAAGTAATTTGTAGTTGCCACTAAATGAGCTTTCAGGAAACGTATACCAAACTCTAAGTGGAACTGGACCCTCTAAATCATTGTACGACAAATCGATTCTTTTCAAATAGGAAAGAGATACAGGGACTCCACCATAGAGATTGTTGTGGGAAAGATCGATCCTGAGTAAATGTGCAGTAGCACCATATCCGAGCTTAGAGGGTATATGTCCAGAAATTGAATTTGTGCTTACGTCAATCATTTGGATTGAAGGAAGCTTTGCAATCTCTGCTACAAAAACACCTTCCAAGTGATTATTGCTCAATATCAAAGATACCAATCTTGCTAATTGGCCCAAGGTTGAAGGCAAAGAGCCATTGATGTCATTGTTGCTCAAATCAAGAGCAACCAAGCTCTTAAGGTTTCCTATTCCAGGCGGAATGGCACCAGAAATGCGGTTATAAGAAATGTCAAGTGCCTCTAATTTGGTGAGATTTGCCAGTGAAAGAGGCAACTCACCTGTGAGACGATTGCCAGACAAATTGAGATAAGTTAGTTTGGATAGGGAACCTAACTGGGGTGGGATTCTTCCATAGAGCCCACATAAGCTGAGATGAATTCTAGCAAGGTATGGAAAGGCAAGGAAATCGAGGTATTCAATCCGACGCAGGAATTGATCGTATAAACCTTGCAGGCTTGTCCCTGCAACACGCCCATCATCATTACAAGTAATACCATTCCACTTGCAATGATCAGATGTATTATTTACCCACCAACCACTCGAAACCAATGCCTTGACTTCTCTAGCCGTCGAAGAATACGGTCGAATCCGAAGTGCTTGCTGCTAAAATCACGAGTATGCTATTGATGATAGCAAAAAAAAGAACCACGGGGGTAGAAGAATCCATCAAATGTATAACAATTCCAATAAGAGAATTTATTATGTTGTGCGCGTATAATGAGAATACGATTTTTTTTATTCCCGTTTTATAGTAGTACAGTATAATCTTATCCGATTTTAAGAACGCTATATTCATTAAGTGAACTGACCATGATTTATATTATGAGTTTCTTTTTCCTTTCAATAATATTATTTTTTATTTTTTATTTGTTTTCATAACTTTCTTTTAAATTAAAATTTAAATTCAAACATAATTTTAGAATCTTTCAAGCTAAACGCGTCAATCGTCGTAGACTTGAAAGTCAGCTCACTGCCTCAGGCTACAAGTCTTCAACTTTCCAAATTTTAGGATGCAGGTGTTTTTCCATCCCACCTGCCACAGGAAGTACTTTAAGTTTTTTGTTCTTTTCTTGCACGTGTGTCATGCTCTCCCGTCTCAAAAATATTATACGTTCATTGTTAATTATTTTTCAAAGTATAATTAGAGATAGCTGAATATTATAAGTTATTACTAACTCATTAAAATAATATTAAACATTATGGCATATTACAAATTAAAATCTTAGTAATATTAAAATTGTCAAGAAACAAATATGATAAGTTAATTTAAAAGTTAAACAATTTAATTTCTTACGATTGAAATAGAGGGAATAATATTATGTGAGAAATGAATGATTTTTTTCTCAATCCTTGTCTTGATAAGTTTTTTTCCCCCTCTTTTCTAGTTTTAACTTCAAGATATTTGAGCATTGCACATAGTTAGTTTATAAATACACGACCTTATTAAAATTTAGTCATGATCAATAAAAACAATTGAAATTGTTCACTGATGTATGATTATTCTGATTCTCTCAAGTGAGGCCTATACAAGTTTGGTGGAAAAAGAAAGATTTTTACCAATCAAAAGTGAGGTTTTTATTAAACAAAATAATTGCTAATAAGTGCTCCAAGTTCGTGATGGGCTTGCTCTCTTATGTCTTACTCTCTTCAATACTTCAGAAAATGAATGACAAAAAATTGGATAATTATTTTTCTAAGTTTGGTAAGTAATTACATTGAATATTAAAATATTTGAATTACAAATATTAAGAAATTAAATAATAATGTTATATGTGAGAAAGATTTAAGTTTGATCAACAGAAACTAATAAATTTTAATTTCGATCAACACAATTAATTATGTTGAGTATTAATGATTTGATAGTATAAAATAATAATAACTAAATAATAACATATTATAATCACCAATATATTGCTAATGAAAAATTCAAACCTAATTTAGAATCTTCCAAGCCAACATATCAATCAAAGTAGACTTGGAAGTCTACTCACTACCCCAAGGTACAAGTCTTCCACTTTCAAAATTTTCCATTCCCACTGCATAAGAAGTTGTTTGGATCATTTATTATAATTTTATATTGAATATTATATTAAATATTATATATGCATGTTATGTATATAGATTAAATTCAAATATATATATATATATAAATATTTTAAATACATATGACATGCATATATACCATTCAAACATAATTTAAAATCTTCCAAGCAAATATATGAATGATAGTAGACTTGGAAGTCTACTCACTACCCAAAGCTACAAGTCTTTCACTTTTAAAATTATTCATTTCCATTGCATTGTTTGAATCTTCTATTATAATTTTATATTAATTATTATATATGCATGTTATATATATAAATTAAATTTAAATATATATCTAAAAAATATTTTAAATATATGTATATTATTCAAATTTACTAAAATTCGATCACGATCAATTAAATTAATGAAATTGTTCACTGGTGTATGACTCTTTGAAGTGAGGGCCATACATGATTGGTGGGAGAAGAAAAATGTTTACCAATCAAAAGTGGGGCTTTTCCTAAAAATAATAATTGCTAATGGGTTTGCTCTCTAATGGACTAATTTAACAGTTTATAGTAAAATTAGGTAATTATTAGCACTTTACCGCCA
Organism: Paulownia fortunei; assembly: GCA_019321725.1. Lineage (NCBI taxonomy): Eukaryota > Viridiplantae > Streptophyta > Magnoliopsida > Lamiales > Paulowniaceae > Paulownia > Paulownia fortunei. The sequence goes on from CM033111.1 coordinate 7,537,913, forward strand.
TTTTGTCAGATGTTAATTTATTATGTAAAGGTGCTCATTGATAACGTCATGAAGAAATGAAGTCACAAGCCCTTTTTTTTTTTTTTATAAATTAAAAAACCAAAAGCACGCCTGGAAATGTTCTTTTTGCAACTGAAGAAATGAAGTTACAAAATGTGTCTCTTTTTTTTTTTTTTTAATTAAAAAGCCAAAGGTGTGCAACGTGCCTTCTGCAATTGTTGTAGAGGCGCACTTGGAATATATTAAAATATATGTATAAATATAAATATATTACATTTATTAAAGTTTATATATATATATATTTAATTTTCAAATTTAAATACACCAATATCTACACAAATATTAAAATAATAAGATAAATATATCAATATACATATGTACATTCATTTATATAAATGTCATATATTTAATTTAACATAAATATTTTATTGTTAATCTAATTATCTATTTAGATATAACTGTTATTGTGTATATTAACATCATTATTTTTGATATATAATGTGTATAAATAATTTTGTTGATACTATTTCAAACTTTAAGTATAATTTAAAGTTTTATACCCCAAAAAAACACTTTTGCAACTTATGTTTCCAATACTACCAACTTTTGCCAACCTTATATTTTACAATTATTTTTTAATTTTTATCACATAAAATAGTTATAGTATTGAACAAAATAATATATACAATAAGGAATATTTGAAGTATATAAATAAATAAATAATCCTAATAATATTCTTTAATACCACAAAGAGGCCAATATTATTATCATTGCCCTCTTAGTTTACCCTCAACTGCATAAGTGTTGCCTGATTAATATTGCATTAAATCATCGTCATAAATATTTTAATTCTAAATGAAGATTAATTCATTAGTTAGTAGAGTTCGATTCTCCAATACTTGTTGCCTATATATATATATATATATATATATATATGATAATAGAACAGGCGAGATGTCAAACTTTACGGCCATTTCTCAAAAGGACGTGGCTGCAGGTAGCTCTCCCCAAGAAATCCCACCACCAGTCGCCCCACCTTCAGCCACCGCCCCTCCTTTTCCCTACTTCTCCAACCCCCTTTTAGCCACCACCCTTCCCTCTTTCCCCACTTTCAGCCACCACTAACTGCCACTCTCCTCCTCTTCCATCTTCAGCCACCAATCGTTCCCTCCCCCACCATTCCAGTCCCCCTTCAGCCACCACCAGCCCTTCCCACCTCTTCCCCCACCTCCATTTTCAATAATATTATAAAAATTGAAACAATATCTAAAAATTTGAGGGACGAAGGGATTTGAGAGAGAGGGAGAAAACCATTCTCCTCATCTATATACACCATTCAGTCATTTTTTTAATTATTTTTTAATTAAGTGTGTTGTCACACAATATGACAACACACGGATCTGATAATTGACCCTGTAGTAGGTGGCGTCAATTTGACTGCCAAAGATGGGCTTGAAAAGCACCCCTCTGACGGCGCATGCTGCACAGTCCACAATAACTGGTAATAACTTTGCAGCAGAAGATCCGTTAACAAGCTCGTATCTTGCTTTTTTAATTGAAAAAAAAAGAAAATTAGGAGGTGCATCTTGGGGGTTCATTACTTTATGACACCGCGTTTCCAATTAGCGCTTTCGTGTAATAAATTAAATTTTGGCAGTAAAGTGCTAATAATTGCCTAATTTTACTACAAACTGTTAAATTTGTCTTTTCTAATGTCTTATTATATTCAATACTCAACGAAAATGAATGAGAAAATAAATAAATTAGTTTTCTTTAAGTCTGATAAGTAATTATAATGAAAATTAAAAGATTTGAATCGAGTATTAAGAAATTAAATAATAATGACAAACACAAGTGAAGATTTTAAGTTTGATAAACACAAGAGTATAAAAGATTTGAAGTTATAGGATGTTAATTACTAAATATTAACATAATATAATCTATATACAATGGTTTAGCTATAAGCAAAAACAATTTAAATAATCGAGTTGTTTTATTGTAGGGTTGGCATGACATGACCTCGTACAACTTTGGATACCAATTTTAACACTATTAGAGAAATAAATGTGGGTAATAATCCATTAATTTCATTCAACCCCTTAACTTATTTAAATCAAATATCTTGTAATTAACTACTAAATCCATGGAATAGAAATATGATGACTTATTTAGTTGTAACAACGATTTCTTTAGGAGTTTTTTTTTTCCAAAACAATAAATAGCTTTGAGTTTCTCTTTTCCATGTTAAAATTTCGTCGTATATTATTTAATTAAAAGTATTATAATGATCGCTCAAAAAAAGAATTTAATATTGTTTTGGATTATTTTTTTTCTCCCAAAACAATTATATGTTGGCTGTGTGGTCTGGTTGTCTCGCTGCATTGTTCTATTAGGCTATAGATTAACGGAATAAATATAATAGAATGGAAAAACATGCAGGTTGCAAATTCCACTGTATCGAGTTAGTGTGAATTGAGTCAAAATTTTAAATTGAACATACATCTAAATAGTTGGTTCAGTTCGGTTATAATTAATTTGTTTTTCAATTTTTTGGTTAATTATATTTTAAAAAATAAATTAAAAAAGATAAAAAATAAATAATAAAATTAGAAATATATTTTTTATTTATTATTTTTAGTTTGGGTGAGAAAAATAAAAAATTGTATAAAAATACTATATATAAATATATAAATATATAAAAATTACAATTCAATTTTTGATTCAATTCGGTTTATCAAAAGCCGAAAAAATTGGACAACTCTTTGACCTTGGTAATTGTCCTTTCAATAAATTATTTGTACTAATTTCTTTTCTTTATTGTCATTTTTTGGTATAAGATGTTAACAAACTTTCTAAGGTTTGAGCAATTTACTTATAATGATTTACCAAGAGTTGAATTAATGGCTAGAAATTATAAAAATAAATAAAAATCTCATGTTTTAAATCAATTAATGGTCACATAAATTCATTCGCAAAATTTCATAAGTTAATAGACTCCATGATGACATATTTGTTTATCTGTTCTGAAATATCAGTTGCATATCCATTATTTGTATTTAAACATGTAGTATGCGAAATACCAGAACATAGTAATTAAAGCAACTCATGTATATGCACAAAGATGCAGACAATGTAGAGTAAATCCTAATTGAAAAAACAAAAATGCAAAAACATTTTTTTCTACTATACCAATTCATACAATAAATTAATAAAAATACATACATTTGAGTAAAATTATATTCTAGATCTAATTGTCTTTACTAATTGAGTGAATGTTTTTACTGATTCTAATTTTTATTGACTTTTTTTATTTATAACCTTATGTTTAAACTTAGATAAAGTATAATAATTGGGATCGTCTCCCAATAAATCATATGATATACTAATAATTGCACATGGAATTAAGGTATTAGATTACCAAATATAACGGTGGTTTCATAATATAGGTTAAATTCATTTAATATGGTCCTTGGAAAATGTCTGTGGAGCTGCAGGGCTCATTAAATGTTGCCTACTTTTGGTAGTTAACTTGCAATTATGAATAGTAGATTATAAACGATGATATTAATATTTTATTTTATAATATTATTATATTAAATTACTCTCAAATTAAATTGAATAATGCGCAAATACGTTTCATGAAAACACTCCATTCAATCTTAGTAAACTAATAAGTAACGTTAAACTTTTTTGTTAAGTTGATCGTATATTATTTCAGAACGGATTTTATTTTCCATGCCCTAAATTTAAAACAATATAATTTTGCTACTTCCAAAAATATACAATGAATAGCTTTGCATTTTTTAGTTATGGTTGTTCATTCGATAAAAATGATTCGAATTGAATCAATATTTTAGTAAATTAAAATTTAGTATACGAAAATAATATACTGAATAACGAATCAAAATAATTATTTTAATTCAGTTATTATTGATTTTTTTTAATATTTTGATTTGGCAATTCAATTAACTAATTTAAAAAAAATTAAAATTGAAAATTATTTAAATATTACAATCATAATTAAATTATTTATTTATTACTTTTAATTTTGGTAAGTAAAAAATAAATAATAGCATAAAAATAAATAATATATATAAAAATATGTGTAAAAAATAAATATAAAAATATATAAATATTATAATTGTTATTGAGAACAGTTTGATAAACCAAATTAAAAACAAAGCTGAATCAAATATTAAATTTTTGTAGAAATAAAAAGTGAATACTAAATCAAAATTTTCGATTCAATTTTAATACATACTGAATTTTCAATTTAAGTCGAATTTGATATACTGTGAATATCCAAATAACCTGCCTCCAGATTAGTCTTCTGTAAGTTAAGCTTACAAATATATACAAGCCAAGCATATGAGATTTTTAAGTGTTGGTGTTTTGATTCATCAAAATGCAAAAAAAAAAAAAAAAAGGAAAAAAAAAAAAAAGAAATTTGTTGGTCTTTGAATAATTACACGTGGCATGCTTCCATCCGTCTAGTGTTGTAAGAATCTTTGTAACATTAAACCCTATCCATATATTTTCATCTCTTTTGCGCTCCTAAATTTTTGGAGTTGTATATTATAAATGTTTTTGCAACTCCTGATTTTTAGAGTTTTAACTTGTATTTGTGCTAAAAAGTTAATTAAATTGATCAATATTCTATTTGAAATATTATTAAAAATTTATTTGAATTCAATTCGTTAATTATAATAAATAAAAACTTAGATAATTTTTTAAAAATTCAGATTAAACTTGATGTTATTAGTTAAAAAGATTAAATACTACAAAAATATCAAGTTACTCAAATTTACGTGTGTTCAATTTGATTAAAATTTATTTGAGTCGACTGGCTTAATAATCAAATTAAATTTAAAGATAATTTTTAAATTTATTAAAAAATTTGAACCAAGCTTTAGTAATATTTTATTTGATTTCAGTCAATTCGTTTATACTCCTACTTATCTTCTATAAATATAATATTTTGAGTTATTGATACTATTATACACTTATTCTTATTTTTTTTCTATGTTAGCAAATAATTTTTTTTTTCAAAATAATACTTTTAATTATTCATACTTTTATATTTTTATTTATTATTAATTATGGTATATTGGAACTTTGAACTTTGGTGGGGAGAAGAGAAAGGAAAAAGACAAAATCAAAATTAAAATGCAAAGTACCATTATTTGAAGCGTAAAATATTATTTTTTTGTGTTTTTTTCACTATTATAAAATTAATATTTTTGAAATGCTAATATAAAGATACATGAAATTTAAATTTTTGTAACTCTTATTTAGATTTCCATTTTAAGTCTAACATGACTTGAATTTGTTTTAGACGAAGAGAATATAATAAATAATAATAAAGAAATATATATATACACAGAGGTGCAATAAGAAAAGCCAAAAGTTAAATAACTGAAATTCTTCAAAATAAATAAATGGAAGAGTTGAGCTATTTCAGTTCCCGCCACTGTCACCCCCCGCCCCCCGCCCCCCGCCCCGGCCACCTCTTTTTCCTACCGTGTTTTAATTCCTCTGATGCCTCTTCAAATCAGAAATGCTCTTCTTCCCCTAATTCTAAATTCGGGATTGCTGTTAATCGATTAATATAATTCCTGAGTCTTTGATTTTAATAATCGAATTTTTGCGACGTACAAAATCGGCGTTGCGATGGAGGATGCTCAGCGGTGGAGCGTGACGTACACGAAGCACGTTAAGCAGAAGCGTAAAGTCTATCAAGACGGTTTTCTAGAGCTTCAATCCTCCCGCCATAAGGTTTTTCCTGTTTTCCTTCTTTTCTCTCGTATATACAATTTATGTATGCATCTAATGTTTCTATTTTGCGAGGATATCTTTTCATCCCTTACGTATCATCGATATTTTGTATTTTCTTTATGCATATTTGAGGATGGGAGAGGTTAATTTCTGTATATTATTGATTTGCACTTCTGATTAAGCTGACTGTTTGCTGCACTCGAGGGAAATTAAACTGACGTTGCTGATATAAATTGAATTGTTCAATGTGATTTACGTTCCTCTCTCTAGCACTGTGCATACGTGTGTGCGGTGGGTGGGGGTTTGGGGGGGTGGGGGGTGGGCAGGAGGGAGGGAGGGAGGGAGAGCAGATAGTGTTGGAAATAATTAATTGAAAAATGAGGAAATTTTAAAGCTTATTTCCTAAGTTATAATACATGATTTGATTTACTGTTGTGTACTTTACTGATAATCTTATTGAATTCATTGCTATTATTTTCGAGATAATTTGATCAATTTATTAATTTTTAAACACAAATCACACAATTTCCACAAAGACTGTTGTTTCTTTTGATAATTGTTGTAGCAGAAACTTGTAAGCGATAGTATTTTTTTCTTTTTACTTTTTAATTCTTAATTGAGTTAAATTACTGTGATTTTTTTGTAACTAAAAGGTCAGATATTGCTCTGTGATTAGTCTGTGAAGTTAGTTTAATCATTTTACCAAGCCAAAGGCTAGAAAAAGTTTCTTAGTGCATTTCAGATTTTACTTCAGGTGTAAAAAATATATTCAACTAGGGTTGTTATTTAGTTTGTTATTTTTCCCTGTCTGGATGACTGATGTGAGATCATAACTTGAGCCATTTCTTAAAAAGTTTTCATCAATTATACTTTCAGTTCATGATTTTATTAGGATTTTTAAGTAGCTTCAGCCATGAGAAGCATTGGTTTGGGCCATGTTTGGTTCATATTTGAAATTGCTTGTGCGGTTTATAATCTTTTGTAATTTATTTAATCATAAACAGGTCATGCTGTATGATGAATGGGAGAAGCTCTTGGAAAGTAGGTTTGTGAAGAAAGATGATGTTATCAAATCTGGTGAAACACTGGCGTTTGATTCCCACCTTGTTGACATTGGTGAACTATGCGGAGGCCATAAACCTACATCTACTGTGAGTTGTCAAGAAAAAGACGGGAAAGTTTCAGAGAAATCAGGGTCATTGTACACCTATGATTCGCAGAGTAATTCAAGTTCTGTTGGTACTGCCTTGATGTTTATGTTCCTTGTACTTTTTATGAGAGTTGGTTTTCCGTTAAATTATTCTGAAAGTTGAGAAATCTCTAGTTGTATGCATATGCTGCCAAATAACACTAGAGTTTGTTTCCCCTTGAAAAGATAGGAAGCCTATGTTTGCGAAGAGTAAAGGACGAGTGATCAACTTAAGCCCCTCGGAGAAAATGATCAGAGGTTTGTTCAATCACCTCCACTGTTTTATTTCCAAAGCATGATACTTGATAATTTTTTATCCACATAGTTTTGCATTGCCAATATCACATGATGAATTCTTGATAGCTTGGTGGTGGTGGGGGTGGCAGCAGCTATGATTTGCATAAAGGCCTTTGATGTATGAACAGACATACTCCTTACTGTGCATAGTTATTATTATACAGTTTCATGGAATCGAAGTTTAAATGTTACCAAGACTAAAGGCAGCCTGGTCTTTTTGTGATCTTACAGTTACTAGAGTTACAATCTGTGCTGACCTTTCAGATTTCAAGAAAAGTGAAATGAACAAGTGTGGTTCTTCACCAAATTGCATGGACATGACAAAAACCAGTACAACAGGTGAGTTGTTTGCTTAACCATGCATCTAAAAACATTATAATTATGTGTGTCCTGTTAGATTTTTGGAAATTATCTATTTTTTTTTCCATTCTTTTAAAAGACCATGAACTATTGACTGACATTATTTTTATGAAGATTTAACAGTTTCCATTTCTCTTCTAAGAATGGCAGGTCTTGTACACGACACAAATAACACAAAAGGTGAAGAAGTTTCATGATGGCTGTTTACAACTTGTAGTTCGTGGATCACAAGGGAGGCAGGTACCAACAACTGCAACTAGCTGATATTTTTTCTCTGTCTATGCAACCTTGTCTATAATCACATGAACAATTTTTGAGAAAATTAAATTGTGGCAAACATATGGTGATACAATATCTTTAATGTGTAATTATAGATTCTGTTGTTCAGCCTAAGAGGAGGTTTTTAGGTCTATCTTAAGGTGTTATCTGTTCTTTGCAGAGCTATTCTCTATTTACATCATATAAGCATACCCTTCTCAAATGTAGTTTCTGCATTTCATTATATTCAACAGGTTGAGGGCTACTTTAATTTCAATCTGCAACTGGTTGCACTTCACACATTCCATGGAAAGTCTGATGTATATTTTTGAAACACCTTGGATTCATACTTAAGATGAGATGTGCAAGTGCTTTTATAAATACATTTCCAGATGGGCCCAAGTTCTAGTTCCCATTTTTTCTTTCTGACCTATAACATTCTGCAGGGCAGGCAAGAATTTCAGTTGTACTGGGTGCCTAAGGTGGAGATGGGTTTGGGGGGCGGGAGGGTTTAGTTAAATGACTAGTAAAGTAGATGAAGGGGGATAAAGCCAGAAGAGCATATGGAGATGCATAGCTTTATGACACGTAATTTTGTAAAAGCTAGGCACACAGGAATACAAGCATTATGACTGGAGAAGCTTGCAGAAATTTGTTCTAAATAAGGTGGCCTAAATATACTGGGAAGCAGAATTGTTAACTGTTATTAGTTAAATCTCTGAAAAGGTTAGCTGAAATTGAAGAAGATTTTTTTCCTGCAAGTCATTATGATTCATCTTCCTATTCCAGAACACAGTGTTAATAGAGATCCCTTCTCTTTTCTTCTGTCTTTTATTCCCTCCCCTGAGCTTCAAGTTTTTATTTTTCTTAAAGTATTTTTTTAATATACTATATGTTAAAGGAAGAATAAGAGAAAGAATAAGAAAAATCAAAACAACTTTAGTTCTTGCTTGATACTCAAAGCTCTAAACTTGTCTAGAAAGTGGAACTTTGATTTGGTTGACTTCTATTATAGATATTTACATTTCAATCAGGCCTTTTTCCCCCTAATCTCAAAAATCACAGCACAGAAAGGGTATACTGCTGTATGTTCGCTCTTGTCCCGGCTACACAAAATTATTTATCAACGATAATTGCATGAAGCCAGCCATTTGGTTCAGCGGTTATTGTAATAACATATGATTCAGTAGGATATCTTTATTTTTTGGAGTTCATTGTTACCCAATCCTACTTAAATTAACGCTTATGTCTTTTCTAATTATTTGCATTCAGGTTAAGTTGTATGATACAAATAGGAGACACTTGGATAGCAAGTTTCTGAAAAAGGATGAAATGGTTTGCTCTGGTGAATCACTAGCATTTGAGGGTCATTTAGTAGAGATTGGAGAACAAGAAGGAGATCATAAGCCTGTAAATAACTCAATCCTTCAGGGAAAAAACTTTCAAGTGGTTGGAAAAACTGATATAGCTGATCACCAAGCCAAAATCCCAACCAATAAGAAATTTCCTGCTGGTATGTCCTCTCTTCTCCATCTAATAGTCCAGTCCTGGATTTGAGTAAAATAGACTGTTGATCTCTTCTGTTCGAATATTCATATTCTGTTTTTATCAGTGTTGTTAGAGTTCCTGTTTTAGCTTTATTTCAATTTAGTTAACTGTTTAACATCTTTGCATATCAAATCTCCATATGATTAGCAATGGATGAATTCTTAGCACCATTTTGCAGCACTAAGACGTCTTTTTGCCTTGCCTTCTTGCTTATGCTAACTTTTTAAAATGTCAGATCTAGTTTCCCCAAGGAGGTCTGGTAACGTAATCGTGTTTTTGACAATGGTCGCCAATGGATTCGACTTATCTGTTACTTCAGTATGTTATGGGAAGCTGCTGTTGTCATTTGCTAAATCGCCTCCTTTTCTCCATGCACCATATTGGCATTTTAGTGTTAGATTTCTGCCATTCTAGTGAAGGAGTTAAAATAGGTCTTTTGTCCCAATGTTTGTCCAACAGTCCAATGGTTTTCTTGCTGTAATATATCACATGAATCTGAATCTTCATACTTACTTTCAAATTTTTTTCAAGTACTTCAAATGCATTTTACTGGTGAAATAAAAGTTAGCAACTCTTGCAGCCCTCTCTTCTGTTATTATTACTTGGGAATTTGCTCTTTTTGTTATCTAATTATCTTATATAACATTTAATCCCTCGTTTTCACTACATATATTGGCTTTGATGTCAAGGAAAAACTCCAGACAAGACCTCTCCAGGGAAACTTACCAACCTTAATGATCCAAGCTCCAACGTTGAAAATGCCAAATTAAGTTGGAGAAACCCTGCAAATGAGCCTAGACGTGCTGGTAAGAGGTCTCTTGATTTGAAATCATTACTAAACTTACATACAGAAATCCATTTTTTTTTCCTGAAAAGTGCAGGTTCTGTCAGAAGATATTTTCTTGATTTTTAAGATGTATCTTACTGTCTCAGTTTAGTCTAGTACTTTTACATATAATGGTCTCAACATTTATGTTTCATGCCTTTTGATTTTATATCCCATCTTAGTGTGTAGTTTGAACTCGTTTTCTATTTGACATCAACCAAGGGTGAGATTGTGTAGATATTTTTCAAGCAGAGTTATGAACGGGCTATGCCCTATGTAATGTTAATGTATACACAACACAGTACTCGTGTGACTACAATTATACTCACTTGTCCAAAAAAGCAATATGTAGTTTCCTGAAAAACATTTTAACAGCATTTTCTTTACCCTTGACCGGTATCTCAAATATTTGAACACCTATTCTAGAATAAGGACTAGTCAGTTCATTGTCCATCACTGAGATCAACGTTGTTGTTCATTGATGACATTTGTAACACTTTTTGGAAGCAAGATTGACCAGGTGGGAAAGGTCCTACCTTGAGGATGAAAATGTACATTTAAGCATAATAAAAACTAGTGCTAAAGGTGATCTAAGAGATTCCCAAATTTTCTTTTTGTATATTATATTAAGCCAACTGCATAATAAAAATTTATTCACTTCTATTCTTGGTTGATATCAATGTTTCTGGTTAACTTTGCTAAATTTTGACTTAGTCATGTTGTTATGACGTATAATCTCTCATGAATTTGTGTAGATTACTGCAAAGTAAACTCTCTTTTCTAACTCGGCTGGCTAACGTTCTTCTTTTGGAACTTCTCTCTCTATTTCTCATTGAAGATTTGCCTACCTGCTTTATCATCTGTTTCTCCATGTTTGTGTATGCGGTTCATTCAGCTGAGGGCAGTGTCCGCAGATTGAAATGATTAATATATGGTATTTCACGTAAAAATGTCTTTATTCATGCATTTCACTTGCTTTTTCATCAGTTCATTTGACAAAAGAATATTCAGTTATTTCCATTAAGTGTCAAAATAGTCCAGATAAGTGTTTACATAATCTTTTTATGATTCATTGAAACAATGAGGCCTGGTGGGACCAAGAATTTTATCAAGTGTTATTAATTAAATAGGATTTAAGATGCTGTCCATCGAACTTAAAGACGGTCATAATAGCCTGCTTGGAAACCTTAGCTCAACTACATACTTGAAGAATCACTCATTCTAGTTTTGGTTTATAGAGCAAATACCTCCACTAGGTCTTCATATTTCATGCTATCTGTCATGTCATGGGTAATGGTTTCTTATTTTTTTTTTATAGATGGACTAGAAAACATCAAAAGCTTTTATGAGTTGTCACATCAGAAATTGCATCTGTGATCTTTTAAAACATCCAAATTTGAACTTTTACTTCATTTTAGACCATTTTAAGCAGCTTTTCTTGTATATCTTTCTACTATCCTACAATTGGAAACTGAAAATTTTTATTCGGACAGTCCATGACATCTTATCCATTCTCAAACAACCAATTCAGAGAAAGGTTGTCACATTGAATAAACCATCGGTGGACCGCCTTGAGTCACACTCTTCAGATGTTCATTCTGATATCAAGGATCATATCAAAGAATATGCTGAAGAATGCAGTGGAAGTGCACGGGAGGAATTGAGAGAGAAAACCTCAGATCATGTTCGCGGAATTAAGAATTTAAAACCTGAAGCTGTTGAAGTCCTCGTTGCCGCTGAAAAGTGCATAGTTTCTGAAAATGAAAGAGAATCTCAAGCTAGGTCCTCTAGTTTCTGTCTCAGGTATGTATATTTATAAAATAGTATATCAGGAAAAGCAAAATTGTTTTGGACTCATGACACAGTTTGATTGCTCAAGATATTTTTGTCTCCGGTGTTCTGCAGTATCTTAGAGTCACTTGTTAGGAATTGAGATTATTTTTCTGTACCATGAATTCATGGACTTCACGGGAAAAAAAAAAGGAACAAAAAACATCATGTTCTGAATGATGTATGAAGAGTTCCTGTTTACTAGTTCCAAGGTGTTTATTTAGACGAATCTCTCCTCTGTCAGGGTCTGTCAATATTTGTTCTTTGATGGAGAGATCACGCTTACTCCTTGCACAAAGTAAATTAACTTTCTTTTTGGAGATTAGTAATTGCCCTAGCTTCCTCGAAGCATTTTTCAAAAGTTCTGATAGCAAAAATAGCTTTTAATATACATTATGAGACAATTTCAAAGATGCTTTCTGATTGTTGAAACCTAGATGGGATCATGTTGCACAGCTGAAAACTGTAAACAAGATTTCTTTTGTTCAGCAGGTGCAAACTCTTTTACTCTTAATTGTGGCCTGCTGGTGTGTAAGTATGATGAAAGATGACACTGGCATCCCTGCCTTCAGTAATAGAGCAATTGATGCATGCTAAACTAAAGCAAACTTTTCTTTATTACAGATTCGGAACTGCAAACTGTATAACACCCATCCTTAATGTAGAGTGCACCGATCACAATAAGTTGATGTCAAGTCCATCTGTGGAGCCTCACATACTGGTCACTGCTGCATTGGGTTCTGAGGGCCAAAGGCCAATTGAATCAGCAACTCTCACCAGATCAAACGAAAATGGAGAACCTGCAAACCCCCCTGAAACATGTCCAGGTGAAGGTGAGTTATTTTTATAACATTCACCACCATCTGACTGATTATTTCTGATGCTTCAATTCATTGTTATCTTGCAGAGATCAGGACTGAAACAAATGCTGCAGCAACATTGAGCTCCAGGAAATTACCCAAGGTGAAATCTGGAAACACCCTGAAAATGTGAACTAAACTCTAATTGTTTTTCGTGGTTTCACTTGTTAGTTGATTTTTAGCATGTGATATGACTTTTCCACCTTAACTTAAATTGTGGATTCTGTACTGTCCTCTCTGTATAGAACTAGAGAAAGGTGTTCGCTTATGTGGCCACTAAAAACCCTTAAAAAAGCTAGATAGAAGGCTAAGAAAGTAAAAGAAAGACTTAGAAAGGTAAATGGTCGATCAAATATCTAATTTTGACTTAAATCAACATTATGGGTGAAATTCCTCAATGTGGCACTCCAATTAATTAGGATAGCAATATAGAGTTGCTTGAGCACAAAAAATTTTTTTTTACTGATATACCATGAGATAGATGGAGTTCAATAGCCACCTAAAGCAGAATGTGCTCTTCCTATTTGTGAACTTATCTTTTTTAAGTTTGGTTCTTATAATAAAAAGAAATTTCTTCTTGCTAGCTCTGGGAAGACAACAAGGGAAGCAGTTCTAGATGTCACGAAGCAGCTTCTAGTGTTAGTGCTGTGGCCTCAAATGATTTTACATCTCATGATCTCTCTGGCGTTGAAGAGAAAACTCTCAAGCTGGATTTCCATACAAAGGAAATGGATGAGTTCCCGAGTTTTGATCTTGGATTTTGAGAAGAACCAAAACATAATTGTGCCTGTAATAGGCAGCAATGACATTCTGCTCTGCAGCAAACAGGACTAAGACAGATTATTCTAGTGAGCACACAGCTTTTCAAAGACTCTCCATCCTTCCAAATGAATTGGCTACAGAAGTGTACTACAGTGCTTGAAAAATCATCATCCTTTCAGGCCTCATGTATGACAGAGTGAGAACGAGAGCATGTTGAGTGGAGTTCTAACGTCCTAAGTTGAAGCCCAATGACATTTGGCCTTGAGGCTCTTAATCATCACCAGAAGAACCTTATAGCTTTTTATGTCACTGCTCCTGCTGTAATATCGAAAGGTCGATGCTTGAAATTTGTTATTTTGCCCAAAGTTTGTATATGCTACAGCGCACTTCTCAATTTAAATGCTTCAGATTTTCACCTTATTGTCTCTTAATATTTGTTGAAACAAACTCCTAGTTTGACATCATTTTGTTCTAGCTTCCCAGTTGCTTTTCTATGGTTCCTCAGCTATATGTTTACTTATGGTTACATTGGCTACTTTTGTCTCTATGTTATAAAAATTTTACATCCTGATATTTTCCACTTTTATAGATAAGACTCAGTTCAGTTGTTTTTCCCCACAAACTTGTCATGAAGGATTTTGCTTAATTTTCTTGAATGTGCTATGTTTTCTAAAGAATTGCTTTTGTTACTCTGATTGATAAGGTTGTTCTTTTACATTGAAAAAGTAAGCCATCTTTTGTTATTCCACATTTCAAAATTATAGCCTGTAATTTGTATGTGCTCAAAGTTGACTATTTTATATTTAGTCATTTTTTTCAGTTTAATTGATCATTATTAAAAAAAGAGTATAACAAATATAAGATTTTAATTTATTAGTATATCATTAGTAAACCAATATAAATTAATTCAGAAACTTGATTTTAAACTGTAACAAAAGCAGTAATATTATTAACTGTCAAGTAGCTACATTATTGCTTCTACCAGAAAATGAAGCGGACTTCTTCAGTCCGACTATTATAACCATATATGTTTGAATTGGAAAAACTAGTAGCATAGTATGTGATGCCGAGCCACAGCTTACTGATGTATGTCTATTGGAATGATGGCTACCTCCAAAAGGATTGCGTATCTGCTGAAAGAGTAAACTGTCATAGAATTTAGTGCTGGTGAAGCAAAACTAAACGTTCTCAGTCTCCTGCAATCAACTTTGGTGGGGATTGTTCTTCACAGTCTACCATTCCTGTATCATCTGCAGCTTACGATTTTCCTTTCTTGACCGGTGTACGTTGAGCAAGGCTTTGAAGAGATGCTTACTTCTTTTGATATAAGGTTGAATCTCTCTTTCCCTGTTTGTCATCTCAGGTTTTGCACCCACTGAGATTGCTCTTCGAGGCTCTGATGGACTCTGTAGTTATAGGAAGGAACAGTTCCTTATATTAATATTTGAATCTATGAATAGTAGTAAGAGGAGAAGCTGCCATTTTTTTCTTAATCATCATGGGAAAAATGCCTCAACTTTTCTGTCACAGAGAAGTAATCTCAAGCACCATTCCTTACCCGCTGTTTATTGTCAGAGGGGCTAGGAGTGACTGATCTATTAGCAACCGATCCTGACCTCTTGAGAGAGAAACGAAGTGGTGAAACTGAGCGCTTCCCTGTTTTACATAGATGAACACTTAGTGTGAAAAATGAACAAACTACTGAGGATTTGGCTCAAGATCAATTGCAACTAGCTTTTTATAATAAATCGATAAGTTTTGAAACTTAATCTTCTTCTATTTGTTTGGACCCTCAAGTATAATGTGGAGTTAGAAGTTTTTATTGATATCTCAACTTTACAGAAGGAGCTTATGCATGTAGGAATACAGAATGCAACATAATGCCATCCTAAAACAAAAGTTGACACAATCCATACATGGTATATGTATCACTCTGCTGTTGCAAATTAATATGAATCAAATGCATTGAGTGAAGATGCTAATTGTCTGAAATAAAATGAAACCTTGCATCAATTAAACAAAGAGAAAGCGATTAGATTAGATGAGCTAATCAAAACAAGTGATCAAACCATTTCTCAGATTGTTCAGACTTTACTTGAGCTACCACCCTCTTCATAGTTCTAGCATAAGAATTGTTTAATCGAGCATTTACAATTAAAATTAGTCGGATATGCAATACATACTAACCTGCTTCTTTGTTAGATATGACCCTTGTGAAAGAAAAATTGACAGGATTTGGAGAAGATATACTTGAAGAAATCCTTGAGGACCCTTTTCTGCATTAAAAAATCACATATCAAGCTAGATTGGTGTGATAAAGCCTAGGCGAAGAACATGATCCATTCTTTTTCATGTCAGCATTTACCTTAACAATGGTGGTTGTGGCTTTATTGGTGCTGCTTGAAAAGCTTTAGCAAACTGATTATCTGCAGAAGAATAAGTTAGTTTACTGTCAATGCATATGTTAGGCATTCGACATTCTGAGCTACTTAGTTTAACATGTCAATTGGCAAGTTTGAGATGCAAGACTCGTTTGTTCAACAATTCATTCCAGCAAACTATACAATGCATTTATTCATGGTGTCGAAAACTGCAATTATCCACATTTACTAGGAAGTCGAAAATAGCTTTGGGGATAAAAGTTCAGAAGGAACTGGACAAGCCATGCAAACTTTTAGGCAGGTCGAGCTCATCCCTTTTGACCCGCAAGATCGACTCATGCACCCAAACCAGCAATAATGATCACTAATCACCCCCAGCTATCCTCTGGAGTTACTGGGGGAACAAAATGCATCCTGGTGTTCCCATCACGTGATTAGAAGCACCTGACCTTCCAATCATAAATACTCTCGTGACATGGAAATATACACTATTTATTATGCACTTGTTGTACTTGTTATATTCCAGAACAACATCTTACATCTCCACGATCTCCTATAATTTAAGCTTCCAATGGTTTTAGCTGGAGGACATAACCTAATGTGTTCTTTGATTTCAGGTCTGTTCTCGAAAAACAAAAAGGAGTCAAGATTGAGCTTATGGTAATCTTGTCTCTGCTTTAACTGGTCAAGGTTTAACACACCAAATCGACCTGCATCAGTTTAGAAAGTCATTGTAGACAGTACAGAATTTAGAGAGAAGGTACTCTGGCAGAAGAAAATGATTTACTTAATGAAATGAAATTTTACTGGATTTTCAACACGTTTGGAAGATACACCAAGTGAATCAGCTATCCAAAATGAAACAACAGATTTAGGTAACAAGAATAAGAACAAAGAACACATCCAAGATTGTTCATGGCACAAGAATTTAGAGAAAAACTTACCTTGCTTGGGTTGGTGCATATCATATTGGGGACACCAGATGCAATTTCTGTACATCAACTTCGATCTGCCAATGTGAAAAGTCTCTGCAGCTGAAAGAAGAAAATACTTGCAATCAAGCAGATGAACTCAGATATTACTTCAAAATAATAGTATGTGTTCAGATTGCAGAAGATTTAATTCTGAGAGTAGTAGAAAACAAACAGGTGGAGAAGAACATAATTGCCTGGAACAATGTACTGCTTATGGTGCTTGGGAGCTTCTATCATCAATGAATGTTGCGATATGCCTCTCAAGTCGATAAATCCTTGGAACATGTTTAATCTCTACAATGCCATCCACACAGGAAAAAATATATTTGTAACCCAATGTTATCAAACATCATAAGATCAAAATGTTGCAGTTAATTTGGCAACTCTCTGTTATAATTTTTCTGAGTTTGTTCATTAAGTACTTCAAGAATTAAAACACTGCATCAGAAGTCCAAAACAGGCTCTTTAGGCCTTTTTTTTGCCTTCTCAGAATGAGAAATCTAAAGACCTACTTGTTCTAATTTCAAGAGGACACTGCTTTTACAAGACGTGGGATTATTGCTACCTCTTCAATGCAAGAAAATCTAATATTTGTCGCAGAGAATTCATTAGCCTTTTCAACCAAGAATTTGTTGAGTTTATCAGCCACAGAGCCCAAATGGTCCACAGTACTCACAAGAGCTTTAGCAACATAATCTTTCGATGACTCTATCACACTGCACACAAGATTATGGTTATAAGAAAACAAGATAAATTTTCAAATAGAAAAGCACACAAAACCAGAATGTCATACAACTGCTGGTGATCATCTTTGTCATAGGATGACTCAAAATGCTCTGCTGCTGAATATAACTGTTTCCTCAGATTTTTCAAATCCTGAAAAACCAAAGGCAGATTTTATAAGTAGACAGAAAGTCAGAAGTACTAAAGATAATCCCAATATGATACCATATATGTAATGGTATTAGAAATAGAGCGGCACCTTCAAGCTATCTGCAAAGTGCAAACTGTGCTGCATGAAGATTTCATCATAGTTGGAAGCCATTTGAGACTTAAATGAAAATGATGGTGGTGTATCACTACCCATTCTTGACTAGTCCTTCTATTCTCTGTCTCAGAATTTCTTGAAACCCAAAAACAGCTGTCAGCCAGTAGCCCAACAAAATAACAGAAATGGCCGTATGAACCAAAAAGGTTATCTGAAATTCTTTCAACTACCTAAACAAGAAGAAACAACAAAGAAAAATCATTAAAACAAAAAGAAAGTAAAATTTGTTAAAAAACACATCAACATCATATTTATTCACCATTTCAGCACCCCAGAAGACATAAATTTCTTAGTAATTAAATGAACTGTGCAGGGAAAGAGAAGCCATAAATGATGTGAGAGAAGAGCACAAACCTGCAGCTTATTGGCCACAGCAAGTTGATATCATCAACCCTATAACCATCTGTAAAGAGGAAAACATGGGCAATTCTAAGAATCAAATGGAAGTGGGATACTGAACTTAAGCCAGCTTATGGTTTGTGGAAAAAGTGAGAAAAATGAATTCAGCAACAGGTATGGAGACAGAGGCATGGACTAGACAGGTTGTGGGGTTGCAAGAATCTTAAGGAATTCCTCATAAAAATCCATTTTTTCTTTTCTTTCAGGCTTGAGTTTAAGTTTATTTGACAGGTTTTGTTCAGAGTTTATGAGAATTTTTTAGAGTTTCTGAAAGAAATGAACAACATCAGGGAGCGTCTTATAATCATTTCTTAATAACAGAATCACTATTTCAGATTACAATTGTTAAATTTGGCAATTGGAAATTGGTAGCTCCATAATAGTATTTAATAATTTCTTAATAACAGAATCAACATTTTAGATTACAATTGTTAAATTTGGTAAATGAAAATTGGTAGCTCCATAATAGTATTTCTAATATTCAACTATGGAGAGTAGAATTTCGACTGAGAGCCTACGTTGGAGTTTTTGACTTATTTGAGACACAGATCACCTTAAGAAACAAGTTTAAATGAATTTTTCATGATGGATTTTCAAAATATGGCCTTGTATGGTTTTCATCCCATGGATTTTTTCCATTTTTTACTATTTTAGAATTTTTTTGGATTTTATTTCATCAATTATATTTATTTTATTTAATTGCATTGAAAATATTTATTTTTGCCTTCTCATTTTCATTAAAAACACTTCTCACTCCTATATTTTCAATTCTCAAATCTATATTTTCGATTTTCAACTCTCTATTACATCATTGGAATATACCACCACCACCTATATATACATAATATATGACTATTTTCACAATATCAATTCAATTGATACCTACTACATACAAATTATTCTAATAAACTATATCATCCAAACTAAATTTTTAAAATAAACATGAATCATTGTTAATTTTATTCAATTATATATTATTATTTTCAAACAACAATAATTTAAGTGGGATATATCATCAATATAAATTATTATTTTATTATTTTTTATAAAAAAATTAAAAAATAAATTAAATTAAATATATTCTCATTCTACATCCTATAAAATTTTTATCAAAATTTCTGTAATTAAACATATTTTTATTTATACACAAATTTCAATAAAAGTTGAAATTTATCCAAATAAAATGGAAAATAAGATTTTTCATTAGGATATAAACCATACATCCCAAATCGTTACTCTTTGAATTGCATGACCCTCATATTTAACACTTGACGTTTTCCTTTTTTTTTTTTTTCTTTGTTGTGGGGTGGTGGTTGTTGGGTTCATACGCATTTACACACACTGACACACCTACAAACATGCTTTTAAAAGCAACGGCACTTTGAGGATGAAACAAACAAACCACTTGTGCCCTAACATTTGCACCTTACTTGATTAGTAGGTTTGGGTGGGGAAGAAGTGAAACTTTACTTTCATATTGATTTGCTGGCCATATGCGATATCTAAGTTGCTTAGATACTATAGTATGGGATAAATTAAATCCTATAATTATGTATTTTATATTTATTTGAATGTGAACAATAATTTTTCAAATTTGTAAAGTTGCTAACTTTTAAAATCAAGGGCAACTTTGGTAAGAAAAGAAAATACGTTTTCTTTTTTTTTCTTTTTTTTGAAAAATTCAAAGATAATACGCATGTTTTGTTTCCAACGGGATGATGGTTGCTACCCACTTAAGTAGTGAGACATGAATCATTGAATTGCACATGATAATGTGGACATTTAATTACAAGCAAACCAACAAAAAAGTACTCAAATAAATATTACGAAATTCTCCACTTAAAACATTTATAGATGAAATCAAAAGAAAAAAAAGAAAAGAAAAGTAACAAATAACTGTTGTACGTGTGAATTATTGTATTGAATCTGGTAGACGCCCAATAATGGAGATGTCCCCATTAAGAGATTGATATGAAGATATGGCACAAACATCCAAAGGCATAAGGTGCAAGCAGCCAAAATCTTTTAACTTTAGTGTCCCGATAGCCACAAGAAAGAAATTTTAGCACGTCATTACCTAACCTCTCAATTGTAATTAAACCCATCTTCATTCCTTTCATTCATGTACGATTAATGAGCGAACGGCTTGCTATAGATTGGCCACCAATTTACTGTTACATCGAAACTCCTAGTAGAAGTATAAATCTTAAGCTGCTCCAGTCCTCAAAATAGTAGTTTCATTGGAATTATTGATTGAGATTTTTTTTTTTTCATGTGTAGTAGTTTTAGTAATACAGAAATAGTTAAATAATTAGTACAATAAAAATTGAACAGTTTGACTTGAGAACAATAATTCTCACAGGGAATAAGATGTTTCCATTGTATAAGGACATAAGTGCCCATTTCTTATTTAATTTTCACTTGTAGCTAAATTATCTAAAAAGGAATTGTTGAGTTAGTTTTATATCAACAATTCGTATATATTTTGATTGACATTTGATTTATTTTTAAATATTTATGTTACTTTTTATTCATTTAATTTGAAATCTTGCACGTAATGACAAAAGGAGAAAAAAATAGAAAGAAATATAAAATTTGGTTAAAATTTAGAAGAATCTGTTTTATGGTGCTATTGAGGGGCAATGTTCGTATTACGATCATAACTCTTTACTCCAATATTATTTTAACTTAATTCTTGAATCATTGGAAAATCAATAAATAGATCTATAATTTCTATATGTATCACAAAATCCACTTCTATTTGCACTTGACTAAAATTTTCTGGTATGACATATCTTGATATTGTAGGCATAACACTTTTCACAGATTTTATACTGAATTGATTCAAGAGTCTATGAAAAGTTAAGACACAAAGTTATAATTTATTAGAAGATACCAAAAGCTAATTTATCCTAGAAAAATGTCAAAAACTAGTTGAAATAAGTTAAAAACTATCAAAGCACTGAAGTCAAAGAGAAAAACTGCAGTAACGCCACCTAGGTGCCAAATTAGGGCGCTTAGGCGCGGAAAACAGAGCAAATAGCGGGAAAAAATAGGCAAAATGGGAATTTTGCCCTCTTTAGGGCATCTCTCATCCAATTTTAAGGATCCCAAGTGTAATATCCAAGTCTTACACTACTCACTTTCATGCATGATATGCTATTTATATGCTAATTTATATTAACATTTACATCGCATCTTATATGACATTTTTAATTATTAGACCTCTAATGCTATCACATGATATTAGTGGTTGAGATTTTATAACTAAATTAAGTAATTTTACATTTATATAAGGAAAAGAATAGATTGGTCAATATATTGGATATTCATAGGTTATATACTATAATATTGAGAGTATTAAAAGTGTTATTAGTAAGTTTATATGACTCGATTCAATTAAATTAAAGTGTTTTAAGAGTATATATCCATAAATTAATATACTTAGGATAATAGACATGATATAATGTGATTTAAGTATCATATTACAAAGTCCATATGTGCATATGATTTTAGAAATGCAAACTAGACAATCATTTAAGAATCGGATGTCAATCGGTTTAGAGATCGAATGAACAGTTAAGAAATTACGGTAGAATTTATTATTCAATCATATGATAATTAAAATAGGTTATAAATAGATAAATAAATATTGAGAAATACTAGATTAGAGTTGTATAAGGTGTGTATAATATCATATTTGAACACCTCATATTTGACACCTCATGGTTGAACACCTTTTACTTAACACCTCATGGTTGAACACCTCATGCTTGACACCTCATGGTTGAACACCTTGTACTTACACCTCTTGCTTTGATATCACAAGTGTTACCATCTTATGCTTTGACACCTCATGTGATGATACCTCAAGCTCAAACTACCACCTCAAGCCTTTCTTCACTTTTAAGTACTAACCCACGACTTCTAACCATTTATGAGTTATTTCACCTTCTAAACACTTACCTTAAGCTCTACAAGTTGTCCTTAGGTGATCTCAATTAAAAGAGAATGCAAAGGAGGCAAAGTGATGTAGTAACCGACAAGTTAAAGCTGAATTTGTGCACAGGTGATGTTCACTCATAGTTTTGGCATTAATTATAATATTATTTGAGGATTTTATGATTTTTAAAGCTTCTATTCTTGTTTATACATATTAGGGTGTAGTTGGTAGTCTTATTATACACAAAACAAGGATCTTTGGTTGCAAAACCTTAGTAGAAATTACTAAAGACAAAAACAGTATAGTTGCTGATTTTGATTCTTTAAACTTTATAAAATAGGGTAATACCTTGAGAAAAACCTATATTCTCACTGCGGATGTGTTCATGCATGAGTCTAGGTTATGGATATAAGTTTGGAGATGTAAGAAATTGAAATATAGTTTGATATTTGAAAAGACACTCAAAACTGTCATGATAGAACTTGTAGTTTTTGTGCTGTGAAAAAGGAACTGGTTTTGGTGAGGTAAATCAGTGAGTTTTGACAATTTTATAATATGGTTACATTTCTCTATATGTTAGCTAAGTGTGGTAAATTTTTTGAAATAATTGAATATGTTTAAGGATGTTAAAATTATCATACAACTAAATTGGATAACAAGAAAATATGAAAATATGAATTTGTCTCATTTGATAATTTAACATGTTTCAACCTAAACATGTTGCTATTGAATTCTAACAATTAGGTACATGTTATTAGCGTTATAATACTTCAATTACATTATGTTTACATATATCTAAGATGAAAAATTAAGGTATTTGAGGGACTATATTTGGTTAGTTTGTAAAAGCTTGATTGTTACCTATATAACTTGGGGTCTTATGATAAGAATTTGTGTTCTTAACTTGTCAAATTGGGAATGCTACTTGATGTTGGGTAATATTGTAAGCTATTTTTCATTTAAGGTTGGAGAGGAATACTAAATAAATTTAGACTAAGCCATTAACCAAGTGAAAGATAAGTAAAAATTAATTTATAAATACAATGCATACATCTAGTAAATGTGTGATTTATATGTAATATCATAGGTCATATATGCATGGCAGAAGGCACATATTTCTGTCATTCATGTCCATTGAGTATACATACATGGGCATTGACAAGTGTACGCATCATATACGAGCATTGTGATAAATCTTGCATTGCACGGCATGATTCTGAAAAAGAAAAATATTTTGCTGACCACTACTAGTACATCGAAACATGCATGGATTTGCATGGTTGTATGCATAAATTTGCAGGTTCGCGTGCATGCTTGTATCATTATTGGCCATTAGATTATGACGGTGTGCAGAGATCTTTTTCGGTGTATAAGATAGTAGCATTGGTCAGGGACCCAAGAAAAATATGAATTTGAGAAAATATTTTGATGCATGGAATTATATTATGGGCATAACATTTTGAGATACGTGACTTGATATTGTGGATTATTCTTTAATATGTATAATTTATACTTGTTGAGCGTTAGCTCATATTATTTTATGCATTGTAAATGAGTCTGGTGATATTTAATGACATAAACTTATTTGGCAAGTCGTTGGGATTCCTACATATTATGAGAATCAGTGTACATGAAAGATGACCTATTAGGTTGTGTTGTGGGCATATTCTAATTATTTTTATTGTGTAAATTGCTGTCTATATATAAAGAGTTACAAGATACAAAATGACATAATATATGACTATTTTCACAATATCAATTTAATTGAGACCCACTATATACAAATTATTCTAATAAACTATGTCATCCAAACTAAATTTTCAAAGTGGACGTGAACCACTATCAATTTGATTTAATTATATATTATTATTTTTCAAATAACATCAATTCAAGTGGGATATATCATCAATATAAATTATTATTTTATTATTATTTTTCATAAAAAATTTAAAAAATAAATTAAATCAAATATAGTTCCATTCTACACCCTATAAATTCTTCATCAAAATTTCTGTAACTAAACATATTTTTATTTATACACAAATTTTAATAAAACGTTGAAATTTATCCAAATAAAATGGAAAATAAGATTTTTCATTGGGATATAAACCATACATCCCAACTCGTTACTTTTTGAATAGCATAACCCTCATATTTAACCCGTGACGTTTTCCTTTTTTTTTTTTTTTTTTTTTTTTTTTTCTTTTGTTGTGGGGTGGTGGTTGTTGGGTTCATACACACTTACACACCTACAAACATGCTTTTAAAAGCAAAGGCACTTTGAGGTTGAAACAAACAAACCACTTTGTCCCCTAACATTTGCACCTTACTTGATTAGTAGGTTTAGGTGGGGAAGAAGCGAAACTTTACTTTCATATTGATTTGCTGGCCATATGTGATATCTAAGTTGCTTAGATATTATAGTATGGGATAAACTAAATCCTATAATTCTGTATTTTATATTTATTTGAATGTGAACAATAATTTTTCAAATTTGTAAAGTTGCCAACTTTTAAAATCAAGGGCAACTTGGTAGAAAAGAAAATACATTTTCCTTTTTTTTTTTTTTGAAATTTCAAAGGTAAAACTCATGTTTTGTTTCCAATGGGGTGATAGTTGCCACCCGCGTAAGTAGTGAGATGTGAATCATTGAATTGCACGGACATTTAATTACAAACAAACCAACAAAAAACTACTCGTATATATAGTACGAAATTCTCCACTCAAAACATTTATAGATGAAATCAAAAGAAAAAAAAAAAAAAAAGTAACAAATAACTGTTGTACATGTGAATTATGGTATTGAATCTGGTAGCTGCCCCAATAATGGAGATGTCCCCATTAAGAGATATTTATATGAAGATATGACAAACATCCAAAGGTATAAGGTGCATGCAGCCAAAATCTTTAAACTTTACTGTCCCGACAGCCACAGGAAAGGCATTTTAGCACATCATTACCTAACCTCTCAACTACTGTAATTAAACCCATCCTCATTCCTTTCAGTCATGCACGATTAATGAATGAAGGACTTACTATAGATGGTCACCAATTTATTGTTACATCGAAACTACTTGTACAAGTATAAATCTTAAGCTGCTCCAGTCCTCAAAATAGTAGGTTCATTGGTATTATTGATTGAGAAATTAATTTTTTTCTCAAGTGTAGTAGTTATTAAATTAGTTTTTTTTTTAATTTAACCATGAATAACATTAAACAATAGAATGAATTTAAGATTTAAAAAAGTTTTAGTAATACTGAAATAGTTAAATAATTAGTACAGTAAAATTGAACAGTTTGACTTGAGAACAATAATTCTCATAGGAAATAAGATGTTTCCATTGTATAAAGACATAAGTGCCAATTTCTTATTTAATTTTCACTTGTAGGTAAATTACCTAAAAAAGAATTATTGAGTTGGGCTTAATATCAACAATTTGTATGCCTTTTAATTAACATTTGGTTTATTTTTAAGTATTCATATTATTTTTTATACATTTAGTGTGAAATCTTGTAGGTAATAGTAAAAGGAGAAAAAAACAAAAAAAAAAAAAACATAAAAATTGGTTAAAATTTAAAAGAATTCGATTTATGGTGCTATTGAAAGTAGTGTTTGTATTTTGATCATAACTTTTTGCTCCAATATAATTTTGACTTAATTCTTAAACCATTGAAAATCGAATAGATAGATTTATAACTTCTATATTTACCGCAAAATCTAGTTTTTTGGATTTCAATAAAAAAAATTGGGTTAAAAAGTCTACACTTTACTGAAACTTTCGAGTATGATATATTTTGGTATTGTAGGCATACTCTTTTCACATATTTTATATCGAGTTGATTCAAGTGTCTATAAAAAGCCAAGACTTAAAGCTACAATTCATTAGAAAACATCGAAAGCCAATTCATTTTAGAAATAGGTCAAAAACTAATTGAAAGGGGCAAAATACTATCAAAGCATTGAAGTGAAGGATAGAAACTACATCAATGGCGCCTAAGTGCCAAAAAAACTGAGGGCACAATGCCTAAGCTCTAAAACAGGGTGCTTAGGCACCAAAAATAGAGTAAATAGCACCCAGACACTATGAGTCAGCGCCTATGTATTGCCACGCAAAAAAAAAAAAAAAAAGACAAAATGGGCATTTTGTCCTTTTTAGGACATCTTCCATCTAATTTTAAGAATTTCAAAAGCTTCCAAGTCAGTTTAGAGAGAGAAAATGAGATATAGGAAGAGGACAAGGAGAATGAGTTTTGAGGAGGAAGAAAGAAGCCAAGAAAAGAAAGAGAGAAAAGAAAAAGACAAGAAAAAGATGAGAGATTTCTTCCAAAATTCAGGAATAAGATATCACAAGAGAAGAAACTCATCCTCTTCAAAGTTCTATTTTATTTTCTCTCTCTCTCTCTCTCTCTTTAATTATGTTGAATATTTTTATCAATTCAATTCTTGATTTATTTTTGAGTTGAGTTTTCTACATGCTTCCTATGTGTAGAAAACTATAAATTGCATGTGAGATAGGAATATACTTGCATGGTTTGTGTAATCTTGTTTGACATTCATAGAATCTAATGAATTATTGATTGTTCTAATTCACATAGGAATATAGTGGGTTAGCAATTGATAATTTTTTGTTAGATCTCGGGAGAAACTAGCGGATAATTTAGGAATTCTCGACCATCACTTAAAAATTAAATTGAGATTGATAAGATAAATTATTCAAATCAAACTAATTATAGTGAAATCATAAACCTTAGGCCTTTAAATTATTAAATTTCATCTTTAATTATTTTTTATTATTAATTTAGTTTAGTTGGATTTAGTTTATAATCATCAACATATTCTTATGTTTATTCAAATGAAATTAGAGTTAACATAATTTTGGTACTTAATAATTTAACAGTACTCATGGAACAATATTTATTCATCATTTTATTATTTCTCTACGATAACGGTACTTGCATTTACAAATTCCGCAATAAGTTTTTGATGTTGTTGCCAGAGACTGTTTGTTTTTGTAAATATCGATGTCAAGTAACTCTAATTTTAATTTGAATCATTTTTTTTATTTTCTATTTTAAATTTTTAGGCGTTGATCGAAGGTGAAGAGTTAAGCGTTGTTTCAGCAACTTAGTTCCTTCACTACCAGTGTGGTTTCCAAACCAATTGAGGTATGTAATTTTTGCAATGGTCATCATCCTAGTATTTAATGTCAAGTTGGCAATCCATTTACTCCATCATAATCCGACCATGTGCAATTAATTAGGAACCTCAATGGGCAAAATAATCCATTCTCCAATTCATATAATTTGAGATAGCATAATCATCCAATTTTTTTATGGAGAAACTGTCAAACACAGTGAGACCACCATCATTAATTTTTTTATGGAGAAACAATCAAAATGTAGTGAGACCATGATCATCATATTTTTAGCCTCCAAATCAGTTTCAATAGACATCTAAAGTTTCTCTAGAAGATGCTCTCGTGCAATTCATGGCAAGGACAAAGGCAGTATTACAGAAACAAGAGTCTTTTATTCAAAATCAATCAGCTTCTATCCGAAACTTAGAGGTTATGTTGAATGTAAGACCTCAAGGTTCATTACCTAATAACACTGAGACTAAGCCCAAAGAAAGTGTGCATGCCATTACTCTTCGTAGTGGTAGGGAGTTGTCGGAACTTGAAAAAAAAGTCATTAATCTAAATAAGTCGACAATGGAGAGTCAGTTGAGGAGTCTAATGAAACTTCAAGCAAGAAAGTTGAGAAGCCTAAGTCAAAGTAGTTTCCGAATAACCCTACCCCCATATGTGCCTCCTATCCCATTTTCTCAGTGCTTCCAGAAACAAAAATTAGATAAGCAATTTTCTAAGTTTTTGGATATTTTTAAAAAGTTGCACATTAACATTCCTTTTGTAGAGGCCTTAGAGAAAATGCTCAGCTACGTAAAATTCATGAAGGAGATCATCTCCGATAAAAGAAAGTTCAAGGAATATGAGACAGTGGCACTTATTGAAGAATGTAACGCCATCCTACAAAATAAATTGCCACCCAAATTGAAAGATTTAGGGAGTTTTACGATTCCTTGCACCATTAGAAATTTATTTTTTGATAAAGTTTTATACAATTTGGGTGCAAGTATAAATCTAATACCTCTCTCTGTATACAGAAAATTTAGGCTTGGAGAAGCAAAGCCAACCATCGTCTCTCTACAACTCGTTGATAGATTTATTAAGTACCCTAGGAGAATAATCGAAGATGTGCTAGAGAAAGTGGACAAGTTCATCTTCTCTACATATTTCATCGTATTAGACATGGAGGAAGATTAAGATATTCTAATAATTCTTGGTCAACCATTTTTAGCTACGGGGAGAGTTGTTATCGATGTGCAGAAGGGTGAGATAATTTTGAGAGTTCAAGATAAATGAGTTTTATTCAATGTGTCAAAGCAGATAAAATATCCAAGGGGAGTTGATAGTTGCTTGAGAGTGGATATTGTTGACAAATGCATGGAAGTGACTATTTTGAAAAACAACCATCTCAGCCTTTAACAACTTTTTCATTTGGAATTTCAAACAATGATGATCTTGAAACTTTGGAATTTGTGCGCCAAGCGAGTTGACAACGAATGAAAGGGTACACTGATGGTGAAAAGAGCCTCAATTAGTCTATGATCATTTTACTAGACTTAAGGTAACGAGATCCAGAGACAGTCTGGCTGAAAATTATAAATTAAGCGTTTCTTAGGAGGCAACCCAAGTGTTTTATATTTTCTTTTAATTTTATTATGTAGGTTTATTTAATTATTTAATATTTATTTTTTCTTTTAGTTTGATGAATTTTTTTGTTTTCATTCCAGGATCCAACTCAAGTTTAGGGAAGGATTTATTAAATAAGGAGTGATATGTCACCAAATAATGAATGCATGTTCATCAGTGTTCTTGAAGAGGATGGTAATGAAGTTGATGAGAACTGACACTATCCTCATTCAGGGAAGTCTTCTATGCTTATATTGGAGACAATGTTAGTTCTAAGTTTGGGGGTGGATGTATGTGCTGCATTTGCTCTTGTTTGTTTATAACTTTTGAAAATTAATGAATGTTGTGTTTATATATGTGCTTGATTCTTGTGATATTTTTTTTTATATTTTTTGTAATTCTTTGACCTATTGAGCACATAGCCTTGAACATTCAATTTTTTTGCTTGCTTAGAGAAAGTTTATGTGAACTTGATACTCTTAACGGTCTCATATAGTTCTAGAACTTGTTTGATTATCACTCGAGGTGAAATTCTAAGCTACATAATATTAAGAAAGTGATTTAAGCTATTTTGGACCATTTGAGTCTTTCAAACCATTCTGTTTATGATGTATAATTCCTAGTATCCCCCATTGAGCCTGTTGAGCTATTTTTTTTATCACTCCACAAATTAACCTCAACCAAAAAATTGAAATAAACAATTTATCTTATATATTACCCCACACTCAACTCATGGTTATTCTAGTAATATCATTTTGAGCATTGAAAGTGGTTTGAAAAAAAATGGCTAAAAAGAAGTGGTGATTTGTATAAAACTCTTAAAAACAATTGTAAAGAAAGATGAGGAAAGAGTGCAATACCCATTGTTTATAAAACCAAATAAGTTTGGGGGTGTAGTGATAAGTTGGTTTTATACCAACAATTCGTATACCTTTTGATTGACATTTAGTTTGTTTTCAAGTCTTTTGTTACTTTTTATGCATTTAGTGTGAAATCTTGTAGGTAATGACAAAAGGAGAAGAAAATGGAAAGAAACCAAAAACTTGGTTAAAATGTTGAAGAATCTGAATTGTGGGGCGATTTATGGCCATTTTTGTATTTAAATCATAACTCTTTGTTAAAATATAATTTTGACTTTATTCTTAAATCATTGGAAAACCAAGAGATAGATGTATAACTTTTATATTTACCACAAAATTCAATTCGATCGATTTCAATGAGAAAAATCGAGTTCAAAAGTTAGAACTGGGCTGAAATTTTCTAGGATGACATATCTTAGTGTTTCAGATTTAACTCTCTCCACAGATGTTATATTTAGTTGAATCAAGTTGCTATGGAAAGCCAAGACATATAGCTACAATTAATTAGAGACATAAAAAACTAATTCATCCTCAAAATAGGTCAAAAACTAGTTGTAAAGGGTTGAGTAGTGTAAAAGTACTGTAGTGAATGAGGGAAAAACAACAGCAACGGTGCCTAGGCGCCATCCTGCTAACCAAAAAGATATTGATGTGTTTTCTTTGTGATAAGTGGCAATGGATTATGAATTTTATCATTTTTATGAGATATACATTTTAGATACACCTATACATCATTACCTATGTGATGTTCTAATGGATACATTAAATTGGTGGAGAGAAAAATGAAAAAAAATCCAAGAAAAGGGGAATGATTTCAGGTTTCTTTTGAAGAAAAGTCAAGAAAAGTGGAAGGATTTCAAGGTTTCTTTTGGAAGACTCTTGGGGAAAGAATCATTGGGGAGAAGTTTAAAAGGGGAAGATCAACATTAACCAAAAGGGAGAAGGATTGGTTCTTGGAACCAAAGGAGGCCATTGGGGGGTGCTTGGAGATAAGACCCATTCCATTTTCTACAAATCAAAACAGGACATTCTTGGAGATAAAGAGTCATTCTTGGAAACAAGGAGAGTTTCAACCATTTCTTTCACTTCATAAATTGGTGAACAATTTCCATATTCTTTTTTATTTATTTTTTGAAGTTGTATTCATCCATGGTGAACTAAACATTTCTTTCTAGAGGATGATGTAATCTTATTTGATCCTATGTTTTGAATTTCAAATAATATTAGTTCAAGTTATTCATCTTGTTTGTGTTATCTTGTTTAGTATTTCATCTTGATTAAAAGATCACTAATTGAAATTATTTGATTTATGAGATTCGACACTCGAGAGACGGAAGATTATAGATGATCATATGAATAACACAACTTAGGAATCATAGAGTTGAAAAGCTTATTAAATCTTTGAAGTTTTGAAAAAGAATTTATTGAACTTTTGTAGAGTTTGATTCTTGAATTTTTATAGAGATATCAAAATTTATGTTGGAACTCATAGTCAATTTGACA
The DNA here is from genome assembly GCA_019321725.1 of Paulownia fortunei. Classification (NCBI taxonomy): domain Eukaryota; kingdom Viridiplantae; phylum Streptophyta; class Magnoliopsida; order Lamiales; family Paulowniaceae; genus Paulownia; species Paulownia fortunei. The sequence continues at coordinate 7,569,478 of CM033111.1, forward strand.
CTCGAGACAAGGAATTGATGAGCTTAAAAATTCTTAACTTACATGTGTTGTTAAATTAAATTGGTATATTTTGGAAGGAAGAACATATGTGATAATTAGGTGAGTCATTCCTCTATAATATCTTGCTCATAAGGTGTTTGTTATATTATTTCTAAAAACTCCACTCTTGTCTTGCATTTTTATCTTACTTTACTTTGTTTTCCAATCATTATTCGATCTTCTAGATAAAATTAGGACTATTTGAACTACGGTACTTAATGCAATTTTTTATTACAATCCCTGTGGACACTCAACTCAACTCACCGTTGTATTAAAAATTGACACCCTGCACTTGCGGTTTGTAAAATATTTCACGAACAATCACAGTCCAAGAGCAAGCATACTTTGTTGACCAACTTAGTTAAGTTCATATTTTGTGATTGAATGAATAAATTAATTACTGATTGCCTATGATGATACCTAATTAATATTGTATAGAATTCAGAGGAAAGAAAGATTGTTAGTCTTGTGACATGACGATTTTTGTGTGTTTGATCCTTGCCATGAATGATGAATTTTCTTTGAGCATGTGGTGTTGAAATCTTGTGAATTACATGCTACGTGTGTTAGATTTTGCTTCTAATGAGTTGTATTGGTCATTTTGTGGTGTTTTAGAACTTGTTTGATTACTGTTTGAGGCAAAATTCTAGATAACTACAAATTTAGAAATGATTTAAGTCTTCTTTGATTCGTTTGTGCCTTTTAAGCCTACCATGATCACACTTGTATTCACTAGTTACCCCTTTGAGCTACTTTTCAAATAATGGTATGTGCAAGGCATATGAATAACCACCATTCAACTTCATTTCTTGAAGCCCACTATACCGACCCTTTATAGCCAGAAAAACCAATGAATATCCCTAAAAGAGCTTAAAGTATGATATTTTGTACATAATCTTATCATGGGATCATATGGAGACATGTTGAGGGAACGAATGAATGTATTTAGGGTATGAGCAAGGAAAATATGCAAAAAATGACAACTCATATTGATGAAAAGTAATAAGTTTGGGGGTTGTGAAAGCAAAAGAGCAAGAAATGAAGCCTTGAGATTCATAAAAAAAAAAAAAAAGAAAAAAAATTGTAAAAAAGAAAATAAAAGAAAAGCATGAATCCTAAAGAAAAAAATGAGAAAAAGAAAGAAAAGAGGAGAGTGAGATTCTATGTGCAACGCTTTATGCTCTCTTACGTTGTTTATCCCTATATTTCTTTGTAAGCCAATACCTAGGCCTTACGTTACAAGGTTATTGAAGTCCTTTTAATCCAAGTTTGCAAGTGTGTATATTAGTGGAGAATTTGTATGAAAAATAAGCCCATGGAACACCAGAATTCTTTTGCTTAGATCATGAGAATCATTAGCTATAAAATTCATACCTAAAATGCATGCATGAAACTTGAGCTTGACACTTTACACACACACGTTTTGAGTTCATGACTAGATTAATGAATCACAAGTTTTGTAGTGTCATTCGACTAGCTTTGTGACTAACCTTTAGATTCATGTGTAATAAAAATTGATAAGGCGTTTGAATTGGTTGATCAAGTTTAGTAATTCATGATTAAAGTATGAGCTTATAATTGTTTGATTTTGAGTTTTCCTCGAGGATGAGTAAAAGGTAAAGTTTGCTGGTATTTAATAAGTTGGTTTTATACCAACAATTCGTATACCTTTTGATTGACATTTAGTTTGTTTTCAAGTATTTTTGTTAATTTTTATGCATTTAGTTTGAAATCTTGTAGGTAATGACAAACGAAGAAGAAAATGGAAAGAAATAAAAAACTTGGTTGAAATGTTGAAGAATCTGAATTGTGGTGTGACTTATGGTATTTTTTGTATTCCAATCATAACTCTGCTAAAATATAATTTTGACTTTATTCTTGAACTATTGGAAACTAAGAGATAGATCTATAATTTTTATGTTTACCACAAAATCTAATTCGGTCTATTTCACTGAGAAAAATCGAGTTCAAAAGTCTGAAATAGGCTGAAATTTTCTAGGATGACATATCTTAGTATTTCAGACATAACTATATTCACAGATGTCATATTTAGTTAATTCAAGTTGATATGGAAAGCCAATACATATAGCTATAATTAATTACAAGACATCAAAAGACAATTCATTCTCTAAATAAGTTAAAAACCAATTGTTAGAGGGCTAAATAGTGTAAAAGTATTATAGTGAAGGAAGAAAAAATAGCAGCAATGGTGTCTAGGCACCATATGAGGTTCCCAAAATAGAAAACAAGGTGCTTAGGCACTAAAATAGGGCGCCTAGGCACCATCCCGCTAACCAAAAAGATGCTGATGCATTTTCTTTGCGACAAGTGGTAATAGATCATGAATTTTGATATTTTTATGAGATATACATTTTAGATACACCTATACATCATTACCCATGTGATGCTCTAATGGATACACTAAATTGGTGGAGAGAAAAATGAGAAAAAACCAAGAAAAGGGGAATGATTTCAAGTTTCTTTTGAAGAAAAGCCAAGAAAAGTGGAAGGATTTCAGTGTTTCTTTTGGAAGACTTTTGGGGAAAGAATCATTGGGGAGAAGTTTAAAAGGGGAAGATCAACATGAACCAAAGTGGAGGATTAGTTCTTGGAACCAAAGGAGGCCATTAGGGGGTGCTTGGAGACAAGACCCATTTTATTTTCTGCAAATCAAAATAAGACATTCTTGGTGATAAAGAGTCATTCTTGGAGACAAGAAGAGCTTCAACTATTCCTTCCATTTCATAAATTGGTGAACAATTTTCATGTTCTATCTTATTTATTTTTTGAAGTTGTATTCATCTATGGTGAACTAAACATTTCTTTCTAGAGGATGATGTAACATTATTTGATCTTATGTTTTGAATTCCAAATAATATTAATTCAAGTTATTCATCTTATTTAGTATTTTATCTTGATTAATTGATCACTAGTTGAAATTATTTGATGTATGAGATTCGACACTCAAGAGAGGAAAGATTATAGATGATCATATGAATAACACAACTTAGAAATTATAGAGTTGAGAAACTTATGAAACCTTTGAAGTTTTGAAGAAGAATCCATTGAATTTTTGTAGAGTTTTATTCTTGAATTTTTATAGAGATATCAAAATTAATGTTGAAACTTATAGTCAATTCGGTACTTGAGAGAGGGAATTGATGAGTTTAGGAATTCTTAACTTATATGTATTGTTGAATTGAATTGGTATATTTTGGAAGGAAGAACATATGTGATAATTAAGTGAGTCATTCCTATAAAATATCTTGCTCATAAAGTGTTTGTTATATTGTTTATAAAAACTCCACTCTTGTTTTTGCATTTTTATCTCACTTTAATTTGTTTTCCAATCATTATTCAATCTTCTAGATAAAATTAGAATTATTTGTACTAAGGTACTTAATGCAATTTTTGATTGCAATTCCTGTGGATACTCAACTCAACTCACCGTTGTATTAAAATTTGATACCATGCACTTGCGATTTGCAAATTATTTTACGAATAAGTTTTTGGCGCCGTTGCTGGGGATTGTTTTATTATAATTGCATTAATATTATAATGACTTAGCTTTGATTTTAGTCTAGATTGCTTTTACATTTTTTCCCCATATTTTGTTATTGTCTTACCTTGCACCGGGTTATATATATTTGTATGCATAAACCTATGAGTCTAAAAGAGATTGCTACTAATAGCTATCAAGAGTATTCCATTGAAAAGGTTGCCGGTGTTCTTGAGGTAGATCTGTTTTTACAATTAGTTGCACAAATTTCTTTTCTTTCTAATCAATTTGCAGCTTAGACTTCTAATGGAACTTCTCAACGAATGGATTCCATGGCATCCACTAGTACTTCATTTATGGAAACCAAAAATGAAAAAAGGCATCATTGGAGGAGTTGCTATGCACTTTCATTGGTGAAACAAGATTCCGATTGAATAAGAATAAAGCAAAGATAGACAACATTGAGACTCAATTGGGGCAGCTAGCTTCAAGTTTAGGAGCTCAAATAAATTCAATAGAAAATCAAATTGGACAGCTTGCTACTGAAATAAATGCTCAAAAACATAAAGAAAACTTTTCAAGTGAAATGGAAATCAATCCAAGGGAGCATTGCAAAGCCATCCAACAACAACAAATCAAGAAGTGCGAAACTATTGAAAAGTGCAATGCCATCTTGTAAAAGAAGCCACCTCAAGTACTAACCAATTCAGGGAGTTTCATTATCCCTTATTCAATTAGAAACTCTACTTGTGAAATAACATTATGTGATCTAAATGCAATCACTAATTTAATTTCATTGTTTAATTTTGGAAAGCATGCACTAGATGAAATAAGGCCTACTAGGGTGACTCAAGATATACTTGACAATGGTGACCAATTCTTGTGCTCTACAGATTTTTTTATTTTTAATATAGAAAAAGATAGTTATATCTTTACCATGTTTGGAAGACCATTCACAGTAATAGGGGATATACTTTTTGATGTCCAAAAGGCCCTTAATGCTAGTTCGGATCATCCTCATCTTGCCTATCTGGAAGGACACCTATACTCTTAGAGCACACAAAGATGTGGCATGATAAACACTTATTTTTAGATCTAAGATGAGTAAAGAAAATAGTCAGGTCGACGACTTAAAACCAATTGCTTCTTGGGAGGCAACCCAAGCCTTTTTTCTTTTGCTTTTCAATAATTTTTTAGTTAGTTTTTGAAATATGTTCGCTTTCAAGCATGTTTAGCTATTGTATTTCTTTGTCTATATTTGTGTTCTCACTTTCATTACTTTCGTTGCTTTAACCCATAAGCTTTCATGCTTTCTTTTCTTGTGTAGGTGGATGTCGACTTGGTGATATGTATGGATATTCCATGAACTCCAAGTGCATCATCTATTAGAAAGGGGAGTTTTTTATTTCTACCTCTTATGTGCTTTGATTCTGTAAACATTGAGGACAATTAGGATTTCTATTTTATGTGTTTGAACTTTCTGTGAAATAATTGAGCCAATTTTTTCGATTTGAATTACCAATGTGGTGTGATGAAAGTCAAAGAGCAAGCATACTTTGTTGACAAACTTAGTTAAGTTCATATTTTGTGATTGAATGAATAACTTAATTACTAATTGCCTATGATGATACCTAATTAATATTGTATAGACTCTACAGGAAAGAAAGATTGCTAGTCTTGTGACATGGCGATTCTTGTATGTTTGATCCTTGCCATGAATAATGAATTTTCATTGAGAACGTGGTGTCAAAATCTTGTGAATTACATGCTACGTGGTGTTGGATTTTGCTTCTAATGAATTGTATTGGTTTTTTTGTGGTGTTGTAGAACTTATTTGATTACTCTTTGAGGTGAAATTTTAGATAACTACAAACTTGAAAATGATTTAGGCCATCTTTGACTCGTTTGTGCCTTTTAAACCTACCATGATCACACTTGTATTCACTAGTTACCCCTTTAAGCTGCTTTTCAAAGAATAGTATGTGCAAGGCATATGAATAACCACCATTCAACTTCATTTCTTGAAGCTCACTATATCGACCCTTTATAGCCCGAAAAACTAATGATTATCCCTAACAGAGCTTAAAGTATGACATTTTGTGCACAATCTTATCAAGAGATCATATGGAGACATATTGAGGGAATGAATAAATGTATTTAGGGGTATGAGCAAGGAAAATATGCAAAAAATGACAACTCATGTTGATAAAAGAAACAAGTTTGGGGGTTGTAAAAGCAAAAGAACAAGAAATGAAGCATTGAGATTCATGAAAAAAAAGAAGGAAAAAAAGAAAAAAAATTGTAAAAAAGAAAATAAAAGAAAAGCATGAATCCTAAAGAAAAAAATGAGAAAAAGAAAGAAAAGAGGAGAGTGAGATTCTATGTGCAACGCTTTATGCTCTCTTACGTTGTTTATCCCTATATTTTTTTGTAAGCCAATACCTAGGCCTTACGTTACAAGGTTATTGAAGTCCTTTTAATCCAAGTTTGCAAGTGTGTATATTAGTGGAGAATTTGTATGAAAAATAAGCCCATGGAACACCAGAATTCTTTTGCTTAGATCATGAGAATCATTAGCTATAAAATTCATACCTAAAATGCATGCATGAAACTTGAGCTTGACACTTTACACACACACGTTTTGAGTTCATGACTAGATTAATGAATCACAAGTTTTGTAGTGTCATTCGACTAGCTTTGTGACTAACCTTTGGATTCATGTGTAATAAAAATTGATAAGGCGTTTGAATTGGTTGATAAAGTTTAGTAATTCATGATTAAAGTATGAGCTTATGATTGTTTGATTTTGAGTTTTCCTCGAGGATGAGTAAAAGGTAAAGTTTGCTGGTATTTAATAAGTTGGTTTTATACCAACAATTTGTATACCTTTTGATTGACATTTAGTTTGTTTTCAAGTGTTTTTGTTACTTTTTATGCATTTAGTTTGAAATCTTATAGGTAATGAACAAAGGAGAAGAAAATGGAAAGAAACCAAAAACTTAGTTGAAATGTTGAAGAATTTGAATTGTGGTGTGCCTTGTAGTTTTTGTATTTCAATCATAACTCTGTGTTAAAATATAATTTTGACTTTATTCTTGAACCAATGGAAATTCAAGAGATACATCTATAACTTTTATATTTACCACAAAATTCAGTTCGGTCTATTTCAATAAGAAAAATCAAGTTCAAAAGTTAGAACTAAGCTGAAATTTTATGGGATGACACATCTTCTTTCAGACATACCTCTCTCCATAGATGTCATATTTAGTTGATTCAAGTTTATATGGAAAGTCACGACATGTAGCTACAATTAATTACAATACATAAAAAGCCAATTCATCATAAAAATAGGTTAAAAACCAGTTGGAAAGGGCTGAAGAGTGTAAAAGTACTGTGGTAAAGGAGAGAAAAACAGTAGCAACAACACCTAGGCACCAAAACAGGGCGCTTAGGCACCATCTGAGGCTGCCAAAACAGAATACAAGGCACCTAGATGCCATCCTACTAACCAAAAAGATACTGATACATATTTTTGCGACAAATGGCAATGGATCATGAATTTTGGCATTTTTTATGAGATATACATTTTAGATACACCTATACATCATTACCCATGTGATACTCTAATAGATACATTAAATTGATGGATAGAAAAAGGAGAAAAAGCCAAAAAAAAGAGGAATGATTTCAGGTTTCTTTTGAAGAAAATCTAAGAAAAGTGGAAGGATTTTCAAGTTCTTTTTGAAGAAAAGCCAAGAAAAGTAGAAGGATTTCAGGGTTTATTTAGAAAGACTCTTGGGGAAATAATCATTGGGGAGAAGTTTAAAAGGGGAAGATCAACATTAACCAAAGTGGAGGATTGGTTCTTGGAACCAAATGAGGCCATTGGGGGGGGGGGGGAGGGGGGTGTTCTTGGAGACAAGACTCATTCCATTTTCTGCAAATCAAAACAGGACATTCTTGGAGACATAGAGTCATTCTTAGAGACAAGGCGATATTCAAACATTCCTTCCACTTCATAAATTGGTGAACAATTTTCATGTTCTTTATTATTTATTTTTTGAAGTTGTATTCGTCCATGGCAAACTAAACATTTATTTTTAAAGGATGATGTAACCTTATTTGATCCTATATTTTGAATTCCAAATAATATTAGTTCAAGTTCTTCATCTTGTTTGTGTTATCTTGTTTAGTATTTCATCTTCATTAATTGATCACTAATTGAGATTGTTTGAAGTATGAGATTTGACACTCAAAAGAGAGAAGGTTATACATGATTATAGAGATAACACAACCTAGAAATCATAAACTTGATAAACTTATGAAACCTTTGAAGTTTTGAAAAAGAATTTATTGAAATTTTGTAGAGTTTTATTTTTAAATTTTTATAGAGATATCAAAATTCATATTGGAACTTATAGTCAATTCGGCACTCGAAAGAGGGAATTGATGGGCTTAGAAATTCTTAACTTACATATGTTGTTGACTTGAATTGGTATATTTTGGAAGGAAGAACATATGTGATAATTAGGTATGTTATTCCTCTAGAATATCTTGCTCATAAGGTGTTTGTTATATTGTTTATAAAAACTTCACTCTTATCTTTGCATTTTCATTTACTTTATTTTGTTTTCCAATCATTATTCGATCTTCTAGATAAAATTAGGATTATTTGAACTATGGTACTTAATGCAGTTTTTTATTACAATCCCTGTGGATACTTAACTCAACTCATCGTTGTATTAAAACTTAACACCATGCACTTGCGGTTTGTAAAATATTTTACGAACATGTAGCACGTAAAAAAATAGTGAAAAGGGAGTTTAATGAATAAAGAGGTATGACAAATCAAGAGATGAAAAGTTCATAAAGGTGTAAGACGAAGATGTGGTGGTGCTTATCAACAAGGTTTTAGAATATTGGTGTGCTATGAGTAATTTGAGTCATTATAGTGTCTTTTATCCTACCATTACCTTAGCCACACATTATGAGCTTTTAAAGTTCTAATGTTCCTTGATGATGTGTTAATATACATTAGTGAAAAGTGACATGAAAAGCAAGCCTATGGAGTTCTAAAAAACATAAATAAGAGATAAATATTTGTTGTGAGTTTGTGTAAACCAATCTGTGTGGCGAAAAATTAAGTGTAAAAGGCTAGATACACACACACTCAAAGGATTTAAAGATAAGTGAAGTCGACACTTGAGTTGAAATCGTGCATTTTGATGATATTTTAAGATTTTCTTGAGTTATAAACTCACAACGATTCTTGAGGCCTATTTGGTTAGTAGGTTTGATTTCACTTGATATTTTACTTGTTTTACTTCTTTCTTTTGCTTGGAGACAAACAAATGTTTAAGTTTGAGGGTATTTGTTGAGTTAGTTTTATACCAATAATTCATATGCCTTTTTATTAACATTTGGTTTATTTTCAAGTATTTATGTTACTTTTTATATATTTAGTTTAAAATCTTGTAGATAATAGCAAAAGGAGAAAAAAATGGAAAGAAACATAAAACTTGGTTGAAATTTAAAAGAATTCATTTTATGGTGCTATTAAGGGTAGTGTTCGAATTTCAATCATAACTCTTTACTTTAATATTATTTTGACTTGCTCCAATATTATTTTGACTTGATTCTTAAACCATTGGAAAGCTAAGAGATAGATCTATAACTTCTATATTTACCACAAAATCCAATTTTTTCGATTTCAATAAGAATAATTGGGTTAAAAAGTTTGTACTTGACTGAAACTTTCTGATATAATATATTTTGATATTCTAGGCATAACTCTTTTTACAGATCTTATATCAAGTTGATTCAAGCATTTATTAAAATTCAAGACACAAATCTACAATTCATTAGAAGAACCAAAAGTTAATTCATCGTAAAAAGAGGTCAAAAACTAATTAAAAGGGGCTAAACACTGTCAAAACATTGAAGGGAAAGATAAAAACTACAGCAACGGTGCCTAAGCGCCAAAACATGGCATCTAGGCATCAAATAAAATTGAGGGCACAGCGCCTAGACACCAAAACATGGTGTTTAGGAACCAAAAATAGAGTAAATGGGGCCTAGGCACCACGAGTCAGCGCTTAGGCGTTGCCATGCAGAAAAAAATGGGCAAATTTGGCATTTTGCCCTCTTTAGGGCATCTCTTATCCAATTTTTAGGATCCCAAGAGCCTCCAAGTCAGTTTGGAAAGGGAAGAAGAGAGACAAAAAAAAGACAAGGAGAAGGAATTGTGGAGAGAAAGAAAGAAGCCAAGAAAAGAAAGGGAAACAAAGAAGACAAGGAGAAGATGAGAGATTTCTTCTAAAATTGAGGAAGAAAACATCACAAAGGAAGAAACTCATCATCTTCCAAGTTCTATTTTATTTTCATCTTTTTCTCTTTAATTATGTTCATGAATATTGTTAAGTTATTATTCATTTTTATTACCATGAACTAATTTCTTTTTTTAGGGTTGTGATGTAATCTAATTAGGATATTTTGAATATTTTTATCAATTCAATTCTCGATTTATTTTCTAGTTGAGTTTTCTATATGGTTTCTAATGCTTTTAATTACTTGGTCACTAATTAAATGATTTGTTAATCATATTGACTTGAAATGTGATATATGTGTCTAGTTCTATGTGTAAAAAATCATAAATTATATGTGAAATATGAATATACTTGCATAGTTTATGTAGTCTTGTTTGAGATCCATAAAACTTAATGAATTGTTGATTGTTGTAATTCACATAAAAATATAGTGGGTTAGTAATTGATGATATTTTTATTAGATTTTGAGAAATGATAGTAGATAATTTAAGGATTCTCGACTATCCATTGGAAATTAAATTGAAATTGATGAAATAAATTATTCAAATCGAACTAATTATGGTAAAATCATAAACCTTAAGCCTTTAAATGATTAAATTTTATTTTTAATTACTTTTTATTATTAATTTAGTTTAGTTGAATTTAATTTATAATTATCAACACATTCTTGTATTTATTCAAATAAAATTTGAGTTAACATAATTTCGATACTTAATAATTCAACAGTTCTCGTAGAAACGATACTCATTCATTACTTTATCACTTCTCTACAATAACGTGGATTTACATTCAGAAATTCTGCAAGAGGAATGAACATTAGACTAAGCTGATGGATAATAAGAAAGCGGTATGTGACCAACTGGAGATAAATCAAGTTCCACATTTTGCTAAAACTACTAATGGGCATTGGTCACGGTTTTCTTTGTTCTTATCTCTGTTTTTTCTTGTTCAATGTTCAATTTATAATAAAGGGAAGTTAGGGTATCTACAAAACAAGGATGTTTTCAACAAACAAAATAATTTATCTAGCAGTAATTTTAAGCATGCATATTTCTCACATTAAATTTTATTACGAAGTATGTGTTATGCCTCAAGCCTACAAGCCTCTTAAACGTGAGAATTGCATCCAAACTCTTGCAATTGGGCTATAATAATTTGCACAAAAGCTGTACTCATGGATGTTGTAGATATAAAAAAATTATTGCCAATTATATATTGATATGTATAAAATATTTTTTACTTATTAATTTTATATTTTTATTTATTTTTAAAATTATCATTGAATTTTAAAATTTAATAAAATATTTTATTAAATTAAAAATTAGATATTACCATGTGTCAAATTATAATATTTTGACAATAAAAATCGAATATTGCAAATTATACAGGTGAATATTAATATTTTAATAATTCAAATTATATTTTGTATTAATGAAATAAATATTAATCAAATCATAAAGGATTAATCAAATCATGCCACTTCGTCAAATAGTTTCGGCTTGAATTCATATCTTACAAATATAAATATAGATTATCTTCAAGAAGTCAATATTCAAGCAAGTGAGGTGTTGGAGTTGTGTTAGAGTTCTCTCAACCTAAGTGATCAAATCTAAGGAGATTCACGGTATTCAAAAAGAATATTAAAGTGAATATCAAGCATTCACTGTCGAGTCAATCAAAATTATAATGTTAAATTTGAGATTACGGCACTAAACTCTCAAATTAACGTTGTTGAACATCAAATATACTTTGGAGGATATCAAATCAGCAATTTCACCTTTTAAAATTTCAAATCCCAAAAATTTTATTTTTAAAGAGAAGAATGATATGATCAATAGAGATTGTATCTATATTTATTTATTATAATCTAATATAAATTCAATTTGTACAATTTTATTTGTTACTTTTACCTACAATGAAATTTATGTAATAAATGTGTATGAATTCTTTAACCAAAATTTATAGTGTGATCAAATTTTTGATTTCTAATCATATGAGATGCACCATTACAATATAAATAAATGGTATTATGATATCAATGACTCATAAATATAATAACTATCTTGCTTAGGTGTACTGGGGCAATGCTGTCTGGAAAAATATATTTTCACCTATGTTTTATCATTATTACTATTTATGAATTTGCACTTTTAGATCTTTCTGCTTTTGTGGATTAAATTCTTGCTTAACTTCTGGGGGGTGGTTGCAATAATTATTGTGGATGCACTTGTTCTATGTTCTTTAGTTATACTTGCTTGCTCCTTCTCTTGCTCATTCTCATTAGTTAGGTGTTTATGGGATGGGATCCTGTAACAAACTACATTCATTTTTATTATTTGAAAATGATTATTCCAAATTATTAAAAAAAAAAAAAATCTTTCATAATTTATGTGGGACACCACTACACATAATTGAAAACGATTAATATGAACCAGCAGCCAGAAATAATGGGGTTCTTATCCTATTTAGAGTGTTAAATGGAAAAGGGCAAAAAAAATGTCAATGAAAGTAAAGGAGGCAATTATTTGGGTAGCTCAGAATTCTTTATCAGGCAGTTGAGTTTTATTCAATAATATTTTAGCTAAATCTGATCACCGCATTTCAACATCTAGATATTGGAATTTTATTAGTTAAGTGTCGGTGGATTATAATCTCAAATATATATTATCTCTTGTTTTATGTTGAAATCATTTCGAATATACAAAACGTGATAACTTCACACTTCTGAAATTTTATGACCGACTGCTAAATATTTTTAAAGTCATTTGAAATTTTTAATTTTAATTTTTTTCTTTTCTTTTCCTTCTAAAGTTCATATCTTTATATCCAATTGTAATGTTACTACTTAATTAATATGTTAACTTAGAATTTTTTAGCCACTGATGAATAATTTTTTTTCGATTTTTGACTTTTTCAACTCTTGTTCTCCAAGTTAATTTATGTCTTGTGAACAAAAGTTTGAAAATAATGTTTCACATTATGAAATAGCCTGCCAAAATAATACTAGAATACATAAAAGTCTTGGGATTTATTGAGCGTTTTTTAATGTGGTGCTACAAAGTCCAATGATTATTGAGCACACATTTAAGGTGATGTGGGAGTCAACTGATATGATGTTGGATATAATGTTGATTCCTACAACTTATACTTCAATTGTACATACAGAAATGTCATGAATCACAATTTGGATTATATGTAGCATTCGTTGCAAGTTGCAACCAGATATTTTCAAGTAATTAATCCCAATACATATAATAACATCATTTTCAAATTAAATTGGCAGTTTCTCCATTCCAATTATTGTCAAGAACCATATACAACAATTAGTAACTGGCAGTTTATTTGGCAAAAAAATATTTATGGCAAAAAATGCACCACATAAAAAATTTATTCAAGAATAAAGTAATGATTGAGCGTATAAGCCTTTGAGCCTCACATGTACTTACAAAAAAAAAACACAAAAAACAAAAAAAAAAAAAAAAAGGATGAAAGACTAAAAGAGAAGGGCAAATATATGTATATATATACATATATATTTTAAAATGGAATTAATTGATTGTTGAAAGCTACATCTTGTAATCTATATCATATAAGAGAGCGATTTTTCACCATAATTGAATCGGTTTTGACTGAATGCTAATTTTTGTAATATTTATTTTTATTTATTTATTAAGAAAAAATTTGATTGTTCAATTTCTTAAAAATTTGTTTTATTTATAATTTTGAGTAATAGTTACTTATGTTATTTTTGACTTGTTTGTTTCACATCGAAAAAGTACAAAGAAAGCATGAATCTTTAACCTATATAAAAAGCTCATGCCCCTCCAAATTATTATGCGAAAAATTATCTTACATTCTAAGACCTCTTCTTTAATGTCTTTGTACTTATTATATTTCTTGTCGTGAAGAAGACTACATAATATCTATTAGGAGAGTCGTGGGCCTTTTTATATAGTTCAAAGACCCATGCTTTTTTAGTTCTTTTTTCAATTTGGGACAAAGGCGATAAATTTGTTGTTTTTTGAGGAGGTTTTTTAACAAAAAATATAGTGGTAATTTTATAATTATTTAAAATTATAATTTTATTTTTAAATAGTGAGTAATCTCATAATTACCCAAAGTTATCCAAAGTTGCAATTCTATTTTTCTTTATTGTTTTTGGATTCCGGTTTCTTTTTCTTTTTTTTTAGTAGTTAGCATTCGATAATTATTTTTAAAGTATATTCTATTCATTGTGAATTTGTGTTTTGAGAAATAAATCCCACTTATCACAAGAAGTTATTCATCATAACTTTTGCAAATCATAATTAAAATTAGCCAACTCTATCATCATTCGATTTGTTTGTTAGCTCTATTATTAATCATAGATTGAGCCTTTTTTCAAATGTAAATCATACCAAATTTGTAATATATATGCATTTTCAATCAATACCACAACCATAAAAACTCCACCAACCAAGTTTGGCGTGTATGGCCGTCCCCTACACTTTCTTCACGCAAATTTTTATGACTTTTTTTGTCATTATTTTGTAAAGTTGTTTTCCCCCTCTTTTTTCTCAAGCCATTTGGAGGACATGATTAGTGGTAATGCCTCTATTGTCGTCAGATTGATTTATCAGCAAATATATGTTTTATTAACTAACTGAATTAAAAAAAATATTATAACATAATACTTTTTTTTTTTTTTATAACATAAATGTCCACGCTTGGTTCAACTACTAGATAAATATTAACGTGCAACAGTTTATACACATTTGAAGTGGATATTTAATGATAACTGCTGGTATGATATAGTCGTTCACTCCACATGAAACCCAAACGTGGGGTTCGAGAGCACACCCATAGAGGGATAAAGTACTCCCTGAAAAAATCGAACCTATGATTCTTAAAGAAATCCTCGCCTCCATTTTCTATCACATTTATTTATTTATTTAGTTTTTTTGTTTTGCAGCCATTTGCATAACTGAGTATGTGGAAATGCCCCAATTCTCACCAAATTAATTCCATAATCTGAACTTGGTTGGAAGGTACAATTAGGCTTTCCCATTTTTTTTTAACATTGTTATAATATTTTGTATTTGAATAATTTTTATAATTTATTAGTATCTTTTATATCAGTAAATATATGTTTTATTGACTCGTTAACATAAAATGATATTACAACACAACCTCTACTTAGACCTGACCACGGTTCAGGAACTGCCGGTTACGGTTCGGAACCGCCGGTTGCACGGTTCAAGAAAATTCTGACCCTTAACCTTAACCGTCAAGACCGGTTACGGTCCGGGTTCCGAAACCGCCGGGCCGGTTCCGGTTCCGGTTAACCGCCGTTCCGGTTCCGGTTCCAACCCTTGAATTTTTTATTTATTTTTTTACCTATATTTTGAAAATTTATAATTTTTTAATTAACTATTAATTTTATAAAATTGTAACTTTTGTAAAACAAAAACAAGGGTTTGAAATTTTAAACATATATTTGAATGAAAATTTTTGAACTTAAATTTAAAAAAAAATATCATTAATTTTTGAATTTAATGAATGTTTAACTTAAATTTGAAAAAAAATATTATCTAAAATTTAAAGTATCAAATATTCTAATTATAATAAATATATAAAAAAAGATATTCAACTTGAAATCTTAAAGTTTAAACTTAAATTTCAATAAAAAAAATTGCACTTAAATTTAAAAAAATATCCACAAAAATTTAAATTATATAATTAAAAATTATTTTAAAAATAAAAATGAGCTTGAACTTAAATTTAAGTTGCCTACGTATCCTCTTAGGGTATAGAGGAATCAAAACTCACGTAGTTCTCTTACCTTTTAACCCTTCTTACCTTAGGGAGTGGCGTGGCTCAATCACTCCCACCCGTTCCCGTCGTTGTTCTATCTGTGTCCTCCTCTTGATCTTCCTCTGAATCCGGCTGATCTTGTCTTCGTACTGAGGCCTTGATCCAATCATCAAGATATGCTTGGACTTCTAAATTTTCGGGAGACAACGTTGAGCGTTTCTCACTCAATATATTACCTCCCGCACTGAAAACTTGTTCCACTGCAACGGTTGAAGCAGGTGAAACAAGTATCTCCTTCGCCATTACGGACAAAATTGGATACGTTTGCTCCTTTTGCGACCACCATCGCAAAATATCGAACTCTCTATCGTCATCTGTATCATTAAACTCAAATGAAACATTAAAATAACTCTCAAGTTCTTGGCTAGAACTTGAGGATCCTCGAGGACGTTTAGTTCGTTCCCTAAGTAAAAGTTGTGCTGCCGTAAGTTTAAAACCACTACTACTACTAGTTTTATGTATATCAACTTGAGTTGATTGTGGACCATATTTGGAACTGTATTCATTATAAAATTCATTTAAAAGTGTTTTAATTTTAAATATAATATTATTAATATCTATAGTATAATCATTTTCATTACGTGTTAAAGCATTGTAATAAATTAATAACAAGTCTTGTAAACCATCTAATTTAAGTCTAGGATCAAAAACAACAGCAATTAAATTAATATCTGGAATTTCATAAAAATATTTTTTCCATTTCAACTACATTGATAAAGTACAATTTATTAAATTTTCATCTTGGGAGTTAATATTTTCATATAAAACTGATGCAATATTACAACAATTTAATAATACTAAATGAGAAGTTGGGGAATAAACACTAGATAATTGTAAAGTAGCATCATTAAATATTTTTAAAATATTACAAATTTTTTCACATACTGTCCAATGATGTGGATATAAATGAAAAGGAGTAGAAATAATTTGTACAAAAAATTGACATAATAAATCTTTATAGTCGATAGATTCTTCTAATAATCTATATGTTGAATTCTAACGGGTTGGAACATCCCGTGGAAATTTTTTAGGCCTTACACCATTAGTCTTGCAAAATCTAAACCATTGTTTATTAATATGTGGATGTGTCCATAAATAAGAAAATGCTTGTCTAATTGGTTTAAGTTGATTATCTAAAATTTTTAAGCCATCTTGTATACATAAATTTAAAATATGACATATACATCTAATATGAAAAAATTTACCACCAATTGATGGTTCACATACAACTTTAAGATCACCAATACTAGCATTATTAGCTGCAGCATTGTCAAATGATATTGAAAAAATTTTATTAACTAAATTATATTCTTCTAATATTAAAAATATAATTTGTGAAATATTTGCCGCTGTGTGTGGACTATCAAAAACTCTAAATGCAAGTAATTTTTTTTGAAGTGTCCAAGAACTATCAATCCAATGACATGTAATACCCATATATGAATGTATTTGCCAATGATCACTCCAAATATCATTACATAAAGAAATTTTATTATTTACATTATTTAATAATTCTTTTAACTCTTTTTTAGATTTATTATATAATTTTTTTACATAGCGTGTTAGTGTGGTTCGTGGAACACCTTTAGCTGCCGGATTATATGTTGTTTGAATTAATTTATTAAAAAAGAATTTATTTGCAAAACTAAAACTAAGATGTTCAACAGAAATAAATCTAGCTAAATTTTCTCTACATCTAATATCATTATATTTAAATAAAGAAAGATCATTACCTCCACCGACGCCGGAAGAAGCGAATGATGGCATTTGAGTTTGGGCACGATCAATGCCAAATTCTACTGGATGCTTCTTCTCCACATGTCTTTTCAAGGATCCATAACCGCCTCCGGATTGAAATTTGTAAGATTGCGAACAATATTTACACTTTGCTCGCATCTCTCCATTTGGAAGTATTATTTTATCAAAATGTTTAGTAAAAATAGAAGATTTGAGAGATGGAATGGATCGAGTGTGAGCATCACTCATTGTTTCTTGAGTAGTATACAAGTGAGTTTGCTCTTCATCACTTAACTCAACTTCACAATCGATGTTGAACCTTGGTTGCTCGTCGGTTGCGGGCATCTTTCCCTTACCTCTATTGCTTGAACCGGCCATTTTTTGATAAATGATAAAAATTTAGTATATAGAATTGAATAATAAATAATTAAAGATGAAATAAATGAAATATGAAAAAATTTAATGAAAGAATTAAAATAATATAGAATTGAGAATGAATAATTAAGAGTGAAAATTAGAAAATTGAGAATTAGATAATTGATAGTTGAGAGTTGAAGTGTGGAAAAAATGAAGAATTGATGGGTATTTATAGAAGAAATTTAAAAAAAAAAAATTAAAAAAAGTCAAACAGTCAAAATTTGACCGTTTGAATTTGTTGGCAACAGTCAAAAATTTGACCGTTGCCACAAGAGAGCCGTTGGCAACGGCTCTTTTATTTTTTTTTTTCTTGAACCGCCGGGTCGGCGGGCCGACCCGGCGGTTCACGGGTCCAAATTTTTCGGACCCGTAACCAGCCCGTGAATCCACGGGCCGGTTACGGGTCCGCGGGTCAGCCACGGGCCGGGTCCAAGGTCTACCTCTACTTCTGCTTTACTTTAAAAAGAAAATAAAATAAGCCAAAAGCTGAAAGCACTCTTACTAGTGCTTTTTGCAGCTTCTAGTATTTTTATAAATATTTAGAAGTTTTTCTAAACATTTTTATCCTTGTTATTTTTAAAAAAAATCAATTTCACCCTTCCTTTAAATTACAATAGTTTTGCCCCAAAATACTTCACCAACCCATAATAAGTTTACACATGTATGTTTTGTACATATACGTACATATATCCATATATGTATATTTAAAGATATACTACAATGTTTTATACATTATATATACTTATCTATACATATATAATCTACACACACATAATTATGCTTATCATAATTTTTATTATATACATACTCAAATGCATAATATATATATATAACAATGATATATTATTTTTTATAATATTGTATATTTAAAATATACATGTACATGCATAATTATACACATATATTTGTTTATATACACAAACACAATAATAAATATCCTTATACCCAATAAAATGTGTATATACAAGTGCAAGTATTGTGTAAAATTTTCAACTATAATTAAGTACTATTACGAAATCTTATATTTAAGTGTACCAAAAAAAATGATTTATTTTAAAAAAAAATATTATTAAAATGATCATTGACTTACACATATGAATTATTACATTTAATATTATATCTAATATTACATCTACAATTATGTATATAATATATACAAATATTTAGTTTATTTTATTTGATCAACTCCACAAAAATCAGTCACTATTTCAAAGTGCAAAGGCAATTTAGACTTCTACAAACAAAAGAGTAAGTTGAATCAACTATTACAACTTATTTATCATTTTTTTTTAATTTATTCTTTTTTTCAACAACACTTTGCATATACTCCTAACTTTTGCTTTTTAATCATTTTATTTATTTTTCTAAAAAAAATTAACACTACTTTAAAACAGAAGATTTTGCAAACACTCGTATGTATGATGTAAAAAACATCACTCTTTAAGACACTTGCCAAATTGATAATTTGGCCACATTGTTTTGAAAATGAACTTGCTTTGGGCTGAATCAATGTCTAGCCCACTCAAGGAAATGGGCTTACCCTAATGTTATTCGTCCGAAGTGACTAGGCCAAACTTTGTTCCTTTCATTTTCTTTTAATTTTTTTATTTTTTATAATTATAATCTTGGGTACCAAAAATGAATATGAAGGAGTATTGACTTCACACCCTATTGGCAACATTGGCTCCGATACACCCACTTGCAATCTAGACAAAATGTGACACATTTGTTATTATACATACTAATGCATGAAACATATACAAAAATCATAACTGGGTTAGGTTTAACTGAACCAACTCATAATTGGCCTAGTAAAAATTGGTTCAGAACCAACTATGAACAATACAGATTACTTAGGCCGATTTTTATTATATGAATTGAGTCTCTATTGTGCCTAATAAATATAATTCAATCCAACAAATGAACCAACCCATTTAAATTCAAGTTCACTTTAAAATCGGTCCAGGTCCATTACGGGCCATTTAATATTTTATATATTATTTATAATTATATTATATATTATTAATGATTTTTGCCAAAAAATCCATTTTTGTGATTTAAAAAATTCAAACTCATTACCTTATAAGGAAAATGGAGATGTCAACCACTGAACTATTTTTTATTTTGTTAATTTTTTTGAACCATATATATATATATATATATATATATATATAATAAGGTTCACCCTAACATACATGTTGCAACTTGCAAGTAAAGTGTTATTTCCTAGCAAAGTGGTGAGTGCAACGGTAATAATACTTTTGCAATAATTTGTCTTTATTTTTATTTTTTAATTAATTTATTGTGTTATTTTTTATTGCAAGTACTTGTACCATTGTATACAATATTTAATATTTTTAAATGGTTGGTTTTTGTTTTTTTATAAATACCCAATTTTTTAATACATTTTTCTTACAAAAATTCATATTGTCTCTAATTCTATCTCAAATAGCAATCAAAGCTTTATATACACAATCAAAGTTTAATTATAATTTGGAAATTGAAGTTGCAGAACGCTCTCAATTTTCGGTTATTAAATTTGAAGAATTCGACATTTATTTGATAATATCTTTCTTTAATTTTTTTTATTCATAATTTTTATTATATTATTTGTCACTCTTTGTGCATTTTAATTACAATTATATTATTTATAAATTTTAATGTGCACTTTTTTTGTGAATTGAAAATGAAACGATTTTTCCAACAAAAATCTTCTTCCCCCATCTTTTCCCCTTCTACTCACCATACACCTACTACATCTTTTAATTTTTATGATCCTCATATTTTTTCAAATATGGATTCGAGAAGAAAATATTTTTTAAATAATTTAAGTCTTGAAACATAAGATAGATTAAGACAATCACTTCTCGAATCACAATAATTTGCAGAATCATTAGATGAAGAAACTGCACTACCGGATAGCCATCTGCTTGATTTAGATGATGATAATACTGCGACACCATCTATTAGTAAACCTCCACATAAAACTAGTAAAGTTTGGAATTTTTTTAAATTACATAATAAACAAGAATGAGTTGTTTGTATTATTTGCAAAAAAGATTTTATATTTTTAAAAGATAGTGGTACTGGCAAATTAACAAGACATTTAAACTAAAATTTACCCAGGTTGGGATGGTGAAGAGCCGTCTAGTAGATGTAGACAACAAATTTTACATCAAACTTCAAGTGGTTAAATTAATATTTATACTTATAAACAAGAGCAAATGAGGATAGAACTTGCAAAATTAATTGTTGAGAGCTTAATTTTCTTTTAGATTTGTAGAAAGTTATAGATTTAAAATTTTTATGATAAGAGGTTGTCAACCTCAATTTAAACGTGTTTCACGTAATACTTGTTATAAAGATGGATATAAACAATATGAAGAAGAAATTATAGTTTTACGACCATTTTTTCTAGTGTAACCTCAAAATTTTCTTTCACTTTTGATATAATATGTGGAAGGCTAGGGGCAACTTGCATTATCTTTGTGTCATTGTCCATTAGATTGATGAATTTTTTTTTCTTAAAAAAAGAATAATTGAATTTGCATTGCTTAATCATCCACACACCAGTGTTTACATTTATCAAATTATAATGAATTATTGTAATTATTGGAATATAGGAGATAAAATTTTATCTGTCTTTTGATAATGCAACAAATAATACAAAAGCAGTTGAACATCTTGTTGGTATCTTGCAACCAATATTTGAAGGAAATTTTTTTCATGTTAGATGTAGTTGTCATATTCTTCATCTTTGTGTTCAAGATAGTTTACTTCGTTGTAAGATCTTATTTTCTTTTTGATGTAATTTTGAAGTAGGATATAAGTATTATCATTAAATTTTATATTCATTCATGTAAACATTCAAATAGTTTCAAATTAATAAAGTTGAAGTATTTTTGTTGTCTTATAAAATAACATTAAGCAGACTAGGCTAAAAAAAATCATCAAAATAAAAAAATATAAAACTACTTAGTATATTAAACTAAGAAAATTCATCAAAATAAAATAAAAAGTTAGAAATAAAATATATTACTAAAAAAGTAAAATAATATTTATTATACTAAACCAAAAAAATCATCAGAAAAATATAAAATTAGAAAGTAAATATATTACTAAAAAAATTTAATACCACTTAGTATACTAAATTATCAAAATAAATTATAAAGTTAGAAAGTAAGTATATTACTAAAAAATATAATACTACTTAGTATATTAAACTAAAAAAATCATCAAAATAAAATATAAAGTTAGAAAGTAAGTATATTACTAAAAAATATAATAAAGTAAGTATATTACTAAAAATAATAATAAAGTAAGTATATTACTAAAAAATATAATACTACTTAGTATATTAAACTAAAAAAATCATCAAAATAAAAAATATAAAACTACTTAGTATATTAAACTAAGAAAATTCACCAAAATAAAATATAAAGTTAGAAATAAAATATATTACTAAAAAAGTAAAATAATATTTATTATACTAAACCAAAAAAATCATCAGAAAAATATAAAATTAGAAAGTAAATATATTACTAAAAAAATTTAATACCACTTAGTATACTAAATTAAAAATAAATTATCAAAATAAATTATAAAGTTAGAAAGTAAGTATATTACTAAAAAATATAATATTATTTAGTATATTAAACTAAAAAAATCATCAAAATAAAATATAAAGTTAGAAAGTAAGTACATTACTAAAAAATATAATAAAGTAAGTATATTAAACTAAAAAAATCATCAAAATAAAATATAAAGTTAGAAAGTAAGTATATTAAACTAAAAAAATCATCAAAATAAAATATAAAGTTAGAAAGTAAGTATATTACTAAAAAATATAATACTACTTAGTATACTAAATTAAAAAATAATTCATCAAAATAAAATATAAAGTTAGAAAGTAAGTATATTACTAAAAAATATAATACTACTTAATATACTAATTTTTTTTTTATCAAAATAACATATAAAGTTAGAAAGTATATTACTAAAAAATATAATACTACTTAGTATACTAAATTAAAAAAAATCATCAAAATAAAATATAAAATTATAAAGTAAGTATATTACTAAAAAATATAGTACTATTTAATATACTAAATTAAAAAATAATTTATTTAAATAAAATATAAAATTAAAAAATAAGTATATTACTAAAAAATATAATATTGCTTACTATACTAAACTAAAAAGAATTATCAAAATAAAATATAAAATTAGAAAATAAGTATATTACTAAAAAAATATTATACTAAGTATATAATACTACTTAGTATAAAACTAAAAAAATTATTAAAATAAAATATAAAGTTAAAAGATAAGTATATTTCTAACAAAATATAATACTATTTAATATACTAAACTAAACAAAAATTCAATAATATAAACAAAAAATTCATCAAAAATTATAAAAGAAAAAAACTCATTGGGTCAACTCATAGACTCATCCCGTAGACCCAGTTCATATAATCCGTCGAAACTCATAACTAACCCACTAGAACCAGTCTAGGGGGGCGAGTTGGGCTTACTAAAAAAATATTCAGCTTTAGGTTCGATTTTGGGTTTGAACAATCCACTTTTTTAACGGGCTAATGTAGTCCTAGACCAATCCTAACCGATGCAGTCCAGTTGACAACTATATACAAAATGATGATTATGATGTGAAGTAAGAAGTTTTTTGTTTACTCTTCATATTATAATATTATTTCTCTTCATATTACATTCATTCATTTTGTACACATATTGTGTATTGGTGAGTGTGACAAAAATACTAGACACTTAAGTTACAAATGGTTTGGAATTCGATTGAAGCTAAGAGTTCCTCAATAAAATAGGGTTTTAGAATGTAAATATGTGACACCAAAAGTTATGGACGTGATTCTAACCTACAACTTCTTAATTGAATTTATGTCCACTCTCCAAATTTTTTCTAGTAAGATAAGTGGACAACTGAGCAAAAATACTACTTTTTTTTTTCTGTAATAAGCATATACCAAGGGTGGTTAAGGTCCTTAAGGATAAGAAGATAAATCCCCCAAAAAGAAAAACTCAAATTTGAAGATGACTACTTGATACAAAATATTATTTTTGGACCTTGAATTTTAATTGTAAAAATGAAAGAAGAAGAAAAAGTATCAAATAATAAAACATAAAGTACTATTATTTGAATGTTTTTCTCGATAAAATTTAAAGATTAATTATAATGTAAGAAAAATACAACTCAACCAAAAAAAGAGAAATTGTGCATGCCACTCTAGTGCAAATAGAAGAGCCTTCGAACACAAGAAGGTAGTCCACACTCAACAACAAATCAATTTCGTTTGCAACATCGCTTATTGATATCAAAGCATTGTTCATCTAAGGATGTCAATCTAGTTTACCAAAATGAGTTCTTAAGTTCAAAATCGGTTTGAATATGTACTATTTTCCACTTTTGGAATTTATTTGAGTTTTCACCATACAACCTTTAGGCAATAAAACGCTACAAGAGAAAAAATATAATAGTGACAAAATAATAAGTGATAATATAAAAGTGACTACAAGTGATATGTATACAATGACAATAACTATTGTTTTGCCATAATGATGGCTCTCCCAAACTTACTTAGTAGTGATAACAACTAATGTTTAAATTGTCACTATCGATAATTAATGACATATATATAGTGTTTGAGTTATCACTATTGACGTTTAATGGTATATATAACGACAACATAGTGACGAAAAAAAATATCACTATAATTTGTGACAAAAAAATTACATATATAGTGACAACTAAAATACAATTTTATCGCTATTAATTTTATGAAATTTATTATTATGAAAAAATAAAAATTCTTGTCACTTAATATATGTGATTAGTGACAACTTTCATATAGTTATTTAAAATCTTATCAATAATATTTATTTTTTTATAATGGAAACAATTAATAAGTAGGAAGTATAATTTCACATAAAAAGAAATTAAATCTAGGTCTGCTTATGTGTTTCTTTTGTATTGTTTTTTACTTTTTTTCTTTTTCTTGTTTGATCTTGCAAAATTTTCTTCAATCTCTCTGTGTTGTGGGAGAAAGAATCTAAGATCACAACCGTGGGTTCTCTTTCTACTTGATTTCGCTACATTTTATTCGGGAAAATAGCAAAACTCGTCATGCAAGTTTGTCTAGGTAAATATTTTATCCTTTAATTTGTTAATATTTGATTTTAGTACACTAAATTTTAAATTTTTGCATATTTCATTCTTTTTTTTGGCTAAAAAATTAATTTTGATTGGTAATTACTAACTTAACACAAAAAAATTCCAAAAATTGATGGTATGGACTCCAATTTGGAATATTACAAAATTCAGAGTGAAAATCAAGTGATGTGATAATTATATGGATAAATTTTGATTGGTAATTACTAACTTAACACAAAAAAATTCCAAAAATTGATGATATGGACTCCAATTTGGGATATTACAAAATTTAGAGTGAAAATCAAGTGATGTGATAATTATATGGATAAATTTGGAAGAAAATAAAAAAAGGTAGAATTTTCCTTGCCAAGTAGATGAAAAATCATCCACATGGCATCCTATACATGGACAAAATGAAAGAAAAATTAATGTCACGTATATTCCACTTAGGCAATCAAAAAAATATATTTACAATATAAAATTAATAAAAAATAGCTAATTTTTCCATAATCCATAATAAAAAATTTCAAGAAATAGTTCTTAGTTAAAAATAGCTATTTTTCCCATAATTCATATAAAAAAAAACATCAATCACAAGAAAATCAAATAAGTTAAATATTTTTAAATAAGAACTATTTCTTGAAATTTTTTATTACACATACAAAATTGAAAACAACCATCCATCATCAAATAATTTATTATTTATTTTGTTTTCATATACTTTAATAATCTATATTTTCAACTATGATTTACAAGAGAAATGAATTTTGATAAATCTACATTATCTCTTTAATCCCTTTAGAGTTATTTTAATAAATACATTTATAGATATAAATTTTTTGTTGACACAAAAAGGTTTTTTTAATATTTTTTAGTTTTTTCATCTTCTTTTTCACCCAAATCCGTACCCAGATCCACACCCCAAACAGTTGTCACACTTATCAGCTACAACCAAACCTCCTCTTCTTTTTCATCTACCTAAATTCACACCTCAAATCACCACACCGAATCAATGACCCAGATCACCACATCCAAATGCACACCCGAAACTGCAACCACCTCCGCCACCCTCCAAACCACCAGCCACCTCCCCTCCCCTCCTTATCCTCTTGTTCTTTTTTTTTTTTCTTTTTCTTGTAAATTCATTTACAATAAAATTAAAAAATAAAATATTATTTTTTGTAAGTTAAAAAAAGAAAAAGGAAAAATATATATTATGAAAACTATTTTTTGTAATTTTTTATTATATATATTTTTTTTAAAAAAATATTTAAATATGTTATGTAAACTATTTTTTATTTTATTTATTATTTAAATTAAGTATATTTTTTAATTTTAAATATGAAATTCTACTAACACCTTTATTTCTTTATTTTCTGATTTTTTTTAATTTATTTATATTTTTTGGAAAATTAGGAAACTATTTAAAATAATATATAAATTATTTTCTATTTTGCTTACGGTTGACTATATATATATATATATTTCTATTTTTTAAAAATAAATTTTGTATTAAAATCTTTTTTCTTAATTTTTTGTAAATTTTCTAAATTATTTTGTATTTATAAATTAAGAAATTTTATTAACATCTTTTTAATTTTTCCTCCATTTTTTGTCCACACACTTGGCAAGGAAAATTCCACCTATTTTATTTATTTTTTTCTTTTTTTGTCCACATAATAGCTACATCATGTAACTTTTCCTTCGACTCCAAAAATCTCCAAAATGGTGTGCAGCTAAGCAAGTTACAGTTGAATTTTATATTATGTTAGCAATTGCCGGTCAAAATTAATTTTTTTAGCCAAAAAATAATGAAATGTATCAAATTTTGAAACTTAGCATACTAAAATCAAATCTTGATAAATTAAAGAACTAAATATCACCTTGACCAACACGAATTTTGCTATTTTCCCTTTTATTCGATACTATAAAAAATCCTCCTTTTCTTTGATCTTTTTATTGTCACTTCTGTTTTTGTTTCTATTCAAAATTTAGAAGAAGTAAGTTGCTTGGTTATAAACCATTAATTAGGTTTAAATACATTATAAAGTAACACTGGGAAGAACCAAAATTTCAAATTTGATATGGGACACTTTGGAATTTTTTTAATTCATTCACATCCAATCAAAAAGTTCTTGGATTGATTTTTGAATTAAAAGATAATAAATATCTTTTATATAAATTACTTGAGAATTATTAGTATAAGTTTAAGTAATTTAGCTATCGACCGTGATCCAAGCCTCAATATTGACTTACAAAAACAATGAAAAGTAGAAATTATAATTCAAACAAAATGGAATTAATTCATTTCATAGTTGTTTATCAAGTGTAGAGACTTAATTTTTTTGGGGTTATAACCAACTTTTTATACTTCATTTAATATCATATTACATTTTCATTTTAGTACAAATTCAAGTTTAATTTAATTATAGTCTACTCTCATTCACCCTTGACTTGGAATTATCAAGTCAAACATCAATTATATTCGAACTCACTATTTTTTTATTACATTTTCAATTACATATGAGATAAGTATCATATACTTACATCATGAACTATAAGGTCAGACATATTTTCATATATTTTAAATTACTTATTTAAAACTATTTAATATATATTGATTTTTCTTGTATAATAAATATTTATAAATAATAATTTATGTATAAATATATAAATATCGAGTTTGCAGTGGAATAGGACAAGAAAATGAAGCCTATTCCTTGATTTTGTTTATTTGAAAACCAAATGGTCCAATTGATAAAAGAACTAGGATGACAATTTTTTAACATTGGTTGTTGCAAGTTCGAATCTTACTACAAATAAGTTTTATATGTTCTATTTATATAAGTATACTTTTATTTAATTGGTCAAGTTACTATCATGTCATTACCACATCATCATTTTTTCTCCAAATCAAAATAACCCCCTTGAACTTTCCCACCAAAATTTGATATTTTCGGCTAAAAGAACTTCAATTGCTATTGTGTCAAAAGATAAAGAACCAAAATTATTAATTGAATACATAAAGATTCAAAGTTGAAATTAAGCTAATTTAGAGGATCGAAAACACAAATTTGCTCAATAATGAGCAAGTTTTTGCAAAAATAAAATAAAAAAATAAATTGTGTTATTGATGATGATTGATTTATCATGTTTTATTATTTGCAATGAGACTACTATTGTAGAAAAATTAAAAAAATATTATTAAATTCAATCATTGATAACAAAAATATTGTTTCAACAACATACATAATTAGCTTTAGTGATAACTTTATGACAAGATTTCATATTGTGATTTAGTATTTTAGATACCCATGGTGATCAGACTTTAATATCAACTTATAAAAACAACGAATAGTACAAATTATAATTCACACAAAATGGAATGAAATCCCTTTAATACTTCCTTATTTTTTAGGGCTACTAGAAACTTTTTAAACAACTTTATATAATATCATATTACATTTTCACTTAGTACAAATTCAAGAGTAATTTAATTCTAATTTGCTCTAATTCGCACTTCACTTGAAATTGTTAAGTCAACCATACTTCAAATATGTTCGAACTCACTATTTTTTCCCTTTTATTTTCAATTACGTATGAGATAAGTATTGTATGCGTATATCATGAGCTATTTAGTCAGACATATGTTTCATATATTTTACAATTACTTATTTAAAATATTTAATATTTATTATATATTAAATATTTTAGAATAAAGAATTCATACATAACATAAGTAAGTATTGAATATATAGTGGAATAGAACAAGAAGATGAAAACTACCCTTGATTTTGTTTATTTAAAAACTTATAAGCATAATTATATATATTGTTGATGGTTCAAGTGGTGAAAGAACAAGGATGAAAATTTTTCTACCTTGGTTGTTGCACGTTAAATTTTATATGCTTTATTCATATAAATATATTTTTGTTTAGTTGATCGTCATGTCATCATCATGTTATCACCATATTATCAATTTTCCCTCCAAACTAGAAAAATCGTGGAATTTTGAACTTTCTATCCAAAATTTGAATATTTTCAGTGAAGGGAACTTAAATTGCTATTGAGTCAGAAA
Source organism: Paulownia fortunei (assembly GCA_019321725.1). NCBI lineage: Eukaryota > Viridiplantae > Streptophyta > Magnoliopsida > Lamiales > Paulowniaceae > Paulownia > Paulownia fortunei. The sequence goes on from CM033111.1 coordinate 7,598,613, forward strand.
AATATTATGAACTTAAATTATTAATTGAATACATAAAGGTTTAAAGTTGAAAATAAGTTAATTTACAAGATCAAAAATGTAATTTGTCCAATAATGAGCAAGTGAAAAATAAATAAAATGTTTATGTTAAGTTGTATAATTCATGGCAACCAATTTGTCAATTTTTACTATTTGTGGCAAGATTAATATTATAGAAAGATTGAAAAAGCATTAGTAAATTCAATCATTGGTAACGAAAATAATATTCTAGCAACATATATTAGCTTTAGTGACAAAGTTTCGTCATCAATAATCATGACATTGTAACGAGTCATATGTTATTACAAAAACATTTGTAATGAATATATTGAAGTTGTTATAATAAATTTATGCGAAGAAAATGACCAATCATTTTTTTGTTAAAAATGATTGATGTCTAACTTAAACAATTATCAATTAAGATGCATAACTTAATTTATTGTCTAATTTATTGCCTAAATTCCACCAAATCAATATTCTTGAATAAAAATGATTGATGTCTAACTTAAACAATTATCAATTAAGATGCATAACTTAATTTATTGTCTAATTTATTGCCTAAATTCCACCAAATCAATATTCTTGAAACCTATATAAACCCCTTTAACTCTCATTTGTAAATCACCCCAAAATTAAAGAATTAGAGAGAGATTGAGAAAAAAGTTTAAGAGAAAACTTGTGAAAAAATTTTGTGAAAAAAAAAATTTGTGTGGGTTGTGAGTTGTAAGTATTGGAAATACTTTGTATATTTTCTCCACTTAATAAAACGATCTGCAGCAGGTTCGGAGACGTAGACACAATTAGCCAAACTTCGTTATCAAATTTGTGTGTGTTATTTTTGTTATTATTTTTCATTCTCACAAATTTGATTTATCAGAAATTTCATAATTCCCAACAACTGGTATCAAGTGCTCCAGGAATAGTCAGAAACGATTTAAAGGAAGTCAGATTCGAGTGGGAGCGATGACTACAGATGAAGGAAATGTGAAAGTCAAGAAATTTGATGGTGCAAATTTTGAGATTTGGAAAATGCAGATAGAAGATTATATGTATCAAAAAAGTTTGTATCAATCTCGCTGAGAGAATAAGCCAGATGCTATGAAGGAAGAAGACTAGAATCTTCTCGACAGATAAGCCCTTGGAGTTATCCAATTGACGTTATCCCACAATATTATTTTCAATATAGTAAAGAAAAAAACCACGAGAGCAATATGGCTCTCTCCAATATGTATGAGAAGCTATCGGCCTCAAATAAAGTTCACTTGATGAGGCATTTGTTCAATTTGTGGATAATGGAAGGCGCATCGGTAGCTCAACATTTCAATGAACTTAATACAGTCACAACTTAATTAAGTTCTATTGGAATTGAATTCGATAAAAAAGTATGAGCATTGATACTTTTGTTTTCTATACCAAAAAGCTGGAATGCTACTGTTACGGTTGTGAGTAGCTCATCGGAAAGTAATAAATTAAAATTTGACGATGTTCGTGATCTGATTCTCAGAGAAGAGATCCGATGGAGAGAGTCGGTGAATCATCAACCTCTTCAGTTTTGCATTCAGAGTCAAGAGGAAGAAATTCAACCAAAGAAAATGAACATGGTAGATCGAACTATCGAGGTAGATCAAAGAACAGAAAGTCTAAATCCAAAAATTTCAGTAATTCTCATAGCTCAAAAACTATTGAGTATTGGAATTGTGGAAAGATAGAGCACTACAAAAATCAATGCAAGAATGCATCGAATTACAAAGAGGCGAAGGTTGAGGAAAATGTTACTTCCACCTCAGGAGGAGATGATGCATTGATATGTTCTTTAGAGAGCAAAGAGGAGTCTAGAGTATTAGACTCTGGAGTATCATTCCATGCTATTTCACAAAAAGAATTTTTCGAAAGGTATATCTCCGAAAACCTTGGAAAAGTATATCTTGGTGATGACCAACCGTATGCTATTATTGGTAAAGGTGTAGTGAATATTAAGTTAAACGGGTCTGTTTGGGAGCTGAAGGATGTTAGGCATATCCCTAATCTAAGAAAAAACTTAATCTCAGTAGGGCAGTTGACTAGCGAAGGCTACACTACGATCTTCCATGGTGATGATTGGAAAATTTCGAAGGACACAATGATTGTTGCTCGAGGTAAGAAGAGTGACACTCTTTACATAACAGCAGGGGCACCTTATTCGATTGCAGTTGTAGCAGATAATGAAACTTCAAATCTATGACACCAAAGACAAGGCCACATGAGTGAAAAATGGATGAAAATTATGCACTCAAAGGGAAAACTTTTAGGTCTACAGTTAGTTGAGATAGATATGTGCGAAGATTGAATATTTAGAAAGCAGAAGAGGGGTCAGCTTCCAAACAAGTGGCAGAACTCCAAAGAAAGAAAGGCTAGAGTTCATTCACTCTGATGTTTGGAAACCAATTACTGTCTTATCCATTAGTAGAAAACACTATTATGTGACTTTCATCGATGATCACTCTCGCAAGCTATGGGTTTACTTTCTAAAGCATAAGTCTGAAGTATTTGAGGTTTTCAGGAGATGGAAAGCTATGGTTGAAGATGAGACAAATTTGAAGATTAAAAAGCTCAGAACCGACATTGGTGGTGAATATGAAGATACCAGATTTAAGAAGTTCTGCTATGAGCACGGGATTATAATGGAGAGAATCATGTCGGGTACTTCTCAACACAATCATGTAACTAAGCGTATGAACCGAACATTAACAAAAGATCCAAAAGCATTCGTATACAGTCAGGTTAATCAAAGAAATTCTGAGAAGAAGCAGTCAACACAACAACTTACTTGATCAAGCGAGGCCCATCAATTCCGTTGGAATACAAAATAACAGAGAAGGTATAGAACGGAAAAGAGGTAAAACTATCACATTTAAAAGTTTTTGGTTGTGTAGTATATGTGCATATTAGTGATCAAGGCATGAATAAGCTTGATCCTAAATTCAAGAAATGCACCTTCATCGGCTATGGCGAGGATGAGTTTGGCTATTGCATTTGGGAAGACAAAAATAAGAAGGTGATCCGTAGCAGAGATGTGATTTTCGACAAAAGTGTGATGTACAAAGACATGTATAAAATAGACTCCAATAACTTAGTGCAGAGTGAGCCAGTATTTGCATATGTAAATGTTGATGATGTCCCAGATAGTCCCGTGATCAAGTCGATTGTAGCAAATCCTCAACTAAAGGAACCCATTGGATAGAGCAATACACAACAGTCCAACACACCGTAGCCTCCTACTCCTACTCCTGTATTGAGAAAGTCTTCTCGGGCTCATGTGCCCAACAAAAGATACATGAACTATCTGTTGTTGACTGATGGAGGGGAGTTTGAATGCTATGATGAGACTTGTCAGACTTCCAACAAGTGGGAACTTGCCATGAAAGAAGAGATGAAGTTTTTAATCTCCAACCAGACATGGGAACTAGTTGAACTAGGCACTTCACAACAAATAGGTGTACCGGGTGAAAGAGGAGCATGATGGATTCAAGAGATACAAAGCTCGACTAGTTGTCAAAAGATTCCAGTAGAAGAAAGAAATTGACTACACCGACATTTTTGCTCTCGTTGTGAAGCTCAATTCTATCAGATTAGTATTGAGTATTGTTGTCATTGAAGATCTTCATCTTGAACAACTGGATATGAAGACCGCATTTATTCATGGAGACTTGGATGAGGAGATATACATGCACTAACTAGAAAGTTTCTCAGAAATAGGGAAGGAGAACATGGTGTGCAAACTTAAGAATAGCTTGTATGGCCTGAAACAAACCCCAAAGTAGTGGTACAGGAAATTTGATGGTTTCATGCACAGGAAAAGTTTCTAGAAGTGCAACGCAGACCACTATTGCTACTTTAAGAGATATAGCTCTAGCTATATCATTTACTACTATATGTCGATGACATATTGGTAGTAGGTTCAAATATGGATGTTATCAGAAGGTTGAAGCAGCAATTGTCAAAAACGTTTGACATGAAGGGTTTGGGTCCAGTAAAGAAGATTCTTAGAATGCAAATCACAAGAAATAGGCAGAGAGGGTGCTTGAAATTATCTCAGGCAGAGTACATCAACTTTGCAAAGATTCAACATGGGTGATGCCAAGCTAGTCAGCATATCCTTGGCTATTTACTTTCGCCTATACAAGGATCAGTCCCCTCAAATACAGGAAGAGAGAGAATTCATGGCTAAGGCTCCTTATGCCTCAGCCATTGGAAGTTTGATGTACGCAATGGTATATACGAGACCAGACATTGGCCATGCAATGAGAGTTGTTAGCAGGTTTATGCCAAATTCAGGAAAAACTCATTGAGAAGCAATCAAGTGAATTTTGAGGCATCTATGAGGCACCGTGGAGAAATATTTGTACTTTGAAAAATGAGAATTAAAAGTATAAGGTTACGTAGAAGCAGATTTTGGAGGTGAAGTCGATCACCGAAGAAACACCACTGGCTATATATTTACTGTTAGAATTACATATGTTAATTGGATGTCGCAATTACAAAAGATTGTTACTCTATCCAATACAGAAACTGAGTATGTAACAGTAACTGAAGCTAGTAAATAGATGATATGGCCTAAAGGTTTGTTAAATAAGTTGGGATTCAAATAGGAAAAGAATATTCTGCATAGTAATAGTTAGAGTGCAATACACTTGGCAAAGAATTTAACAAATCATTCCACAACTAAACATATTAGACTTCATTATCACTTTATCAGATTTTTATTAAAAGATGAGGTGCTAATACTAGAGAAGTTTAAATTAGTAAAAATCCAGCATATATGTTGACAAAGACAGTGACTATAGACAAACTGAAGTTGTGTTCAACTTCAGTTGGCCTACAAGAGTAACAAGACCGAAAAGATCTATTGCATAGATCAAGTTGTGAAAATAAATTGAAATCAGTTTTCAAGTGGGAGATTGTCAAGAAAATGGCCAACCATTTTTGGTCAAAATGAAGGGTGCCTAATTTAGGCAATTGTCAATTAAGGTACATAACTTAATTTCTTATTTAAGTTCCACCAACTCATATTTTTGCAACCTATATATACCCCCTTATCTCTTATTTGTAAAGCATCCCAAAATTAGAAAATTAAAGAAAGATTGAGAGAAAAGCTTAAGAAAAAACTTGTGAAAGATTTTTGTAAAGAAAAATTCTTGTGTAGGTTGTAAGTTGTAAGTGTTGTAAACACTTTGTATATTTTCTCCCTTTAGTAAAATGATCTACAGCAGGTCCGGAGACGGAGGCATAATTAATTGAACTCCGTTATCAAATTTGTATGTATGTTATTTTTGTTGTTATTTTACATTATCGTAAATCTGATTTATCGAGAATTTTATAATTCCCAACACTTTTAGTGTCGAGCTTTAGAGGACGAAATTTGTCAGAAAATATCTTCATTACAAAAATTGTGGCAACAAAAATTACACTTATTGAGATGAGATATTTACAAGTCAATTTCTTGTAGTGCAATTTACTCCTTGAACTTATAGTAGTGTTTTTGGCATACTTGATGCATGTGTATAATTATATAAAAGTTTTTAAAACTTATTCTAAATATTGACAGTAACAAGAGTTTTACGATCTAAAAATTCTTAAAATTCTCACTAAAAATTGGTAAATTGCATTTCAAAGAGTGACAAATTAATAGACAAATTATTGGTTATAGTGAGTGAAAAGGAATGTCTAAAAGTAAAAGGTAAAGAAAGGAGGGACATAATGAAGAAGATGGCAACCGGTAATGAAAGATATTGTGAAGTTTGGCAACAAAAAAGATATGAAGAAGATGGAGACTCTACATAAGAGCAAAAGTTGTAAGTTATAATGATTAATAATTTGACAATTAGAAATTCTTTAAAAAATGAATCTTTTCATTTTCATTAGACTTAATTATTTTTAAAACTCAAACAAAAATATAATCATCTTATTATACCATTTTATGGATAATGCCAAAGAATGATAATCTTATCTTAACTCTTGTTAGATCTGGTAATAATAACAAAAAATAATTTTTGAACTTATTCAAAATACATTGTAGTAATTATTCTAATTTGTGTCTATTTCTTATGACACTTTAAGCTGGCCATACTAAAAAATGCTAGAAATCCAATTCCCACTCCCACCTTATGATACTTAAGAAATGACTAGAGTCTGGTTGAGCTTGATGTAAGATGGAACGTCCGTAGAATGAGATTATGCTCTCACAAGATATAAATAGTCATTCAAAATCCAAGTGGGATATATAAAGGATAAATTCAACAGTAGAGTTGGGCAGACATGAGAGATCTCACCCCCCCCCCCCCCCCCCTCTCTGCTTCATGCTTTTTTATTTATGGAAATTTCTTACCTATATTGTGTATATATTTCATACCAAATAATGAGAGAAATTCAGGAGGAGAGAGAAATACCAAAATATTAAGAAAACAAGAAAAACCAAAGAAAAGAAAATGGAAAATGTGATGCATTCTCCTCTACAAAGAAGCCTAGCCCACCTCTCTCTCCTCTTGTTTTTATGCATCACCACCACCACCTTCCAAACAGCCACTGCTTTCAATGTCACCACCCTCACATTCGGCGAATCCTATTCTCCTCTCTTCAGCAGATTCAACATCCAGCGATCTCCCGACGATAAGACCGTCCGCCTCCTCCTCAACCGTTTCTCAGGTAATAATAATAATATGTGAAACCACCTCGCTTCAACATATACATATATGCAATGCAATGCATGTGATAAGCACATATAAATATAATAAAAAAAGTTGATGGTGTTGAGAATTATCGTTTTGATTTTTGGATTGTACCAACTTTGGATCATGCATGGTTTTGTTCAGGCTCTGGCATTATAACATCTGATTATTACAGCTATGGTTTCTTCAGCGCCAGCATTAAGATGCCATCCCGATATACCGCTGGCATTGTCGTCGCGTTCTACGTAAGTATAACTAATCCTAAAATTCATCCGATTTAATTGTCACATGAATTATTATTTTTTTTATCCTTATAAATTAATTGCTGTTCACACGCTAATAACCCTATTTTGGGATCCTGCATAGCCCTAACTGCATAAATGTACCTAAATATTGAAAAAAAATTGAATTTTGTTCGATAAATAAATATAGGTATATGATACACCCTCTCATATCCTAGCACAATTTTTCCTTGTCGAGTACTATATATAATGATTAAGCAAAATAATTATGTAGACATCAAATGTGGACACATTTGAAAAGAACCACGACGAATTAGACATCGAGTTTTTGGGGAATGTGGAAGGGAAGGCATGGAGGTTCCAGACGAACGTATATGGCAATGGAAGTGTTTCCCGTGGGAGGGAGGAGAGGTATCGAATGTGGTTCGACCCCAGCAAGGACTCACATCGCTACAGCATACTTTGGACCCCAACAAACATCATGTAAGCTACATGCTTTACTTAGTTGCATTTCACTACTTAAAACTAAACGCAAGAAATAAGCCTTATGGACAATGAGATTCATCTTCCGTACAAGGTATTAATAAAATATAAACGTTAGACAAGAATTTTTGTTTTGTCATGATAATAAATTTCGCAAGCTTAATAGTGACACAAATTATATTTAATTTAAGATGTTATTTTTGGCAAATAGTAATGCATGTATACTATCATCATATAGATTTGTCACTAATTATTAATAATAATAATTTAAATACTAATATAGTCTATTATAATATATTATGCTTGTGAAAGCTTCATTGTGGTAAAACAATAATTATTGCCAATTAATAAATATTAGTGCTACAATTTTTGTATCATCACTTAATATTTTTTTCCTTCCGTTTTTTTTTTTTTTTTTTTTTTTTTCTTGTAGTGTGTTGAAGGTATCTAGAAATGTAGGGATCCCAAAGTATAGCAATAAAGGACTTTTGAAGGAGATTTATGTACTTCCTGGCTTCAAAGGAAAATGAAAAAGCATTCACTAAATTGTATGAATAATACGCGGAGAGCACTTGGCTATGATGTGGAATTTTTTTTATTTTTTTTTCATCCAACATTCACAACGTGCTTAGTCAAATGATGTGGATTATGGTAGATCGTCACAGACATTTAGGTCAAAATTATCCTAACATACACTGTGCTGTGTGTCTTTATCTTTTTGAGCTGGCTAGTTACCAAATTTCAAATTCTTACACAAGATTGAAAAGGATGGTTGCCCAAATCCTGTCTAATTAAGGAAGCCATATGAAAAAACAAAAACTTTATTTTTCATGAATCGGTGAAAAGAAGTGTAGTACAAATATGCTCTTTTGTTCAGTTTGTCTAACTGGTGAACTCCGGCTCGAACAAATAGAACGTTTGGTATCTTTCTCAAATTATTGATTCATTAGGATTATCACACAGAAAGAAGAAGAGGAAGTCACCTCTTTTTCATAAGTTGGATATATTATTCCAGTATACTTTCACTGAATTATTACCGCCTCTAGTTGTAATAATGACCTCTTTGTTACGGTAAGAAAATATATTTAATGAATCTTTTTATAAATAAGGTAAATAAATTGGTGATTATTTGGCGGTCATATATAACATTACTCATATTTTAAGTCCAAGAAACTGATTGAAAAATTCTTATATCATTTTAAAAAAAAAAAAATGTCTTTACTATATATAACATCAATCATTCAAATTACTTTAACAGAAAATATATAGATTTAATCGACAAGTCAATTAATTATATGCAAATCATTTTTAAAAAAATTCAATACTAATTATACAAATTAGTCAACAGTTTAAGGGAGCATTAATTTGGTGAAGAAGGTAGTATAAAAAACCCATTTTTGGAGTAGTATTTGCAGTATAGAATGCATGTTTAATTAAATAAACAAGACAATTAAGTAGATCATGCAACTTAAATCACTTTCATTTTCTAAAATCAGCACACACACACACACACACACTAGGCATGTTGATGTATTTTTATTGTGTTAACTTAGATTTTACGTAGACGATATTCCAATAAGAGAAGTAGTCCGAAACGCAGCCATGAGAGGGGATTATCCTTCGAAGCCGATGTCCGTTTACGCCACCATCTGGGATGCTTCATCTTGGGCTACTAATGGCGGCAAAAAGAAAGTGGATTATAGATACCAACCCTTTATCGCAGAGTTCAAAGATCTAATGCTCCAAGGCTGCATCGTCGATCCCGTCGACCAAATCCTATCCAGCAACTGCACTGATAGTATTGCCGCATTGATGGCCAAAGACTACTCCACCATCTCCTCTCATGGCCGCAAATCCATGACATGGTTCCGCCAGAGATACATGTATTACTCCTATTGCTATGACAATGTAAGATACCCGGTGCCCCCTCCTGAGTGTGTCATTGTGCCTTCAGAAAGGGAGATGCTTAGCAGCAGTGGGGGTCTCAGGGTTAAGATGAGGTTTGGTGGCAGCCACCGTCGCCGCCACCGCCTTGGGAGGAACACCCAGCGGCGGGTTGCTGCTTCGGGACATTAAGCTGCTCTATGATGTGCGTGCATAGGTTGTAGTGTTTTTGAATGTAGTTTAGAATCATCTGGACATGCATGTTTTTCGGTATCACATCATCATGTGCTAGATTTTGCTGCAGTATTACGTATTATGTACAAGAAATTGACTGTGCATAAATTGCTGTAAAAAAATAAATATGGGAAAATTCCTAAAAAATTGCTCTAAATAAATCGCTTAATCTTTTTAACTAAATTACCCTTGCACTTATTAGATTAAAAAATTTAATAAATTGATTTGTTAATTAAAAAAATTATTTAGCTCTTCAAATTTATTGTATCAGTGTTGATTTTAGTTTAATAAACTAAATTTTGGAGATAAACATATTCCTGAATTTTAAGATATATAAATTATAGTAGAGACAATTTTAACTTTTAAAATAAAATGAACGAAATAAAAAAGATTATAATTTTTAAAGTTCAGATTGTAAAAGATTTTACTATAAATAAATAAATAAAGTTAAAAAAAAATTCTAACACAAGAAGTTCAAGGATATTTTCATCGAAAATAGGATAAAGTTAATTATTAATTTTTTTTTAAATGAAAAGTTGGTGGAATGAGTTTTTTGGATCGAATAACAATTTCATGGGTTTTTTGGATATAAAAAATATATTGTGAGAAGTTTTTAGTAATTTTGCCAATAATTAAACTTGAGCTCTGGCAAGTTTCTTTCCATTCCTAATCTGCCAGTTATTTTAGCATAAGAATTTCAAACACTAGGATGGAGTAGTTTAAAACTTGATTTTATATTATTTTCACCACGTATAGAACGAGTCGAACCTACTTGTTGAACTTAAACTTTTTAGGAAATTGTATATTATTTTAGTACATCTCACCGAGAAAATAAAATAATAAAATTGGAATAGATAAAGTGATAAACACGATGATGGCAATAATAAGAATTGATGATGCTAATAATATACAAAGCAATTTGAATTGTACAAGCCAAACATACAATACAAATTATATTTTTTGAGATTAATTTTATTTTTCCCATTCACTTTAACTTTTGTACTTTCAATTATTTTATTTTATCACTTTGTATTATTTATCATGTCTCATTTTACTTCCTTCTACTTTTATTGTTTCACTTTATCCCCTTTATTCTTAAAAAAATAATAAATTTATACCAACTACAGGTCTGATAACCCTGTAGATCAAGCTTCCAAAATAGTGTGAAATAAATTCACACCCCAACCTTTTTAATTTCGCAAAATACACTTCTATCCTTTAAATTTCACATTCTATTTGTTCTCAAATTACACTTGTAACCTAATTCATTTTTATTTTCATACAAAATAATTACTTTTGAGTAATAATTTAAAAATATACAAAAAGTTTACTTTTTCAAAGTCATTTGTATTGAGTCAAAGGGATACACAATTAGGAACAAACGGACTTAAAAGTTTGATAATGTCAAAATTATCAAAGTATTAATATAATAAGTTAATTAAATGATTAAGTAGTTTGATTTTGTAATATAATAAATTAAGAAATAATAATTTTAGGACAGAAAGAGCATAAATTTTAAAATCATCTAAACATCTGCTCGTTTGTGCATTGTATCGATTGCAGGGGTACAGGACAAATATCACTGCGTTGGTTTATTCTTCAGCAGTTTTGTTCAACCACCGAACCTAAATCCACCAGACTTAATTGCAATTAAATGATTGTGAGAAATAAGTAACAATGAATACGTAAGATAATTGACCAAATGACAGTTCTAGTGATAAAGACGCAACATTCCGCAATCCAGCTAAATTTTCAACTCAACAGCTTGCAGATTAGGTTATTATACAATATATAGATTAGGTAGAACGCCAAAAGCAACATTAAGTGTAAATGTAGATTTACGTATAATACTTGTAGCTTATGATTCAATTAAGAATATTATAAGCATTTTTTTAACAATGCTTCCATAAGGAGATTACGGGTTTGAATCATACATTTTAGAACACACACACACACACACACCCCTCCCACCCCCACCCAACCCCTCCAAAAATAATCAACTCTTATCATCTGTTAAAATACAACGTGCTGGGATGCTTCCCAGATTATGGAAAAAGACGTGCCCTCATATAAACTCCCAAGTCAAAATGGAAAATATATTCAAAAATGATTCGAGATAATTTTGTGATAAACACTTTGCACCTACGACCCTAATTGATCGTGAATTCAAATTGCCTGAAAGAGAATTTGGGAACAAATCAATATCTTTCTTTTACTCTTAAAAAAGAGAGAAAAAAAATACTCAAAATAGAGAGTAAACTAGCTATATTCTGAAGTTCCTCAATCACAAAGAATGTATATGTTATGTTGTCTTTGCCTCTAAACATGTACCGGGGGGAAAATAAAATAAAATAAGGTTGATAATAATAGTGTTCTAACTGGAGACCCTCAGATCATTTCTTGAAGGACAAACTCGAAATTAAGTCTATCCAAATGAGAATCAGAAAGGAGACCCAGTTTGAGGCATGTACAAAAAATCATGGAAACTGGAAGGACCCTCCAATTTGAGTACTGCCTGCTGGGGGAGAGATGGCAACCCACAAGAGGGAAATGGTAATTGCAATGAGCCCTGACCAGACATATACAATCGTGGGCGTCCTTCCTCGTCTTCCCATCATTCCCTTCGCAAAGGGATAGAGATGAGCCAAGACCCAAAAGCTAAAGAATACACCTCCAAGCAAACGGCTCCACTGCGGTATTGCACTATATATTGTCCGGCTAACACCCACAGCTATTGCAATTAAGTTGGTGATCATGATAGTAATAGGTGGAATCATCAACGAAGACCACTTTAAGACATAGAGATCGGCAAATTCATCATCATTATCATCACCCGCAGATTTGGATGTCAAAGTAAATGAGATCTCAATCCCAGCAATCACCTTCAGTAGCCCCTGGAGCACAGCTGCAAGATGAGCACTTGTGCCTCCTATCAACCAGAATTGCTCATTACGCCACCACTCCTCCAAATTAATGCCGGACCACTTAATTTCAAGCATGGCCAGCACGCAGAGTGTCAAAGTGATGACCAGGAGGTATGTGAGGAAGGTGACATTTAAAGACTGGACAATAAATTGACCGGAGAAGAGCGACAATGCAGGGAGGAAGCAGTAAACAATTAGAAACAAGGAGGTAAACGGATAGATACCAACATTAAGGTAAGCAACTCTTTGTAGAAGCTTCATCTTAGGACTAGCCAGCAAAGCATTATTACGTGAAAAGAAGATCTCAACTGACCCAGTGGCCCATCGAAGGACTTGGTGAAGCCTATCAGTCAGATTGATAGGAGCAGTGCCACGGAAAGCATCCCTCTTAGTGACACAATATATAGATCTCCAGCCCCGATTGTGCATCCTATACCCTGTCACCACATCTTCAGTCACTGACCCATAAATCCATCCAACCCGATTGCCCCACTCAGTTTTGTCTTCATACCAACATGAGATGACACTAATTGCCTCAGCAACAGTTGATGCATCAAGGAGTTCTCTAGGAATTGTCAGAGCACCAGGCGGTCGTCCATTCTTTACAGCAGGGTGATCTGCAAGTGGTCTGCCTTGGAATTCTGCCACTGGGATAGAGTCGATCAGGAAACTTGAGTTACCAAACCTTTTAGAGAAGAGAGAAGGATTCATTTCCTCATCATCAGAATCACCCATCCTAAGTGCTCTGTGCTCCTCTGGTGCAGAATTAACAGATGCACTTTTCTTACGACGAGCAAAACAACAGCTGCAGCAACCAGAGTGATCTTTTGATCGAGGTGGGTCAAAGCCATAAAGTGCAGTCCTACGAAAGAGGCATCCAGTGCCAACATAAACTGGACCCTGCAGCCCATCTAGAGCACGCATGTTCACATCAAAGAAAACAGTATTGTGATTTGCATAGCGATCAGATGGGTCTATTCCCTCAAACCTTTGAGGAAACTGAACATAACAAATACGGTCTCCACCACGGTCCATCATGAAACACATGCCTTCTCTTATTGCCTGTGAGTTGTAGATGTAGTGATCACAGTCAAGATTCAGAATGAAGGGCCCATTGGACATGATGGCTGAGGCTCGAACCAATGCATTCATGGCCCCAGCCTTCTTATTATGATCATATCCTGGCCGCTTTTCACGAGAAACATAGACAAGCATGGGCAGCCGAATGTCAACCTCTGTAAAATCAAGTGGACTGTTGTCAATAGTTCCATTTAGAGGTTCATCACTTGGGGTTTCAACATTACCTGCAGTTCACATAGTCAAAAAAGATCTTGTTACTTAATGAGTCATCAATACAAAGGAGTAAAAGGTACTAGGTCACACAGTTTCTCTCTGAAAGCAAACAACAAAAGTAAGAACCTTAGAAGAAAACTGGCAAGAATGCTAATAGGAGGGGGCCTTGTTGCATGCCAAAGTGCAACCAGATTGCTCTAAAGAACTCTTTAGGAATTGAATGACTATACTTGAGCCAGAACAAACACAATGGTGGACAACAAAACTGTAGCTGATTTTGGATCATTATTTCTATATGAATTGTAACAATTGAAACTAAATGAACAAAATGACAACACCAGGTGCATGACAAAGTGTAAAACAAAGCACTGGAAGACTCCCAAGTGCCCACTAAGACAATGAATATAGTAGGGGGAAGTAAAGTTCCAAGAAATTCCATTTAAAGCAGGAAAGACCTAATTCATGTTGAAATGAAAAGAGGGACATCAGGAAGGAAAGAAATTCATACCAAATGATCCAAACTTTCAGGTAGAAAATGATAAATTTATTAGAGCCCATAACATATACCTGTATGATTCCGGCATGGTCACCTTTAGAGTGTTCGGATGCAGAAACCATCCAAGTGCCTGGCCAGTGAGTCCCATCTGCCATCCATGTTGCTTTAGAGACCTTCAAAGGTTCTAATGGTTCATCCTCAACAGTCTGTCTCCGAAGCTTCAAGGCCTTGATTTCTTCTCGAGCATTATAAGCATCAGAGCGACGACGAATTGAATCAGGAAGACCATTGATTCGAACCTTGAATTCATCATACTCACGCTTAACCCTTCTCCGATCCTTGACAAAATCTGGGCGCACTTTATTCTTGAATGGGTCTTTTTTCAGGCTGAAGTAAGATTCTGGATTTCTTGGTTCAATATCATGTTTTCGACAGAATGGTACCCACAAGTTCGCGAAACTTGCAGCTTCTGCCATGGCCTCAAACGTCAGGAGGGCACCTCCATCATCAGAAACATAGCAGGAAAGCTTTTCAACAGGGTAATCAGAAGCAAGAATAGACAGAATAGTGTTAGCAGTAACAAGTGGAGGTTCTTTTTCTGGATCAGCAGTGGAAACAAATATATCTACCCCCGGAAGATCAGATTTCCCAGTTGGATTGGTTGGACTGGGTGTTTCAAACTTGTCTTTTAAAACATTAAGATCAGTAGCACGATTAACAGGGCAGAATTTTGGAAGCTGGTCAAGTAACCAAGAGAAGGCGAACCAAATCTCACAGATGATTGACATCAACCACAGCCATCTAGCATCCTCGTTGGGGTGGCTGATCCTCCACGCCAAAAATAGTCCAAGAACAGCCATACGGACAAAAATTAAGAGTCTGCAGGATGTAGAATTACAAAAGATGCTTGTCAGCCTTTTATACAACTTTCAATTCAAATTTACAAAGTTTTACTGTCTAATAGTAACGATGTGACAGCATATTAGAGGATTGTGTAACTAAGAAGTATATGAGAAAAGGAAAATAAAGTTTGTTGATCTGCTGAGTACGAATTCCCACAAAAGAAATGGACGTTATCACAATCTTCAATTGAAGAAAACCTGCGATTACCAGTCCCGCCAACATCAAGACATGTATAGGAAAATGTTAATATCATATATCCAGAATACCGCTTTGGAGGTAGCAGAGCCTCATTGAAGACATAAACCACAATTGAATCGGAAACAGATTGGCCCACAGGAGCATTGGTAAGCTTTTTTATGCCATATATAAACATACATTTGGATTATGAAGCATAATAGACCACATAAACTATGACATCAAGAAGTATGCTCAGCTAAGAGTGACGTTTCGACTGTTTTTCTAGATATTACCATCTGCCAGAATTCTACATCTTTCTTATAATTACATTCTTTAACTAAACTACTAAATTATTCATTCACATACATTCAAAAATATATTTAACATAGGACAATGGAATTATGTGAGTGCATTCACACAAAATATGGAAACGCAACACACATACGACACATTGAAGCAAAACTATTTTTACCTATATGGGCTGAGTATTGCAGCTGGTATCTTCAATTTGCGGGTGAGTGGCCTCCATGGCTTGTTCAGAAGTTCTGGAGGCTCACTTGATTCATCATTTTTGTCATCTGCGAATCCTCCGTCTTTTGGCCATATGGCATTACCATATCCATATGTCCCCTTGGTCTCGAACAACCATCGGTTATGATCGAAATCCACCCCTGTTTGGCTCCTCATCAGGCCAGACTGGCTCCGCACTATTGCTGACCTGTTGGCTGATTTCATCAATGACAACCTCCTTTCCATCTTTGACATCCCAACATTAGATGGCAGAGGCAACGGCTGACCAGGCTCCACAGAGTTTACAGACAAATCTGTATTCTTGTAAGGCTCTTTACAACCAGGACAGATACCATCACCAGTCTTCACAGAATCAATGAAGCAATCCCGGCATATCTTGAAATCACATTCACATGGGAGAATATCTTCACCCCTCTCATCACTCATGACTTTTCCATCGCAACCCTGTATAGCACATGATGACCCTTTTGCACCAGCCATCTGGGGATGGTTAGTCTCAGACTCAATCACCTTGTCCATCAAGTGTGCACGTGTAACACTGTTATATCCACCAGTAAACAAAGAACTCGATACATACTGCTCCTCAACCCTCTGTGAAATCGGAGGATCCACCCTCATTGACATAGAAGAATCCATTGGTTGATTATCAGGTGTGGGTGGTATATGCACGGTATATTCCGAGAATTCAACACCACTTATCTCACTATCAAGACTTTCCCTTGACAAGTTAACATATCGACCTGATGATGTTCTCCTTGTAAAGGTCACAGTTGGAGGGACTGAACCCCTCCCAGGTTGTGAATCAGAAGATCTGAAGGATCTTCCTGCCATTCTACCAATATGTGCAACAGAAAACTATATACTTGTCACCAGAACCTGAAACTCATCAGAGAGCAAAAAACATGAAAACAGAAAGTTTAGTAGCTAAGCAAGGAAACAGAAACATGATACATCTTTCAACAAAAGTTCAAATTTAAATTCAAAAGTCCTCTCTTCCTCTACAGTACTTTTTCATCCTGGAAAATGCTCGGATTACATTTCAACATTTTTAAGCATCCAATACAAAATTTTCTTCAACCTATCTTATTTAAGTCAAATCCAGCATCCAGAGAGTCTTATTAGAGTGAAACTCTATACATCTTAGGGATAGATCAAAACACTTTCTCTTTCTACAAAGTAAGTCACTTTCTCTTTTTTCTGAAAAAGCAAAAAGGAGCTGCTTTTCAGGCCAAATTCAAATATTTTACCAAGAAAATAATATTTATAAAACAGCCTAAAGTCTTAACTAACGAAAACTACAAAAAATATTACCTATAATCTGCAAAAACTGGATAAACAGAGATGAAGATCAAGAATATCACACACCATTTCCCCCTAACGATCTCAACCTTCTTAGAACAACACAACAGAGCCCGAAAACCAAGAAGATATGCAGATCAAACAGACGTCCCAAAGACTTCTTCAGACCAATATATTAGCACTTCAAAACGTGTGAACAAAAGGCATATTCCAAATGTACAAGAAACAGGAAAGAGATATATATCACATCATCTCTACTACTTAGTCTCCCACTATTTAAAAACGAAGAGGAGGGCTGTGCATATAAAACAAAGAAACGGCCTCCCCAAGACGTGTAAGAAACTTTCAAATACAAATACTTTAATGATATAATTTATACCTACGACACAGACACATACATGGTATGCAAATATTACAAATTACAACTGTAACAATGCTACTGTGACCTGGTCCCTAATTGTTTTTCAATGAACAGTTTTCTTCCTTAATGCTAAATTATCATTAATTTAAAGTCTCTCTCTCTCTCTCTCTCCCCCCCACCCACAATTTTTCAAACTGGACTTTTGGCATAAGTCTTAACGACTCAAATACCAAATCAAAGACTTGGTAGCAAGGAAAAACTAGTAAATAGTCACAAATCACATTCAAATGGCAGTAAAATTGGCTAAATCTCTCACCTTCACGAAATCACAGATGAAAGCTTTGATCTTTATATAACATATAAAATAATAAAGTTTTCATTCCTTAACAGCGAGCTATATACACATTGGCAAATACAGAGTACGGCACAAAAGCATCTGGTGACTTTACCGAAAAAGACTAGCACACTAACACATATCGATATGAAAAAATGGGGAGAGAAAGAACAATAAGAAGAGATCTGAGTATCTTATAATATATATACCTTGAGAAATCAATAATAAAGGGAAATGACTAGCTTATGTAGTACATTGAAAAGAACTTTTTTTGAGGCGCTTGTTTTGGTGCTGATCTGAGTAGAGACTTCAAAAATAAAGGTGGGTTTTTTTTCCTTTTTTCTTTTCTTGATTCAAAAAAACGGTGAAATCTGCTGCTGGCTGCTGATGGATGTTTACTGTGTTGAAGTATGAAGAAATGAACTATTCTTTTGCCCTTTTTGCTTCTTTCTTGTAATGTAGTAAAAATGCTTACTGATGGAGAGGGAGAGGAAGTGACGGGCAGGACGGCGAAGATTGTGGGCAAGGACAAAAGAGGTAATCGCATTTCGGGGATTTAGGGGGGCGCCTTTGCACGCGGTGAAGGGGGTTGGATCCTGTGATGGAAGCCCATACAAGACTCGGTGCACCTCTATTTTCATAATTTACATTTGTATAAGAGTGATGGACAGTAGAAGTCAATAAAACATGATGAATTTATTGAATCAGATATTGCATACAATTTATAGGTCATTTAGGGATTAGAGCGATTTTGTGCTCAAGATACTTTTAATTTTATACTCTCTTCGTCCAAAAACATAGCTCTTTTAATTCAACTATTTAATTTAACTATTTTTCTTCGTTCAGTTAAAAATAATTTAGTAACTCTTTTCAAATTTAAGTAAATAACACAAAATAATAACATATACTGTTAACATTTGAAAGTTTAGTAAAAATTATAAAAAACTCAATATGGTGAGTTAGTCAAAACAATTAAAGAATTTCAATTTGTTTATAGTGAATTGAATATTCTTTTTCGGCTAAAATACTTATACTCCTTTGAATTATATCATGATCGCAAATACTCTTATAAACTAATAAATATAATACTTACCTCCTAAACTATAAATATAACACTTGCCCCAAATTAAATGTTTCAACAAAATTATCGTTGCACCATATTGACTTTATATAGTTGTTAATATTGTTTTGAGTATTTTTCACCATAAATTTAATTTTAAATTTTTTGTTTTGAAAAAAAATATTTATTATTATAATATAGGAAAAGTAATTAAAATTTTTAAAACCTAAAGTAATAAATACAATAAAAATTACATAAAAAATGTTAAACATGAAAAGATATTTTGATAATTTGAATTCAAAATAAAGTTATTAACTATTTAATCTAAATGAATTTTGACTTTTTGGATAAAAATGAATATGTATATCTCCATTGATATTTAATATATTCCTTTTTTATAGGATAGACGAGGGTATAATACATCTACCAATGTGATTTCTTGTGAAATTATAAGAAATTTATGCGATACAAAGGAAGAATGGAATGACTAAATCTCAGTAAATTCATCAATATTCCAATGGGGTAATTCAAGTTGTAAAGTTGAGCACTTGAGCCTTTAAAACTCTATAATTATGATATTAGGTTCAAGTTTCACTTGCAATGTGTGTATTAGTTTAATTGCAAATTAATTTGTTATGCACATTTTAATATATATTTCATTTATTGCAGAGTTAGTTATTCATCAATATTTGATGTAATGATGTTTTTATTTAAAACAAGTACTCTCATCAAACGAATTGAAAAATCATATAAGAAAAGAAATATTATTTCGGCCAACATAGGAGGTCCCATTAGTATTATTGAACAGTCACTTTGACTTTTTGATAAAAAATATTGATAATAATGAATAACATACAAATATAGTGATAAAGGGTTAATAACAACTAAATTATCAAAAAAATCAACATAATTAAAGATTAATTACATTAACTCTACACTCTGATCAGTTTTTTTTTTTAAAAATAAATAAATCCTGAAACATGAAAAATGAGGAAGGAGCTAGATTCAAATTTATAACCTTATCTATAAAAGTGAGATCAATACTACTCATCTTAATGAATGATCCTAAGTCACTTTAATTAATTGAATATTCAAATGTGCATAGGAGAGGTATCAAGACAAATCATTCTTATGTTAAAAGCCTTGGTGGAGCTTTAATGCAAGGCATGATTGAAACGAATAAACAAACATATAAATATAAGTATGAGATTTTGACTCACATCACAAAACGTGTAAGTATTGATAGCACTCTATATTATTATAAATATTGTTACTCCAATATTCATTGTATTGAATTTGTAGTTGATATATTGAGTTATTAATCCTTTCACTGAAAAAATAATATATAGATTTTTCATTAAAGATACTACAAGATGTACATGGGATTATCTTATTATTATGTTGCGAATAATATAAAGTTTCATATTTGAATGAATTGAGAATGGCTAATTATCGCATATCAAATAATTATATTGTGTTGAGAGAGACAAAGGGTTTTTTTTTTTTCAAAAAAAAAAAAGGGAATAGAGTAATTTAACATAGTTTATGAGCAAAAGATACCGCAAGATGCACTTGCTATGTTTATGGGATTGCCCTATTCTTTTTAGGATAAAACGAACACAAAGTCTCATAACTGAAAATTTTCAGAAAGACTAATTTTATTATACCAAATAATCATATCGATAAATAGGGACAAGGTAAAAAAAAAAAAAAGAGTACAATAATGTAATTTGGTTTAGATTTTTGATAAAGACTGATTTTATCATACCAGATAGTCATATTGGGTAAAGAGGTATAAGGTTAAAGAAAAAGAATATATTAAAATGCAATATAGTTTAGATTTTTTACTAAAGATATTACTAGATGCACTTGATATGTTTATCTGATGGTCTTATTCTTTTTAGTTGAAAAGAATGTCATAATTGAATAAAGTGAAGAAGCCAAGCCCTATGTTTGGTGTTATTTCCAATAGTTTCTGGAAGATTGTATTCTCAGCATGAGTTCCAAAATGCAGAGAATGAAAGTGTGTTTGGTAATTTTATTGAAAAAATAATAGGATATTTTGAGAGATTTTTTTAAATTTAGATATTTTGTCAATATTATTTTGTTGTAGTTAGTTGGAGATATTTTTAATTATAGATGTTTTATTAATATTGTTTTGTTATAATTAATGAGAGTATAATAGAATATGTAATTATTTAAATATTATAATAAATGATTGATATTTAAGAAGAATAAATATACAATTATCAAAAAACACAAGTAGCAAACATGTTTTCATATCCGATGAAGGAAAATACAAAAATGAAAATGAATCCAAACATAGCTCTGTACCAAATAATCATATTTGACAAAAAAGGACTAAGTTAAAAAAAAAATGTAAGTTAAAAAAAAAATGTATACAAATGGTAATGTAATCCCTAATTAGTTAAATTGGGAAGACATTTAATATATACAAATATACTATGAATTTTTATTAAAAATTTAAATTAAAAAATCAACCAAAAAAATATAGAACGAATAATATACCTATTTGTAAACATATGAATAAAATACAAATATAAAAGATATAATATTATAATATAGTTCACATTTTTCTTTTAAATTTGGAAAAAATATAAAATTATAATTTAACAAATTGACACATTACAAATGCATATCAATTATATAAAATATTTTCTTAAATATACATTTGAAATGAATTGTATATATTTTATTTATATTTATAAAATAAAATACAAGATAAAATATCAAAATAGATGATCCAAAGTGAATTTTCTCATACCAAATATTTTGTTGGGTAAAGAGAAACTAGGTTAAATATATATATATATATATATATATATATAGCAATGTAATAGAATTTAGATTATTGACCAAAGAAACTGCAAGATGCAATTTTTTTTTTTTTTTTGAGAGTATAGGAGCTGGTTTCACAAATTCCCAAACAAAATGATTAGAATAATGATTAATTAGATTATGGGTGCAATGTGTTTATTGTTTGGTTGCAAAATCCACTTGTTGTATTTATGAGGTTTGTTCTTTTAGGTTGGAAAGAATATAAAGTCTCTTAATTGAACAAATTGGAAACCACAAATTTTCTCATGGCAAATAAGCATATTGGTGTAAAGAGGGAGTAGGCTACAAAAAAGAATATAGTAATGTAATATACTTTAGATTTTTTACTAAACCTACTACAAGATGCACTTTCTATGTTTATAGGATTCCCTTAAATTCTTTTATAGGTTGAAAAAAATATAAAGTCTCACAATTGAACAGATTGAAAAAAGGCTAATTTTTTCATAACAAACCAATCATATTATGCGTTTTATAATTTGGTTTAAAGCATATAATTTGTGGTTCTCATTTTTAACAAATTCTATATTGATGTAACTTTGTTCATATTGTGAGATTATTTTATTTGATTCATTGAAAATAAAAATTAAAAGAAAAAAACCCTCCAAATGTGATGAACATGGAGTTGCTTTTGGGAACAAATGAGACCTTATTTAAACGATCAAAATTGATATTTTGAGACTTTATTAGTATGATATTTTCAATTCAAATTCTACTAAATGTATATGTATGTGTATTTGTCTCACTCTGTATTGATGTAAGTAATTATTCTTCACAATTAATTGATTAATGATAGTTGTATTGAATTAGTTATTGATGTCTTGATATAATAATATAGTTAACCACTTCACTTAAAAGAAATAAAAAATTAGCTTTTTCGATACTTACATATGAATTTGCAATGTATTTTTACCTAGTCTTAAGATGACATATAATTATATCGAATATATATATGGGCAATTGATAATTTTTTATTTTTTTTGAAAATAATCATTCTATTACTAATTCATTCCCGCATACCAAATTCTCACTTCAGTAGTTGAATCAGTAGCCCATAATCTGATTAATTTCACAAATAAGTGATTAATTTTATAAGTTAAATTGAAGGTTTTTGGGTTTCAAATATTAGAGTTCAAAAACACTAACGATCACCAGGGCCTCGTACTAAGATGGGCCTAGCTGGGTGGGTCCAATAATAATCAACTTGGTTACTGGTTTTAGTGGTTACATCATCCCCACTTTCAAGAGATGTAGAGAATTATAGCTCCCCATTCTGTGTAGCCGTTGCAATGAGGCCCAAGGAAGTATGTATGGGGGCCCCCATGTAACGGATACATTTACAGAACCAAATACCACTGACACATATAGCAATAAGTATTCTATCCTATTTCTACATCATCATCATTATAAGCATCAATACTTCCTTCTACTCCGGCTGCTGTGATGCTGTCAAATATTTTTTCTTTTTCAAATTGGATATTGTAATAAATGCATTTAATTCATGTTAAATATATATTTTAAAAAATATTTTATATATTTAATATATATTTATAAAGTATAATAAGAAATGTAATATTAAATTAAAATAAAATATTTGATATAGCAAAATATAATTTTGCCAACTCAGTATTTATATAATTTTCAAGAGTTTTGGGTTTCGGTATTGACTATTTGTCCAAAATTTTATATATAAGGTCTTTGTTCAGATGTCATAAAAAAAATGTAGGTATGTAGCTTGTTCTATATTGATGTGAATATTTACATCATTATTGGTGGTTGTATTGATTTATTTATTGACATTTGAATGTAAGTGATTGTTTAATTAATATATATATGTATGTGTGTGTGCATTTTTCAAGTACTATGGCAGCATATTTTAAATCCTAAAACTGGGGGAAATAATAAGCATTGAAAATTAAAATTCCATAGTTAAAGAGGTTTTGGGCTGAATTTTTTTTTATAGGGGTATTTATTTTATTTTATTTTAGTTGATTATAAATTATTGATGATTATTAAAGATTAATTTTTGTTCATTGTTAAAGTTCTTAATAATTGATATATTTAATATAATAACGTAGACAACTAATTAACTCTAAAAATAAAAAAAAAGGAAGAAAAAGAAGGTTCAAGACCCAACCGAGCGCATTTTTAGAGTCCATTTGTAGTGAGAAAAGGAAGTGACGAGAACACCCCCCTCGTGGAAAAACAGTCCATTAGTTGGATGTGTTGACGTTGCATTCCAATTCTGATTATTTATTGATTTTTTCCAATAAATATTTAAAATTAGGTTTTGCTAGGGAATTCTTTAAAATCTTTCCTGTACATTTTCCATCTTCAAATCTTCTACATTTAGATACCAATATTTATCTTAAAATAATTCCTAAAATCGTCAGAGATTAAAGTAAGCATCTAAAAAATAAAGATTTGATAAGATAATACTGCCAAAAATAAAAATAAAAAAACCACCCCAACCTATACAAATCCCAAAAACTGCAAAGTGCAACCTCGACGATCGGTAGAGTCATACTTAATTTATGAAACTCATAAACTCAAATTTTGAGTCTGGCCAACAAATAAACAAAACCACCATCTTCTAATTATTATTATTATTATTGTAAGGGAATATTTTCAAAATTAAGCGACTGCATTACTGAGTCATTAAAATGTGGTATAGAACTACTAGACCTTTGTTACTTGATGAAAATAAGGGTTATAATTTGTAAGGAGTAATTATTATATATAGCTTTGGATGGTAGAATGTAAGAATACCGGATACAAATATAACACTCACAATATAGAAATGGATAAAATAATTTTTGACAAATATAGAATATGATAGGTTTAGAATATGGTACATATATATACTTATATTAATATACATGTGAATACAAAAAAGATATATTTTTATAAATATGTTGTAGTAATATTTTCTATTTATTTGACAAATTTTCTAGGATAACATCACACTTTGTTAAAATTACAAATGTTGGCCAACTCACAATATATCCTCTCAAATCATTTTACGGATAAATATACTTTACCCCATGTACTATTAATTTTGTATCAGCAAGTATCTATTTCTACTAATAAAACCTTCAAATTCTCCCTAAACCAATAAAAATTACATTGGTGGATCAAAATACCATTGAGTTAAGTAAAATGTTAAATTCACTTTGCTCCACTATTATAAACTGTATAGTACTTCGCCCCCTCTATAATTAAATATTAATCAATTTGATCCAAAATTTTATTCAACACTAATTTTTTTAAATAAAGTAATCTCTAATTAAATCTAAAATAATTAAATAGTCAAATACGTTTTTAATATTATAGAGAAGATACAATAAATTTAAAAAAACTATATCACATAAATTTCTATTAATATCATTTTAGATATATAGTTTTAATAAGTAATTATTAAATTTAGAGTCAATTAAATTGATATTACTTAAGGGTGTAAATAATTCTATTATGTAAGTTGTGCATGTGTAACTCAAATATATTAACGAATCTAATTTTAATGTGTAGTTATTTAAATATGAAAAGGAAATGAAAATTAGAAAATAAAAAATAAAAAAATCTTTTAAAGTATATTAATGTAATTTAAAACTTTCTAGTGAAAAAAATAAAAATAAAAGTCTAAGAGATGCTTTCTAAAACAATATATATAAGATGAGAATAATATTAATTTATGTGAGATATTTTTTTAATTTTAATATGTATTTTCTATATTATTAAAATCATGTTGTTATTATTGAATTTAAATTTAATTAAAGATTAATTTATTTAATAAAATTAGTGTTAAATAAAACTTGAAATCAAATTAATTGACATTTGACAAATAAATTATTATATATTAAAATTAAATTAGTTAATATATTTGACCTACACATGTGCACCTTATATAATAAAGATATTTATATCATTAAATAATATCAATTAATTTGACCCAAAATTTTAATATTTACTTATTAAAGCAATATATAAATGATAGTAATATAAATCTATGGGATATATTTAAAAAATAATAATATCTCTTCCCTACACTAAATTTATATTTGCTATTTATTTATTTTAAATTTAATTATAGGTTTATTTATTTAATAAAACTAGAGTTAACTAAAATATAGGATTAAATTAATTGATATTTAATTTTAGAAAGAGCAAAATATAAGATTTAATATTTTATTTAGTTCAAGGATATTTTTCTCCATCAATATATTTTTATTGGTTTAAGGGGGTATTTGAAGGTTTTATTAGTACAGGAGGGTATTTGATGCAAAATCAATAGTATAACAACGTAAAGTATATTTAACCCATCATTTTATAGCTCCATTAGCTTAATTTATAAAAATGCAACAATTAAAAAAAATAAACAAATGGGTATATGGCATTTAACTCCTCAAATTTGACCACTTTAATGCATTACCCTCAAAAATAAATTTTAAATATTTTATCTCCTCAATTTATATTTAATATAGTATTTTATCTCAAAATGTCAATCTCAAATCAAATTTTCATCAAAATATTTTTCGTTAACTGCCGTCACCCATTTTTTATTTGTCTTTCCACACAAAAGTAATCAAAGTGGAAAATTATTTATTATTATTATTATTATATAATTCACCTTTTTTGTATTTTTTTTGTGCACCCAATTAATGAGAAAACAATATTATGAAATTTTAAAAACACATATATAAGCAATGCCTTCACTACACTAATTGCAACATGTTATCGCACAGTAGCTGTATATAGTAATTACTCATTCAATGATTATTTGTGGTTGCACTACAAATCACTACATGTTTGTTTCTTGGGTGCATGCTTTAGCAATCACAATTATATTGGACATGATTTTTTATTGAAATTTTATTTTATTATACTAATTATCGCTACGTATTTATTTTAATTGATGCATTACAATATATTAATTGATGCAATAAAATTTATAATAGAGGATACAATATATAATTTTTTAGACATGAAGAATTCAAAGTTAGTGATTGGGAAGGATTCTGGCCGCACTGTTTCTGTTGGAAGACCTTCGATTTTGCATGAGGTTCTATTACTTGCATGGATATGCATAAAAGATCAGTTCAGTGACAAGAAGAGCGACTCAATGTCATTGCAATAATAAGTTCTGGAGATACTCTCATGTGCAATGTATCTTGAATCATGACCTGGTGAAATTTTGTCATACGGGATTTTAGTAAATTTGATCTCAATAAAATACTCAAGTTTGGGGAAAATTTAGAAAAAATGTGTGAAGTCGAGAGTCTGCGTATGATCTGCAACACAACAAGATGATTATGGGAGTCCAGAGTATTATTAGGGTTATGAGAGCTCAAATTTATACTAAAGTTGTAAAGAAGAGATTTCATCTCTATCTTGTAAACGAAACAATATCAGTCGGTAATGATCTTAAGTCTACATCTTATGATAGCTTGAAATTAAGTTCCCAGAAAAACTTTTACGGCTTGTATTACAATCATACTATATCCATAGTAAAAGGATAAAGATATCAACTATAATTTGATTCTTCCATCTTTTCACTTTTACTTAAATTACTATCACTTTCTCTTATTTTTGGGCGAGAAAAAGTTCACATCAAACAAATTTAATGGTTATGATACAAAAGAATATTCTAGCTAGGTTTTAACCTTTTGTATTTTCTTCCCACAGTTTGGATGTACATGTTGATTTCAAAAGGGAGCATTTAATTTGAACATATCCATTCTCTTCTTTAATCCATACAGAGTTAGTATAAATAGGGGTGCTCACTAGAGAATAGTGCAAAAACTTAAAAGGACAAGAAAGAGTTGGGACAGCCATGAAAACTAAATACTTCTTTGGATTGGTGCTGCTCTTGGTCTTTGCTTTGATCGCTCGTAATTTTTCTTTACACCCTTGTTTTCTCCTTCCTCAATCAAGATTTTCTTGTGAATTAATTGTATATGTGGCTGTGATTTTGCAGAGGAGGCCATGGCCAGGACATGTGAATCACCAAGTTTTAATTTTAAAGGCCCGTGTTTGATTGATCACAACTGCAAGCTGGTTTGTATGAACGAAGGCTTCACCGACGGCGACTGTGAAGGTTTCCGCCGTCGCTGTTTCTGTAGGAAACCCTGTGATTAATGATGAAGCTCATGCACTTTTATTTTGAATCTCGCAACTAAAGTGTTGTGCAGACGTCTTCATATATAAATAAATAATTTTGTGTACTATATATATATTTTGTGAATCTACTTAGCTATGAATTGGAGCTAAGGCATCGGTTTCTGATAAATTTTACGTTTTATTTAGATTTATAATTTTAATTAGAAAAAAAGGGCAAAAAAATTCACTAGAAAACTAGCTGAATACCAACAAAGTACATTAATGAAGATAAGACAACTTAATTACCAACTTGTAATTTATTAGGAGACTGGTGAAGATATTGACAATTTAATAACCAACTTTTAATTTATTAGGAGTTAATCACACCAATAAGTATTACAAATAATATCCAACAAATAGCAAAATGATGCGCGGAGAATTATGTGGTTAACCAAATTTGTTTATATTCACGAGAGTTTTTATTTTTTTATTATAAATTCGTCTATAATAGTATAAGAGACACATTTGAGTTTAATATCCAAAATCAAGAAAAGAAATTTCTTATACAACAACTCTCAAAGCTACAAAAAAAACTCTCCTAACCCTTGCCTGAAGAGAAAAAATCCACAAGTGTTTCCCACACCCCTCACGATTTCTCTCACAAATTGTTCTCTTATATAGTGTCTATACTTGCTGTCTACGAGTGACTCCCTCACTTTCTCTCTTGGGTGCCCTGTTGGTCGCATTTTCTCTGCATTGTGCTTCTTCAAAAGAATTGAATGACCTCTATATATAGAAGTTAATCAAGCAGGTAGCTCACAAGAAAAGCTTCAAAACTAAGTAGTTTACAAACTGTTAGAAAGCATCTAAGTGACCTCTTCTCGTCTATTAAAATTTACTTCACCATTAAGTAATCAAATTTGGGCCACAAAATTCAAAACACGTAATTCAATAAATCTCCGCAAGTTAATTTCATTCGTTGTAAACCAAATATCAAAATTCCATTGGCCTTTATTCAACTCATGCACATGCATAAAGTCTTAATTTCACTTGATTCAGTCAACTAATCTCTTGCACTCTGAAAGCCTTTTGGCACGTTCCACTTCCAATTATCATTTGAGGTCACCAAATAAGTACCAATTTCCATACTTCTCTTCTTTTCATTAGAACCAATCTACCAAATGTGACTTTTAGAACTCCACCTTCAACTGAATACTCACAACTTTTAGAATCCACATATCGAGAAGAAGTATCCATATATGATTGTGAGAATATTTCCACAACATTTCTCTATCACCACATCATAACTACAACCTTTTATATCTATTTGTTTTCTCTCTTTTCTCTTCAACGCCCTTATCAAGTCTGTTGAATCAAGAGATTCTACCCTTATTTGCCCAATGAAATTTCCTTTACTATTAAATTATTGCCTTGAATGGAATTTCTGACATCTATCCTAATAAATCAAATTTTAATTTTCAGCCTCAACCAAATATCTATGATATAACTTGTTGGGCACAATGAAAGCAAATGAGACTCGATATTTAATTTATTAGAAGTCACCAATTCACACGAATAATTTGATGACAAAAAAATATTCAACAAATAGAAAATAACTCAAAGAGAATTATGTAGTTTGACAAATCTACCCACGTCCACGAAAGTTTCAATTATTCCACAATGAGAGAATTTTACATCTACAAGATACATACTTGAATTTAACAATCAAACTCAAGAAAAGCAATTTCTTGTACAATCAAGCTACCAAGAACATTCTTACAACCCCTATCTCAAAAGAAAAACCGGCAAGTGTTTTCCACACCCCTCACAATTTGCCTCTTACAAATTACTATATCACATAATTTCTATACTTGGTCTTATAAGTGACTCCCTTATTCCCCCTCTTGGGTGTTCTGTTGGCCACATTTTCTCTGCTATATGCTTCTTTAAATGAATCGAATTGTCTTTGTTTATAAAAGTTAATCAAGCAAGTAGTTTAGAAGAAGCTTACGCATCAGCTAAATAGAAATAAGTAGCTTACAAGTTGCTTGCAAAGCATGTATGTGGCTATTTTCGTCCACTAAAATTGTTGGGTTCGCTATAATCGTAGGGGTATACGCAGCGAAAAATTAAATTTTTTATTAAACATAAATTTAACCCATTTGATTCGAAAGCGATTTTAACAATCGCGCTTATTCAAGTGAATATATAAATAAATATAAAATCGAATTATATCTTTCGTGCACTCCGGTTGTTGTAGGGAATGAAGCAATCAATTACTTATCCTAAACTATCAGAACTCGTAGGGATTCAAGTGTCTCCCATCTATCAGATCCACGATGCAGAAGAGCAATACCAATCAAAAGGATTCACTAGTATCCTTTTAATTGTTTACTAATCTAAAATCGGAGTATATTTTCAAAAACAATAAAGATTGATTGTTTAAGTTATTGAAACAACAATATGAAGATAATAACAAGAAACTGATTTTTTTTTCTTTATTTTCTTTTCTTTTCTTGGAGAGTAAAAATAGAAGACTTTAAACAAAATATTTTTTGCTTAAATTTTTGAATTGATTATGTAATTTTCATCCCTTATATATATAGGGCTGAAAATTTTAATCATTTTCCAACTCTTGAAAAGTTTTTCAATTTTGAACTACTTTAAAACCTTATTTTGAAAGGATTTTAAATATTCCAAGAACTCTTCTCTTTTCTCTCTCCTATTGTATGTAAACTAATTTGAAACTACATTAATCATCAAAATTATCTACATACATTGTTGATATTAATTTGAACTTTTCAAATAATATCAAGATAGATATATATCATATATATATATATATATTATAATTATATTTATACATAAATTAAATCTTAGTGGCCTATTTTATCCCATAAAATTGGTCACTATATTTATTTATCTATAAATATGTTAATTAAATAGATCATATTTATTTAATTTATTTTCTTCATAATTTAGTGGGCTTCTTAAGTGATCCACATTTATTTTGGGTTTGGACTCAAAAATTCTCAAATCAATTCAATTGATTCAATTCCAATTTAATCAATCTAATTGATTAATTTAATTTACTTTAATTGGGCTTCCTAATCAAATTAGGTTCAATTAAATAATTCAATTACTTAATTGAATAATTTAATTTAATCATTAAATTAAATAGAACTTTTAATTAATTAATTGATTATTATTAATTAATTAATTTACAACCATTGGATAAAATTTAAAATTAGAAATGTTACTTTCCATAAAGATGTATGACCCTCTTAGGTTCACTACTAAATTAGTAGTGGGTTTGCAACATTTGCAACTTATGAATAACAATTATTTTAATTAATTAATTCAATTAATTAATCTGTTTGGAATCAACTCCTTAATTCCAAGAGTCTCACTATCCATGAAAACACCTAACAAGTAATCATGACAAACTAGTCTTAAGTGAAATAGCGAGTAAATCTATTTCAGTTGCGAGTACCATACACATACGGTCCTTTCGACAGCTAATCTCCTGATTGAATTTAAGGTATGAATTATAAGTCGAAACCCTAAATGATTCAATAATTGTGATCCCATTTCAAGTTCTAATAATTTTTGATGAATCACAATTCATATTGTCTTGACCAAAGTCTTTGAATCACAAACTATGAAAATACAGAAGATTCTCTTGTTTAAAAAGACAAGTGTCGAATTCTATGTTGGCCACTGACAAATCTCCATGCACCCCAGTGCAACACCCAACATACCCCATTTGTGATTGTCAAGCAATCAGAAGATATATCAAAGTGCTGCAGGATGCACACAAGGCTACCATCGTGCCTCAAGTTTGAGAGCTAGTCGTGTATTATCGCAACACAAAAATTCTTATTTCGATGGGCAAATCCTCCAACTAAAATTTTTTTTACAGGCCATATTCGGTGTACTTGTTCCCTAAGAAGCACCCACATACATGTACTTACGTCTCTACGCTAATGCCAATGGAATGTGACATGCTCGTCTCACGAGTATGCATTATATATATGAGTCTTTCTGAACTATTTGATGTCCCATTTCAAAAAGCTCTCGATTCTAAACTTATTTAAGACCAAAACCTTAGAGGTATGTTCCATGATCGCCATCATATGCGCGACTATGCTCCGTAGTTAAATTTGGTTTAAAAACTTTATCTAATATGCAAAAATAAAAAATGTAAGGCATAAGATAAAAAAAATATCTTTTTATTAATATAATTTCCAATAATATTATTTTTACAAAAGAAAAAGAGTATAATACACTCAATTTAATTGATGCGTTCGTCATCCTACTCTAACAAAAATTTCCACAAAATTCAACATGTACTTCAAGACAACTTCTAACGAAAGATAAGGAAAAATGTTTAAATTTTGGAGAGTAAGAAAAGAAAAAAAAAAGCATAAAATAATAAAGCATAGAATTGTAATATCTGAATTGAAAAAATATTTCTTTTAACATTCTCCTCACTAAAATTCAATGTCCAATGATAGCATAAGAAAACTATTTTCAAAAAGTGAGAGAATTTTTTTTTTTAATGATAGTTTGTTGGAACAATTTCTATGTGAAGTTGACTATTAATAGCGAGAAGCACAGCGACGATGAATTCAGAAAAATGTGCCGAATATAAATTATTTACGATATATTTATTTTATGCATTATTTTTTTAATGATTAATTATAAGTGCAGATATGAAGAGAATGTGATGCAAAAATTACATATACTTAGTCAAGATTTGAACAAGAATAATTAGATACCAAATTTGAGCTTTTCGAACTGCGGCTGTGGTACTTGGATTAGGAATTTTAGGTCCATCCATTCACTTACAGTAGATTTGAAGTTAAATATTTTAAATGTATAATAATAAATTCAAAGTATGGCAAATTTTAAATTTTAAATTTTTATTTTAAATTAGTAAAGTGAATTTTAAATTCTTTCAATAAAACCTTTCCTCAAATCCAAAATGTATACATATATTGTTAGTCAAAGTATATATTATTATTATAGTACTAAAATGTAAAACTTTTGGATTTGCCATAAATAAGCTTATTCTTGAATTATACACAAGTTTGTAAATACATTTTAAAAGCCAAAAAAAAAATCTAATAAGGAATTATTTGATGAGGCCATAAAAGGAAAGCTCAATAAGTCTTTTAGAACAAAAAAAAAAAAAATTAGAAAAAAGAAAAGGTCATAATCCATGTTAGCAGCTAAGGAATATATAGTAATCAATTAACATTGAATTAAAATTAGATCGGTGATCAAATTGGTTTTAGTATCAATCATTAGTCTATTGATCTAATGAAAATTTATTATATTTTTTATTATATTATATAAAATTATAATATAATAAATTAATTGTTATCTAATACATTTTAAAGGTAAAAAAATAAAAATAAATAATCAACTAAAAAAATATCTAACAAAACACAAATTCAAATAATTGCATATATATAACAAAATATTAAATTTAAAAATAAAAAAATTAAAAAATCAAAATTAATTTTAACCAATTTAATCGATTAAATTAAAAATTTAATTAATTAAACCGAATCAAATTTTCAATTGTCGCTTCAACAGATGTAATTCAAAATTGAAAACAACGATATACAGTACTCAAATGGTAGCCTTTGAATGTGGCACCGAAAAGGCGACGCATGCGAAGCATCATGATTTTCATTGGCATTAAGAGGTAAAATTTGAGTGGAATACTTTTGATTTATTTAATACTATTGAATCATGGAAATAAATGATGAAAAACAGTCGTTCCTTATAATTTAACAGTCTAATGAAGTTGAGTTGAAAAACGTACCCCAATTCACTTAACTAACCCAAGCTGATTAAGTATTATTTATAAAATCTTTAACAATATTATTTCATTATGAAAAGAAGATAATTATCAATCTTTAAGCGTCTCAACATTCTTCTCTCTCCAAAATCAAGTAGAACCAAAACGTCTCCCCTCTATTTCAATTCTTGCTACTAATTTGCGTATACACCATATGAGCTTTCCTGGACAACTTTCTCCAAATTAACCGTTTGGAAATATGATTTTTTTATATTTATTGATAAAAAAATAAGAATGATAATGCTCATACATTTTGACAAATTCGAATCAAAATCTCAAAATTTTAAGACCTCAATTTTATTTCTTTAAGTTCAACTTCATCTCAGCCCACAGAGGAATATCATTTCTAGACTGATATAGCATCACCCCCTTAGCTTGTCTACGTGCTACTGTAAATTAAATAGAAAAGGAAGATTCTTGAGGAAATCCTGAACATCCTCCCTGATGAAAATGTTCTGTAACAGCAGTGCCACCCCACCCTCTTCTCATTAGCTTTTCCTGATAATATTAATTTTTTATACAGTTTATTAATTCTTTACTTATCAAGTCGAGCTGACATTAAAATATTACTCTTATTAATTAAAAAAAAAAATTTAAATTGGATTTGTGATGTAAATAAGTAGAGCTCAAGTGAGACTTAACCATCCGAGCAATACCTCTCGTTTTTCATCCCTAAATATCATATAGACACTCTAAAATTATTTCAAGTGTTTTTACTTTCACATGCCATAAAGGGCCTCCACAGTTTCAATTAGCTTCTGGAGGTGATGCAAATTTCAGAGTAAAATTTTCTATTAACACCCTTCTCGATAAAACTATGTTAAAAGAAGTAAAAGTATACGCAGAAGCTCTATTGATCCTCTATATTTTCTAGTAATTATTTTATTTTCATTGCATGAAGAAACTCTTGATAAGTTTCATAACTCCAGTACTTTTCTATATATGCAATGCAAGTGAACAATTACTTTATTTTTTCTTGCAAGAAAAAAAATTCTATTTTCTTTCTCTGAAGCCAAAAATTTCACCCTCTATTTTTCTGTCCCCTTTGTTTCTCATTGCGGTTGTCCCCACTTCCCATTGGTGAATTATAACTAATAATCATTGTTTGTGAAATTTGTCTAATTTGTTGAAACTGCTTTGATCCTTTCAATCATTGGCGATGTAATAATGTATAAGACAATTTATATTCAATAATTTAAATTATTCAATACATATGAATAGATCATTCAATAAAGGAGATTATAGAGATTCTATGAAAATTCTTTATGCCATCCAATTATAATCATAAAATATCATATACTCGACGGATTTTTCCCATTCTTTAGAGCGAATTACAAAAAAATAATAAATTACTGTATAATTATAGGGAATTGTAATTCTATAGAAAAATGTAGACCCGTTTTGACTTTTGTTTTTGGACAAATTTGAAAGGCGTTAACTTTTATACATATTTGTTTTTTATAAAAATTCATGCTAGTGTGGTTTGTACACACTTCTATGCAGAAAAAAGACATATTTTTTCTTATAAAAAACAAAATCGCACTTTCAAAGCAAACTTTCCACAAAAAAAAGCACAACAAAAAGAACGATCAACAAACCCTCAGTGAAGTCCATAGGCCTTGCTGTCAAAGAGGCCAACGACCATCGCTGTCACTGCACTGTACCATTGAATACCAAAAAAAGATTTAAGTTTAAAAAGAGGCGCGGAAGCTGAATGCAAGTCAACTTAGCTCCACCCCTCTTTTTTCATACACACTTGGCAAATGCTCTTACTTTTCTCATCAGCTCCCCCTCTCTTTTCTCATACACACATTTTTCTAATACTCTTTAATGATCTAAATACATATTGAAAACTCTTCGGCTATGTTTGGAGTTAGTCTTGAAAATAGTTCCAGCAGAAAAAATAATAAATTTGGTAAGGGTATGATGGATGTGATATATTTCTATAGTGGTGTCAAGTTTGAGAGTGATGTTTTCTGACACAGAGAATTGTAAAATTGTGTTTGATTTTAGTTTTGAAAAATATTTTGTAGGATAAATGCATTGTCATTCTGGAAAAGAAACATTGGCGGTATCACACCATTTAATTAAGATGCTATAAACAATTAAGTAACAATGAATTGGTGATCTTCTGTTTTGCTAAGATTACTAATACTAATATTTGATACAGTGTACATGAAGAAAGAAAGTACAATAAATTACTGAATTGTATAAATTAAAACTGTAAAGATGATGTTATTTTTTTCTATAATATGGTAATGATGCAAACAAAAATTTGGGATGAGTATTATTCCATCTAAACCAGGGCAGCCTACATTCGGCTTTAGCATACCTAGTTGCTCATACACCAAATTCGTACAATATTATATGAAGTATTCAATTATATTTAATGTGAGTTATTGTCCTATATAATCAAGTTTAAAAGCAATTATACTAAGAAATAAAAAATCATTGCAAACAAAATCAAGCAACATCCCACCGTATATATATTCAGCCTATACAGTCAATTTTTGGTCATCATTAATGGATGACTTATACTCCAAATTTTGGAAATACAGCTCAACTATTCATGTAAATCTGCCAAAATGACTGCAAGTTTAGAAATTCGACAATGGGTTGAGTGACGCAAGCCGAACTTTAGTAGACGCAGCAACTGGTGAAGTTCTTATGAGCAAGACACATGAGGAGGCCAATAAACTTACTGAGATGATGGCTGCAAATGTTTATCAATGGTCTTATGAGAGAATTACACCAAATAAAGCATTTGGAGTATATAAAGTTGATGTCCTTATTGCTCAAGTTGCTACATTATCTCAACAACTTAGCTCTTCACTGCTAATTTGGGTTCTACCTCAGTTGAGGTATGCAATGTTTGTAATAGTTCTCACCCAAGTACAGAGTATCAAGTTGGGAATCCTTTTACCCCATCTCAGCCAGAGCAAGCACAATTTGTGGGGAATACTACTCGATAGAACAACCCATACTCCAACTCATCCAATCCAGGATGATGCAATCATCCAAACTTTTCATGGAGAAATGGGCAAAATGCAGTAAAACCACCACCACCATCTAATTCTCAGTCTCCATATCAGCCTCAACAACCCCCAAAAGTCTCTTTAGAAGATGCTCTCGCCCAACTCATAAGGAGTACAAATCAATTCATTGCAAGAATAGAGGCAACTTTGTAGAAACAAGAGTCCTCTATTCAGAATCAATTAGCTTCTATCAAAAACTTGGAGGTTCAAATGGGCCAGATCGCCAATATGCTAAGTGCAAGACCTCAAGGTTTGTTGCCTAGTAACACTGAGACTAACCTTAAGGAGAATGTGCAAGATATTACTATTCATAGTGGTAAGGAGTTGTTGGAGTTTGAAAGAAAAATCACTGATCCAAAGGAGTTGGCAAAGGAGAGTGCAATTCAGGAGTCTCCTGAAACATTAAGCAAGGAAGTTGGGAAGCCTAAGTCAAAGTTGTTTCCAGACAACCCTCCTCTATATATGCTTCTTATCCCATTACCTCAGTGCTTCCAGAAACAAAAAATGGATAAGCAATTTTCTGAGTTTTTGGATGTTTTTTTAAAAGTTTCACATTAACATTTCTTTTGTAGATGTTTTCAAGCAAATGCCAAATTACGTAAATTCATGAAAGATATCTTCTCCAACAAACAAAAGTTAGAAGAATATGAGACATTAACAGTTACTGAGGAGTGCAATGCTAACTTGCAAAAGAAGTTGTCACCTAAGCTAAAAGATATAGGAGTTTTATGATTTCTTACACTATTCAAAATTCATTTTTTGATAAAATTTTATGCGATTTGGGTACAAGTATAAATCTGATACCTCTCTCTATTTACAAAAGGCTTGGGCTTGAAAAAGTAAAGTCAACTACAGTCTCATTGCAACTCATTGATAGGTCTATCAAATACCCAAGGAGAATAATCGAAGACGTTCTAGTGAAAGTGGACAAGTTCATCTTCCCAGTAGATTTTATTATATTAGACATGGAGGAAGATCAAAATATTGCAATGATTCTTGATCAAATATTTTTAGTTATGGGGAGAGCTCTTATCGATATGCAGAATGGTGAGCTGATTATTATAGTTCATGATGAACAAGTTTCATTTAATGTATTCAAGGAGATAAAACATCCAAGGGGAGTTGATAGTTGTTTGCGAGTGGGGACAGTTGACAAATGCATGAAAGTGACTACATATAAAAATAATCATCTCAGCCCTTAACGACTTGTTCAATTGTATTTTTAAACAAAGATGGCTTTGAGACTTTGAAATTTGTGGCCCAAGTAAGTTGGCGACGACTGAAAAGGTACATTAATGGTGATGAGTCTATGATCATTTTAACAGACCCAGGGTGACGAGATCCAGAGACAGTCTAGCTGAAGACTATAAACTAAGCGCTTCTTGGGAGGCAACCCAAGTTATTTTACAGTTTTCATACTTTTAGTCATATTTATTTTTCTTGCAATTATTTCCTTTATATAGTTTATGAGTCAATTTTTAAGTTGCATCATGCCTATTTCCATATCTCTAATCCTCTCTTCTTTATTTCGGTTGAAGGTTCTAACTCAAAAACTAACGATTCACAAGGCATCAATTATATGAGCCACAGCTCGAGTTGATACCTCACAAACTTTCCAAAGCCTCTCAGTTGCTTCCTTTATCTCTTTGCAACCTGAGGATGATGATGATGCTACCAACCCCTGCTGATACACTTGCTAGTCAGGGAAGTCTTTCATATTTCTGTTCTTTCTTCACCGTTAAGGACAATGTCCATTCTACGTTTGGGGGTATTTTCAGGTCCATTTATCTTGGTCATTTGTTGCTTTTGTGATTGTTTTGGTGTACATTTTTGTTTCTTTTAGGTTTTTATCTTTAGGCATGTCTAGTGTTGTTAAATTGTTTATTTTGTTTTGCTTTTCTTATGTAAAAAAAAGTTGAAAACTAAGTTGTACTATTGTGAATCATTTATGCCAATGATAAGAATTAGATTGCTGGGGTGATAATTTTTTAGAATGACGAAGCGTATTATGTCAAGTTACTAGTTTTATGTGTTGATTTTGGCTTACTTTGAGATTCTTGTCTGCATTGAGCACATAGTCAGTTGTCGAATTTTGTTTGGAATACTTAGAGACAATTTATGAAAAAAGAATTTTTTAAAGATTCCACCAACTCTAGAACTCATTTGATCATTAGTCGAGGCAAAATCTTAAATGACATAGCATGAAGAAAATAATTTAGAATGTCTTTGGATCGCTAGAGCCTATATAGCCCACCAAATTTTTATGATTTATCCCTAGTGTCCTCTTTGAGCCTAAATGAGCCTTATTCTTTGCCACCTCAAAAATCATCCATAGCCTCACAATATTTTTGTCCACATTTATACCCTTCACCCCGCACATTCATTTAGAGATCATGTTTAGAAGTGGGAGAAATATATATGGATTTGGTAGTATTGATAAATATTGTATATGATCTCCCTTAAAAAAGAAAAAGAAAAAGAAAAAAAGAGAGAAACAAAATATGCTTTAGAAGAGAAGAAATTATCCGCTTGCTATCAAAGCAAAATAACATAAGTTTAGTGGTGTACAAATTCTTGAAAAATATGAAACAAAAAAAAACGGTGTCAAAGAGTTAACAAAAAAAGAAAAAGAAAAAATGAAGTAAAGTATATGATGATTGAGAGGCTTGTGTAATCCAACTTGATTCTCTAATGTTTGTGTTTCGAGTGATTTTGAGCCATTTCACTATCTAAATCATCAATCCTAACCCAAGCCATGCATTACAAGCTTTAAAAATCCTTATGATTCTTATTGATATGATTATTTACATTAGTGGAGATTATTGTGAAAAACGAGTCTATTAAATTAGGAAGAATTATCAAATCACAATCAAAGTGGCATTTTCTACTTTATAAACCTATATTGGTGACAAACTTGATTTGATGCATTGATTATACACACATATACTCAAGATCATGAGGTTAAGTCGAAAATGGCATATACATCACCATTTTAGATATAATCACCTTTTTGCTATTCTTTTTGAATGATTACCCTTAATAATTTTTGTGGCTAGATGATGATTCAATGGTGATATAACTTAGATTTTTGTTAAGTTATTCTTATTTAGGTTTGTTTTGTTTTGCTTTTGTCATCTCGATTCTGTGTTTTTGCTTGAGGACAAGCATAAGTTGATTTTCTACCAACTATTTGATATTCTCTTACTTAATAATTTATTTATTTTCAGGCATTTTATGTTGATTTTATGGGTTTTGTGTTTATTTTTTAGGAGTTATTGAAAAGAGAAGGAAAATTGAAAAAGAAAATAAAAATTTATAAAAAAAGAAAGTCATGCCACGACTTAAGAAATTCGTGTTGCAACCCTGAAGTTGCTGATAATCCTGTTTATTTGGTACCGCAGCCCAAAATACTCAAGTCTGAGAGCCAAAAATGGTCAATTTTACAAATGAGTCCCAACTACTTTGAGTCACAGCCTGAGACTTCTAGGCTGTGGCACCAAAAAGCCAGGTCGCGACCCTAGTTCACAGGTAGTTTTTCAGACTGCTTTGAGCCACGACGCCTGAATTTTGAGTCGTGGCTCCAATTCACAAAAAAATTAAAATATAATTTTTAAGTCAGATTTTGGGACCTTTTTTTGAAGAGATATAAAAGGCAACATCTAAGATGAATTTGGGAACTTCTTTTGACTAAAAAACATAGAGAAAAGTAAGAGGAAAAGAGAGTAAGGGCTTCAAAATTCAAGATTTTGGTTTTCTTCTTCAAGAATTCAAAATTCTTCTTTTCTTTTCCTTTTCACCTACCTTTTGTCATGAATTCAGATTTTTCTATGAATTTGATAGATATGATTGGGGTTAAGTTTCTAATCTAGGGTTTTGATGTAACCTAATTAGAATGGTTTGAATTTCTCTTTCAATTCAATTGAATGTTTATTTTATCTAGTTGAGTTTTCTACATGATTCTTAATATTTTCAGTTACTTGGCCACTAATTGAATTATTTACTAATTATATTGACTCATAAGGTGATATATGTGTCTAGTTTTATGTGTAGAAAGTCGTGAATTAAATGTAAAATAGGAATATACTTGCATAATTTATGCAGTCTTAATTGAGATCTATACAGCCCAATG
Organism: Paulownia fortunei; assembly: GCA_019321725.1. NCBI lineage: Eukaryota > Viridiplantae > Streptophyta > Magnoliopsida > Lamiales > Paulowniaceae > Paulownia > Paulownia fortunei. The sequence goes on from CM033111.1 coordinate 7,639,544, forward strand.
ATTTAGTTATTGTTTAATTTATATAGGAATATAGTGGGTTAACAATTGATAAAATTTTCATTAGACCTTGAGAGAAACTATTGAATAATTAAGGAATTCTCGACTATCAACTAGGAAAATAAATTAAAATTGATGCAATTGAGTATTCAAAATCTGATTAATTATGGTGAAATCATAAGTTCTAGGTCTTTAAGTCATTAAAGTTCATCCTTATTTGATTTTGCACATTAATCTAGTACGTTTATTTGTATTAACCACCACCCACTTTTATTTGTTCAAATAAAATTAGAGTTAACTCATTTCGGTACTTAGTAATTTAACAATCATCGTTGGAACGATATCCTACTTATCCACTTTATTACTTATTTATGTTAGCCTACACTTGCGTTCATAATTTTCAAAAATAGTTTTTGTAAATCTTCACTTCCCATCCATTTCCTTCATTTACTCTCATCTTTCCCTCTGCAAACAAATTTTTCCTCTGCGTTCTTCTTTTTCTTCAATCATCTCTCCCTTTTCTTCACTTACATTATTCTTCCTCTTTTGTGCCTTCTTTCTTTTATTTATATGCCTTTACTATAGCTATACTTTTTCTTTTTTTATAAAGAAAATACATTCCTTAAATTATTTATCTCTTTTCAATCTTAGGCACATCATGACCGGCCATATTATTTGCATTATTTGGCATCTCCGAATCCATAAGTTTATTTTCTTTTATTATTTTTTATTTTCACGAAGATACATAAGAGCAATTCATATTTTTGCATTTTTGTTCAAGTAAATATCATTTATGCGAGGCATTAAATTATGATGAAAATATATTTTCAGTGTGACACTAACTCACTACCATCAATATTTTACTTACAGTATGTGTATTTTACAATGAAATAATTGTGACTAGATATATTCTTATATTAAAGAAATGAGTTATTATGCAATGTTAAATCTACATTTCTCAATGATACGTGAAATTTCATTTTAAAAAGCATGCTATATGTGGAGAATCCTATTATTGCGTGCATGCTTATATATATATATATATATTCTGTCTTTGTCATTTCACTTGAAAATTTCGGCTTTGATATCATATGTTAGCTGATTTGAATATCTATCTATACTTGAGTTACACTCATCGGTGCTTTCGTTTAGATGCTAAAGAATATAGGTTTCTAAGTCAATATCATAACTTTCAAAATTGTAGAAGAATTTAGGCAATCTCCCCCATGACATAATCCTAATATTTTCACCAGGATATGGCTTTCTACAACGAAGAAGAATTAGTTTATTCAAAACTAAAATTGCTAATTAACAAATTCATTTGTGGTTTATTGCATTACTACTTTTTATTATATAATTAAAAATATATATTAACAAAAAATAGTTAAATTAATAATTATATATTATGATATCCTACTTGACTATGCAGTAGGGATACCAACCTTCAGACATAGGAGCATTGGACGTTATAGTACCTATATATTGATTATATATAGTGTGGTTTTTAATAATGATATTCTTTAATATTATGCCATTTACACATATTTTAGAGTCTAGCAGTAGAGTGGATTAGGCTCAGTGTCGATGCTGCGACTAAGGATGATATGGATTCACTTATGTGATTAAGGAGTGAAGCTATAGGAGCCATTGATGAGCTCAAGTGCTTACTTTGTCGACAACAATCTTCAATTCATTTAGTTGAACAACAACTAGTGCCATCACCAGAAAATCGACTGACTAATAAAGACACGAGAAAGAGGAGAAGGCGTAGTAGCGCAGTAGAAGGTGATTCTACTTATAGGGTACACCTGCATTTATTAGTCATGCTTCTACGTCTCATGACATCTCTTTTTCTATTTATGTTTAGTGCAACAGATGTGGCAGGTCTATTTATATTGACACATCCCATATCTTATGGTATGAACAACACTATTGACTACTATATGCCTTAGAAGACACTAGAGAATTTGATCACTCCTTATTCGGGTATGCCACCATACATACAGTCATTCTCTATACTACTTAGTTCAGATTTTGGCATGAGGTACACACCCTTTGTAACTAAAATATTAAATTGATTGTCCAGAGTTTAATATTTCACCTATTACATTTCCACATCTAGATAACATGTATCATGATCGTAAAGAGTCGAGCTCTACAACTTCATCATCTTGATCGAGTTTTAATTTAAATTATAGTACATATAATGACAATCTGACACAAAATCAGTCACATGATACTCCTGCTACTGAGGGTGAACCCAGAGATAGATGATAACGGCATCAACGTCTTTGTGGTGTTGGAGAACATATTTAGTGATTCTTTATTGCTCATGCTTCAAAACTTATGTATCGTATATATTCATTACTACAATCATTATCTAAAAAATTAACTGCATGGTTGTGAAGAAAAAATTGGTATTGTTATAAGTAGTTTACTTGTTTAAATTGTCCTTAGATTCGGAATAATAATTTATTTATAAAGTTTGATCAAATATATTAAATTAAATTATTTATACACATTATATGCAACAAATAACAACATAATATTTTTTAATAGTTATATCCACATATATATTTAATTTAATAAAAAACTATTTAAATAATATACACTTATAATATTTACTAAAATGATATTGTATAAATAAATGTGTATATGTATATTTCTAAAATCAATCTACAGTTAGTAATAAATCCTAAGTATTCATCGCTGTTATATTTAGCGGCAAAACTCTAAACTCATTGCTACCTTTAAGTTGCGCTTATTTGTTTTTATATAAAAAAAATATTATGTAGACAAGTCAAAATTGGATTGTGCTTTCACCAAAGAGCGCATCATATGCTTGCGGTTCTACCTAATTTGTTAAACCATAAATGTATAGTATAATGTTAATAATGAAGTAAATATACTATATACTATTAAATTCGCCTGGTTGTTGCTATTTGGGTTAGCTATTTGTATTTGTTTAAAATTAATTTTTCATTTATGATTTTCTTGTTGGATTCACTGTAATCGCAGGAGTTTACACAGTGGAATATTAAATTATTTTATCAAACATATATAAATATATATATATCCTATCGATTCAAAATCGGTTCTAATAATCGCGCTTATTCAAATAAAAATATAAACAAATATTAAATTTGGATTATACATTTCTTGCACTCCGGTTGTAGTAGGGAATGAAACAATCAATTACTTATCTTAGACTTTCAGAATTCATAGAAATCCTAGTATCTCCCCTCTATCAGGTTCACAATATGAAAGAGCAATATCAATTAAAATGATTCACTAGTATTTTTTTAATTATTTACTAATGTAGATTCGGAGTAAATTTTGTCTTCTGATCTAATTGATGGATCAAGAACAAACTTTCAAGAATATTAAAAATTGATTCTTTAAATTCTTAAAACTTGAATAGAAAGAGAATATCAAGAAATTGGTTTTCTTCTAAAAAACAAGAAAATCAAGATTTTAAGAAAACATTTTTTCTTTTTCTTTTCTTTTCTTTTCTTTTCTTGGAGAGAAAAATAGAAGATCTAACAAAATAATTTGTGCTTATTATCAGAGATAATTTTCGGCCAACCCTATTTATAGGGACTAAAATTTTGAAATCTTAAAAAAAATTTCAATTTTGAACTGTTTCAAAATTTTATCTTGGAAAAATTCCAAATATTTCAACAACTCTTCTTATCTTTCTATTTCCTATGTATATGGACTTATTTAAGACTACAATATTCATCAAAATTGTCTACATACATTCTCGATATTAATTTGAACTCTTCAAATAATTATCAAGATAGATATATATCAAATATATATACCATAAATATATTTATTTATTAAATAAATCCTAGTGGCCTATTTTTACCCTAAAAAATCGGTCACTATATTTATTTAATTTATTCTTTTCATATTTTAATTGGCTTCTTAAATGATCTACATTAATTTTTGGGCTTGAAGTTAAAAATCCACAAATCAATCTAATGGATTTAATCCCAAATTAGTCAATCTAATTGAGTAATTTAATTTACTCCATTTGGGCTTCATAATCAAATTAAGTCCAATTAAATAATTCAATTATTTAATTAAATAATTTAATTTAACCATTAAATTAAATAGAACCCTTAATTAATTTATTTAATCAATATTAACTAATTAATTTCCAACAATTGGATAAATTTCAAAATTAAAAATGTTACTTTCCATTAAGATATGTGCCTCTCTTAGGTTCACTACTAACCTAGTAGTGGGCTTACAACATTTGCAACATATGAATAATAATTATTATAATTAATTAATTCACTTTGGAATTGACTCCTTAATTCCAAAAACTTTATTATCTATGAAAACACCTGACAAATAATCATAAAAAACTAGTCTTAGGTGAAATAGCGAGTAAACCTATTTCAGTTGCGAGTACCATACACGTATAATTCTTTCAATAGTTAATTTCTCGATTGAATTTAGGACATGTATTATAAGTTGAAACTCTAAATGATTTAAAATTATGATCCAATTTCAAGTTCCAATGATTCCTCATGAATTTTGATTCATACTGCCTTAGTCAATATTTTTTGAATCACGAACTATGAAAACACAATATATTCTTTTGTTTAAAAAAAATAAGTGTCGAATTCTATGTTGGCTACTGACAAACTTCCATGCACACCAATGCAACACCCAGCATGCCAAAATCGGTTTGATCGGTTTTTATCTTTTTTTTAATTATTTAAAAAAAGTTTAAATTTGATATTTTATTATATTTATGTGATTATTTAGATTTTGTGTTTTGTTATATATTTTTTTTTGTAGTTATTTATTTATTTTTACATTTAAAATGTATTACAGAACAATTATTCTATTATATTATTATTTTACATAATATAATAAGAACATATAATTAATTTTCATTATATCAGTCCGACCACCGTTTAAATCAATTTGACCAGTTGAACTGCTAATTGTTAACAAGACTACTTTGATCTCCGATCCAGTTATGAAAACACTGGGTGAAATAGCAAATAAATCTATTTCAGTTGCGAGTACCATACACGTACGGTCCTTTCGACAGTTAATCTTTCGATTGAATCTAAAACATAGATTATAAGTCGAAATCCTAACTGATTTAATAACTAAGATCTTATTTCAAGTTCCAACGATTCCTGATAAATCATGATTCATCCTACCTTGATCAAGATTTTTGAATCACGAACTTTAAAAACATAGGAGATTCTTTAAAAAAAAAAAACAAGTGTTGAATTCTATGTTGGCTACTCACAAAGCTCCATGCACACTAATGCAACACCCAACATACCCCCCTTTGTGATTGTCAAGCAATCAAAAGATATATCAAAGTATTGCAAGATGCACACAAGGCTACCATTATGCTTCAAGTTTGAGGACTAGTTATGTATTATCATAATACATAAATTGTTATTTCGATAGGCAAAGTGTCCAACTAAAAATTTCTTACGGGTCATGTTCGTTGTACTTATTCCCTAATAAGCACCCACATACATGCACTTGTGTCTCTACACTAATAAATGAAATGTGATATCCTCGTCTCACGAGCATGCCTCAATGTGAGTCTTACTGAGCTATTTGATATTCCATCTCAAAAAACTCTCGACTCGAAACTGATTTAAGATTAAAACCTTAGAAACATGTCCCATGATCACCATCATATGCGCGACCATACCTCATAACTAAATTTACTCTAAGGACTTTATTTAATATTTAGAAATAAAGATGCATATCATAAGATAAAGAATTGCCTTTTTATTAATAAAATTCTCAATGCACCCAATCCAATTGGGGTGTTGAGCATCTTACTTTAAACAATCTCTCACTTACCCTACCTCCAATTGTCCATGTTTTTAAGGCCTAAATTTTGAAGATACTCGTCGAATATCTTCTGTGCTAAGAGCTTAGTATGTGGATCTGCTATATTTTTTGTTGAGGCAACTCGATCCACAATGACGTCTCATCTACCAATGACCTCTCTGATCAAGTGATATCATCTCAATATGTGCTTGGATCTTTGATGAGATTTTGGCTCATTTACTTGCACAATAGCTCCATTGTTATCATAGTAAATTATAAATGGATCAATAACGGATAGAACTACACCCAACTATTGGATGAAGTTTCTTATCCAAACAACTTCTTTTGTTGCATCTAATGCAACAATATACTCAGCTTCGGTAGTAGAGTCTGTAGTCGTATCTTGTTTGAAACTCTTTCAACTGACCTCACCACCATTTAGTGTGAATATATATCCAAACATAGACTTTGAATCATCTATATCGGACTGAAAACTAGAGTTTGTATATCCCTCCATTTTTAGTTCTCCATTGTTGTATATTATAAAGATATCCTTAGTCATTCTCAAGTACTTGAGAATCATTTTAACGACTTTCCAGTGTCCCCTTTGGATTGATATCTGCTCGTGACACTTAGAGAATGTGTTATATTAGGCCTTGTACATAACATTGCATACATTATGCTCCCTATTGCGGAAGCATAAGGTATGCGAGTCATATTTTCTCTATTTTCAAGTATCTTGGAAGATATAACCTTAGAGAGTGAAATCCTATAACTCGTAGGCAGGAATCCTCACTTGAATTCCGCCATACTGAACCTTTTTAGCACTTGTCTATGTACATAAACTGGGATAGTATGATCATCCTTCTAGATCTATCTTTATAGATCTTTATCCCTAGGATGAAAGATGAATCTCCCAAGTCCTTCATGGAAAACTGATTAGATAACCAAGTCCTCGTTGACTACAATATCTCTACATCATTCCCAATAAGTAGGATATCATCAACGTAGAGCACAACAAATATAACTGCACTCCCACTGAACTTCTTGTAGATACATGGTTCATTCGGGTTCTTATGAAAATCAAACGTTTTGAATGTTTTCTCAAACCGAATGTTCCAATTCCTTGAAGCTTGTTTGAGTTCATAAATAAATCTTTAGAGCTTGCAAAATTTTTGCTCGTTCCCACTGGATATGAAGTCTTCTGACTACTTTATTCGGATCTCTTTCTTAATTTTTCCACTAAGAAAAATGGTTTTCACATCCATTTGCCATATCTCATAGTCATAATATGCAAATATGGCTAGCAGTATCCGAATGGATTTAAGCATCACTACTGGTGAAAAAGTTTCCTCATAATTAATTCCTTACTTTTGAGTACAACCTTTTGCTACCAGTCGTGCCTTATAGGTCGCTACCTCTCCATCTATTCCAAACTTCCGTTTGTAGACCTATTTGCAGCTAATGGGAATAATTTCTTATTGTGGGTCCACCAAAGTCCATACTTCGTTGGAGTACATGGAGTTTATCTAGGATTGCATAGCTTTTTGCCACTTCTCCGAGTCAATATCAGACATCGACTCTCCATAGTTTCTTAGATCATTATCCAAGGGGAGTCCCTCTTCTTTGTTCTCAACAACGAGATGTACCTCATAGGTACACTTGAGCCCCTTTCGGATATTCGAAGAGATTATGCCTTAAAGGGCCTAACATCAGCTAGTATGTTATCTACTGCAATAATTGGGGCATTTTGTGGTTCTTGAATTTCTTCAAGTTCCACGACTTTGCCACTTCTCTATAAAAGAAATTATTTTTCAAGGAATGTGGCATTCCTCAAAATAAACACTCTTTGTTCTGAGGTGTCGTAGAAATAGTATCCAATAGACTCTTTTAGATACTCCACGAACTTCCATAAACTAGATCTCATATCCAACTTATCTCCCACTAGCTACTTCATATAAGCAGCACATCCCTATACCCTAAGGTATTTCTAGGAAGGTGTCTTCCACACCATATCTCATATGGTGTTTTGTGCCGCCTTTAGATGCCACCCTATTTGATAGATATGTTGTTGTTTCCAAGGCATAGCCCCGAAATGAAAGAGATAATGCAGTGAAGCTCATCATAGATTGAATCATGTCCAATAAGGTTTGATTCCCGCGTTCCACAACTCTGTTGAGTTGTGGAGTAGCAGAAGGAGTCTACTGTGAGATAATCTCATTTTCTTTTAGATAATCCAAAAACTCTATGCTTAAGTATTCATCTCCTCGATCAGATTGAAAAGTCTTTATACTTAAGGTAGTTTGTTTCTCTACTTCGGTTAAGAATTCTTTAAACTTTTCAAATACTTTAGACTTGTATGTTAAAAGGTACACATAACTAAACTTAGAGAAGTCATCGATAACGGTTACGAAGTAATTATAGTTCCCGCGAGCACTAACACTTAGTAGCCCACATACATTTATATGGATCAAATCCAATGGATACTTTGCTCACTCCACTTGTCTAACAAATGGAGATTTGGTCATCTTTTCTTTGAGTCAAGATTCATATATTAGTAGTTCTTGCTTGTTATTTAAATTAAGCAATTGTGCCAACTTGTTAATAATTTTCTCATAAATATGTCTTAATATTGCATGTCATAGGCTAATGAAACTATAATTATCTAATTTTCTTTTATTTTGTTGAATTGTGAAAATGGGGTACGAGAGTAATGTATATAAACAATTCGTCAAAAAACCTGAATAGATAAAATCAGAACGTTTGAAAATGAAATAATTTCCATTCTCAATGGTAAATCTAAAACCTGCTTTATCCAAAACTAGAATAGAGACAATATTTCTAATAATATCTGGAATGAAAAGACAATTATTTAAAACTATTACAGAACCATTTTCAAAAGCTAGATTAACGGTGCTTATAGCTAATGTAGCAACTCTTGCTCCATTTCCCCTCCTGAGGATCGTCTCTCCTCAATCCAATTTTCTACTTTTTATCATCATCTGTAAATTATTGTAGATATATGAGCCATAACCGATATCTAATACCCAAGAAGTATTGTTAACAGAAAAGTTAACTTCAACAAAATATATACATGAACTTTCCAGGCTTGCAAGATACTCCTTGTAATTCATCTTCGAGTGCCCTGGTTTGCCGCAGTAATGACACTTGTCATTGGTTTGAGAAGAAACTTTCTTGACACCAGCCTTAGCCTTTAGCTTGTTGGGTTTAGAGGAATCCTTTTCTTTCTTCTATCTTTTCTTGGACTTTTTAGCCTTTGATTCAGAAGAAGATCCAACAAATAGATCCGACTTGTCCTTTTTTCATGGTGGACTCAGTCGTCTTTAACATATTCACAAGCTCAGCGAGACTAATCTCAATATTATGCATGTTAAAGTTGATAACATAGGTGTCAAATGATGGAGGTAGAGACTACAACAGAAGGTCTGTATAGAGTTCGTTATCTATAACAATTTCAAGGGACGCCAGCCTTTCAATGAGGGCTATCATTTTCAACCCATGGTCATGGACTGAAGAGCCCTCAGTTATACGACATATGAAAAGCTCTTTTGACATCTGATATCTCGTCTGTCGAGTTCGTTCACCATACAACTCTTGTAGGTGAAGGAAATCTCATAAGCAGTATCTTGATTCTCATTTTGCCTTTGCAGTTCATTTGACATCGATGCCAACAAGTAGCATCGAGCCTATAGATTATCATCTATATGATGTAGGTAATTTGTATAAGCCTCTGAAGCAATATCCTCCAGATGAACCGAAGGAGGCGCAACGTCGAGGACATACGCCCTCTTCTCATATTGAAGAACTATTTTTAGGTTTCTTAGTCAATCGACAAAGTTAGGTCCAATTAATTTATTTTGTTCAAGGATTGTTGTAAGTGGATTGTTTGTCATTTTAATAGAATAATCTACAAAACAAGCACAAAGTAGAAAATAAATAAACTATGGAAAAAACACATTCATTTAATATAATGTCTTTAATACAAAATATCTCCCACTATTTTATTCAAATTCCATCACCCCTAATGGAATTTCGAAAAATTGAATTTCCTAGTGAACTTGAGGTCCAATGGAAATATTTCACACCCAATTTTATGAGCGTATGCAATATTTTATCGGTAGTCAACTCTTTAACAATTGTATTACTATATGACCCTCAAGTTTGTTTTGCCTCGCCTCTTCCTATATACCCCAATTTTATGAGCTCATATGGTACTAAATGTCAAACAATACTCATCAAACATTATTGTAGATAAAGCATCAAGATGTCCCATGACTCATGACCAACATAATGACGATTCCATCCCATGAGCATCTCAATGCTTGGTAGAGATCGCAGCTTTCCAAAATAAGACCACTCCACGACTCATGGCCAATGATCAAGTGCAGTAGCAGTCGTCATGTCTCTACCTTTGATGATAGGCATGGAATGATAGGTCCTACCTAACTTATCCATTTTTGTTTGAAATCGAATTTTCTAAAAATTCTTTTACTTAATTTTAGTAAATTAAGTAGGGTTTAAATTTTATCCAAGACCTCATCATAATATAAATTAAGTTGGTTATTTAATGTATGACATTACAATAACATTGCACCAACATAAAAACATTAAACAAAATCCTAAGCATGCTAATACATACTTACATAAATAGAATAAGAGGCTTGCAAGCCCCATTTTAAAACCCAAAAATATTAAACAAAATCAATCGCATCGGTCCAATGGTTCATGATCATCCATACATGCTTATAATAAACATCACATGCAATTATCAAAATATATAAATTTACCAAGTTGTTAAACGCAATTTTTGACTTGGGATAAATTTTAATCGCTTGAAAAATAATTTTTCAGAAATAATTAGAATAAATATTTAATTTCAATATTCCAGAAAATTAAAAAATCAAACCCCAAAAAACGATGCGACGGGCAAGACGAGCAGCATGAAGATCGCCCGTCGTATTCGCGCGCAAGCGTACACAGCGTTGCAGCAAGTTCTAATCATTTATGATGAATCATGATTCATTATGCTTTAACCAAGGTTTTTGAATCACAAACTATGAAAATATAAGAGATTTTTTTGTTTAAAAAGACAAATGTCGAATTCTATGTTGACTACTCGCAAACCTCCTTGCACACCAATGCAACACCCAGCATGCCAAAATCGATTTAATCGATTTTTATCTTTTTTTTAATTTTTTAATTTCAATTAGTTAAAAAAATTAAATTTGATATTTTGTTATATTTATGAGATTATTTGGATTTTGTGTTTTGTTATATATTTTTTTAGGTAATTATTTATTTATTTTTATATTTAAAATGTATTACATAACAATTAGTCTATTATATTATAATTTTACAGAATATAATAAAAAAAATATAATCAATTTTCATTAAATTGGTCCAACCGCCGGTTGAACTGCTAATTGTTAGCAAGACCAATTTGATTTTCGATCCTCTTATGAAAACACTTGGTGAAATAGCATGTAAACTTATTTCAATTGTGAGTATCATACACGTACGGTCCTTTCGACAGCTAATCTCTCGATTGAATTTAGAGCATAGATTATAAGTCTTAACCCCAAATAATTCAATAATTGTGATCTTCTTTCAAGTTCCAATGATTCCTGATGAATCATGATTTATCTTGCCTTAGTCAAGGTTTTTGTATCACGAACTATAAATATATAAGTGATTCTCTTGTTTAAAAAGATATATTGACTATTGACAAACCTCCATGTATACCAATGCAACACCCAATATAACATACCTCATTTGTGATTGTCAAGTAATCAGAAAACATATCAAAGTATTGCAGGATGCACACAATGTTACTATCGTGTCTCAAGTTCGAGAACTAGTCATGTACTATTACAACATAAAAATTCTTATTTCGACTGGCAAAACCTCCAACTAACAATTTCTTACGAGCCATATTCATTGTACATGTTCCCCAACAAGCACTCATATACATGTACTTACGTCTCTACACTAATATTAATGGAATGCGACATATTCGTCTAATGAGCATGCATCATATATGCGAGTTTTATTAAATTATTTGATGTTCCATTTCAAAAAGCTCTCAACTCGAAACTTATTTAAGATCAAAATTTTATAGACATATTCCATGATTGCCATCATATGTGCGACCATATCCCGTAACTAAATTTGGTTGAAAAACTTTATCTAATGTGTAAAAATAAAAGATGCATGTCATAAGATAAATAAAATGTCTTTTTATTAATATGATTTTCAATAAAATTGTCTTTACAAAAAAAAAAAAAACTTCTACAATTTTATATGTTTTGATTTTTGTATATTTTATTCTTAATTTTATTTTATTTATATTTATGTATATTATTGTTATTGTGTTAAAGGCGTGACTCTATTGCATTTTTTGCATATTTATTTATATATTATGTGTCATTTTTCCACTTAAGCCTTTTTGTAATTAATATAAACTTCACCACTCAAAAAAAAAAAAAAAAAAAAGGAAACAACCACGCATTTGTGGTAAGGTGAACGCATGGCTGTTTTAACTTAACAAACAAAAACAGAAGGCGTGATCAGGACCACGAAATTCTATTTTCAAAAAAAAAAAAAAAGAAAAAACAAACATATGATGACATGGCTGGAAACCAGGCCTTCAGCATTAGAATAAAAAAAAAGTGAAAATTTGAACCACGCCTTCAACAACAAAGTAAATGGCGTTTTAATAATTAATAATATTAGTTATTTTTTCTAGATTTGTATATAACTTGATATCTTAATAACAATTAATTACAAAATTAGTAAATAACTAAAAGTAAAAAATTATAGTTTTGACAATAAATATTTTGATAACTTCATTGGATTTTTAATAGTTTTAATTTGTCAACAAGTTGACAATAATATTTTTCAATAAATTAATACTAAAAATATTTTTAATATTAATAATTAAATATAAATAAATATTGTAATTATTAGGTATGTGAGACAATTAGTATAACTAATAATTTTTTAAATACTTATGTAATTATTGTTGTAATTTATTCTAGTAGTGAAGAAAATTATTTTGTTATGTAATGATAGAAAATAATTCATTAACAATAATAAAGTATGTTATGTTTTCTGTATTATCTACTTAGTAAAAATAATATTAATATTAGAAAATTTTAGTATTATTAATTAGTTTTTCAAAATTAGTATATAAATTGATACCATAATAAAAGTTATAAAATTTAATCAACATATTTATTAAATAACTAAAATAAAAATTATTATTTAAAAAATAAACATTTATTATAACTCCATTGGGCTTAAAATAGCGTTTAGTTTGTCAACAAGTTATTGTTATAGTGTATGATTTAGCATGATTTTGAACCTTTAAATTGTTTTCTTCCTTTTTATTTTTGTTTTTACCCTTCATAAAACTATCAAATATGACCTAGAGGGGGGTGGGGGGTGGGGGGTGGGGGGTGGCGACGGGGCGTGCAAAAAAAAGGAAATAAAAAAGAAATCAACGCATAGGGGTTAAAGAAAACACACACACACACACACACACACACACACACACATATATATATATATATATATATATATAGAGAGAGAGAGAGAGAGAGAGAGAGTACAGATAAAAAAAAAAAAAAGAATTGCATGAAGAAATTTACCCAAATTCTTTTCAGTCACAAAGTCTGAAATTTTATTATCGCAATGAGGATTTTTAATTGTTAGGATATCAATATTCATAACAGATGAAATTTAAGTGAACTTCGGCCATTCAACGTATCTGGCCCCATAGATGAAAGCACATATTGTTCTTACACTCCAAGTGAAAAATAATGAATTTTATATATTTTGTCAGGTTCGGTATTATCCTTGCCCGAAATGCTCGACCCACCCAAGAATCTGACCGTTCTAAGTTCAAATGTCGAGCTCATATGGAGTTAATAAATGACCATTTCACACAAAAGATCAGACTGTGTATGTCCATACACGGGAGTGTGCAATGCGGACAATAAGCAAGATTAGTCATTTCTGTGAGGGGTAGGGGTAGGGGTGGGGTGGGGGAGTGGCAATGGTGGTGAAGTGTGGGATGGAGCCAGGGGTGACCGGGTAAGAGGGGGGTGATTTTGGTGTTGGGGGAACTTTTGTAACTAATCAAACAAACTACAAAAAAAATGTTCAAACTTTTAACTATCGATTGAATTCATCTTGATCAAATAGGTTAATTCATTTTTCACCGAGAATACACAACTGTATGCCAATTCAATAGCTCAAGACATAACTGTAATCTTAGGAGAGTAATAGAAATAGCGTCTGATGAATTCTTATTATTGTTATAATCCATAATTTTGGAAAACTTTTCAGCACTATGTTGAGTCATTGTCAGACAAAAATATAATTCACCTACATCTTAGAAGTGATGCATGAGAAGCATATGCAATGGATCTCGACCAGAATATAGAATGTGGTAGACAGTTACAAGTGTACAAATAACTCCTTTCACCTATGTAATGAAAGAGTGGCACAATAGTTAACCACTATAAGCAAGAATCAAATGCATTGTGCAGAATTGAAATTCCAAGAACTACACCACGTCGCAGTCTACTGCACAATTAAACGCTTACAAGTTCAGCCATCTGTACAAAAATCTAGCTTGACTGCTTTCATCTGAGCAGCACTTTGTTTACCCACCATTAGATATCAACAACACGAACATTTAGCAGCATACAAGCATGAGCATATTGTGCACCTGCACAAGCATTTGTTGCCCCGACACAAGCATCTTATGCAGCCAGGTTTGAAGCATGACAAGCAATTTGGTTGCAATATTGAGCATTTTGGCCGCCAGGTCGGACATTTGGGCCACCAGCAGCATTTTATGCAGCTAGGATTCAAACATTCTGGGCATTTGGGTCGTCTAAAGTTAATTTTACAGCACCTATTAGCAGAACTCGTGGAAGCAGACTTTGACCTTTTATGCAGATGGAGAGTTTGGCGAATCTTTCTGAGTCGAACGTCAGTAGTCATGTTCTCCATTTCTTGAACAAACCTGCAAAGATGGCTGATGTAATCTGGATAAAGCTCCAAGTTGCAGTGCCCACCTCCTTTAATCCACAAGGGCTCATACGGTTCCCTTGCCATTTTCCACAATCCGTTGCCATGTAACCAGTTTACAACATCATCTTCTGTTCCCTGTAAATAGCATAATTATTAACTTTTGCATCAATTTATTTGCAGCAAATTTCACATGACTAGTGAATGAAACCAAAATTAAAAATAATCGGATTGGTCACAGCAGAATCGGCAGTAACAAAAGAGCCTTGATTGTAAGCTCTAACTAGTAGGTGTGCAAAATTTAGTCAGGTGTCAAATGCTTAAGTAAAAACAAGAATAAAAAAGGACGACGTACTTGACAAATATCAAGCATACATCAATAGTCATAAGTTGTATTGATAAGCTCAACTGATTTCATTTCAGATGAGTGACCCTGGGAGAGTCGCCGACTCCACAATATTATGTAATATACCTAGTTAGGATCAATTTTCAGATAGCAATGTTATGTTCAGCTTATTGCATCCTTATCAAAGCAAAAGTTGAAAGCTTAGGAAGCAGTAGAAATGTTGACTGAAAAAGTAGATTCCTATGATTTTATCTAAATATCAGGTTTGTTCCATTTACATTATGTTTGGACCTTGGATTTTAGTGATGAGAACACTAAGAAAAATAATGTAACTTTGTATTTTATGTTTTGCACCTTTTCCTTTTTGTCCTCCTTTTCCTCACTAAATTCCTTGCTCCAAACATAGCATTAGTGAGTGAAAATTCTAGACTAAGGAAAATGATCAGCTAAATATGAAAGGTTACACCAAATGGGGAGCATCTAAAATTATGCAATGGCCATGGCCTTAATGTGTTAGCTTTACTTTCCCTCAAGAAGTTTACTCACTGAGATACTCATTACGGTCGTGGTAGTTGCTGAACTACTAAGAGCAGATAAAAAGCTTCAGGGACTCTTGGCTCATCCCGGTCTCCTTTGCATCATCATAACCAAAGATTTAGACCTCAGTGCTTCATAATTACATCTCTATCTTTGGTTATGATGATGCAAAGGAGACAACTTAATAGCCTTTGTTCTAAAAATGGACTTTTAGATAGCAACCAATAAGAATCAAAAACATCTTACAAAAATGAAAATTTGATCCTTGTGGCATGTTTTGTGCAAAATTTAATTTCCTAGGGAAGGGGTTATTTCGAAAAATATAGCAAACACAATTTGTTTAAAGACGCAAAAGGATAATCATAAGAATATCTCTCTTACCAAGATTAGCAGCCAATATTTTCAGAGAAGTTCTCTTACATTTGACGATAGTAAAAGGGTGAAGTTTCACCGGATGGCAAACTAAAGAGAGGAAAAAGTGGAGCTTAAGATGACAAGAGTATAGAGAAGAAAAAAAGGATATTTGTTAAGATTGCCACTGAAACTTAAGCAGGAACCTGAGAGGGATAAGAGACTAGTAAAGTTATAATGAATAAGATGTAAATTATGCAACTTGCAATGCAGACAAGAAAAGTTTCTCTTCCTCACTCTAAATTCTTCTGCGGCTCCTTTTCAACCCAAGCAACTCCTTGATTCCCCAATCTGTAGCACTCTATCCAATGTCTCTAAAACATAAAATATTTCCAGGATATATCAAAAGAAAAGTTAGACCAAAGCTACATTTATCTACCCTCGTGCTCAGCAATTGGGCCCAGGGGCAAGAGGAAGTGAGAACAGGCTACAGACTAGTTGTTTCTCCCCCATTAAATAGAATAGCGGCAAAAGATGCCAAAACAAAGCTGGGATGAATTCAGTTCCATTGACAATGAATAATTTTATGACATTTACTTGCATTAGCCTGAAAACAACAGGGCAATATTGTGCATTATACATTAAAGTATGTATGAGTTAAGAGGGTCATTTAACTTGGCTTTTGGGCGTGGTAGGCGCACATTATACCAGCACTCAGCTTACTAGCTAACAAAACTTCCAACACTAAGGAGTCAATATGCAATTCTTTGAACTGAAGAAGCATCTAACATGCTACCACTTCTTCACTGAGCACTAACAAAATGTACATTCTAGACATTTCTTATCAATAAAAATGAGAAAGAACTGAAATGCTTTAATTCCAAATGTCCGAGAGATGCCAGAACACTCACATGTATTACAAGCACAGGACACTTCACCTTCCGAATTTTGTTTACGTTCTGCATTGATAGATAAAAGTTAATAGCTTGAAGTGACAGAAAATGAAACTTTCCAGCATTCTAATTTAGTAACATGTGAATTAAGTGCCAATCTAAGATAATCAGTCAGAAAAATTTTCAGCATGAGAATGCAGTACAGGAGCTAGAATTCTTAAATGACAGTTCTGCCTGAAATAGAGGATCTGTAACAAATAATATGGAATAAAAACACAAGCCAATCTCCAATTTTATGAACATTGGCTTACTACATCTGAAAAATGTCAATTATTCAGTTGAATACCTGCCATCTACAGAGTAATCATTTATTCAGTATTGTGTTGGCAAACATTGTTGGCAAAAACTCGTGTCAACTTTATTTTTCATTCTGCTTGATAAAAGAAAAAGACACAGTAGTGTTTCTGCATTTTTCTGCTTGGTTACTTGAAGGCAAAGTAGAACATTTTGTAGTCCTCTGGTTGAGTTGTGTTGTTAACATTATTTTCAAGCAAACTAGTGATTCTTCACCTTCTTAAACAAATAAACTAGCTCAACTATTCCTCTCTTAGTGGATCAATAAAATGCAGCAAACCATTTTACCTAGAAGATATTCAGGTAGTCGAACACTAAGATAGTTTCCCATCACTAGCTCATGCGTGATCTTTCTTTAGCCTCATTAACTTGAAATTATTGAACAGGACTAAAATTCTAAAATAGCATGCAGCAAAATGAGAGCTATAAAATTTGAATCTACTAGAAAAAGAATTAAATCTTCAGACCAGCATGCCGTTTGCAGAAGGTTTAACTTCCGATGCAAAGTGTCAGATGTCGATCTACATCAGTGGTGAAGTTATATTAGGGGCAGAAGGGGCACATGCACTTATTTTCTTGAATGTACGAGGGTACTGACCTTAAAGATATCACAACAGCAAGTGAACTTCACATGACATAGCACACGAAGGCCAGAAAGGATGGCACTGTGCATAACTACACCTCTCAACCTCGGCAATTGAGCTGCTAAGTGCAATGTGGGGCCACTTCCAACTGATTGTCCGTACAGAATCAAATCTTCTTGGCTAATACCATACTCAGTTTGAAGACACTCATATACGGCCTCTATGTCCGCATATGTGTCAAATTCACTAGGCTGGATCATATCAAGAAAGCACACTTTCCAACATAAGTAGAAGAACTAAAAACAAAAAAAGGAAAACAGAAAAACTTTCAGTATGATGTAAGCCAAGGACCAAAATCTGAGAAAATACTCAAACTAAGCTTAGTTAGATTATTCGAAAAGATAAACTGTGGAGTTCACATGAGAAAGCTTTCCACATGTCATCGACATCCATTTAAGGATAAATTTTCTTCTGACTAAATAAGAACCAACTTCTCCCAAATGTCTGCATTATGAATATTGGCTCATGAGTCATGATTTGACAACTATTCTAATAATTTGTTTTAACTATGATAAGCAAGAAAATACAAGATAGATTTTTTTTTCCTGTTTGTAATGAGGAAAGTACAATGCATGATAATGCTGAGTAGATTGAAATTTTTACCTTACCAGTAGAAGCTCCATAACCAGAATAGTCATACCTGCATAGTTAAATAAAGACTGAGTTGGCATATCGTGATAAGTTAGTGAAAAGAAGCGGCCATGAAGAATTCAATGCTGGGTATATTACGCAGAATTAAGTCTTGGGATGTTCATATGATTCCTCATAGCATAACTAACACAAAGCTAAAGAGCAAGTGGGTAGGCCCAAATATACACTCTTCAGGATACAGACAATGTTGCGTAAACACAGATTTACATGAATAAGAAATGTGTTAAATTCAATCACTGAGTTATAGTAACAAAGGGTATTTACGTACCCCAATATGCTGTAGAAAAAACGGAAAAAGAAAGCCTAAAAAACTAGGAAACTGAATACAAAACTAAATCCTAGAGATAGATAAGGATGCAAGATATTTTCATAGATAAGAGACTTACCAAATCTTTTTATGACAGTCAAATATCTTTCATAATAAGAAGAAAATAAATTAAACTTTCCAACACATGTTAATGGAAGAAATGGTGAATGAAAAACAAGGTAATTGCAAGAACTCTGCACTGTCATTTTTATCCATATATTGAATGTGTGCAATAAACAAATAATTTTCATTGTTATACACTTAAACAGTCATCCAATTTTAAAATGGAACAGAGAGAGAGAGAGAGAGAAGAAAAGAAAAAAAAAAGATTTTTTTTTTTTCCTGGGGAAAATATTCTGAAAAAGATCCAAAAAGGTTTTCCAGGATTTAAGCTCCAAAAACATTGCATCTGACACTCACAATAAAAATGCGGATGCACAGATAAATCAAGAGCACGCGAAAGTAAAGATAAATGTACTGCCTAGAACCACAAACCTCTAAAGGAAGAAAATTGCAAGATGTCACAATCCAAACGCACCTCTAAAATCTTTTTAACCTTTCATGAGTCACCAGTAAAACCAATCACTTTCACACAAAGAGGAGTAAAATTACAAACATTAAAAGTTGGAAAAGGACTTCCAACAACATTAATTATAACTCAGCCAAAAAATTTTCTCTACTTTTTGACCTTTAACTCAATAAAAGGGAAAATGCATTATCCACTGGACATTCTTGACAAAATCTTGCAGTTATTGAACAACCCTAGCAAGATGCTATAGTCTGTATTGCAAAATTCATCACATAATCAGCAAAGATTATAGATCTAAGCCTGTAATATTAGAACAAGAAGCATAAGATTTTCACAACAGAAGACTAACTTGTGGAACCCCTTCTTCTTAAAGAACTGAATTTTTACAGGGGATAAGTTCACTTTAAAAGGGGACCTTTACCAACCCTATAAAGATGCTTCTTGGTGTGAGCATGTGTTTGTACATTTACACGACAAACAGTGAAAATTCCCACATTTCATACAACTCAAAATGCACCAAGATTTAAAAACAAAAAACAAAAAACAAAAAATGCACTTCCTTGCTTGAACACACATTAAATATAAGAGACAAAAACAACAATAGGATAAAGAACCAAACCTTTTCTTACTCTATTCGCAATAGGCTTTAGACTTAAATATCAAAAATATGTACCAGAAATACACACATGAGCAAAGAAATTTTGGACTCTTTAAATATAAGAAAGAAAAATCACAAAATCAACCAGCCCATGTGGACATATAGATCACCGAGATTCTTTCATTTTATTTTATTTTTTGGTGGGAGGGGACTCAAAATGATTACTCAAAAAAGAAAACAAAAAAGAAAGAAACAAAGACGAACAGACCCAATGAGATTAACTCTGAGATTGGCTTTGAGCTGCACAAAGAGGTCATAGAGCTGGCCCAGATCAGCTGCATTGCCATGAGAGTACAACACTGTAAGCCTGGCGTACGGATTCCTCAAGTAAAAAGCTATAATCTTGTTGCCCCTTTTAGTCGGAATGGACAAGACATCCAGTGAAGAATCGTCTATGGCCATGGGACGAGACGACATCGTAGAGACAGCCACAAGCTTGCCGTCGTCTCTTTTCTTCACCTGGTAAGTGGAAGGTGTTGGTGGAAAAAATGCAAACTTTGCTGCCAGCCGAGATATTAGACAGCCCATAACAATTACTATCAGAATAATTATCACTACTAGGTTGTTGTGTTTGTATGAATGTAAGTATAGCCACCACCACCAACACCAGCAGCCCAGTTGATGATCGGTATGTAAAGATTCTACTCATGAATGCATGTGCTTGATTTGTGTTTGTGTCTGTTTTGAGAGGGGGGAGGGGGCGTTAGGGGTGAAATAATGTGGGTAAGTTGAGGAAGGGTGAATAATGAGGTGGACTTTATGCTTTGTGGGCTGGTATTGGGAGATGGGAGAGTGAAGTGTGTGTGTGTGTGTGTGTGTGAGAGAGAGAGAGAGAGAGGGGGGGTGAGGATGGTAAAGAGGTGGAGTTTTTCAAGGGGTTAGGACTCTTTTGTGTTTGGCTAAATCTGTTTAAATATGAAATCATATGTGTCTTGGGGTTTTGATGTGTGTGTGTGTGTGTGTGTGAGAGAGAGAGGTGTGGAGACTGGGGAAGGAGTTCTACGGAGTGTGTGTACTGTGTGTGAGCCGGGGTGGGCTGGCTGGGGGTAGCAGGCCGAGAGCTGTGTGTATGTGAAATAAAGAAATGTTTTTGTTTTTATGTTTTATGAGGAAATAAATGAATGAGACTTTTAAGGGATTTTTTTAATATGGAGTGGCAGCAAGCGCAGTGTCTGATGCTGGTACAACTATTACTAGTAGAAGAGGACATTTTTCTAGTCAGAATGAGAGAAAAGGAGGTAAAATTCTCCTCTTGAAACCACTCATCTTTTCATGGGGAAAAGGTAAAGTCCATGGGTACAAGTTTCACTCATTCTACATATGGATACGTTTTAAATAGGACCATAAACCAAACTATGTGCAGTAATACAAAATGTTAATTGAATTTATTATGAAATTTGAAATTATATTTAAATTTAGGTATGATGAATTAAGTTTCTATAAGTTGTATCTTGTGATAGAAGCAAAATTTTAAAAAATTTAAAATACAATACGGTAGAAATTAGCCCGAATTATATATATACACTTCATAATGGTTAATTTTCGTTTTTTATTTTTATTTTGCCCCTTCAAAAAACAGATAAAGACCACATAGGGTATTCATGTCTTTCTTACATAGATATCGACCTAATTCGATCACTTGCTTGGGTCCAATCATAATAAACACCGTCCATACCGTCCATCTTTATACCAATAATACATAAAAACCCTTCAGATGATGACACATATTCTAATAATAGACAAAATAGTCTCTGGTTAACTCTTTAAAAGGTAACTAATATTTTTAACTAATAGTTTTACGTGTTTGTTACGATCTAATCGATCTTACTAACTTAATCATAGAAGGATATTAGTTGGAGATAGTCCTAATTAACCTAACCCTAACCCTAACGTGTATTCTTGTTTCACATCGATTCCGAACCCAATTAGTACCTTGAAATCAAGATTTACATGATCTTAATCCTTACGAAGGTATTGTTGATTTTTCAAATCAATGTATATGATTCTGTACATTATTTATATCCCAAACTTGAAATAATCAAGATTTAAATAAACTAAAAAACAAACAGAAAAAAAAAAGGGAAAAGAGAGAAATAGAGTCAACACTTGCCTTTACGCTCAAAAAATTCCTTGACTTTATAAAACGAAGTTCCAACACCAAACCCAACATGTAAAACACATACCCACGGAAGAAATCAAATTATTCAATATTAAGAATCAAGCCTCTAAAATCAAACAAAAAAAGTATGCATAAAATCTAGGGCAAAATGAATTATGCTCTTTGAACTATAGTTATGATCGCAAACACTGAACTAGCAATCTATATTATATTCCTCCTCATTTTAACAGATATTGGGCAGGCAATCTGTTAAAAAAAAAAATGATGTAGCAATTGAAAATATTGGTGGACTAATTTGCCCTTTTGTGCACTAAATTTATTTGGATAAAAATACACTATACTACAAGAACTATAGGCAAGGTCACAAACAGCCCCTAAACTAATTTCAACCATTCTTATTATTTTTTTTCATAATTTTGCAACCATATTTGACCTTCTGTTTGTGTGAGTTTGCTCTAAGAAATTTATGCCAAATTCATTTGATACAAGGGTGTTAACTTTATAACACTATATCAAATCAAATTGAAATTTAATATACCATTTGTCTTAATTAATCATTTTGACTCTATAAACTATCTCATCTTTTAGATTTTTTTTTATTTGTTAAACTAGTAAACCAAAATATATAAAAAAAAAAACTATAGTATTAAAGGCATTAAAATATATCTTAAAAAAAACATTAAAATAATAAAACTAACATTTACAAACAGGATTTAAAAAAATAATAATAATAATTCAAAAAAGCAAAAATAAAAGCATATAAGTATTTTAATCAAAAGTTTGTGAAAAGTAACAAATGGCTGGAGAAGAGAAAATAATTTACCTCAAAGTGTGAAATAGAGATAAACTAAGAAAAAAAACTCTATTGCTCACGTTAGTGCACAGTGTAGAAATTCTCTTTATAAAACAGAATTTCAGTTTTTGAATTATTAAATATAATTTTTAATTCTATTTGTAAATGTTCATTTTAATGTTTTAAAATTATAGTTCATTTTTTCTAAGATATACTTTTAATGCATTAGTACTACAATATTTTTTCTATATTTTCATTTACTGATATATCAAACCAAAAAATCTAAAAAAAAAACGATAGTTTATTGAGTCGAAATGATTAATTCAAACAAATTATATATCAAAGTTTCAATTTCATTTGATAGTGTTATAAAATAAACACCGTGTCAAACGACTTGGGCACAAATTTCCTAGAGCAAACTCTTACAAAAAGAAGGTAAAATATGAGTGAAAAATGATGGGAAAAAAAGGGGCTGAAACTTCAATAGAGGAGTGTTTGCAACCATAATTATAGTTTTGGGAGGTATGATATAGCTTGCGCTAAAATTTATTTGTCTCTTTCAGAAATTTTCTCAAACAATAAGAAAAAGGGTACATTTACACTATTTTGCGTATAATTACTACAGTAACAACCTTACAGACTTTACAGCTGCAAGTGGAGGAAACAAGTACAACAAATGGAACACCAAACTCTCAAAGCTTTGTGGTGTAGAAGAACAAAAACGTAACACTACTGGACAAACTGGAACAAGAAATTGAAGTCGTTCTCTACGAAGTGACTAAAAAAGAATGATAAGAATCGTGATATGAGACTGTAAGAGAAGTTGAATTAGAATTAGGAAAAAAGTAAATATAAGTTGGATGAATGAAATAGGCTGATCACTAAGATTTGAGGGAGATTAAAACTGCATTTTGAATTTTGGGATTTTAGCACTATTTTGAAAATCGGATCATAATTCAATCGGGAACCGCAGGTCGATCCGATCTAATTAGACATATATAATTAAATTTTTGATTTGACCGTTCAAAAATCAGTTAAACCAGCTAAAACCGTAAAAATCGATTTGACTGATTTATTTTTTTTAAAAAAACTTCAAATTTGATATTTTGTTATATTTATATAGTTATTCAAATTTTATGTTATGTTTGTTTTTTATTAGATAGTTATTTATCTTTATTTAAATTTTAAATATATTACATAATAATTAATTTATTGTATTATTATTTTATATAATATAATAAAAAAATATAAATAATTTTCGTTAGACAAATCCGACCAACAGTTGAATCAGTCCAACTTGTTGAATCACTAATCGATGGTAAGGTCGGTTTGGTCAATACACTACAAGAAACAGGTGAAATAGCTATTTTAGTAACGATATTATATTTCATCGCTAAAATTAAAGTTTACAATGAAAATTTTTGAAATCATCGCTAAGAATAATTTTAAAAACTCATTGGACCCACCCATTGCCATCTCTAGCTACCCACCAGCCTATGCATGTGCATCTACATATTCTTGCATATGTCAGCTCATAATATCCTGCAATTCTCTTACATCGCATACCCGACATCGAGACGTCTCAACCATATGCACACGACCTAGCAACACTACCTATAACACTTTCCCATCACCCAACCCCCTCCACACAATTGTCAACATATAGCCCTCAAGTACCAACACGTCATAGCCAATGTGCAACAACTATTACACATGATGCCTATATATCACCCATAGGACTCATGTGCAATAGGGTCTGCATGTGCCCAGCTTAATACTACAAAGGTCAAAGAACCTAAGAGTTGGATCCAACTTAGGTCGACCCATAATAGGCTTAAAGTGTAACCCCATTGAGCCATCTCAAGCACAGTTAGGGTTTAGAAACCGCCAAGCTGGTTGAACCTCAAAACACCCTTACCTTCTTATAATAGGTTTAAAAAGAACCTTTCGTGATAATATTGAAAAGTTAAGGAATTACACCCACATTATCTCAACATCTAGGTATCAAATTAACCTACTATTTGTTCCTATACGACCTTTGTGATGTCTAGCTTCATCCTAGCTTAATATGGGTTTGGACCACCCAATGAGGCCACAACATCGACACTCTACTATGTTGTCTAAAGCTTATGTATAGTCTACTACCACCACGACAGATCACTGTCCAGCCATTGCCAATGCACATGTCTGAAACCTCTATATACCAAATATACCCCAAATCACTGCGTTATGTGTTATAGCATAAATCATGGTACTAACACTTAGAGAGTTTTAGTACCGCACTATGCCAACACCTATCGACTATGTATAATGTTAACATGTAATTCTAGACTACCCAATGCTCTAAGGGGCTAAGAAACCTTCTCCACCAACAAGAACTCGACGTCTTTGTCAAAGAAGGGGTAACTCATTTAACAGTCCTTAACCCATTCTCGAACTCAACTTGCACAAAACTAGAAGTACACAAAACTAGAAGTAGTTCAACATCAGCATAGAGAAACCTTATTATTACAATCCTTCTTGATTATGGTATCGCATCATGTCTGCTTCCCTTTAGATTCAGTATGTTTCTAAAACATAGGATTCAACTCAACATATTTTTTCTCTTAACACTAATTTTCATTCTCTCAATCTGATCATCTTTTCCGAACTTACTCAAAATTTTGGCAATCATCTTTATAGCTTTTGGAGTAGATGAATCCTTAATAGCCTGCACATCTCCTCTATTGATTCATAAATTTTCTTAACAAATGCTAGCTTCATCAAAAATGCAATAAGGCATACTACGTTTGCGTGCTTTTATTCTATATTTGATTACATTGTGTCCAACTTCTTTTCACTCTATCTCTAGTCCCCAACAACATATTCACCTTGCACGAATGTTAGACAACCAACATCATCTATTAAATAGCCACCCAAATGGGGCATCATTGCGATCTATGATGCAATGATTGCCCAGTATCAAATCAAAATTATTAAGATAAATAATTATCATGTTGCATTGTCCTTGCCATGAGCCAACCTTTAATTTGGCATCGACAACTCCATTGACTGACTCCATTCATAGCCTTTACTCGATAGGAATGCTTCTCAAGATTTAATCCCAAGTTCAGAATTATTCTATTGGCAATAAAATTATGAGTGGCTCATGTGTCTACCAAAGCCAAAATTTTCTTGTCATTCATAAAGATTTAACAAATATCAAATATTTCTGGTTAGGGGACATATTCTATAATGCATTCAACAACTAAAGAACACTAACCCGAAATGCACTATTATTCTCTTCACTCTACATTTCAACCATCAATGAATTCAATTTTCCCAATTTGGGATAGTCCTATATTCTATGATCACCATGGTAGAAATAACAACACTTCTTAGTTATATCATCAACTAATTGGGAGTCCGAAGATTGAATTATAATCACCTCTTTAGTTTTCTTCTTGAATTTTCTAAAATTTTCTTGATTTGAGAGAGCAACAACCTAATAATCAACCAATTAGTCTGTTGCAGTGATGACAGATAGCAAGTCCTTGATACCCTGTCTTCTTAACTCAGCTTGGGCCCAAGGCTACAACCTGGCCAATCAATTTGTAATGGTAATAGCAGATGACAAGTCCTTGACACCTTTTTTTCTTAATTCAACTTTAGGCCATGGCTAAAATCCGACCAAAAAATTGAATAAATTGCCTTCCTCAGACATATCACACATGTCCAGCATCAACAAATTGAATTCTTTAATATAACCCCTCACTACCTCTGTGTCTTAAATTTAACAAAGACCCTTGGAAGATATGGCATGATTGATCCTTCAGTTCTTTTTTTTCATGTCTCCTAAGTCTTAATATTCTTAAGGTTGGCACTGGCATCTTCAAAATGAGAAGTACTCTACCATAATTTTGCATTACCGATAAGATACATGCTGGGGATGGAAACCTTTTATACATTAGGGACCTTAGCTTCCTGATAGTATGTCTCTATATTCCAGAAAAAATATTTCAATCTTTTGTGCTTCTCTTACAGCCAAGAGATTTTGGATCGAGGACTTTTGACTTGGATGAAAGGCCTTCTCGTTTGATGTTCCACCACCAATAAATCATTTCAAGATGCCTATTGCACGTTCAAGGCATCAAATTTCAAATTTATTGAATCACTAAGAACACCTATATATTCTAAAACCAAAATTAGCATTCCTAATGAATTTTGATAACTTAACCACTAACTTTTGCAAATTCTCAATTATTTGTTGTAGTTCTTTAATCTAATAGAAAATTGCCACCACAAGAGACTTGGGTGGGTATCCAAGCAAGTCTTTAGTCCTTTATATTTTGTCTCCAAGACAACACCAATATCATGCAACAATGTTTCATTTGCCATAACCTAAATATATGAAATCAAAACTCCAAAACAAACTCCAATATTAACTTTCACAATGCTAGAAATTAAAATGAAAATTTTTAACCAACTTTGTAGCCATTATGTTGCCTGGTTTTCCCTAAAACCAATAAACTTTCCAACTATCTCACATACCCTCATGTTTTATTTTTAGTTTAAGTTTGGTAACATTGTGCAGAAAGTAAAGGCAACAAGAAATTTGCATACAATAGCCCAACCTTGCATTCATTTATCAAGTACAATACAATAATCCCAAAACTTACACACACTCTTCATATCAAACATCGGACTTATGGACATGCATATTCAAAGAGAAAAAGAGGCTACAATGGACATCTCCTACTATTAAGAATTATGCCAATGAAATGTCACTAGGTATCGATGATTTTTCCTAACAGATTATCATATGTTGGATGGTTGTCTTGAGAGGAACAACCCTTAACCACCCACACATACACAATACATACTTTTGCCAACTACCAAAATTTTGTCTAAGCCAGTTGTGCTCTATGCCAAGGCTATCGATCGATACTATGCATGTGCATCTATATGTTCCCACATATGTCAGGTCACAACAGCTTGCAATTCTCTTACGTTGCCTACCCAATAATGAGATATCTCCCCCAGATTTGCTCATAGCCCAACTACACTACACACAACACTCTCCCATCACTCAGTACCCTCAACATAGTGCACAACACATAACCTACAAATGCTCACAGCAATTCTTAACCCATTCTCGTAATCAACTTGTATCAAACAAAAAGTAGCATCAAAATCAGCACAAAAAAACCTCATTATTACAATCCTACTTGATTGCAGCGTTGCACCATGCCCGCACCCCTTTTTGATTCAATATGTTTTCAAAATATAAAATTCAACTTCAGCATCTCTTTCATCTTAACACTGATTTTTATCCTCTCAATCTAATCGACTTTCCCATACTTACACAAATTTTTGGCAATCATCTTTACAACTTTCGTCGAAGTAAATGAATCATTAATGTCATGTACATCTCTTCCATTAGTCGCAACTTTTCTTGGTAAACGTCATGCTTATTTACCATAAATGCAGTAAGGCACACTATTTTTGCATACTTTTGTTTTACCTTTGACTACAGTTTGTTCAACTTCTTTCCACTCTGTCTCTAGTCCCAAATAATTTATTCATCTCTTACGAACATCGGATAACCAATATCCTCGATTAATAAGCTACCTAAATAGCGCATTATTGCGACCTTAGATACAATGATGAGATCATTATTAAGTATCAAATCAAAATTGTCAAGGGAATAACCATCATGTTACATTATCCTTACCAAGGACCAGCTCTTAAATAAATATTAAAAACTCCATTAACTAGCTGAGAACTTACCTTTATGGCCTTCACTCGACTGCAATGCTTCTCAAGATTCAACCCCAAGTTCTGAATCAATATATTAGCAGTAAAATTTTGTGTGGCTCCCCATGTCCACCATAGCCAAAATTTATTTGTCATTCACAAAGGTTTAACAACCATCAATTTTTTTAAGTTGAGAGACTTATTTTGCAATACATTCAGCTACTGAAGAATAGTAGCCCACATGTCATTATCTTCCACTTCAGTCTCTATTTCAATGATCATTGAATATAATTTCGTCCATTTGGGATGATCCCACATTCTATGATCACCACCGTAGAGGTAACAATCCTTCTTAGTTCTATCAGCAAGCAATTAGGGGTCCGAAGATTAAATTACAACTGCCTCTTTAGTTTTTCTCTTGAATCTTCAAAACTTCCCTTGATTTCATATAGTAATAATGCAATAGTCAACCAATCAATCTATTACAACAATGAAAGATGACAAGTCATTGACACCTTGTCTTCTTATCTAATTCTGGGTCCAAAACTACAACCTGGCTAATTGGTATACAGTGGCAATGGTGGATGACAAGTTCTTGATACCTTACCTTCTTAACTCAGCTTGGGCCCATGACTACAACCAAACTAAGAAATTGAATATCTTACCTTCCTCGGACATATCACCTACGTCTAGCGTTAATAATTTGAATTTCTTAACATAATCGCTCACTAACTTTTTGTACTTCAAATTCCATAGGGACTCTCTTCAAAGACACGACATGCTGCAAGGAAAGATTGATCTTTTAGTTTCCTTTTTAGATCTCCCAAGTCTTGATCTTCTCACGGTTGACCGTGGCATCATCTAAAAGTTTAGATGAGTACTCCATCACAGTTTGGCATCACCAGTAAGTTACATACTGGTGATGGAAATTATTTGTACATCAGGGACCTTGGTTACTTGAAAGTATGACTCTATATCCTAGAAAAAAAAAATTCAATCTTTAGCATTTCTCTCGCAACTAAAAGTTTTCAAGTCGAGGATTTTCAACTTGGAAGAAATGGCTCTCTAGTTTGACATTCCACCACCAATAACTCACTTCAAGATGCCCAATTGCACGTTCAAAGTATTAAATTTTAAATTTATGGCATCACCAAGAACATCGAGATCTTCTGCAACCAAAACTAGCCTTCCTATATTGAATTTTGATAACTCGGCCAATGACTTTCTCAATTTCTCAATTATTTATTGTACCTCTTAAATTTATCAAAAAATTACTACCACAAGAGACTGGGGTGGCTATCCAAGTAAGTTTTCAGTTGTTGTCACGAAATAGTTGTTCATTTGCCATGACCCAAACACACAAAATGAAAACTACAAACTAGGTTCTGGTATTAACTATCATAATACCATAAATTGAACTAAAATTTTTAATCAAAATTTGTGCCCATTATGAGGCCTAGTTTTCACTCAAAATCAGTAAGTCTTCCCACAATCTCACATGCCCTCTTATTTTATTTTAGGTTTGAGTGAAATACGATAAGTACACATGCATATTGTTTAGAAAATAAAAGCAACAAGAAATTTACGTACAATAGCCCAACCTTGCATTTATTTCTCAAATACAATACAAAGAGACTTAGTCTTGTACACACTCTTCATACCAAATGTGCAACTTATGTGCATGCATATTTAAAGGAATAGGCATCCCCCACTATTAGGATTGCTATCAATCAAATGCCACTAGGTGTCAGTGGTTTTTCCCAATAGATTACCATGTGTTAGGTAGCTATCTAGATAGGAGCAACTTTTAACCATCTATACATTCACAACACATCTTTCTACCAACTGCCATATTTATGTTTATGCCAGTCTTGCTCCACATTGCGCCAAGGCAACTCACCAACCCTTGCGCACAATATATTCTTGCGCATATCAGGTCACAACAACCCACAATTCTCATATATCACCTACCTAACAATGAGTTTCTGGCCCATTTAAGTGAATGACCTAATGATAGTACAGTACCTATCACATAGCTCACAAGGGCCCATATGTCTTAGCTAACATACAGCAGCTATTGCACACAATTTCTACATATCATGTACATGGTGCACGCAGTCTACCTATACTCAGCTTAGCACTACCAACTGACGGGTTAGGGTCGATGTAGCCATGGGTTATTTCCAAGTTAAGTCGACCAATGATAGGCCTTGGATCAAGTCGTGTTGTACCCCCATTGGACCATCTCAAGCCATGGATAGGGCCTAGAGACCACCAGGTTAGGTTAGGCCATCATGAACCTTACACTTTTATAATAGGCTTGGAAAAAAATTACCCTCATGATAGTAGTAAACAATGACAGTTAAGGAATCACACCCGCCTTATCTCATCATCATGGGATCAGATTGACCTCCCATTTAGTCATATTCAATCCTTCTAATGTCTAGTTTCATTTCTAAGTTCTAACTCAAAATGAGTTTTAGATCGCTCGATGAGTGCATGGCGTCGGCACCCCACTGTGTTGTCCAACGCTTGTGCATAGTCTTGTCATTGCCTAACAAATCCCTGTCCAATCACTACTCATGCACGTGTCTGAAATTTCTATTTGCTAAATATGCCTCAAATCAGTATGTCATATAGTATCAAGCAACCCATATTATGATACCAGCACTTAGCCTATTTTTGGTAGTGCACCAAGCTAGCACACAAGCTTGCCATGTCAAACTACCCAATGCTCTAATGGTTTAGCACTAGGCCAGTCTGCTAGCAGTTGGTGAAAGTAGGGAAGAAAAGAGAAAGAAATAAAGAGGAAAGAAAAGAGAAAAAGAAAGAAAGAAAGAGGAAAGAAAAGAGAAAACAATCAAATAAAATAAACTAAAATTTTGAACAACCGCCCAATATATTTTTGATCATAATATTTGGTGCATTCATATATATTATATGATTTTTGAATAATTCCAAATTTTTAGTTAAATATAATTTTCAAAATCCGATATCACTATGATATAAGGCCACCACTAAAAATTGGCTCCCAATTTTTATTTATTTTTTAAACAGAACAAGCATTACTTATAAGAGCATTTTGCAAGGCCCTATCAAACAAGCTCTTATTATTTATACACATGTTATCTCTTTTCTTAACTTGTTCAATTTGGAAAGTTTGATCAATATTGTATTTAAGTTTGGTTTATTGTGCACTTGAATCCAATTGAAATGACTTTTAAATTTTAAGTGACCAATAATTACGTTTATAGTATTTGGTTCATTCCTCGTCCTTATTTTGATATTTAAAATGCAAATAACATTTAAAATAAACATATAATAAATAACTTGTTATAGCTAATAAGAATTATGTACTATAAGAATAAATACTAATATTGAGGTTCAAATTCAAAAATTTATATTGCCTAAAGCATCTCATTTATTCAGACTCAGATGATTATTAAGGTTTCTCCAACAGAATAATCATATAGAGCACTTTCCCCTCATGATTATTATGTTGCCTATCTAGTTTCCTTGTACGAATTTGCGAGCGCAAAATCTAATCTGCATCTGGCTGAAATTCTCACAAACAACGCGAAAGAAATAAACAAGAATTAGCTGAATATCTCTAATATCAATACTTCATTGAGTTCGGCCTACAATACAACAAACATCAGAGGAATCAAAAAGTTTCCTAACTAAAATCCTCAGTGCTCAAGTTAGCACAAGTTTTAAGATTAAAAATCAGAAAAAGAGAATACGAGAGTTTAGTTGAACATACCGCAATTATAAAATAAAATAAGTTATTTATAGTTGATAGGAGGAATAAAGAGTGATTGTATGAGTAATTCCCATAATGAAGATGTACTATGAGGGCGTCGTGGTCAGATCCATTATTTCCTCTCATGTCTTGCCCCTTTCTTTTAAATAATTAATAGACTTAATTATTAATCATAATGGAATCACTTCTTTGCCTTCGGGCCCAAAGTGAGGCCCACATGTATAAGTAGATTTATTTATATGTTTTTTGGACTTGGGATTTAAATTCCTGGATTGTAGATGTAAATTTCATAATTTTGAGAAATTAGTTTCATTTCATCAAGTTTCAAAAATTATAGAAAACATAATAATGTCATATCAAATAATATGGTTTCCATTTTGGATGTCATTCAAATTCAAGGAAAAATGGGATACAGAGTTCTTTTTTTTTTTTTTTTTTTTTATTTGGGGGTTTTGTTGTGGGGGAGGTGTTGAATGGGGGCCTAGTATTGTCTTTTTATTATTTGCATCAGCTAAGATAATTCCCTGTTTGACATATCACACTCTAAGCTTTATGTTGGGATTTAGGATTTTAATAAGAGTAAAAAAATTATAAAATTCAAATAATCTAATTTCAACTCATTTTTATTTACACGGAATCAATGTCAATTGTAAATTCATTTTATTTCTACTTGTCTATTATAAAAAAGTAAATGAAGGTAGATTTATAAATTAGTCATACAAATATTTTTATTCGCTTTCATTTAGACAGGTTTAACCTTTTTTTTTAAATAAATTTACAACTTGAAACAAGGAAGAAAATGAGAGATAAGATTCAAATTCTTAGTCTTATCTATAAAAATTAAGATCATATATACCTTCACTTCTAATAAGTATCGGTACCAAAGGTTCCAGCAAAATAGATTTCACGCTGAATACCCACCAAACCACGAAAAGTGGGATTCTGCTGTCTGACGTCACTCTCCACGTGATAGGCACGTGGGCCCATTTTCCAGTGTCCTGTCACAAGTTCTGATGGTTTTGATTGTAATGATTTAAGGCTTTGACTTCTCAAAATTTAGTGTTGCAAGGGGCCCAAAATTAATCACTGATTATGGCCCAGTAAGGGCCCATTCCTATGACAAGGGCTTAACATTGTTTCAGCTGCCACGTTTCACCGTAAGTATGGAAACATTAGAGCCCGTTTGTTAATCTTTTACAATCATTTTCATATTTTAAGTATTTTTCAAGTTTTTATTAGATTTTTATAAAAAAATAAAAATATATTTGAATTAATTGTATAGAAATAATGATATTATAGGATTGAAACGAAAATGTATTTGATTTATGTGTTTTCATAATATTGGATTATTTGAAAATATGTTTAGTTTAGATGTTTTGAATATAATATTTTTTTATGTGATAATAATATTTTAATATAAAAATGATAATTTATGGGTCTCATAAATCAAATTATGTTGGAGAATAATTATTTCTTAATATAATATAGCTCTCATTATTTTTTATATCGCATCATATATTATATGGATATAAAGAGTTTGTTTAACTTCATAGTGGATTTTTTTTTTAAATTGATAGAACAATATATCAAATATTAATGATATGTGTTCTATTTTAACAAAATAGGGATAATAGGTATAAAATAGCATATGAAGGTTTAGAAATGGGCATTTTCAGTGTCTGGCTTTCACTTGAAAGCTTTAAAAATAAAATAAGTAGTGTTTAATTGAAAAATGGGTAAAACAAATATACTTTTAAAATTTTAAAAAGCAAAAAAAAATTGACAAATGCCTTTAAAAAATGTAAGAAAATGGGCTCTTAATCATTCAACAAGTAAACTTACACAAGTTAACATTGTTGATTATTTATCTTAAAGTGCAATTATGGACACACCAGTAATTTTAAGAAGAATCTGAAGTTTTGAAAAATCATTATAATTATGGACCTTATATTGGCTCCTCTACATGAATAATTATGATCGCCTCAAAATTTTAAGCCCGATGACCTCTTGAAAGTAAAACAAGCCATAAGATCAAAAGTCCAAAATAAGATGGTCACTACCATCCTACACATCGTGGGACCAAAATTCAAGATTTCTTACTTGAAAGAATTTTAAGTACTCAATTTTTACTATCTATATAAAGTTTAATTAGCATATTTAGTAACCTTTACTATTTGTATAAAATTTTATTACCGTATTAAATATAATTATATATATCATGTGAGTATTTGAATTTGCCGGGGCGATCAATCATAGAATTCAAATAGTGTTGCTAAAAGGATATGGTCATAAGGATCTTACCACTATCACATTATATTTTCACCGAGTTTGTAAGATTATTTATTTGAATTGACATAATGATTTTTCTCTAATCCATTTTATGCTATCAATCAAAATCATTTCATGAATATTGAACTAGTCTTTACATTAGCTATCAAGAAAAGTACTTTCATCTGTCTTACTTTGGAAACAAAATAACATAAACAACCCTTTGCAGATCTTTTGTCATTACATTCATTTTCTTCTTTCAACATCATTACTATGCTATGTGTGACAAATTGAAGTCATATCAGAAAGTATATGTTTTCATGCATTTTCCCAGTTACAATTTATAACTTCCATTTATAGTAAAGTTGAGTTAGGTAGTGAAAACAACGAAGTAAGAAGGCTATGACCGTAGCATTATGCAACTAAATAGTTTGGCATAAATTGGGTTATACCCTAAATCCCAAAAGTGACAAGCATTTAAGTAAAACATCTTTCAGATAATTCAAGAAGCCACAAATTAAGTAAATTTTCTGCTTTATTTCAAAATAACAAAATTGAAGCTATTAATGTTTCATTTAAAAGTATGAACCAATATTTTTAAAATCGAACTGTATTCATCGGTTGAACCGGTCCAATCGCAAACTAGTGGTTGGTCCGATTCAGTTGGGGATAAAAAAAATCAGAATTCGGTTAAATCGACAAAAAAAGTCAAATCAGATAAAAAAAACGAATCAAATCGATTAGAACTATTTTTTTTATGTTTTAATTTTTTTTAGGAATCTTAAATTTAGTTTTTGATTATATGTACGTGGTTATTTAGATTTAAGACATTTTTATATGTATTTTTTAGTTGGCTATTTATCATTTTTACCTTGTATATAATAATTAATTTATTACATTACTATTTTACATAATAAAATAAAAAATATAGTTAATTTTCATTAGATCGATCAGATCGGCAATTGAATCAGTCTACCGATTGAACCGTTGACCAACAAAACTAATGATTTAGTTATCAATTCAATTATGAAAATATAGGAACAATCTTTTGGTTATATATATATATATATATATATATTATGATTTTTATTGAAATATGAGCTCAAATGCAAAAATATATTGCCATTAGAATGTGATATGATTCTGCAACCACCTGCATGACACTAATATATGTAGATAGACAATGTCCTTAGCCATATTTGCCCTGTGTGGGCTCTAGAGATTTAGTTTGTTTAATATTTTACAGTCGATTTATCGCAAAATAAGTTAATATATTATATAGTTTGACACATTAATTAATTAAAAATATAAATTATTTATTATAGCTAGAACTTCCGTTTTCGTTTTTAGAGATTTATTCAACAAATATAGAAAATCAAAATTTTTATTGATGCAGTGGGGAAAGTGCTTGTGATCTTCCCTTTCACAGAGAAACAAGCATAAAAATAAGGGACACGGCCTCAGTTGTAGGGGACATTTAAATTTTTAAAGCTTGTTGAGTAGATTCTAAGGACAGTTTCTTGTCTTTCTACATAGCATGTGAGGCCCATAACCCCCTACAATTACAAGATTTAAGTGCAAAATTTATCCTTGTTCCTCCCCCTCCTCCCTCCCCCCACCCCCCACCCCCCAAAAAAAAAAAAAATAAATAAAAAATAAAAAATTAGAATTTTAACAATGGCAGTTCATAATAAGCCCTGAGATTTAAATAGGAAAGACAATTAATTTAAGTAAAATTCGAACCTCTCCTAATTTTTTTTGTACTTGGGGCGAATTTTGAAAAGTTTGAATGGATCATGAATTTTAATTTTTAAATTTAGATCTAATCCGAACCCATTTCTTTTCAAATATACATACAAATCTTTTGGTTTATTATATATACATATATATGAAAAATGTGTATATTACATAATAACTACTTATAAAACATAAATATAATACTCTTTAAAAATTGAAATATTCATTTAAAATTAATATATAGCTTATATGCTTTAAATACTGAAATATTCATATATAATTAATAAATAACTTGTATGCTTTAAATGCATACATATATATATATATATAAATGTAACAAATATATATAAATTTTTTAATTTTTTAAAATCTAAAATATGCACATACAAATATACAAATAATAAGTTCTTTGTTAATAATTTTATCTTCTCATATTTAGAAAAGTATGATGATATTTTTTTTTGAAAAATATTTTATAAATATTTTAAAATTATAAAATAGGTTAAATGCGTCTAACAAGTCCAATTTGTTGGTCGGGGTTTTGAGACATGTCTTAATTAGGTGTATAAAATTTTAATGGGCCGGGTCTTAAATTTTGACATATTTATCGAAAATTCGATCCGCTGTATTCCTAAATTTGATAATTAAATAGAAACTATTTTTCTGCTGATAATAAATATAAGTACTTTTAGCTTGAAAAATCTGTTAAGCACTGAAGTCAACATCAAACAGTGATTTGATTCATTCTAAAATATATGTCTTTTTTAAATACTATTTACATTATTTTGCTGTGTATGTTGTATGTACTCGCTCAAACTTTTGTCGTTGACGCTCTTCGGAAATAGCGCACATGATATGTGTACTTTTTCCATTATTATGTTGAAACAAATCGAGTTATTAGCACTCGTGCGTAAATGTACATAGATAATATAATTGAGCTCAATTTTTCTACATGTAAAATTAAAAGTAATTGTTCAATTTGAATAATTACATTAGGTTATTTATCTTTAAATCTAAAAATCTCTAAGATTTAGTTAGATAAGTTAGTTCATAGCTTTTATCAAATATCTTTTATTTTTGTTAAAAAATATATTTTCATGCGTTGAATCAAATAAAAACTAGTAGTTTAATATTGCATTATTGATCGTGCTTATCTTCTAATCTTCTGTATTTATTTCCATAAACTTTTTCAAGTGGTTCTTCAATGATAATGAATCGCAAAATAATGAGTCAGTCATATTCACATCAAATCAAGTCCAGTTAAAGTTCAATCATTTCTTTTTTTTTTAAAATCGATAAAGTAAATTAGTAGAATAGTTAAATACATAAAAATATCCTTAATCAATTAGCTTATAGTTAATAATTAGCAACGCAAAAATAAGCAATATTATCTTTAAGTTTTGTGTGGGTTCTGAAGAAACATGTTAGGACAATGATAATCTTGTTCTATAATTCATAATTCTAATTAAATTTAACCCAAGCCCACAAGATAGACAACCACGCATATAGAACATCTACTTGGGTTGGCCCCTATCCTAGCCCCATTAACAGTTATGTTTCTTTTTGAATTCTTTATTTTAAGTTTCCTTCTCGATTTAACTAATGTGAAGACTTCCTAAGCACAATGTCTTACTTTTATAGTTTTGTTAATCATTGTGCCAACGTGGACCATAGGAAGTGAATATTATGGGTGTTGAATTACAATTGAAGTTAGAAACAAACATTTTATTTCGATTCGGACACTCATTTGATAGAATTTGTATCACGTTGATATCGACAATTCTAAATAAGTTATTAAGAATGCTCTCATTTTGCCAAAGTTTTCTCCTCTTGTTAGGGGTAATTACCAACTCCTTGTCTCTTAATTTTAAAATTGTAAACGCCCTCCTCTGAATAACAAGCATTAGTCAAACGTAGTTGAAGTTGTTAAAAAATATTTTACCCTCAAGTAAAAGCTTAAGGAGAAGAAAAAGAAACCATCCACAATATTTTTGTTTGAAAGAACAAACATGCCGTCATGATCATATATACAGGAATGATTGTAAATGGAATGAAAATTTTCAAGTTCATTCCAAAACACATAATTGGTATATTTTAAAATTGAAAATGCTTATTTTCATGAGAATCCGTATTTCCAAAATTATGAGATTAATCATTCTCTTTCACCCATAGATTGATGTATTCCCAATCATCTACAAATAAGCTTATAATTATTTTTGATAAAATTATCCCCACTTATTTCTATTTTTGATAAAATAATCAACCTAAACTTAAATCTACATTAATAAAGTCTACCGTACACTTCTATCGTTTTCTTTCCAACCACCACAAGGTATGAACTTCTCTTCATCTCTCTTTATTCGCAATTTATCAATTCTATGAAATCAACTGAAATTAGTAGTCGTTCAGAGTGCAGGCTACCTCACTGAAATCCTATCAGCATTGCTGTGATAGATCGCACTCATTGCCTGATAAAAGATATGTTTTTTTGTGGTTGAATTATATGCATGTACATTGCTTGCTGATGCCTCATTCCTTTGCATTTCTTTAAATAAACACATGATATATGTTCTTTGTATTAAATTTGTAGCTATGCCAAGATTAAGTTTAGCAACAAGAAAATTGACAAGAAGAAAGAAATACATAGCAATGTTGTCATTTTGGTCGAGCATAATGAAATTAGTGAATTAGTTTTGGCTCATTATTCTTAAATTTATAGAATATCATAATAAATCTATTAATTTAAGACCAACGTGTCAATATAATTCTTACAAGAGGAGAAATATATCCAAAATATAATATATGTGAGTGATAGTGCATGCAAAAACTTAACTAGTATGAATAGGCAAGTTTTTGTTTCATTTATGCTTCAGACTTGAAGCCACTTGTATAGTATCTTCGATCAAAAATATGTTAGTGGATGAATAAGTTGCTATGACAATGCATATTTTGGCTCATCACCAAAAATAGAGAATTCTAAATGCTAATTTCAAACATTTTGGGAAAACAATTAGTAGGCATTTTCGAAAAGAGATAATTGCTATTATTAGACTTCAATTGGAATTAATTACGCCACCTAAGGCGGTACCTAATGACTATACGGATGAGAGATGAAAATAGTTCAAGGTTTGTATTAGATTTATCTCTTGTAAATTAATTTGTATGTTATAATGTACTTATTTTAGTTTTATAATAATATGGGTCTTTAGGAGCTCAAGGTACCCATATCAAGGTTCCTATGCCTATAGAAGATAAACCTAGATATTGAATGTGTAAAAAAGAAATTGCTACTAATGTATTAGGAGTGTGCTCGCAAGATATGCAGTTTATCTATGTGTTGCCAAGCTAGGTAAGAATCAGTTGATGATGATAGAGTGTTAAGAGATGCTATAAGTAGGAGAAATGGTTTGGTAGTTTCTCGTGGTAAAAGTTATACATCATACTTTATTAAAAAAGTAAAATTATGCATGATATAGTCAAAACTAACTCATAATTGTTATAAAATTTTGAAGGTTCATATTATCTTGTGGATATCGGATATACCAATGGTGATGGATTTCTTGCACCACTTTGAGATCAAAGATACCATCTGAATGACTGGAGTGAATTTGTTATGAAGCATTCTTCTACTAAAAAGATAATATAGATGTTGTTTAGCTTGTTAAAGAGGCGTCGGGGAATCCTTTGAAGCCCCTCGTATTATCTAATAAAAATTTAAAATTGCATCATCTTAGTATGTTACTTACTTCATAGTTTTGTAATCCAAGAAATGGGTGGTTACCTAGATAATAAGGACAATCAACAAGATGAGGAAGAAGGAGGAGGGGAACACCTAAAGAATAATGAAATTGATGAAGATGAAGAACCCATTCCTGTTATTGAACCTTCTGATGAATGGACTACTTTTAGAAAAAGTCTCGCAGTTAACATATTCAATACTTGGAGAGCACAAAGAAATCCTAGATGACTTATTGTGGTTTTCTATTAGAAGTTTTAAATTTAATAAGTTATTGTCAATGGTTATATTTATCTTGTAAATCATTTGGTTTGTATTCTTAAATACATATCCATGGATTGCATTTAGTGAGATGAAATATTTATTGATTAATTTTATTTTTTTGTAATTAATATTGCTTTAGCTATTCTTTCCGCCATTATTTGTGTTACATTAATAATGTCATAATATTTTTTTAAATTTAAATATATTTCTGGTTACTATTTGTTGTTATTTTGTATGGTTATTTTATAAAGAATAGACACTCTAATTCAAGATACGAGAGGCCGTGTTAAGAATAAAAGAAAATGAAAGATCGAGGAAGATGCCAAGCTTGTTGAGGCACTTGATGTGGTAAATCATCAAACATATAAAGCTAAAAATGAGTTCAAAGCTGGCCATCTTAATTATGTTGAGGAGGAGATGCAAGTTTCTTTATCTAAGTCAGGTCTGAAGGCTAAACCACATATTGAATCAAGATTTAAGACCCAAAAAAGAGACTTTCTTGTAGGTTATAAATTGCAATGTGACTTGCAGGGCTAAAACTATAGTTTGCTTATTGTCTTGGAGGCTATTTACTGTATTTTTTCTTTCTCTATTTGCAAGGCTCCATTGGATTTATTAAAAGTGGAAAAATGTGCAGATTGGTTTCTTCAGCTAATATAGCCTATGTCTCAAAACAATATAATATGCCTTGGTGGATGGTTGACTTGTCATCAATAAGCTCGTAATGTCTGTATGTGAGTTGCTAAATCTTGAGACCAAATTTGGTTCTTTTCTCACTTCTCGGAAAGTAGTAGTAAAGAGAAATGAGAAAATGATGTTCGTTATAAAAAGTGATGGGTTTCAAAAACCAAAAAGAAAGAAATGATAACCATACATTTTAAGTGAGGCGCCTATTCAAAAATTTGATCATTTTCATTTTTTAAATTTGAATTTTATTTTTTAAGTGGAAGAAATTTAGAGATTGAGGACAGTGACTCTCTGCCGCAAGTGAAAGTGATCGGTTAAACTGATTATAATAGAAATTTGAAATATAGATTTGTATTCTAATTCAAACTACTTATGACAAAAACCCAATGAATATTTAAATGTTAACAAATTTTAATATCTGAAGACTAGAAATTATTAATTAAAATAAAATTTTAAATAATAAAAAATAATTTAAATATTAAAATCTACTATAGCTAAATTCAAAATCTAATTAAACAATACAGAAAAATAGTTTAGATAATAATTTTAGAATATTATTAATTGGCAAGAAGAAACTACTATAAATTTAATATTTTTAATTACTTATCTTAAATTTAAATGAATTATTAAATGTTAATTAATTTCATATTTAAAAATAAGAAAATACTTAAAAACCAACGTAAACAATAAAATAGAAAATAGTCAATTCTATAGTAACACAATATCTTAATTTAAATAATTTTTCTATAATTTAGAATATTTAGAAAAATGGCCATATTTTTTTCTTCTATTTCTTTTCTTTTCAATTTTTTATTTTTGTTTTCCCCATTTCAGGCATGGCTAACGACAGTAGTGGTGGCTGGTAGGCGGTAGGTTGGTGGAAGTAGTGTTAGAAATTTGTTTAGTTATGCAAATCAAAAACTTAATTTTGCATAAATGTTAACGCCCAATATTTTAGAATTTCATGATTTTCACAATACATAATTTTAAAAAAATATACCTTGCTCCATGATAAGTATTGAATATAATCACAAGAATTTTTTTTGAGAAAATCGTGTTTCTCTCTCTTAACCTTTTTAAGTTCTTGCGTATATTTTTCTGATGGAGAGAAAACTATCGATAAGTGGATTGAGAAATGAACGACTTCTAATTGGCTTTATTTATAATCACATGGTCCATCAATGTGTGTAACAATTAAAAAATATATCTCTATTGATCAATGAGATTTGGCACGTGATAATACCATAATTATCACTTGTAGTTGTTTTCTTATTTGTGTATTTTGTATATTTTTTCTTAATACAATCCACACAAATATCAAGATCAGTAAAATCCAAAATATAAAGGATTTCCTTATTTACTAATCTTTGTATCCTTTCTTTGGATATATGACTCAAACTTTTACATCATAAGTAAGTAGAACTTTCATCAACTAAATTGCATTTAGTACCAATATTATGATGCAAGGTCAATAGAATCTCAACAAAAAGATTATCAAATTTTAATTTATATAAACCATTATAAAGAACACCAGAACCAATAAAGCGATTATGTTTAAACAAATTGAAACATCCATTTCCAAACTTAAAAGAGAATTAAACTATATCAAGTTTAGATAAAGAAACTAAATTGCGAGAAACATAAGAAACATAAAGATTTTGAAAAAGATCTAAATGATGTTCTAGTATCTAAAATTAAACGATATATTTCAATGGTTTCAACTGGAGCTTTGACTCTATTCCCCATGAACACAAAATTCTCATTTGGGTTTATGATTTGGATTGTAAGGAATCCTTACATCGTATTTGAAACATGAGTGGTACAACCATAATCAATTCACCAAGTATTATAAGGAACTTCTGCTGAATTTGATTCGAAACATATGAAAGCACTAGGCTTACCTT
The DNA here is from genome assembly GCA_019321725.1 of Paulownia fortunei. Classification (NCBI taxonomy): domain Eukaryota; kingdom Viridiplantae; phylum Streptophyta; class Magnoliopsida; order Lamiales; family Paulowniaceae; genus Paulownia; species Paulownia fortunei. The sequence continues at coordinate 7,682,704 of CM033111.1, forward strand.
TTTTTCGAACCATGCCTTACGTTTCAAGCAATCTTTTTGATAGTGCCCAGACTTTCCTTAGAAATGACATGTATCATTCTTTCGTTCCTTCTTGTTAATTTTTAGCGTCCTTTTATTGCCCTTTTCTTTCTTCTTTACTGATTTCTTTTTAGCTCATAACTGATCCACGAGATTAACTGAGTGAATATCTTACTTCTTAAGTCTTGCCTCATCTAGAATAAGCATACTTTGCAATTCAGTTACATTATATTTATCTTTTATGGTATTGTAATTAATTTGAAATGAACTATATACCGGAAGCAGGGAGTTAATGATAAACTGCACAAGGAAGTTATCACTCACTTTTAATCCCATGGATCCCAATCTTGATGTTAAATTTGTTATCTCAGTAACATGTTCATGCATTGTACGAGAACCATCAAATTTCATGGTGATTAACATACCTATTAGTGGGAGCAACTGTCTTATCAGCATAAAATCAGACTGAGAATGATCTTCCACAAATTTCATAAATTTCTTAGCACTATCAATTTTGAGAATTGTTAACCTAATATTATTTGTTATTGTCATCCGCATAAGCATAAGATTCAATCTGTTAGATCTTTCCCAAACCTTATGGAAAGATATTTGTTCAATACTGTTAGAATCATTAATAGCAGCGAGCTTATCAGTCGTGAGTGTCAAATCAAGATCTAGAACACCTAGATAAAACTGGACTTGTTCAGACAATTCAAAAAAATTAAACCCATTAAACTTCATAATAGACGAGGCTTGCAATAAATACATAAAAATGCTCATACATTAATATTTTGAGTTTTAAATATAAACTCATAATACAAATCCAGACATTAACATTCATGAAATCAATAAATGTACATTGAAATTCTCCTTTCGATGATCCAATAATGTACTAAATAAATATAATTGATGCTAGAATTTAAATTTCACATAATTGGTAATTAAATATACTCTAATTAGGTATGATTGCTATCTTTGGATATACTAAACATATTTAATCAAGTATATCAATTAACCACGATCATGCTCATAATTATAAAATAACTGATCAACCTTTAGGCGATTCTTAAATATTTTATAATCAATAAACTTCAATATACCCACAAAATTATATATCATCATGCCATCTCATAATAGCATCACATAATCATGGGTAATTGAATTTTATTTAATTTAACATCTATGAAAAATTTTAATTTTAGGCACTTTGGTGACTAACAAATTATTCATAATATAGATATTAAGTTAAATAATAATCATTATATAATTTGATGGACACTAAACTTTACGGTTTAGCCACTTTGGCGACTAACATACCATCTTTCACATAAATTTGTAATACAATTATAATACTTGAATTATAATAAAATCATGTAAAATCAATTCGTCAAAAACATTCCATTCGGTAATACATAAAAAACTTTATACATATTACAAATTATCTAACATATACGTGAGTGAAGTACATTAGAAATATATAGGAACAATGTGGAATATATAAGCATATGGCAACAATTTGTAGACTTTAAACATCAATTAATAGTTTATAAGCATGAACATACTATATGAGCATGAATATACCACGGCATGCACACACACACACACACACACATATATATATATATATAAATCAACACAGGATTTTTAATAATGAAATTAATTTTCAGCAAAAATTCTATTGAAATTTCAATTAACATCAAGGTTCATATATCGACTTAAATTGTAGCGGAAAATATAATTCAAAAGATTTCACAAATCGATAAGAGATTAACAATCTTTATTAGAAAATCATGAGTTCCTAAACCAAGGGTTCTGATACCACATGTTAGAAAATTATTTAATTATGCAAATAAAAAACTTAATTTTGTATAATTGTTAACGTCCAAGATTTTAGAACTTCATGATTTTCACAATATATAATTAAAAGAAAACATACATTGCTCCATGATAAATGTTGAATACAATCACAAGAAGAATTTTAGAAAAAATCATATTTCTCTCTTTTGACCCCTTTAAGTTCTTGTGCATATTTTTATGATGGAGATAAAACTATTAATAAGTGGGTTGAGAGATGACTGACTTCTAATTGGCTTTATTTATAATCACAAGGTTCACCAACGTATGCAATAATTAGAAAATATCTCTCTATTAGTCAATGAAATTTGACACGTGATAATTATTAAACAATAATTATATTTTAACTAAGATAATTATATAAAATAAGACGATTATCATGCTACAATTACCTTTTAACTAAGTTAAAAGATAATTGTCTTAAATACGACATGTGCGACATAAAATATCTAACAAGTAGGTGAAGAAAGAAAAAGAACCAAAAAAAAAATTGAAGGAAAAACTTTAAACACTTGAATATACCACATATGTTCTAAATGACAAGTTGGCCTCTCTTTTTTTTTCCCTTCTCAAGCTCCACCTAAGCTGCCACAAGGTGATTTTTCCTTCAAAATTAATTTTTTCCCCAAATTGAATGCCTAGTCAGCTTAGCCGGTCACTTTTACCTGTGGTAAGCGATCACTATCCTAAATCTCTGAGTTTTTTTTACTTATAGGACAAAATTCAATTTTAAAATTGAAGAGGACCAAATCTCTTAGTAAGCTAACTTACAGGACGAAAAAAATAATTTTACCTTTTAAGTGACAAAGTTTAGCAAGACCTCTTTTAGATATGTAAAAATATAGGGCAAGTTTATCAAAGAGAGTTACTCGATAAGTAATTGGTTATTAAAGATTTGAATGTCACAGTTCATCTTGTAATGTTTGATTCTTTTGAGACCTAGTTTTCAATTTGGCCAAATGAAAATGTGCTTATGAAACTATACCAAAAATAATATAAAATTGCGTAATGCATGTAATGCAAAGTGAATAATTTGGATGGAGTCAAAATAATCTGAATGAATGATATTCCTCTCAATATTTTTGGGGGAAAAAGCATATTTAATCACTTGTTTTTTTTTAAAAGAAGTAAATAAAATTTAAAATCAAGTTAATAAAACTTAGTTGAACAGTTGTCATTTTTATATTTTTTTACTAAAGACTAATTTGGTTATTAAAAATAATTTCATTTCATTCCTATTATTTATTTAAAATTACCAACCATGGAATTAGAATCAAGTAAGAAATAAGGATTCTATTTCTTTTTTACTCATCGTTGATACCAAACATAGGAAATGGCATACCCTTATCATTATGTTCTCATCGTCATTTCAGTTTAACATTCATTCTATTCCTATCTAATTCCACTCCTTCATAATAATCTCCCTTTAGGTGTCTACCACCATTGTTTCCCGCAATTTTAGTCAGCTCTCACTATTTGTCTCCATTATCGACAGGTCTACCATCAAAACCCTACTAACTCCTCAACTGTATTTGAGGGTTTGTAAGACCACAAATATTAAGTTACGTGGGCAAATAACTTTCATCACATACATTAATTACATCGTGGATAAGTTTTATTATGTGTAGCCTAATTTTTATTATGAAAAATATACTTATGTATGTTTTGTGGGCTTTTTTTTGGTTTATTAGCCTTTATATATATATATATACACTCTTTTTTTGGAAATTTAGGTTTTAGAGTTATTGAATTAATGTATGCAAACTAATTTGATTTCATTTTCTTCCAAAAACAAATATTTCCAAATAGAAACCTTAATTTTTAGGGCAACCTCTTAAAATAAAAAATTTGGGTTGTATAAGTTGTTCTTTAAATGTATAATATTCTACTATATGTTTAATTTTGAACTTAATTGTCTAGTTTGTATAATGATGTTATACACACAGTTGCATGTTGTTGTAGTAGTCTGATTTTATAATGATAATTTTGTATGTTATATGTTGTTGTCATTTAGTCTTATTTTACAAAAATAATTTTGTATGTTATATGTTGTTGTATTGGTGTGTTTGATGATAGTGCAATACTCTGTGGTGTCTAATGGTATATAATAGTGTTACTTCGATATTTGATGTGTTCATATGATCTTTTTATTTTTTGTTATTTTTTCAACTGTGAGAAAAAACAATGTTGTGTAATGGTTGTTTTTTTTTTTTTTTTTGACTAATTATAATGGTTAGTGTTGGTTGATTTTTCAGTTATGTCAGTCACTATAATTGAATTTTGTAAGTATGAGGCATGATATCATCTGTAAAATATGTAATTGTTATATTTCCAAATGTAGATGTATTATTTTGAAACATTTTTTAGTTTGGCCAAATATGTATGGATTTTAATGCCTACACAATTTGCATGATATTCTAAATTTTTCATGGTGAGATTTGTTACTATGTTCCAAATATATCATTCCTAGTTTCTTTTCGAAATAATCCAAAACAAAACTTCATTTTTTGCACTAAGAGTTTTTTTCCATAAAAGTACCATCACATATAAAGTAATAATGTTGCATATTATATTATCAACCATTACTTTTGTGAACAAATATATAGACATACATAAAACTTTCACTTCTTCAACTCTCTCATCTAAAATATCATACCAAGCCAAAATAAATACATAAAAATGAGGTGGAGGAAGTATTAAATTTTAATTACAATACAATACATTGTATATATGAGATCATATTATTTTCTCAAAAAGCACTATCATTTGTACAACAATATACATGCCACCATAACTATGTTTTCAGAACAAATTAATGTCCTACAAAGTATAAAATCATAAACTTATTTGTACTTCATGAATTGCAATTTCACCAACTGAAAATACACTATGAGGTTAGGAAACGAAAAACTAAAACTAAATAGAAAATCTACAAATTAAACCCTTTTATGTTTTGAAATTTACATACCCCCCTTTAAGGTATTTTGGTTAACAAGAATACAATATGAGACCATATTAAAGGAGTGTCTGTAGCAGCTTTTAAAAAGTAGTTGCAAGCTTTTAGCTAAAAATTAATAAATTTGAATATGTTGTTGACTAGCTTCTACTTCTGCTTTCACTTAAATCTAGTAAAAAGAGACCAAAAACTAAAAATATCCACTGGGGTGTTTTTCCTAATTTCAAATTATTTCACATTTTCTATTCCACTTTGTATTTTAGTTTTATCATAATTAGATCGGTAAATAAATCAGTCTTACTATCAATTAGGGTTTCAACTGGTCGGACCAGTTCAACCTCTTATCCAACTGGTCGGGTGAAAATTAACTATATTTTTATATTATATTATGTAAAATTGTAACATAATAGACTAATTATTATATACAAAGTAAAAAAATAAATAATCAATTAAAAAATACATATAACAAAACCTAAAATCCAAATATCCACATACATGTAACTAAATATCAAGTTTAAGATTCCTTAAAAAACAAAACAAAAAAATTTGGTTCTGACTGGTTTGATCAATTTTTTATTCGATTAATCAATTTTGACCGACTTGATTGATTTGACCTATTTTGATCGATTTGATAAAATTTTTAAATTTTTGCCCATAGTCGGACCGACCAACCGCGATTTGCGGTTAGACCAATCAAATTGGCTAATCCTATCTGATTTTAAAAACATTGTATGTTCAACTTTTTGGATTAATAGTACTGTCTATGAAATAAACATGTGTTGTTTGGTATTTAGATGAAATTATTTCATGGACACGTATAATTTGTCCAAAAAATGGAACACAAAATGGAATATAAAAAATGAGATAGAATATTTAAACCCATTTTCCCCTATTTTTGGTTTTTGGTAATTATGTAAAAAGTTCTTTTGGACATTTTCACCACTCTTTTTTTTTTCCAGTAACCCCATATTACCCTCAATTATTTTAGACAATTATATGTTCAATAATTTTTAAATAACCCCATATTACCCTCGCTGCCGACTCCAACTACCGTCCATGTATGATTTTACTAGATTTTGACCAACTACCTAATGTTAATGAATTTAAAAAGTTAAAATCATGACACGAGCCTCATAAAAAATTCCAAAGAAAGGAACGAATTTAACCATATATATTCATCATATATCATTCACTGCTTCCTCAATGTAGTTTAAAAGCCCGGCTAGTGACCTTCTTAGCCTTTCTTTCAGTAGATTCGGATGCTTCATATAACTAGTATGGCCATAATTCACGAGAACATTCTTCAATTTTAGTAAAAGGGGGTCTGACCGATAATAAATATCGAGGCTTTGTAGTATTTGATTGATCACGATTCTATTTTTTCATTTATTATAGAAGTTCCTAGGAAATTCATTAGAGGAATGTTGTTTTTGCTAAAACACGAGTAGTTTCTTGAAAATTCGCTTCATATATGAAACTTTGAGTAATGAAAGATGCTCTTGTTATTCTCAATAAGAGGGCTTTCTTATTCTTTTTCCTATATTGCTATTGTGGTGGATTTTAAGTCAGACTCATTAAGAGAAGTGCAACTTAGCTTTTTCCTTATCACTACTCCTACTATCAATGAGAGGACTAAAAGCAGCATACAGAGTCCTAAGAAGACATGATCCCAAATCGATAACCCCAATCAAAGAAAATGCAACATGATAGAAGAGTTCGTTCTGCCGTAGAAGAGACTTCATGAATGGCATGCCTTTTCTCAAGTACTCTTTCCCGATATGATTTTTTGGGGAAAAAAGGGAATGGATCTTCTATTTTTTCTACCACATATCCTATTTTGACACCAAGAAATGAGGTTTTTTTATAAAAATAAATATGCACTTTGGAGTTTTTCATCGAGCTCGTGTCGTGATTTAATACTATTTAATTTAAAAAATTCAATCTGAAAATTGTATCTACCCAAAAAACCTCTATCTCCTAGCCTCCTTCGACCCGAATTGAATGTCGGGCCACTTGTTGAATTTGTAATTTGCTATCCTCAATTATTTTTTAATAACCATCAATTTACCCATTAAACTACACCAAATCTAGTTTGACCTTTTTTATTTTTTTAATTATATTTTCTTTGTATAGTAATTATTAATATTACTACTATAAGCTATATACATGCATATAATTTACATATATACGTATTGCAAAGTGTATTAATTATATTATATGTATTATTTTCTTTTTTCATATTCTTTTTCATTTTTTTCTCCTTTTCTTCCCTCTCTCTCTCTCCCTCCATTTGTCATTTTTCCCTATTTTTATTATGTGTATAAATAAATTGAAGATAATATATATTTATATATGTACAGTAAATTTATGGATATGTATATATATAAAGTGTATGCATTTCACAAAATTTTAATCAAACTCCATAAAATAAATTATTATTTCCAAATCCAAAACAATTTAAACTTCTTTGATCTACTATTACAACTTATTTATCAAATATTTTTCTTCACTTTATTTCCACCTTTTAACAACACTTTGCAATTACTCTCAACTTTCACAAACACTTCCTAAGATGTGCACTTTAATTTTGATGAAGTCATCAAAAAATCATTAAATTGATTGATAGAAAGGGATGATTGTAAAACTTATATAAAATACAAGGGAGAGAACTTTAATCTAAAACTATGCGGGGATGAATTGGTAATTTCCACAGTAAACAGGGTATGACTGTTATCAACAGTTTTGTTCAAGTTAGCCAAACACTCTCTAGATGGCACCTTAAGCAGGAAAATTAGAACTAAAACCAGTTTTCTTTTTAACAAGTGAGATTTATCACTATTTCCCCTCGTGAAAAATGGTCAACTAATTTCAGAAGCAAATGAGCTTACAACGAAATCAAACAATCTATAGCTAGTGCAGCACAAAAATTGATATATGATACTGCTAGATAGCATCTACAAGCAATTGACTAAGTACAACCTATTACAAGAACTAAAACTACTGTACAAAGCTCACGTTGTGTGAAACTTCAAGACATCTCTGATCTCTACCATATTTTTCACCCACATAAAAAGGAATACTGTTCGTTCGAGACCAAAATAAGTAGCTCAACTCGTAAAGTGTCTGGTTGACGATGCATTCTCAGATCGAACTAAGAGCATACTTCAGCTTATGGTTTTCATAGTCATGTCAAAAGAAGATTTTTCGCCTGCAACAGATCACAGATTTTCAGCTCTGGAGTTCATTTTCAGTTCTTATATTAGGATTACTCCATAAGGTTCATCCATTCTAAAGATTAACGAAACAATCTGAAAAAAAACTATAGTACTTCCAATAAAAACCGATCAACCATAAATATGGTCAAAGCTAGCAAAAGGAATGCTGAATGCAGTACACAGGGAATTGCATTTCCAGGGCTAATTTATCAAGAAAATACTACAAAACGAAAAACAATTACCTGTGATAATGCAAAAAAATCAAAAGTGAACTATTGCCATGGTTGCGACAGTGAGATGATAGGAGTTGACGCCTTCAGACCTTGTTTGCCATGTATTGCAGATTTGAGCACATTATACTGCTCGCAGACAGAAGAATAGACTGACTCTGTGTATGCAATCCTTGCCTGCAACAGAGAATAGCTCTGCAACATAATTTCTCGGGAGAAATATAATTCCTATATATGCATGAACTGCATGCATAACACCCATAGATAGAGACTTAGCCCCCATGAAGTGTCTCCGTGTCCATAAGATTAACTGATCAGTGATTTTTACTTTTCGATTTCAGTATGCGCGTCCATGACCAGGCTTCTTAGAGTGTTCCAGAGCTTAATGTCCACGACTAGTGTAATCTTCACAGCCCTGAGTATATTAAACAGGAGTTCTAAGATCTAAGTCCAATGGCATCCCTTTAACCATCGTCAAACTTCTCATCTAATCAGAACTCCGTGCAGGCTTTTAGATTGAGAAAGACTCTTCTACTGCTATGGGCAAAAGACTCCTACAATCACCTTATTAAGTTCCCAGATTCTGTATAATCTGTAACTTTGCATTCATTCCTCAAAGAAGTAAAGAAAATGTAGCCAGTATCCCAGTTAACATCTAGTACAGCCATTAGATGGTAAAGCAAAGCACAGTTGTCGAAAATCACAGACTTTGCATTTAAGTCTTCATAGGCAAGTCAGTTGGTCAGTTCACAGAGTTTGAACTCCGACACAATTATCTAAATACAAGAGGAATCTTTCATAATTCCTTTGTTGCACAAAAATGTCAATGTAAAAGGTGTAATGCAACATTCCTAATTTGTGAAAATATTCCTAAATTGGCATGGAAGGAGGACTAAGAAATTATTAAGAACAATGTTGAAAGAAAATAACTTCTCATGAGACATTATCTATTGTTTGGAATTATAGCACCTCTTTGTCATTAAGTTCTCTTTATTGTCAAGAAAGTGAGAAGTGTAGTATACAATGACTGTTCAGTCATTGCCTCTTCACACTTTTCTTGAATTTTCCATAATTGGTGGTTTAATTAAGCCATTTTCCAGCAGGAATGCATGTGTACAGTCTTCTTTGAGAAGTACAAATTATTTATTAACAAATGATTCTTTATTCCTGATATTGTTTTATTCTTTTAGTTTCAACCATGCATTACACAGATGCAAAAGATGGCTTTGCTAAAAAAATAAGTAAGCTTCAACTAAACAAAAAGATCTAGATTACCAGTGACGATAAAATTAAAAGTTGCAAGCAATTGCCAAGAAATGTTAGCAAAAAGTAAAAGTAGAACGAGCATAATATCTTGTGCCACATTCCATACAAAAAATTGTTCTCCATACTAAAGGGGATATTGGTAGAGGAGAAGACAGAAACCCTCACAAACAGAGATTTTTTTCTCCAGCACCAGAGAGAGATCATCTTGACTGGTTTCAATTTTTTGCTAATGTTCTATAGTACCAGTGATTTGTTTATACAATATTAACCTTATTGATTAAAACAGGATATATTTGCTATATTGAACAATCAGAAACCCCCAATGATATAAATCAAGATTCTCCCACCACTGGGCCCCGTGCAACCAAATGTAGTAAACTAATGAATTTTGAAATTTGACTGCCATCATGATTCCCATTTACATTAAAGTGATCTGTATAAATATCAAAGGCATTTTTTATTCTTTATAAAAGATGTAATTAGACACTTTTAAGTTTATGATCTCTCAAAAACCAATATCCAATGGTTTAGGTATTTATGATGAGCTAAACTGCAGAAATTGAATAAATAAGACCTAGATGAATTGTAGAACTTATCAGAAAACCATGAAACTAAAAGATGTCATCTAAGTATGTATCAACCAAAAGAAGTTTCAAATCATATAAATGTATATAATACTTGATGGAACCTATCGAATAAAGTGAGATATAAATGGTTAGTATTCATAAAGGTAGTAGTCAAAGATAAATTTTAAGGTGAAAAAGTTTAGTTTTTCTAACTTGCAACTTTGGTCCCAAAAAAACACCAAATTAGGTAAAAATGATCAGGAATTCTGTGCAGATTTGGGCTTCAAGCTTATGTACCCTTACCCTTGATAGGCAAATTAATGCACTTAGGGTATTACAATAAGATGGCATCAGACACTCAAACATGTCACAGCTTTGGATATGAAAATAAATTAACTAATTGAATTCCACCTACAAACTTTACTAGGAAGTCAATGTGATCATTCTCCAATCATAGAGAGGAGCATTTGTTTGCATCCAGTTGAGGTGTATAGTATTCTTGTCCAAATTATGACCAATACCAATTTATGTTCCATATGATTTTAAATAGACCAATACCAAACTTGGTACCTATACATATATAGGCTGCAGTTAAGGTTTAATATGAACGAATTTAATTTGCTAATTTCAAGCTGGTCGGCGCCCCTGCAATTTTTGCTCAGATTTAACCAAACTTGGTACCTATACATATATATAGGCTGCAGTTAGGGTTTAACTGTGCGAAATTTTAATGTGAAAGAGAAAGGGTGGGGTGGGTGTATGAAATATTTGAATGAAAATCTGCAAGAATTTTCCATAGTTTTCTGTTTCAACTACATTCATCATTTTCACATGGGCATGGACTCTATTGAACTGATTCCCGTATATTATCTTGTTCTTCAAATCTTTCGCAACTGCAATTTCTCTTTCTTGTTTTGGTATCATATGGATTTGTCACCACTTAAATCTTTCTATTGATTGTCTTGTTCTTCAACATCTTTCCCGGTTTTCATTTCTCTTTTTTGTTTTGGTATCATACGGATTTGTCACAAGACCTCATATGTTAATGTTCAACAAAAATGACAGATATATAGCACATATAAAGAAGTAACCTCTTCCGGATCTTCCAAAGCTGAAGTGATTTCATGATAATTGATACTGGGTGCAACTGATAATCCAACCCCATGAAAGGATATCACTCTTCTCTCCCCAATTTCTTTCTCAACCTATCAACAAATTTGAGTTATATGCGGATAAGTAAGCCACTGTGGATCGATAAACGAGAATTCATAGTAAGAAAATACCTGGAGTGGAGGGGGCATAATTTCATGGCACAGTATTGCTAGGGGGTATACACGACCAGGAATACCAGCATGTTCCGCAAGCCTTCTCATGTTGTCCACTGAGGATGCATCAAAAGGCGCCTGTACATCTTATATCAGTATGAATAGGTCAAACTAGGACAAAGAAAATTGCGATTTGGCTAAGCAGACAGGAAATAGCAAGTATCATCCCCAGATAGTTTGATAATCAGTAACTAATCACAATAATAACAGATCAGAGCTACAAAAGTTAATTCCTAGGGGTGAAGATAGTAGAAAGACAGCATATGCACATCTTTCTCTAACAAAAATGCTTTCAAGCACACAACAGCACTCTAGAGTCACATGCTAGTCATGACAACAATCTAATAATCACTGAATGACAAAAGCAGCAAGAACCAAAGGCAGTTCTCCAACGGGAAGTTAGCAGTGTTTGTAGAGAGAAGTGTGCTAGTAGACAAATGCAAGAACCCAACAAAAGCACTCTATAGACAGAAGGCACCAAAATTATTTGTTTGGATACTCAAATCACATGCAATTACAAACACCAACTTCATAATTTGTTATAGAGGCTGTTAAGAATGGTGATTTTTTTCCTTTTTCCTTTTTGGGGAAAAGAACAAAATCCAGAAATGCTACCACGTACAAAGTTAAAATCCTTAAAGTGGCAACAAACAGTAAGCGACTATTACAGTCGGGCAACGGTAGAAGTACTTTCACAGGAAACAAAGGTAAACCAGGAAGAATATCAGATTTCTGTCATAATGATATGTGAAAGTTCCTGCGGGTAAAAATAGAGTCAAATTTTCAGTAAACATATTGCAACACTTCAGCAAAGAGTTTGGGAATTCATATTAAACTGCTTCAGAGATTTGCATTCACCTCCATTGAGGTTTGATTCCTTGGAATGTGACTGCAAATGGTTCATATGTTGGCAAGAACAACCCTTCACTATTCCAGTACTGAAGCCATCAAGTTTGAGGATAGAGTGAAAAACAACAGTAAACGAATAAAATACAAAGTTATATGATTGACATGGCAGCCAATCAAGGACTGTCACCTGTCAGTCTCAGCAAAAGCGGACAGCCCATCATCTCTGCACCCAGCTAGCTCACAACTCAAGCCCCACAGGTCGCCATGAACCTAGCTCTCACCGCCACCTTATTGCCCAGCAGCTCCTCAACACCCCAAACTACGGCCAAAGCAACCAACACCTGTCCCCTAGGGTCCCAGGACCAGGGCCAAACCCTTAAAATCTCAATCTACCACCCAATCCTTTAGCCATCCTAACCACAAGCCAGCCTCCGTCTCACCCAAAGCCTGAGCTCAATAACAGCCCCTACCCCAGTTTAAGATATGTTTGGTGCATACACCACCTTTCTGACACAACTATCAAAAAATGCCCATTACTATCTTTCTCTAATTAAATCACAGTTCCACCTTAAGGAATGATTAATGAGAGCAAAGCAGATTTTTACATCGCCATGCAAATAGCCAAAGTTGAGATTGAAGAACTGGAGGAAAACTCAGAAGAAGAGAGGGAAAAGAGGAGCCTGCTTGGGGAGATGAAGCATAGGCTGCCTATTTATGCGGACAATGAGACATGGCGCCCTTCATGTGCTGCCACACGTTCTCTCTTTGGCCTTATTATTAAGAAATAATAATGATGATGATAATAATAATTTAATTTTCAACCAATCAATTGGCCAGTTCCACCTCAAACTTGGCAGTCAGTGATGTAGAAGGGCGGAGAGTGAGCAAATGCATGTTTCAGCCAACAATTAGAATTTTTGGAGGTCACATGACACGGGGTCAAACCTCAAAGGAGACCTATGCAAATTTCATAAGTTTCTTCCAAAGACTAAGAACTTGTATTTTTCTCTCACTGCTAGCCTGAAACAAACAACTGCATTATATTTCTACTAAGGAATCATTCCTTTATTTCATAGATGACAGACGTAACTGTGTAAACACATTATGTCTTAGCTGAGGTAAACTATACTGTGCGACATAATCTAGTACTAATATTTACCCCATAAAAATGATAAACCTACAGGTAACTTTTTAGGCTATAATAAAAAGCAATATTACATTGAAGAAATAGCAAAATACCAGCAAAAAGGAAACATGAGATACTAGTTTTGACAAGATATATCCGTGCAATACTATTATCATCCATCATTTACATAACTATTTTGTTACCATATTAATAACAATATATGAGGCAAACTAAGTGAATACGGAAAGAACACATACTGGATACCATTCTTTTGTAACAGGATCTGGACGGTCCCTTCCACCACTTGGTGCAATCCAAATAACTTTCGATCCACCCCTAGAACAAAGAAAGTAAAGGACTGAAGCCCCTCCAGAAAAACAAAAACATGGTACTACGGAAAAGAAATATGCTTTCCCAAAATCCACATTAAGATAGTCATTTACATTGTTTTCATTCCACTGTGGGAAAGATAGATTTTGTGTGCTAAAAAACCATTTTTTATCACTCAAGATAATCTGCTGATTAGATTGAAACAAGCTTATCCACTTCTCTTGTCCAGCACTATCATCACCAAAGGAATAGCCCAACGAAGAAGCTAATCAGTGAACAAAGTCCAGTCAGTAAATAAGCTCACTAGAGTCTCATGCTCATGATAAAACCTGGAAACATCCAAATTGTCTGATGTTTGCAAGCCATTTTTGAACCAGAAATGTGGCCACTCGTATACATGGCCCCCGTAGTTATAAGTCATACAATATACATGAATCAAAATGGAATAGTATGGTTCCATTGGGTTCTCTTTGGACTCATTATTTATTATATGTACAAGTGAAATTGGATTATTATAAATCATGCCCATTTGAAATGGTTTCAAAAAATTCACTAACCCATCACAAATATCGTCCTCGTATATTAGGCAAATGAAAATCCGTAGTGTAGTGTTCTGATAGCTAATGAAAAGCAAAAAGGGTTGTCAATTACGATTTAAATGGTACTTCAAAGACACAATCCTATAATTCTCCATCTGCGTTGTATTCTTCAATTAGATTAAACCAGTTGAGATGAATCACCAGAAACAAAAAGTGAAAATATATAATTAATTTGATTTAACTGAATAATATCTTTATATTCAGGTTATTGAAAATTGTATGCTACCACACTCAATGGGGAAACTTCAGTCTAAAGTGGTTTTCAGTTGAACCATGCTTTAAAACTTGAAAAGTTGGAAATTCGTAATTTTCCAAAGCCTAAAGCAATGTCACGTTTTCATCATAGACTTGTACTTTACCAACCAAAATCGGCCTTTTTCACCCATACGCATGTCAAAAACCTTGTATGCCAAAAAATAAAACACACAAAATTCTTTTTGTCCGATTTTGTAAGATTTTTTCCTTTTAACGACCCACACTGTCTTAAAAAATTTACTCAAATGAAGAAGTTTTTAACTTTCACGTGACTAGACCTATTGAAATCAAGTGGATCTACATTGAATGTTTCAGGTAGATTGTGAAACGTTTTAAGTTCACTTAAAAAATACAACCATCTTTTTTCCCAAGTTTACATACTGTTCTCAATTGTATTGGTTGAATTTATCTTACTTATTCTATGTTTTAGTGTCAAAACCTAGATATCAATGCAGTCAGTTTTGATTGAATGCACACAAGGTTCTTTTTATTCTCACTATAATACATATTTGAGCAACTTTGTGCACCTTTCATGTCTACTTTTGTTTGTGACCTCATGTAACATTGCATAAACCTGTAATGGGGCTAAACTTCGAAGCTTGAAATCAAGTCTGCCAGACTCAAATGAAAAGATCATATATTCTCTGAAAGTAAAATAAAAGTGCTCTCTGTTTCGCAGACATTCTTGTTACTGCATAGGAGATAGTGGCAATTACAAGCCATACCTTCTTTAAGCAGAATTGCTAGTCAAGAACAAAGGGCAAGCTGATGAATTTGGAGCAAAGTGAGTTTTTCTTGGTCAAACACTGGCTTGGTCCATAAACAATGTATTCTTGATGGTGTCCAAGGCCTAAATGACTTGACTTGATCGTTCTTATCTTACTTTTTTGACATCAGAGTATTTGTATAGTCTTTCAGATGGAAGAAATCTTCCAATTTTGAAAACCATTAGGAGCAATTCCCTAAACTTCCTTCAATCCAGTATTCCTTTCTGGGATGCCCACATATAATGTTCCTTTTCCAAAATAAGCAATTTTAATGTACAAAATGTGCCAGACACAGTTCTAACCATTACTTTTAAGGGTAAGTAAAGACGCATAAGATTCCACTATTTCAAGTCTCACCTAAACTTCATACTAATTCTAAAGAGTCAAACGTTGGTGAAGACAGAAATTATTTCCCCTAGTTTTTTCTTTCATGTGTTAAAAAGTGTTTCCGTGAAATTCTCATGAAAGCCTGAATTTGACTACAGTATATTATAAGTACAACGGTTGATACATATCTAGCCACTGACGAGATGGTGAGTTATGGCAAATGGACTGCAGAACAAGTTAAAAGAATACAATTATCTTCAAAATGAATAACCCAGAATGGAGCTAGAGATGCATTATTAGAAGTTCCTTCAACGGGATTAAGAAACACCTAATCTGACCACAACAATCTTCTAATGGTTCTTATATAACAATGAAGACTAATAAACTGTAGAGCAATACAAATGTACCTCAAAAGCAGCGCCATTTCTTTCAAGCTTTTTGTGTTTGCTCTTTTTTTCATATCTATGAGCTCAGGATCATCATTCATGTGATTTTTGGAGTACACACATAGAAGATTCCTGGCCAATTGAAAATTAAAAAAGTGAATTAACTTAGCGATAAAAGGCATACATCACCAAATAAAATTATTGAAGAACAGTAAACCTAACACCTGCCCATGCTAAATGGTTTGCACAGAGGATCTGTAACCACCCTATCTCCTGCCACAAAGATCTGCATTACAGGATAAACATATTGGCAAACTTAAAAATACCAAATGTATATGTGCACGTCATAATGGTGATTATAGTTGAAGTGTAATATAGTTACCATATTCTCAGCAATAAATGGATTAGTGGATTCAAGCAACAAAGCTATAACAGCTGGATCTGCTTCAGTTTGATGGTTGGATATTAAAATAACATTCTCACCCTGAAATTCAAGAGAATGAAGCACTAATCAGAAACAAAAGCCAAATATTATTATAGACCACTAAAGCAAACAAAACACAGCCTTCATGATGCCAAATTCATGACTGCCAACAATGAAGATATAGTTGGGCATACTTGAGCAATATGTTAATCTAGAAGCCGCTTCAGAGATTCTCCGGGAATAATCAACGAAATAGAAATATGTACACATACAATCAAATAAACCAATTAACAGATGGATAAGTAAAGTTTATAGAACGATTAAGGGGAAACAGCAGGCAGAGAAGGAGGCAAGAAAATGGAACACAGAAGAAGGTACTCAGGATGAGTAGGGTCATAAATATATAGTGTATCATTGCATGTTGTTATACCAGAATGAGCTTTTACATGCCAATCAATTATGAAGTGGAGCAACTCAATGTTTAATTTCATAAAAATCGATTAGGTCATCTATTCAGCAAAAGGAATGAAAGAGAACATATCCACTCCAAGTTCTCATCACATTAGCAAGAATACATTCACATCCTCATATTTAGAAGCATTAGTAGATTGAAAGGGCAACATAGAGGCATGATTCCTTAGGCACTCATTTCTATTTGTGTACTTGTTCTGCCGAAAAAGATAGATTCCCTTTGCAAAAAATGGTCATGACAACTGTAAGATCAATGCAAATTACACTTGTGCCAAAAATAATATATGCACAACAGGATGAAGACCTCAAAAATGATAGACTAAAGTACTAAAAATTTGCACCTGCTTAAGCTTCTTTTCAATTTCATCGAATAAGGAGATGTTCCCAAGATATGAAGTTCTGAAATGTAAGGTAGGTTAAGGTTAGAGGCACATTTATAAATCTATTTTCAATGCACAAGAATCATTATTTTACCCCTACAAGCTACATTACTGAAGGATAAGGGACATTTTTATAAGTATACATGAACAAATTCCATATCCAAAATTCATGATTTTCATAAAAATCCTGAAGTACTGTAGGAGAAATATAATTATGCACATCCTTTTAAGTTTTACTACAAATGATGTGATTCATAATCATTTTCTGGAGCAGCCATTCAGTAAAAACGATTATTTCATATCGATAAATTTACCCCCACCATCCAGGACTGCTTTATCTCCTTCCAACCATTAGCAATTTCCCCAGCCCCTCGAGATAAAATCCACCCATCAAATGACAGGTATTCCTCCACCCATCTCTCACTCATATTTAGTAATCTGAACCACCAGTGAATGACATGTAAACTCTACATATGTTATGCCGCAATTGTTAACAAGTATACATCAGAAGAAAGGTCAATATTATGTAGAGCAGATTTTAAGCTCTATCTTTGGCATTCATTCACCTGGAGGGCACAAGCTGATTCTGGTGGGTCAACTCAAAACTGACCATAAGCTAATTTAAGATTGCTATTTGCCGGAGCCTCTTACATGCAGGATTAAGATTTAAACCAGCACAGTTAATATAAACAACTCAGAACTATTAGAAAGATAATCAAAGCCATTGTAGTTGACCAACCTGAAATCAAGCAAAGGACGGATATATTTCTGACCAAACATGTAATAGTCGAAAGGTTCTCGAATGGCTTTGTGATATGGTGCGAATTGAAACGGGTCCTGAAAAATTGATTTCACATTCAAAGAGAAAGCAGATGTTGGAAAAAATTAGCTGGGAATTGGAGAACCCACATATATGAAAATTTTAGATGATAAAAATAGCAGAGTAACTACCCGCACATCCAAGAAAATACGGTCTAATACGACAGACATATTAGACAAAACAATCTCATCGGCATTGGGATGTCTACTTTGGAAAACCTGAATGTTGAGAATACGAAGAAAAAATACAGGCAGTTAAGTGATCCCAGAATACATACAGAAAATCACAAGAGAATATAATGACCTTAATTCTCAATAAGAGGATAAACATTGAACCCATGCAATTCATATTAAATACTACCCAAGGAATTAGGAAAAAAGTGGGACTCTAAGCATGTGAGGTTGTACATCTGAACATGAACAATAAGAAAACTGGAAATAGTTAGAGCCCAAGATGAAGTCGCAGTAGCCAAATAGAGGATTGCGTTAAATCAAAGGTGGTGCCCTTCACCATCATCTAGAGCAAGTCATCGTCAAATTTAGAGCAGAAAACACAGGTTATTCCTGTAATTGTCTTGTTTAGCTTCTTGAATCAAGGCATCACTAACAATTACAAGAAACTTTTTTTTGATACAGAATAATATTTGAACAGTCTTTTAACATTGATATCAGCCATTACTCACATTTCAAAAGAACCTTAAATTTGTACCTATTCAGGAAGATATCATCAGAGATAATCACTATGCAGCCTGTGCTTAGAGTTAAAGCACAGACAAGGCAAAGAACTAAGGTAAATTGACTTCAAGTCTCACTGTTTTGCACAATTTATATAAAATAAAAGAGCCATGTCAATTAAGAAACCAACTGGATGCTAAATCTGAAATAGTAAATATAGCAAGCAACAGCATCACACATTCACACTTGAGCTGATGCCACAGGGATTGCCACAAACTCAACATAAACTAGCATTCATCAAATATAAATACTTTCATTTCATCAAGTAAAAGCTCACTTTAGAACCTAGAGGATATGCTTGCATTCAGTTCCTCAAAATTATAAACGTGTTTGGTTTAGGATATTTTCAGGAAACGTTTTTGTGAAAACATTTTCAAAAAGCAACCTTAATTCAAACTCTATACCCTAATTTTCAACCATATTTTCAAAGCCTACAAGCCAACACCCCATTTTTAGAACACATTCTTTGTTTTACCTTTGAAAACAAGTAAACCAAAAATATTTTCTCAAAATGAAATGTCAAATCAAGGTCAAACTTAACAACTCATTCATCCAAATATATTTTCATTTCCACACATTCCCCGAGGTAATCTTCTCAAAACATTTTCAGAAAATATTTCCCAAAAATTATAATGGAAATAAATCCAAACAAAGTGTCAGTTTTTTGTTTTATGTTTTATTTCTGGCCCCTGAGCTAGTGTTAATAAAACATCTTAAGATTTGAAGTCAAACAATCTTTCAAAGACAAAAAACTTTGATGCACATAGCATCACTTATGCTTCACAACCTTTATATTGTTTATTCACCTTTATTACCCATTTTGAGTGCAATTAACAGTTTCAGTAGATAGAGTTCAATAATATCAATTAGCTGCATTAACTATTTTGGGTGATAATAATTAAGCAAGTTTTGTGGGTGCAGGGAGGGGGTTTTCACCAAGTTCTGCCACAAAAATATGCAGCAAAACTGCCATAACACACGAGGGCACAGAAAAGTTTTAGTGGAGATTATAGGCTGAGTAGAAACAAAGCAAAGAACTTTGCCAGACTCTGGAGAAGTTGCACCTTTTCCAGATGCAAAGATGTAAAACAACAAAAAAAATGTAATAATCGTATTGTAGTTGCTCCAGAAATGAGTGAGCCCTTCGTACATTCCCAGCAACCACAGGATTCCAAGTTCTTTTTTGTTATAGATCTAATGATATAACTTAGACCAATGTCCTTTTAATATTTTCACCTAAAATCAATACTTCTTTCCCTCAAAAACAAAACAAAGCGCCCGCAATTGGTGACCGAGTGATTTCCAGATAGTGGAAGTATATTTGCGTAGTGAGGAGCAACATTGTTTTCTGTTCTTTTCAAACTGAGGAAACTTAATGATCTGGTAATAGAGTCCCCCGTTGTATAAGAGTACATCATAGTTGTCAGGCGAAACTGGACAACAAGCCTAGTCTGTTGACTAGGCAAGCGCATAAACAGACTAGGCAAGTGCACAGGTTTAAAGAGATGGTTTTTTCAACTTCACATATAAGAGTTTTAAGCTTCGGTGTGGTAGCTATTTCGTTGGACCTCCATGCTTTAAAAATCGCTGACATATAAATTGTCAGGCAGAGACATGTCATTCCAAAATCATGAGAATGTGTACCAAAAACATAACTGATAGATTCATCATAAATGGCCCACTTTTTCAATTAACAACACTTTGTAACATTATTGCACCATGAGCAGGATAAGATTATTTTACTGCATTTCGGTAATTGTGATACAACTCCTCCATTCCCTGAGCTACATTAATAGGCAATCTTCCAGCTTCTGCTTCTTTTTGTATCCCCAAAAGCAGGTCTGAAAATGAAAACCACATAAGGGAGTGCCAAAAATTTCATACAGATCTATTCAATCTCAAGAATTATGCATTTGATTGGCCAAAAGAAAGATCGATGGAGTTACGTGCCACAGGAAGCTTTTGATCAAAGCACAGAGCACACATGACAGGCTACACAACCTTACAATTCAAGATACTACCATCAAGCCAGTTACTTATGCAGGTTATACTATCATTGGAATGGAGGTTAAAATGGGAGAAACAATAAATTATAAGATGAGTAATCAACACCATAAATGAACACATTACATAATGTAAGCCCACTTTGTCCTTCCCATGATTCTTGTTAATGACTAGGAAGGTCACAAGGGATCTCATGCATACAGTCAAGTCATTGAGATAAATCACCAAAAAAATGAAAAAGGAGTACCATATTTCAGAGGTAGGTTCTCATAATCTAACTACCAAAATTTAGAATTAGAGCTGGGCCAGTCTTTCTCGACAAGGCACAAGGCTGCCACAGATGACATACCACCTTTGTAATATTTTGGAAACAAATGATAGAACTTAAAACAAAATTAGACCTTCACACAACAGTGAGTGTGATGGTTACAAGTGAACATGGGTGTGAATCACTCAAAGACAAAAATATCACCCTAACTAAGGAAGTTGTGAATGATAGTGAGACACAATTGACTGCAACTAGCTCGTAAAACATCAATTTTCATTTAAATCGTCCTACTCCAAGTAAAAATTTCTCTCACATACCCTTAGCCAAAACGAAATTAGGAACGACCAAAACATATACACAGCTACAAGAATGCGTGCAACAAATATCTAGAGCTGTAGCACTTTGTTATTCCATATGGATGAATGCTACACAAATTTTAAACAAAGACAACACAACTCATTATCTAGCCCCTTTTCTTAAATTACAGCAAATTGACACGAATCACTGAGTCTTCACAACATTTTAGTTCTAACAATGTTCTTTCCCAGGAGTCCAAGATGCAGCAGAAAATCATTTACTTGAGCAGGTTATACTTAGGAGTGAGCTTGGGAGTGAACACATAATATAAATTGCAGGAGCAGCCTTTTCCTTTTAAATACTTCACTATTCTGGCTCTCCTCCATCTTTCTTTGTTTCTCCCTACTCTCAATCTCTAGACTGTTCAGTTCTCATCTTCCTTCTGTGACCACAAAGATAACTATTAAAATTACAGAAACCTCAAGATCACTTTTCTGTCACTCTATGTCGCATCAACCTCCTATTAAGAATCGAGTTCATCATTAGACAAGGGTATGGCACGTGGATCCTCCATTCTAATCAATTCCATTCTCAACTTGAGCAAATTAAAATTTCTCTTCCAGACACTATTTGAAATCTAATAAATCCAAGTAGTGGAGGAGCTTCAATAATATGTTGATCAGATTTAGAAACTGAATCAATACCCATATATATCAAGAATTGCTGATATTAGACAATGAAGTCCATACATTGAACTTTCCAATGTTGTTCTCCACCTTAATAAAACAAATGATACCATTCACGAAAGATTGTAACTTGAAAAAGTAAGAATTGATGAATAGGAGTTACTAACAGAGACAACACACGCACAATAATAGCCAAATACTAAATTTTTCATTTCAAAAGCTACTGGACATCTAATAATGACCAACAACAAAAGATCACTTCCCACCAACTGACAAACGCCAACAAAATACTTGCAACCAGAATATCTACAATCATAACCACTCACACCAGAATCAATCTTTTTGGCTATTCTGCTTCTATTCTATCCATATTTAAAACAAGAATTACTTCAGCCAAATATTTTAGGAAAGCACCATTATCTCCATGAATTTGGAAAAAAAAAAAAGAGAGAAGAAGAAATATATCAGAAAAGCATCACAAATCGAATAGGTACAATCCCCACAACACACACTAACTATAGGAATAGAACATATTTATGCATGCCCATGTATTGTATAAATGTCTTTCTTCCCATATTTGACCATACTACAGTAACTTAAGTGATCGCTGCTGGTATACTAATGCAGAAAAATATTCAAATAGCATTTGGATGGATAATGGTGCCACACACACGCACAACAACTGATATATGCATGCATAGAGAATTATCTATATCCACAAGATCACATGTGTGTTTCTTTTTCTCTATTCAATCATGAAATAGTAATACAGTCATCAATTTGATACACGAAAGTCTTAACTCATTGAAACAAAAATATTATTTTCCAACAATACTTGTTTAAACAATAGAAAACGAGAATAACAGAACACAACACTGCAGATACAGAATCAAAGCTAGTTCAAATAAGATATTAAATGAAAAAGGACCTTGTTCAGTACGCGCATCAAGAAATGTTCGAGGCGGCGAAATCTCGTGCTGGTCAGAGGCGGAGCTGGAGGCTACCACCGCCGCGGAAGCGGCAGTGCTGTTGGAGGAGCTCTTCTTCTCATCGAGCATCTCCGCCATTCCCCACAGATTCGAAGCACAGAAAACAAGACACGAACACCGACTCCGCCTCCGGCCGCCGACGCCGCCAGATTTCACGGAGCAAGAGATTCTGGAAGTGGAATGTGAAGCGGAAACCCTAGGTGCAGTTGAGCAGGTGTAGAGCTTGGTAGAAGAAGGAATAGAGAGAATCATTATAGTTTCATTAGAGTGGGTGTGTGTGGAGGTGGAGAAATGATGGTGCGTGTGAATAATGTGATTAATAAAAAGAGGATAAAGGAGAGGGAATGGGAAAATATTTGGGTTTTATAGGGAGTGTTTGGCAAATCATAATTTTGAATTTCGTTCAATAATCAATTCATCGAGATCGTTGAACAATACACAATTACATGGCATGATTTTTATATGAATTTTGTGCGAGTCCCACATTATTCAATAATTATGGATAAATACATTCCAATAAGTCGAGACTTTCCAAAAAAAATTCTCGTATATATATAATCAAATTTGATGATCTATATAATTATGCATACTGTATCTTGTACCAAAAAAAAAAAATTAATATTTTTATGTTCTAAATTTTACTTTAAGTTGAATTTAGGTTGTTTCACAAAGGTGAAAAAATATAATTTTTTCTGTTGTGCCAAATTTTATAATGTATTTAATGCTTTGGTGAAGTTACTCAATGAATTACATTTTTGCACTGTTGTGAAACCAAAAAATGATTTTTTATTTTTTCATAATTTAACTTGTTTAATGGTTCAATTAATTCAAATTAGAATTTATGAAATGATGTTTAAAAATAATAATTAAAACTGATCTAGGATGAGTTTGTCCAAGCTTTTGGATAATTAATTTCGTAACACTGATTCCTAGTAAGATTGATTCTAAATTATTTTTAATAAAATAATAATTATTGTGTTTGGAAGTTTTAGAATTAGTTTTAGTCTAAATTTTCAAAAAAATTTATACTTTGTCAATGGCGATTTCAAGTTTACCGTTATCAACGCCTTTAAAAGTTGGGGCACATGATTTTTAGATCCTAAGTCAGGAAGCCTCCAAATAAAACTTCCTTTGATAACTCTACGAGTATGGGATAATGGTAAGACACAAAATAAAAAAAAAATATGAGAATCGTAAATTTGAATTTATTTAGTAAAAATAGCGTAAGATGTCTGTATTCATCTTTTTGGGAATTTCTTGACGTACTGTAAATAGGTTCAAAAGTATAAAAAAACTAATGCGAACATCCAAGCCAAGTGTATATAGGTTGCGTCACCGTAATTACCTGAATGACGAATTAGGAGAGAAGATCGTCATTTTTCAAAATTAGTCGGTCGAAATCTGAAACTTATGTCATCAAATATATATATATATATATATATCCCTTAAATGATCTCATTTTAACTTCCAAACAAATCTTATGTCTGTTGCAATATTTTCAAAATCGGATCAAACTGGTCAGTTCAACCGTTCCAACCAGGAATCGGAGGTCGATCTAGGTTAGGTACAAAAATCGTTTTGACCACCCAAAATCGATTTGATCGATTTTTATATATATATTTTTTTATAAAGATTTAAATTTGATATTTTGTTATATTTATGTAATTATTTGAATTTTGTGTTTTGTTATATGTATTTTTATATAACTATTTATTTATTTTTATATTTAAAATGTATTACATAACAATTAATTTATTATATTATAATTTTACATAATAAAATAAAAAAATATAATTAATTTTTATTAAATTAGTTTGACCGCCAATTGAACCGATTCGATCGATTAAACCACTAATTTTAGCAAAATCGATTTGATTAGTGATTCAATTATAAAAAGATTGAGGATATTCTTTATTTGGTAACTATTTCTTACCAGATGCCAAGATGAGGGAAACTGTTATTTAATTAAGATATAAAAATAAGTAGTGAATTACTCCACCGAAAAATAAAGTGATGATCACTATGATAGGTATAAAAAAAATATATTAGATATGAATAATTACTTTGCTTGTTTCAAAATATAACTTAAGCTATAAACTACTGTATTTAGATAAATCTTGTATTTTTTCGGATTAAAAAAAATGTATAATTGAATTGGAAGAATAAGAATATCTAACTTTCAGATGAACAAAATAAGCTTAATATTTTCATTTAATTAGATTGTCCAACTTTAAGCACATGCTTTTCAGATAATCTCAATGTTTTCACTTTGTATAATCCTTTTTCATCCTTGCCAAGGCATGAAAATATTATTTTTAATAATTAACAATATCAAAGTAACTATAAGTTACTAAATATAGAATATACATCAAATCTGTAAAATAATACTTTATTTAGTAATAAATTTTAAGTTTCTAATTAAAACTCTTATTATATTCGTATAATACAAGTATGATTAATTGAACAAAACTTTCATTTTTCGTACACGTTCTGAAACGTCGAGTAATATTCCATTCTTTTGAGGTGAAATATTTAATATACGTATTATACTTACTTGTATAATATTTAACGAATAATATTTTATTTTTTAATAAATATTCATAATACCTAAATATAATTTTAAAATTATTTTAAAGTTATTAATATATATCAATGAAATATCATACAAATAAAAGATAAAAAATTTAATAATTTATGAATATACTAATAATTAGATAAGTATCTTTAAGTTATGTCATAAATATAAATTAAATATTATAAAAATACTTATAAAATATTTTTTGTATAATTTAAAAATAAGTACAAACACAATTCATATAAAAGTAATATCAAAATAAGCCGTATTTTTACTTTTAGATAATTCTTTTACATTCGTATTTTACCCATACAACTACAAATCCGTATATTAACCGTTTTCATACTTTTTATCGATATTTTTATCATAATTTTTAATAAAAAATTATAATATACTCGTACGTATTAAATTTTAAAATTTTCTCGTTCCGTATTTAACTAACTAGATTTCTAACTACTCATTGAACAAAATGGAGACTCTTTTGGCTGTTGTAACAAATAACTGGATAAATGCAAATTTTTATAAAATAAACTGTATTATATATTATTTATCTGCTGACAGATAAATAAAATGTTTATTTACAAAAACTGTAATGTAAGTAAATATTCAGCTAATTGAAATAAACATGCCAAGGCATATGATGCTAGATCTTTCAATATGACCACCAAAAAAATTCCTTTTATATGTGCACATAATTAGAAGTGGACAAATCATACAGTGCTAAAATATTTGTTGAGTTCCTTATGAAAGAATACATAATCTTTCTTCCTTCATATGATAGAAAAATTAGAATAAATTCAACTACTTAGCAAAATGTTTCAATATCTTGAATATTTTAAAAAGTAAATTACCTTATATTCTTCGAGTATGAAGCACGCACAAAAATCTCTATTTTTATCTAGAGAAATCAAAGAAGTTGTGTCAGAATAATATTAAAAAGAAAAAAAACACAAATTCTTAAAATCGGTATACAAAAATATTTAAAAATAGTTTTCAAAATGTATATATAAAAAATTAACCAAAACAACCAAAAAGTATCTCATGCTAATATTTTACTGGTATTTACGATTCTCCTTTTTATAAGTAAAGCGTATATGGAAGTAACGTGAACATCAATAAACTTGAATCTTAAATCAATGTTGATGAAATAAGTAATAACACTAAACAAAGTATATTAAATATGTAGAAGGAAACCTATCTAATGTACAATGGAAATAAAGAAATAAGCAAAAAGAACATGAAGATGTGTTAAGAAAGTTAACAAAAAAGTATCTGCAAAATAATTTATCAAATAGCATTGTTAACATAAATTCTAAAAAAAATCATCATATTATGCTAATTGAAATAAAATGTTTTACAATTAAGTAACGTGGAAGAATAAAAATATAGAATAATGGTATTAGGTGATGTGGGAATAAAAGGACAAAAAAAAAAAAAATCTAGCTTGATATTTACAGGACGAAATTTTGTGATGATAGTACTAAATTTGGCGTTTAGCAATAGTATTTGAATTGAACTTATTGATGACATTTTTATCTATTTTGCAATTTTGGATATTTTATTTTTATTTTTTTTGAGATAAAATCAATGTTGTGATTTTGGATAAATAACAATATGAGGTTTTTAGTTGTAACAAAAAGAAAAAAAAATGGTATATTTAAAAGCATGTTAAAAAAAAATAAAAAAAGAGCAAATTTCATGGTTAGCTAATTTGAGCTTAATGAGACTATCCAAGTGTGCTTATATGTGACTCTTATTTAGATAATCTCAATATTTATGTTTTATGTATGTATAATAAAATCCTTAGTCCCCATTTGAATGGCTTGTTTTGACAAAATTGAGAAATAAGGTATATATGCAAGCTGGTTCAGAAGCCATTCGGCCACAACAGTGAAAAATAAATTACTGAAGGCATTAAATGTTGGCATGATCCACATAAATTTTTTTCTTTTTATTTATTTATTTTAAAAAATGGGCTTCCCGAAATAAAGTTTGTTATTTTGATGGGGTAAAAAATGATTGTACATGAGAAGTGAATATAAGAGGGTATGCAGGAAAAAAAACATTTACATATTTTATTTGAAAAAATAATTGGAAGAAAAATAAAATAAAAGGTATATGAAACTCTTTCAAAGTCCATTTTTATTTTCATCCAAAATTGGGCGGAAAATAAAAGTATAAAAACCAGAAAGACATCAAAATCCTCAACTTAGTTTTATATAGTGTGTTATCCGTAATTGAATTTTTATTTTTTGATATTTTTAATGTATACATTTATTTCCCACTAAAATAAACTCTAATTTTGTTAATCCTTAGAATAAGAAATAAATAAATAAATAAATTACGCCGCCACCACTGCCACTAATCCAATGAGCTTTAACACAATAAAAATCTTTAGTAACTTTTAGATATTGGTGTCCAAAATATACTTATATTTG
Organism: Paulownia fortunei; assembly: GCA_019321725.1. Lineage (NCBI taxonomy): Eukaryota > Viridiplantae > Streptophyta > Magnoliopsida > Lamiales > Paulowniaceae > Paulownia > Paulownia fortunei. The sequence continues at coordinate 7,710,859 of CM033111.1, forward strand.
TTCATCATTTTTGCTTATTAGTTGAATTATTGCCAAAAAGTTTTTAAATTTAATTCATCAGTTGATTATTAGTAATTAAAATTATTTTAATAAGTTATTTAACCATTACCTAACTCAAAAAAAAAAAAAAGGGTTAATTGATAAAAAAAAAAAATCCCTTCCCATTTTATTTTCATTGTATAGCAAATAAGGGGAAGTATTTGAAATTTATTTTCAATTGAAATCGCACCACACAATTTGAAGGAAAAAAAATAAAATTGAGTTCCACTTTCCCTTTCTCCGTCACTCATTTTTGCCCCGTAGTGAACCAATGGAAACCTTAGATTATCTAGTCAATTATGATGGGACTAGATAATAAGCCATAAAAGCACAATACAGCCTGCATTTATTATAGCCACATATTAAGATTCGTCTTTCTTTGAGAAAATTGGGAGAATTTTTATGTGAACCACGACTAGATGATCAAATCAACCAAAAAAAGGAAAAAAGAAAAAAGAAAAAAGAAACTAAAAAAATAAAGTCGCAACAATATCATAGGCATCAAAGAAGAAGCATGGGAAAAGCAATGCAAGAGAGAAAGGTACTTTGTTGTAAAATGTTGTTCTCATCGAACACACTCTTCTACACATTGTCTTTTCTTATAGTACATAAAGCAGACATTTAACTTCATTAATCAAGTTAAAAGTCATGAAGTTGAAATGTCTGTTATTTACCAATTATAATTTGAATTTAAAAAAAATAATAAAAAATTCAATTCAATAAATTTAAATCAACGATTATAAGAAGTCCTGTATAAGAAGTCCTGTCAGCACATTTGTAAATTGAATATATTTTAATTAAATTTAAAAATATTAAATTTAAACTTAATAAGACATACAAATTCAAAATCTAAATATATAGAAAAGGTCAATAAAGCCAAAATCTCAAACTGAACACTTGTAAATTTCTCTCTCCATGTCATTTTCAAAATAAGCTATTTATAATGACAATTATAATTTTTTATCTCTTATTGATTACCTCTTTTTCTGTTACTGACATGAGTGAGTGGCGGAAAATTATTTTTAAATAACTATAAGAATTTCTAATTATTTATTTGTATTATAAGCAAAAATCTATAACAAGTGGTCTGAAGCTATACTATATCACTAAGTTGGCCGACATCAATCTACTTCTTGCATCATAAGAAAAGGAAATGCAGGCACAAAAAAAAGGAAAATGAAAAGAAAAATGAAATGGACTTGAAAATGAATTGATTTGCTATTTTGGCGCATTGTATGTTGTAAACTCATTGTAGCGCCATATTTTTATTTTTAATTTGATCCTTTCTTTCTTGTGCTGTGACCAATGCTCAAGAAAACAAAAATAAATAAATAAATAAAAAATTAAGTGATGATATTATCATTTTAATATTAGTTCGCGCATCAAATTTACCATCTAAAATTTGGAGTCTTGGAAATGCCTCAATTTTGAATTTGTACAAAAAAATAAAATTTTGAGGTGTGAATATCAATTTATCAGTACTCAACAATTTAGAATTTACACCATTCCCGATGAATGACACAATTAAAAGTTTCCCTACTACCTCAGCCATAAAAAAAAAAAAAACAAAGAAAATCTTATTTCCTATTACCTTGATCAGCCATACCCTTCCCTTCCCCACCACAAAAAAAAAAAAAAAAAAAATCTAAATCCCTATATGTTTTTTTGTTTTAGGTGTAATATTTTGCGCAATATTTTTCAAGTCCAAAGATATTGTACATACATAAAGAACACTATATCAAAAATAATTGTATTTAATAACTTTATGTTAGGAATGGTATAATTGCTTATGCTTATATTTAATGAGCTTGAGATTAGGATGACATTATTGATATGTATGCTATTGTTCTTCCAAAAATAAATAAATTAAAATTAATAATAAAATAGAACAATGTTAATAAATGATTCTAGAATGGAAAAAGAAATAATATCACTTCCAACTCAAGTCCAAATAACAACCTAAAAAATGTTGATAAAGGCATGATGAGTAGATCAAATACTTAAATACATAGAGTAACACTATATCAAATGAAATAGCATTGGGAATGACTAAATGTGCTTATCTGTGCAAACTTGTTATATCGAAAAATGTAATTTTTGAATGTAGGATTTTTATATCGACTTTTATTAATGAAAGTTAAATTGAATATCAATTCAAATATTGATTTAGTTAATTTAGTTATAACAATGAGGCTTTATTTTAAAATATGAAAATAAAAAAACCATATTTTGTAATAACTTATTGCACGAATAATAATTCAAATGGAGTATTATTTTTGAATGAAGTTACACAATCCAGTTTATACTAATTTATACTCATTGGCTCTATCTACTGCCTTATCCTTTAGCTAATTTTTACCATCACAGTGTCCTTGTGCTTCCACACAGGAAAGAGAATTATTTTTCGGAAACTCTATAAAATAGCCTCATTTATTTCCTTTTTATTTAACAAAACCACCATACTGGATTTCATAAACAGGTCACAACATCAAAATAGTTCTCAAGGAAAAGGTAAGTTAAGATATCTAACCAGGACTTCAAGCATCTATTACAATGTCATTTACCATAAAGATAGAAAGATTACTGTCTGGATTAGCATGATTCATGGTTCAGGAATATATTTTGTTAAACTAATACATCGCAAGTCTATATCAGTGACGGACCAATTGCAGGCAACTTTCTTGTATCAGACCTCAGTAATGGGTAAAACTTTAAAATAAGTGCATGATGATGGTCTCACCCAGTCACCCTGTCTGATTCCATCAGAGTACTATCAGAATCTGAACAAGCTTGTTTCTTTTCCAGAGCATCAAATTATCCTAGAAAGTTCATGATAACCAAATGAAGTACCAAATTGCAGAGTACAAAATCTGCAAAAGCACGTTCTGGAGGTAAATCCTGCAAATTGTGCACACAAAATCAAGTGATAAGGACCACAAATTTATTAACTCAACAAAAAGATTCAATGTGATAACATTGCTTATATCCGCACTTTCCTTCTGTAGTATTATTCAGTAGCGTTGCTGTACCGATCTGACTTTAACCGATCTGTTACTATGCGAGTGTTTGCAAATGTTTAAAAAAAGCGCTTCAAAGTTTTTGGCTTTAAAAAAGTGATTCAGGAACACGCTGCTACTGCTTCTGCTTGACTGAAAAAAAGCTAAAATAGGTCAAAACCTGGAAACACCCTTACGGGTGTCTTTTTCATCTTTTGGTATTTTCGTTTGAAACTTTTTGTGGACATTTATATCCTTGTTATTTTTTTGAAAATTCAATTTTACCCCCTCTATTAAATCAAAATAGCTTTGCCCCATAATACTTCACCAACCCAAAATGCACATATATTTGAACATATATGTACACATAAACACACAAGTATATTTAAAAGTACAGTAAAGTATTTTATACATTACATATATATGAATAAATAATATACTTATTTATAACCACAAAATCTAAATGCACATAATTATAATTATGCTTACTACAATTATTATTACTTTAACATATAAAACACGTTAAATAATGTATTTATGTTGTGCAACAATCAATGTAGTATTATGTGTATATATATATATGCAAAACTAACATACACACATATTGATATATTTATATTGTATATACATATAAATTCATGTATATCATTAGGCATACTCAAATACGAAAAATATGCTAATATATAAAACAACCATTTATTAATTAATATTTAAATATCCATATACACGTTTGATTATACACATATATTTGTTTATTTACACAAATACATTAACAAATATTGTTATACCCAATATAATGCGTATATACACATGTAAGTATATGTGCAAATATCAATTTATAATTAAATAATACTAAGAATTCTTATTTAATGTACCTAATTAAGGATTTTATTTTAATGAAGTTATTATTAAATTGATTATTTACTTACACACATGAATTATTACAAGTAATATTATATTTGTTATTTTTATGTATATAAAATACCAATAATTTAAATTAATTTACTTGATCAAACTTCACAAAATAAATCACTATTTCAAAGTTAAAGGACAATTTAGACTTCTAGACGCAAAAAAGTAAATTGGATCAACTATTGCAACTTACTCACTAAACACTCTTTTTCAACTTATTCCTACTTTTCAGCAATACTTTACAAATACTCCTAATTTTTACATCTCAACAACTTTTCCACTTTTTCCAAAAGTAAGTGCTTCTTAGAAGTTTTTGCAAAGACTCCCTAAGACTACTAGTCAGAGAACTATTTCCTTTTTATCTGGTCAAGAGAAAGCCTGCAGTTCCAGCTGTCCCAGCTCAATAGTTGGATGAAATCTAATGACTGTACAGCTATCTACACAGCCAACTTTTTTGGTTTAATGCTTCCCCAAATGTACAAATTCAAACAGTTAACTTGACAAACGATGAAGTAAATAAGAAAAATAGAACTATTGCTTAGCAATTTCAACACTGAAAATTTTCATAATTCTCCTTGTCAACTAAGAGAAGATCGATATTAAATTCTATCAGTTGGGTGGGGAGTATTTTTCCGAGAAGCATTACCTTGAATTCCTTGTTTTCTTTGTTTACTTGAATTCGAAGACTAACTGTCACCAAAGAAAGCAACTGTCAGTTAGACATCCCTAGATCTAATAAATATAATGGCACAAAGGTAATAATCATGCAATCAACTAACCAGCAAGGACTGCAGTCCCCACACATGAAAGTACCCCTGAAAGAAAGGAGTTGAATGGGAATGATCCAACAATAGCCATGTAAACTACCTGATATTAGCAGAGATAAAACAGAACATCAGTTTCCCCATGTTAAAAAAGAAAGCAGATTTTTTGAAGAATTGTATGCATGAAGAATCAGAAGCTAATTGTTTTGATATAGTTACAAGATCACAGCACAGTCCTTATAGATTCAATACGACATGCCTGATTTGATTTGGTAGAGTACTATTTCATCTTATACACATCACATGGTTAGAAGACCAACTAAGATAGGTGACATTACAAGTTTTATGAAAGAGAAATATGGTGGTGTTTTTGCCTTAGGGCACTCAGTCTATGGATATAGGCCAAAGGACAGATCTGGGTAAGTCATTCGTTCTTTTTCTTCTTTGTCAATCTTTACTTCATTCTCTATACTTAAAACAACATCCACTCATATTATCATATCAAAATCATAATATCAAACAAGCCACCTAATTTACCAAAATCAAATCCTATAATAAAACCTATCACAGTACTGATATCCAGTAGATCATCTTCAATTTGTAGACATATCAAAGAAACTAATATTTGATTCCCAAAATTACTAGCTTCTGTATACCTGAATATTTAATTATTTTTACTAATCAATCTAAGTCAACATAGCAAACAAACAAAAAAGATCCCCCTTCCTCTTCTGTCTCTGCGTATGTGAAAGGGTGGGGCAGCTCTCAAATCTCCAATATTATGGCAACTTGTGTAGTTTTTAATTTAAGGTTCATAATCTTCAGCCAATCTGTTAAGGACGCCCATTTACTCCATTATGCTTAGATAATTCCTTCTGCCCCTACATGTTACACATGGTGATCTAGCGAAAAGAGTATGGTTAAGAAGTGACAAACTTGTCTCTAAAATTTATGATTCATGACACTGAGGGTCTGAAGAAACCATTGGCGACTTTGAAGTTGAGGATCTAACCACAAATAAAGCACATAAGCTGATAAATATTGAATTGGTCGCAATGATGTGAAGTGCCAACCTCCTAAATAGGACTGATACAGGCAATTCTACTTAAAGGTGTTGATCAGTGCTTGCATTTAGCAAGAGTATGTTCATGCTAAAGTAGCAACAAAAAGAAGTAAGAAAAATGACCTTGATTCTACTAGGCACTCAAAGTAAGAATCTTGCCAAAGCTCATCTGATTATCTGGCCAGACAAAGATTTCAACCAACCTACAAGTTGAAACCAAGGCTTTTCCACACTGATCTCAGCATGAAACGGTGATCCTCGATACATAGATCAGTACCTCCTCCATGCTCATCTCCTGATTCTAGCCAACTCGCTATACATGCCGGCTCTAAGAATAAATCCAAGTTACCCAACATATCCAAATTACCTAATGCCATCCCAAATTACCAAATGCCATCCCAAAATCACAACTCAACTCCGCTCCAGGAATAATTTCATCTTGCTCTTCACCAAAAAATTCATAAAAAGCGAGACAGATATCTTCCCCATAGCCGAAACATCTAATTTCTGACCCCAAATTACAGACCAGTACAGCAACTAAGAAAATCCTCCAATCGATTTCCAATGCAACCCAGCAACCCATCATCGCATTAAAAAAAAACCCTATTATTCTGAGGAGAATCAGTTTGTCACTTTACTTAACCCACATGAAATCAAGATGCCATCACTCCGGGTATAAATTAGTTAAGATATAAATTTCTAAAATCTTAAAAAAGAATTGCTCAACCATGGAAATATTTGATATCAGTTTAAATCAATGAAGAAAGCACCATAGATCGATTCAACAAATTAAATCGTCACTGAACCTGAATTACAGCAGTGACAACAGCGAACACAATGTAGAGATCGATGATCTGCAAAACAAATGAAATCATTCACTTCAATTTCTCGAAATGCACCTGAATTCTGAAAACATATACGTAGCATTGTATATATGTATTTATTATGGGAAGAAAGAGATGGGGGTGGGGGATACCTTGAGATTAGTGGGGGTGGCAGCGTAGGCAGATAGGAGAGAATGAAAAAGAGCTTGGGCATCCTTTGTCGTCGCCGATCTCCCCATTTCTCAGAGTCCAAATCTCTCTGGGCGAAAGTGTAAGAATGGAGTCTATCAAAAAAGAAAACAAAAAGTACAAGTCAAAACCCTTGTGTGAAGTAGGTCTGTTACTGGGAACAGTGTTGCTCTTGGCGCTATATTAAGAGGATGTTGTTTTATTTACACAAAGATTTTTTTTTATTATTTAAAAATAAAAAATATTTTATTTATTTTTATCAGAAATATTATTTATTTTTATTTTTAAATTTTATTTTCAATATACTAATATTTCATGTTTTTCGACGCACATATTAATCTTATTTTCAAACTTACTTTCATATCATATTTTTTTATACGGAAAATACCAAAAAAATAAATATATTTTCATTTTTAAACTTATTTTAAAGCTATAAGTTTACATAAAAATATAATTAATTCAAATATATTCTCATTTTTACATGAAAATCTATCAAAATTATTTTAAATTGAAAATTTGAAAATAAAACCAAACAAGCTCTAAATTTATCATATTTATACTTTTAAATTGATGTAATTCAAATTTATTTTAAAAATTGAAATTAGGGAAAAATTTAAAATAAATTGGCTATGATATTCATTAATGATTATTAAGTGTTTTGCACAATTCATTCTTATAATCAAATGATTTATAGATGCATTAAAAAATTTCACTTCAGTTGAACTCAAATAGAATATGTGGAACTTAGAATCAACTTTTTAATAGTTAAGCCCTATAATTCAAGATTCAACTGGTTTGCAACTTCTTGATTTTTCATCGTTGTTAAATTTTTAAATGAATCAAACCATCCAAAAACAAAATCAGAATTAAGTGAAAAGGGTAGACGTGGATGCAACAATATACTATGAAAATATATACATACTGTGCAGAGACAACAAATTGTGTTGTAAAATTCTAAGTGAATTAATTGAAATAAAATAATTAATTCAAAACATATGACTAGAATAACTTTAAAAGTTCAAACAATTGAGCTACAGAAGTCATGTCACCTGACCTTGTGAAAGTTTGGATGGTCTCTTTTCTACATGGGTGCTAGCAATTCACTACTACCTTTCCAAGAAAAAGCCTAAAAACCCATAGCATGTGTAATCATAGGAAGATTAAGAACAGACCTCATCCATTGTGCGAAAATATTCTATCAAAAATAATGATACAATGCAAAGAGAGGACGCAAAAAGCTTGTAAGTGGCCATCCGTATTTTCTGTGCTATGTACAGGCATTCTAATTCTTGATGAATAAATATTTGCACTGTTAGGATAAATTTACAGGCATTATGAATTATCAATGACCATAATTTATTTGTATTTAGGGAACTATAATCGATCTACTTTGGTTGGAAGAGTTGGTGCATACGAAAAAAATTAGGGTTCATCATAAAAATTCATAAATCGTCCAAACCAACCGTACTAAATTATTTTTATTAAATTACTATATAAACCGCAGTTTAAAAATTCAATTGAAACGGTATCACCTTATATGATTTAGTGGCGGTTTGGAGTTTAAATAAATCGAAGTGCACCGTCTATATATGTTTATTAATAATTAATACTAATTTTAGTTTTGACAATTAACTTGTAATTGTAATATTTATTTAAATTTCATGGAACTAACTCTTTATATGCTCATCAACTTCTTATAAAGTTTTTTTATTTTTTCATTTATATCAAATTATGATGCAAGGAGCATGTATGTTTAATTTTAATATTAGAAAGTTTAGCATTTTCTTTTCTTTTAAAAGTGTTTGTTTATTTAATTTTTTCAAGATTTTTTTTCTACTTACTTTTCAATTATTTACTTTTTTTTTGTAATTTTATGGCATATGAATGAATTAATTTTTCTTTCCAAAAATTAGTAGATGAAGAAAATAACTATTTTTTTTTGTGTACATACTCAAAAAAATTTGAGTTAATGATGCTTGTATATTCAAATAAATTTTTTCTATTTGAATTTTGAAATATTGAGAATTTTTATTTTATTTTTTCTACCATACCTATTATAGTTTATATAATATAATATAAGTAAAATTAAATGAATAAGCAGAATATATGAAATGAGTTGAATTTTATGCACAACGATATAACTATTTGTTAGTACTAGAAAGATTATGCTATTATTTTTGAGATGAATACTATGATGTTATTTTTATGATGAAGTGAATTTTTTTATTAATATCTTATTTTTTTTTGCTTAATCATCTCTTTATTGGTAAAAAATGCCAAATCGCCCCCAACCGCCCAAAATCGTACTTTTCATTTTACTTGACAAAATCATAATTTGAAATTAATTCTAACAAAACTGCATATGACAATTCAGTTTGAAATTAATGAAAAAAATCATAAAACCGCATCATGATCACCCCTAGAAAAAAGTCTCAATTGGAAATGTGTAAACTGGGTCGAATTGGGTCGCCCTTACCCAAATATTCTATTATGGCTGGGTTCAACCAACCCAAACCTTATTGGAGTGGGACTAGGCTGACTACATTCATTTTTTATAGACATTAACCTAACTTGGAACCTAGGCCCCCTATGTACAACTGGTTTGGGCTGCAACCCAATTTTGTTTTCTAAGCTAATAAAATGTAAAATATTTTTGTGACAAAGTAACAATGAAATCTGCCTACTCAATGTTACTCGAGAAGTACCTCGAATTTTGTCAAATAAAAAAACTTTAAGTTTTTATGAGAATGAGAAAGACAAAATATCCTATATATTGAAAAATTAATGAAACAAAAAAAAAATAGTAAAGAAGAAAGCTAGGACCAAGCTAGAAAGTAGAAACATGGGACTGGAAGGGCTAATGATACAATGTAGTTTTGGAAGAATCAAGTTTGTTGCTCTTTATTCATTTAAAGTTCTTAGATCAAGAGGAATTGAGTGGTTAAACACCCATATCCCCTTGTGATCCAAGAATTAGTAGTAGATAGGAAGCAATACCCTTGTGTTCACTATATAATAATTCCATCGCATATTATATTTATACATGTTGGATTTTGCTACATGGCTAAATTGATGCTGCCCTAAGTCATTTTTTTTTACATGTGTTGTGTCAGACTTATTTTTTATTTTTTTATTGTAAACCTGTAAACTAACCTAGTAAACTATGGTTAACTCTAAGTCCAAGTTTTAACATGTGCCTATGTCAGATTTCATTTATTTTTGGTAAAATGGAAGAAGACCCAAGAAAACTTTTCATTGTCTCTCAAGCAAACTAAGTGCCGTGAAACTCAAGCAAATCTCTCACTCTCTCCATCTATCTTTCCAACCGGAGTCACCGAAGCCATTATCCATCGACCATCGTGGAGCTACCCTCTTACTCTTAAGCAAACCAAGCACGGTACATCTCAAGCAAACCTCTAGTTCTCCAAACGCTATCACCAGAGCTGCTGTCCACCGATTATCATGAAGCTGCCCTCTCCAACGTCACTTTTCATTATCATATTACTTCACTCTCATTGAGTTGCCCTTTCCATCCTTCCACCCTTGTATGTTTTGAGTTGTATGCCCCCCTATAATACCCAATCCTCATACTACTTATTTGACCAATATGATTCATGCATTACATGTTATTCATAAGTGCTTGTATTAAAACTACATGGCATGATCTGTTTTACCTTATAATCACATTTGATCATTAAATTTTTAGAAAATCTCATATGGTGTTAATTGTCGATCATCATAATATAAGTAATCAACATTAAATTGAAATAAGAAGAAAATGAGGTTGATCAATATTGGATATCGATGGGATATATATGTTATAATTTTAGAAGTATTAAAGTTGTTACTTGTAAGCTTATACGGTTTGATTCAATTTTATCTAGATATTTCAAAAGTATATATCGGTAAATTACATATTTGGGACATTGGGCACAAGATAATATGATTCAAATATGATATTACAATATTCATTTATGTATAAGATTATATAATTTTTAATATGGACAATTTTAAGAATCGGGTGACAATCGGGTAAGAAATTAAATAAATGGCTAGAAAATTAGCTTATGAATTATCTATGGTACCTTAATTAATGTATAGTAAGACACATCTGATCTAGCCTTGAAAGATGGGTGAAAAGTCAAATTTATACTGCAACCTACCACCTCATGCTTGCTACCAAGTTTAAGCAAGCACCTCAAATGTCACCTCAAGCTTTCTTTCACTCTTAGCCATTTATCCACGACCCTCAATCATTTTTAGTCATTTTTTGGGTCCAAACTCATGTCAAAATCTCTCTAAGTTGGTCATAATTGATTCCAAGTGATAGAAAAGGGCAAAAGAAGCAAAATGAAGTAGTAATCTCAAGTAGAAGCTAAAACTGACATATGTGAGGTTCATATACAGTTTTGACATCAATTTTTATATTATTTGAGGGTTTTGTGATTTCTTAAGATTCTTATCTTGTTCATGATGATGTTAGAGGTTATTCATAGGGTTATTATGCATAAAAGAATGATTTGTGGTTGCAAATACATAGTAGAACCACTAAGGGGCAGAATCTGTGTATGTGTTGATTTCTAGTTTATTGAGCTTGAAATATGCAAGAAACCTTGGTAAATTCTATATTTATCATCATGAACATGTTTATGTAGGATTTAAGATTATGTATTTAGGTTTGGATAGCTTGGGAATTAAAATATGGCATGATAATTAAAGAGATGCTTAGAACTGTCTCCATCGAATTTTAGATTCTGTCCTATGTGAAGGGGACTGGTTTTACAACATCAAATCTATTATTTTTGGCAATACTATGACCTGGTTATCTCTTTTATAAGTTATTTAAGTGTGGTAAAAATTTGAGAGTGTTTGAATACACTTAAGGGTGGCAAAACCATTAATATCATGAAACATGCAAAACTGTCACAGTAGGAAAAATCTATTTCAGTATGCTGTGAAGGGAGCTGAACTTGGAATACTATATCCATATATTTTAGCCATTATATGACATGGTTACATTTTTTTTTATGTTAGCTAAGTGTGACAAAAATTAGGGAGTGAATGAATATGTCTAAGGGTATCAAAATCATCATGCAAATTAATGTGGCAGCAAGAAAATGTGAAGTTGTGAATGTGTCCCATTTGGTTCATTAATATGTTCCAGCATAGATGTGGTGCATTTGAACCCTAACATTTAGGAAAATATTGTAAGAGTTATAATACATTAATTAAGTGAGGTTAGTATACATTTAAGATGTAGAACAAAGGTGCATAGAAGGTTGTATTCGGTTATAGTTTCTAAGTGGTAATGTTTAGTTAAATTGATATTCAAGATCTTTATACTAAATTAGGTATAATGAACTTGTTAATTGAGAATGGTGATTGATATATTGTATTTTATAGATTGTTTCACATCTAGGGTTGGAGAGTAATACTTTAGAAACCTAGAAGTAACACACAACCGATCAAAGATAAGTGTACATTAATTAAGTGAGGTTAGTATACATTTAAGATGTAGAACAAAGGTGCATAGAAGGTTATATTCGGTTATAGTTTCTAAGTGGTAATGTTGTTTAGTTAAATTGATATTCAAGATCTTTATACTAAATTAAGTATAATGAACTTGTTAATTGAGAATGGTGATTGATATATTGTATTTTACAGATTGTGTCACATCTAGGGTTGGAGAGTAATACTTTAGAAACCTAGAAGTAACACACAACCGATCAAAGGTAAGAGAGAATCCATTTGCAACTACAATGTATGAACATAGTATGTCTTGAAGTATTTATACCTAATGTGTTGATGAAATTTAAATTGATTGGATGACAAGTATAGTATGTACCTTAAGAGTTTTATGATTCTTGAAATATGTTGAGAGCAAGATGACTTATATTTCATAATAAACATACTATTCATGAGCATTTACATTTATATGCACGACATATAAGTATAGCTGAGGTTGTTGCATGCATGATATGAATTGAGACATGATTTTTAGAAAAAAAGGTTGGCCACTACTAGTGTACCAAGGTATGCGAGGTGTTCTTATGTGATATTTTGGGGCGCCGCGAGTGTTACTTCTTGGAGGATTATACGGGTTGACAGGGAGTGTGCCTCTGGTGGTCATGAGAGGGTAGACCACTTGACTATGCCTTTATCGACGCCGCTGGTGGGAAGACTTCTGAAGGATCACAGGGGAAGAAAAAGGGTGGACCTCTGATGATCCTAGGAGCTGACCCTCAGACTGTGTTAATCTGTTTATGACCATGTGATTATTGATATTATTGAGAACTCTATCCAGTACATAGTAGGTAGGCCAAGGGCCCAGTAGTAGAAAATAATTTTGAATGAACTGTTTTGGTCTAGGAGCTTGCATTCCTGGCATGATTTCATAGAGATGCATCACATATATGTTAGATTATCTCTTCATCATGCATGATTTTCACTTATTAAGCGTTAGCTCATGTAGTTAATGCATTGTAGGTAAGCATAGTGATACCTGAGATTTTGAGGCTTATTGGGCTGGTTGTTGGAGCTCCTAGAGGCTTCTGAGGATCATTGTATATGGATGACGACCTGCTGGATTGTGTTGTGGGCATATTCTAATTTTTACAATTATTATTATTATATAAATTGTTATCTATAAATAAAGGGTTAAAAGATGCAAAATGTCATTACTTCTTCCAAAAGTATAGGCTATTATTTTGATTTTTGAGTCTATCATATTATAATTTTGGAATATCGTGTCCTATATAATTCTTGAAATTTTATAGTAAATAAGTTTGAAAATAGTGTGAATATGAAGGGTGTTGTGTTTTTTTATATAAACGATGATTTTTCTATATATATGGTTATATGTAAGAAAACACTTTTACTATTTTTTAAAGTGCTACAATTGACAAAAAAATTATATACATATACACATGTATATACATGTGCTACCTTGTCAAAAATATTATTATATCAATATTTATTTTTAGTGGTGGGGGTGTTACACCCCCCTCCCCTCCTCCCAATTAAGCAAGCTAATTGTTCCGTCATCTGGTGTTTGCTCATTGACACCTGTATATGCCTGGCTTTTATATTCAATCACATTTCGGTATTTTGAGTATTTGTTATTTGTTATGATACTTGGGTGTTATAGGATTTTTTACACGGGGGCAAATAGGGTTGTGGAGAGAGATAATATGAATGGACAGTTAAATAGTATGATAGCCCACATTTTTCTTGAAATTGCTTGTTTTGTTGATCTTTCTATAAATGCATTGGTAAATTATTTTTTTTTTGATGAGTTATTGTTGTGTATTCACATTATTACACTATGTGATGTATAGTTTATGTGATTATGCCCACATTTTGATTTTTCCCCATATAGTAATGTTTATTTTGCATTGATGAATATATTGGATAATTTATAACAACCAATGAAGAGGTAGAAATGTGACTTTGTTATTGCTCTATTGAATTATGCCTAATGCTAATAAAATCTCTTTTTATATTCAATAGTCTTTCAATCAACTAACATTGTGCATTTAACATATTCTTTGTGTATGTTTTTAGATGGTAGTTGAGGTAAGTACTTTCTATTGGTTTAGTTCACGATAGGCTTATTCCTTATTAACTTATTTTATTATCTTATCATTTATTTTAAAAAGGTAAAAACAACTTAATTAAACACTATTTGTTGGCTTTTGATTTGTAAAGTGTTTAGAGAGAAAGCTTAACTAGTGATTTAGTTCGTTAGGGGAATTTTTCTTCATAACTTATTTACAATTTTATATTTGTTCCTAAAGTATTAAATAGACTAATATAAATATCATTGAGCTTTGAATATTCTAGATTACAACACATTAATGTTCATTCAATGTATTATAAACTTCCTTGTCAATTATCATAAAGAAATTTTTAATTCTTGATTGGCATTTATGTAAGTTATTATTCGCATAATGGAACAATATCATCCCCTATTACCTAAAGGCGACAATATACATGATTTTTCAGGTTTGTAATTCTATTTTCTTTCCTTTTTATAAAGAAAAATTATTATGAAGTTTAATTACTTGAACTTGATCAGGGATGTTTATTTGTTATTATAGACTTGGGGGAGATACGGGTGAAAAATTGAAGTTGAGAATAGGTCTGAGGAGCATTGTGTATTTCCAAAATCGTCGATACTCGAATTTATTGAGATAGTATTTGTCAACTCAACTATAAATCAATTGGAAAGTAGATTAGCAGTTGTCCAAGTCATAAGAAATGTTGAAAATGCGTATTTACTGTATTGTAACTATGCACATGCTAAAGTCTTTAGTATTAAAAATAGGGATCAATGTAATTTTTCTCGCACTAATGAACTACAAGCAAAAGAGTTTGAATGTTTTTGTGAAGGTGGTAAAGATGGAAAAACATTATAGTAAAAATACCAGTCTACTAAAAGCCGACAACTAGAACTAAACGCAAAGAAAAACTTAGAATTACAAGGGAAGAGGGGGGAGAGTGGAAGGTGGATAGTTTGTGATGGAACATAACTCTGAAATAGTTGTGGCTAAACATACATAGTTGTTGAGCTCATCATGCAATATTTCACATGCACAGAAAACAACTTTAGAAGCAATGGTGAATGCTGGAATATCTGTGGCTAATGTTGTGTCTTATATGGAAAATGAAGCACAAGGGCCACAAAATTTGGTATTCATTCGAAATAATGCATATAATCGCCTTAATCGTTTAAAAAAACATATAAAAGTTGAGAATGGAGATGCTTTTGCATTACTACACTATTTTATAAATAATTCAAACAATGAGGCCTTTTTTTTTATTAGAATGTGCAATTGGATGATGATAATAGGGTGATGAACTTTTTCTTCAGGGATTATAGATACTGGATTGATTATGAATATTTTGGTGATGTTTTCTTAGTCGACACCACTTATCGAACAAATAGGTATAATTTGATACATACTCTTTTTGTTGGCATAAACCACCGCAAGAAAAATGTGATGTTTAACTTGACATTCATGTTGGATGAAATTGAGAGTTTTTTTGAATAGTTGTTTAGATCATTTCTTGATTCTCTGAATGGTAAGAAACCTGAAATAATTTTTACTGATCAATGTCAAGCAATGATGAATGAAGAAGAAATAATTTTTCTATGTGCACATCATCGTTTATGTCAATGGCATATCAATCAAAATGTTCCTTCATACTTAGGTAGCTTAAATGGTGATTCAAATTTTAAATAATTGTGGCATAAGTGTATGAGTCATTGTACATCTGAAGAAGAGTTTGAGGCTATATGGAAAAATTTGATTGATGAATATAATCTCAGTGGTTATTAATGGTTAAGTGGCATGTACAGATTGTGACACAAATGGGCTACTGTTTTTAGTAATCACAAGTTCAGTTAGAGGCTTTTGGCTACATCTACAAGCGAGGGTACAATTTCAACCTTGAAAAAAGCAAGGGACCAGTTCATTGTATGATTTTGTCCTTAATTATGAAAAAAATCAAAACAATTGGCATGTAAAAGGAAAGGCTGAGTATACTTGTTGTCGACATGGGAAAACTTTAATGATTTTAAAAAATAACCCACTGTTAAATTATATTGCTAATGTTTATACACTCACTATAAGTTGTTTGAATTATAATTGATTAATTCTTTGATTATAACAGTTGTTGAACACCCTTTGGATTTTGATAATTCTTTCCTCGAGTTCAAAGTGAAATCTCATGGTCAAAATACAAGGGTTAGTCAAGCGGTGTTCGATAAACAGACTCAAGACGTAAAATGTAGTTGTCACAAACTTGAAGCAATGGGCATATTGTGTAAACATGCATTAAAAGTCTTCAAATATAAGAATGTGAATATTTTGCCCAAACCATACTTAAAGAAGCAGTGGATGAAAAATGCAAGAAACATAGTATCTTCCTATAATTTCAAAGGTATGGTAAATAATTTCAAAGCTAATTAAATTAGAGTTAACATGAACTAGATGTACTTTCCAGTAATTTTGTACCTTTTTCAAGGACATTCTAATAATAATTGAAGCCAATCTGATTAAGGTGTATTTTTTTGGTTTTGTGACATCCCAAAGCCTACTGCTAGCATCAAAGACAGGTATTTTGTTTTGAACTTGGCTGCTTTATTTTACATAAGCTAAAGTTTCTGCAAGGCATTGCTGGAATAGTATATTGTATTTTGTATCTGATGGTTTTGTCATTTTTTTCAGGCCACAACTATTTAAACATCAATAGCATGCTTGACCATATTCCCACCCCTATCAAAGGACTTCTAATTCTAATTGTTAAGGCCCTTTTCATATCAACTGATCGTGATAAATTAGCTTATTTTTGCTCCAAATATACATTTTCAATGTCCCTGGCAACTCTAAAATATAGCTAATTAGTTCCTTTCGGATTTGTACTTTTCTCATCTTTTCAAGATACAATAATTTGGGATATTGGCCACAAGGTAATGGTTCTTTTCCATGACACAATTGCTTATGAACTGGTACATGTTTTACTACTGAGGAGGTATATCATTGTATAGTTATGTTATCTCATCAAGTGGTTGTTGTGATAATAATTATATACAAGAGCCTGGAGTTCATTTCTCTTCTAGGATTTTGATCCTTAGATTTCTTGGCTGAGCAGGAATGATTGTAGGAAGGGATTTAAAAGGAAAAAAATAATCATATAGTGGTTGTAGGAAGGCATTGAGTAATAGTTTGAGCAGGTTGCCATGGAAAGTACTGAAAATACTTATTCACGATGTCCTCTAATTACATCAATAAGTCAAAAGACATCGACTATAATTTATTTCAACATATGATGCATAAAACCATTTTCATTATAAACAGAACTTGACATGATTACTGAACAATAGGTTGTATACTTGTATTGCTTATCCTTGTTCAACTTACTAACTGCAACAATTACTGAATGATTCTGTAGATTTAGGTCTATGGGAACAACTTTGAGTCATTTCTGGTGGTTGTGGCAGTACCGAAGAGAAAGGCAGTTGAAGATTGGGTAATAAATAATAAAGAAAAAGGATACTTATAGTCCTGTGCAGTAATGCGAATGCCAGAAAATACATTCTAGATGAGCTGCAACAACATTGCCAAAGACATAATGTATGTATCATGAGAGCCCTAAGCCATTTCTTTTTTGACACATGTTGTGTCAGATTTTTTTTTTTGTAAACCTGTAAACTAACCCGTGTCAACGATGAAAATTTGGGATCTGAAAATATTCTATTCAAGTGATTAATTCATGTGAAGTTTGAATTTCAAATTTCAACTTTCAAACTTTATAATTAATTCTCTCATATTTAAATAATCTTTTCTGATTTTTGAACAAAAATAAAAAACTCTTCTCATCAAAATTAATTCTTTTCTCTCCACAAGTTACCGCTGGAGTCGCCAAAATAACTTTTTCATCAACCTTTACATCTACAACAACCGTTCAAGGTACTTATTTTTTTCACCACCACTGCCCATCAACCTCCCTTGCAAATACTTTTTGTTGTTACCTTTTGTCCCAAGATTACTCATTTTTCTTGCACTTTTTCCTTTCATTTCTTCCATCACAAAATTTAAGTCGCCCTTCTTCTCGAAATCTTCTACTTCCTTGTTTTTTTCCTCATCTGATTGTAAAAAGTTATGGATATATGACTTTGTAGCAGTATTATAACAAGGAGAAGCATCATAGCCAGCAACAAGTGAATTATATATCCACCAAACAACAAGCCTAATTGCTAAACAACTTATTCCTCTTTTTAAGATTATTCAATGGTGGGAATGGTATGCCCATATTTGAGCTTTCTCTCCATAAAGTTTGAGTTGTCTCACAGGAAAACCAAAACTCTTCTTTCTGCTAGAGCTATGTTTTCTTTATTTGGATAAAACACAACAACAAGGGAAAAAGGTTTTGTAGAAATTATTTGGGTTGGATTTTTTTTGTAGAAATTAAACTTGGGCTTAGTGTGGTGTTGGGGCTTTTTTGGATTATGGACTTCTGGGGTTTGAAAAATGGATTTGGGTTGGACCTTTTGGTTTGAGGCAGAAATAGATTGGCTGAGTGGGCATGGTTAGGTTAGCTTGGACCAATTTTGTTAGGGCTTATTTGTGGGTTAAGGTACAGATTAGTTTGATGGTCTTATTAGTGGGTCAAGTTTAAGGATTAATTTGATGGGCTTAATATTGGGCTAAATGCATGAATCTTTTAATTGTTGATTATGGCCTATTGAGTTTTAAAGAAAGAATTGTTGACTAAATGGAACACACACACACATATGTGTGTGTGTGTGTGAATTTATTATTTTCTAACTTTTATTTCTTTTGTTTAATTTTGTAGATTTAAAAATGTCACAAAATTTAAAATTGGGAATCGTTGCAATGCAAGTAGATTGAAGTATGAAGACAAAAGATGTAATCATTGTCATGTCAAACTTACTATTAAAATAGTTGGTTCAGCTAGTTTAAATTCCAAAAACTCTACTATTATTGCGATGAAGAGAAATTTTTTGCTTGGTGTCATCCAATAAATGAAGAAATTAGTGGAAGAGAAGAAAATACCATATATAGCGGTATAATCTACAAAAATGTTAAAATTAAAAGAAGGCTTGACAAAATGTATATAAACTTGTTGAACTCGTCACAATAAGTCCAAAAATTCTTGATTTATGATAAATCTATTAACTTTGATCTTTATATCCTCCTTATTCTCTCTTTAGCTCTTTCTTACATACAGACCTAAACAAGAGGAATTGATTATGTGAACATTCTCTCATGAATCTTATTGTTGGGGATTTGCGTTGTTTGTTTTGACTAGCTGCATACATATTTTTGCTGCTAAAGTAGGTCTCATGCTAAATTAATTACGTAGACTCCAACAAAAATCCTTCAATGCAAGGAAATCAGAGTTGCAAGTTAAGCAATAATGAAATGGGATTACTAAACCTTTTTATTTCACTTACTTTGTCATCTGAAGATTGATGCATTATTGCATAGTGCCCTAATTTCTACAGCTAATCTAGTTATGTGTCATATAAAACAAATTATCACACAAATTCTTCTATGAAGTGTCTTCAAACTTGCATATTGTATTTCACATTTTGTACGTATAATCTTATTTCATGTTGAACTGTACATATGAATTATTGAACATCAGTTTTTCAAGCTTTCTTTTAATTTTAACATTTTTGTAGATGATACCATTATTGATGGTATTTTTCTCTCTTCCACTAATTTCTTCGTTTATTGGATGATACCAAGAAATAAATTTCTCTTCATCATAATAATAGTAGAGTTTTTAGAATTAGGACTAGTCAAACCAATTACTTTAATAGTATGTTTGGCGTGACAATTGTTATATTTTTTGTCTTCATACTTCAATCTTCTTGCATTGCAACGATTCCCAATTTTAAATTTTGTGATATTTTTAAACCTACAAAATTAAACAAAAGAAATAAAAGTTAGAAAACAATAAATTCACACACACACACACACACACATATATATTCCATCTAGTCAACAATTCTTGTAATGTCCTGCTATTAATAATTAATTAAATGAATTGATATATAATTTAAATCAAGTAAAGTATATGAATCAATAAATTGGTGGGTTAGGGCTTCATTTGCAATTATAGAAATATTAGGGTTAATTGTTACTAAAGAAAGTAATATAGGGGCTTTACAAATAAACACATGGAGTTATATATTACTAAAGAAAGTAATATACAAGCTACAATCTTACATTTATTGGAACCTGAAGAAAAGACGACGACCAGTGAATTCCTGCAGACAATTAAGTTAATTAAATAACAATTACCTTTAGATTCATTCCCTTATCAATCATAATATACATGTTTGAACTGAAGTGTAATAAAGCCATATGGTGTGGCTTTTTCAAAAAAAAAAAAAAAATCAATTGTCTTATCACATTCAGGAGACATACATTTAATTTGGTGAATATCTAATTGGAATACATATTGCCTTGGTCAAAGTGAATTATTTCCATCCATATTATATTAAGGGAGTGCAAAAGTGTATGGAGTGTTGCATTATGTCTTGGTTAAACTAATATCAATTCTACCTATTATATTAGAATACGACAAAACTGTGTGTGTAGTGAGTGATAGAATTGGAATTGTGATTGTGAATATTTAAATTTAGATGATAATTAGCTTTAGTTTTATATTTAATTGATTTAAAAATACACGAGAAATCAACAAGTTAATTGTTAATTAACTAGAACACCTTGGATCAATTTGCTGTATTGACTATTGCAGATATAAAATGTTATCGTTGCTCAAGTATTTAATGAATAGTCCATTGGGATATAGTTCAAGAAATTAACTATAGGTCTATTTAATAGTATTGGTTGGTAATCTTTCTACGTTAATGGAAATTATCCTAAATTAAATACAACCCAACAATTATTATATAACTAATTAATTTTTATTTAATATTCTAGATAAAATTCGATCTTGTTCGAGTAACTTGGGAATTTTGGATTCCAAATTATTGAAGTTGAGGCAAGTGATCCTTCACTATTCTAGTTTACATATTTTGATGTGCATTGTTAATTTTCTTACAAATTGGATCAAGTAAGTTTATATATGTATTGTATTGTGGACATATGAAAATGATTTTAGTGTTGTGAATTTTAAATATAGAAGTTGAGAATATGATTTTGTGAACATAATAGTTGTAAATGTGGGTATTGTGGAGGTGGTTTTTTTAAAACCCATTATTGATATCTTATATTATTGACTATTGTAGAATAGACAATTGACAACTAATACTTATTGGAATTTAAGGATTTGGTCAGTAACTCAGTGCAGAGGGGGGAGGGGGTTAAGTTTGCACCAATGACCTAATATAGGGGGTTAAACCTATACCGGGACTTAAGATAGGGGGGTTAAATTTATCTTTGACCATGGTTGTCTTATATGTTTATTTAATTTTATATGGGGGAATTTATATGGAGATTGATTGTTTTTCTTAATTGCATTTTTCTTTTAACTTACTATTTTATAATAGTGAATTGTTGGCCTTTCTCTTTTGAAGTTTAAGTAATAAGTCAAATATTTTTCATTGAATAAAAATATATTACTACTTTTCTATCTTGTTTGATCTATCCAGTTGAGTGTTTGGTTATTAACTGGGTGGTTGTGCTCATAATTTTTTCTAATATTTTTCAAATACTGAGATTTAGTAGCATGGGGAATAACTTTTGGAATACAAGAAAGTCTATTAGAACAATTTGAACTTTCTATGTTATTGTTTTAGAATTATTGGATAGGATGAATTTTACTATTGAGAATTTATTATCTCTGTGTGATTCAGTAGTTGATTTTAGATACAACTAACCGTTATACTTAAGGATGTTTATAGAATTTATTTTTAGTTAATAAGGTTGATTGCTGATGAAATTGTTGATTTTTTTTATTGATAGATTTACATTGATTATAAAATTTTCAAAATTATTTAGAGATATAGATGCTCTATACCAATGTTTAATGTTAGATTATATTAAAAATATTGGATTAACCTTTCACACTTTTGGGATGTTTCTAAGAGCATGCGGCGGTTATCGCAGTATCGAGATTTGGGGCGTGACAATTCTTTGTTTAAAATTCAATAGGCCATAATCAATAATTAAAAAAATCATGCACTTAACCCAGTAATAAGCCCATCAAATTAATCCTTAAACTTGACCCACTAATAAGCCCATCAAACTTATATGTAGTTTAACCCACAAATAAGCCCTAACAAAATTGCTCCAAGCTAACCTAGCCATCCCCACTCACCCAATCTATTTCTGCATCAAACTAAAAGGTCCAACCCAAATCCCTTTTTCAAACCCCAAAAGTTCATAACCCATAAGAGGCCCAACACCACACTAACCCTAACTTTAATTTCTACAAAAAAAATCCAACCTAAATAATTTCTACAAAACCTTTTTCCCTCGTTGTTGTGTATTCTCCAAATAAAGAAAACATTAGCTCTAGCAGAAAGAAGAGTTTTGGTTTTCCTGTGAGACAACTCAAAGTTTAAGGAGAGAAAACTAAAATATGCGTACACCATTCCCACCATTGAATAATCCAAAAAAGAGAAATAAGTTGTTTTGGCAATTAGGCTTGTTGTTTGGTGGATATATAATTCATTTGTTGTTGGCCATGATGCTTCTCCTTGTTATAATACTGCTATAAAGTCATATATCCATAATTTTTGACAATCAGATGAGGAAAAAAACAAGGAAGTAGAAGATTTCGAGAAAAAGGGCGACATAAATTTTGTGATGTAAAAAATGAAAGGAAAAAGTGCAAGAAAAATGAGTAATCTTGGGATAGAAAATAAGTACCTTGAACGGTGGTTATAGATGTAAAGGTTGATGAAAAAGTTATTTTGGCGATTGCAGTTGTAACTTGTGGAAAGAAAAGAATCAATCTGATGAGAAGAGTTTTTGATTTTTGTTCAAAAATTAGAGAAAAATTTATTTAAATATGAGAGAATTAATTATAAAATTTGAAATTGAAATTGAAATTCAAATTTAACATAAATTGATCACCTGAAGAGAATATTTTCAGCTCCCAAATTTTCATTGTTGACATGGGTTAGTTTACAGGTTTACAAAAAATAAAAAATAAAAAAAATATGACACAATGTGTCAAGAAAGGAATGGCTTAGGGCATTACCCTAAGGGCAGCATCGACTTAGCCATGCTACACATAGATGTTTGTCGTTGGGTTTGATTAGACTAAACAAGGTTGGATGATCGGGCCAATAGGGTTGACTTAACTCACTTAATATTAGTAAACCTATTTTTATACTTGGGTACATCTACATACTCGTATGTTTATATATTTGACATAAACATTGGGCAACTAAAATTTTGTGAGAGAGATGTAGCAAATTAAAACAGAAAGGACTTGGGCAAGAGATGAAATGTAGACATTCCAATTATGTGAATATATTGCTACGAGTATTATTTTCTCATCATTCCTTATTTTTAGTAGATATTGATAATTGTGTTACTTATTAGTACAATGGTAGAATAATATAATAATTTTTTAATTTTTTTTTTCATAGAGTTATAATGTGATTTATATTGCATAGGAATTTGAAACTTGTCAAATATATCAATGATTATAATGCATGGATATTTCTAAAAAGAAGTCAAGTTCATTGGATACTCATATACTGTACGAATTTGGAACTTGTCAAGTATATCAATAATTAAAGACTTATAATGCATGGATATTTCTAAAAAGAAGTCATGCTCATTGGATACTCATATACAGTATGATGTTTCTAAAAAGAAGTCATGCTTATTGGATACTAATATACAATATGACACTTTCAGACACTCCTTGAATACATATATGATAATGCCCAAAAAGTTAATCAAATTAAAAATTAAAGACACATACCCAATAATTCCGACATGCATATAGTTATTTTTCTTCTTACCGTAACATCATAATAATTTCTCTTTACACAAATTATCAAATACTTCATATTTTTATTTTAAACTCAATTAGAAGAATGGTATTGCAGTTGCATATTTATTTGTGACCACTTGTAATTAATATTTTTCTAATATTTTTATTTGGTCTAAAATTGTAGAGTTGCACGATTACTAAATTACCACTTGAAATTAAACTTGACATGTTTTTTTAAATCGGGCTAGTTTCATATTAGCAAAAAAGTTAGGAAATAATTATTGATATAGTATGCGAATTATTGCATTGGCAGAAAATTAATTTCTCTTTAAGTAGTTGATAGAATGTTGGGTTCGTGTTTGCAATATGAACATAGAATTAGAGGTGATCCGACGATAACCCTCTAATGATCAAATCAGTATTCGAACAAAAAAATATCTAGATAATTCATAAAACTTGTAAAGTGCAAAGTTAATTAAATGTACTTTAAAATGACATAGAGAAGTGTATTTATAGTTGTTCCTCGACGAGATTATGCTCATATATAGTAGAGTGCATGCACCATTAGGATTTTTTAAACCTAAGGGCTTGAGCCACGCACCATTAAGGTTTTTTGAACTTGTGGACTTGAGCTTATTAGATTAAGTCTTCGTAGATATTGGACTCAAGTTATTAGGTTGGGCCTTCTTAGATGTTGGGCTCAAGTTATTATATTAGGCATTTCCAGATATTAGGCTCAAGTTATTAACTTGAGCTTGAATTATTATAATGCTCATCAAATAGCCCCCACTTCCAAGTAGGCTACACTAAAAAGAGGTTGGCCAGGAGTAAGTAACTTGAGTACTTAGACTCATACTTCCATTCCTGAAAGAATATATATACATACATGTATATATATCAACTAGCACTTGATAGGATATCCTATTGATCATATATTTTATTGACCAAGGCATGGGCTCTCAAGATATATTATTATCTCAGAATTTTCTTCACAATTTTAGAGTTTTCTTTCTTGTTTCTTTATCTTTTCTTCCCATTTTTTTTATGTTGAGAATGTGGGGAAGGATTACAAAGGTTCATGGGCATAGAGATGGAAAAGTAGTGTTGTGGGGAGGGAGACACAGATGGGTGGCTTGTGACCGCTCTATAGATTGGCGAGGTGGGCCAACCTAACCTAATTGAGGCCAAAGCCCCAATTAGGCGGGGCTTTATCTTGCTTGGGTGAGGCAATTTAGCCTTGCCCAAGCTGGCCGGAGTTGGGTAGGCTACACGGCCTCCCAAGAGCAAGGCATGACTGTCTCGTTCTGCCGAGGTGCAGCAGTGGAGAAGCGAGGCATAGTCCATTCATCTATGGCTTAGTTGTTTTTAGCCCTATGGTGGGCCTATGTTAGTGAATTGTCTTGAGGAGATGTCATCAGAAGTGATTTAGGAAATTACTATATAAGTTGTTTGGGTGTGAGGATGCTGATTCCTCGAGTAATTTAGTGGTGTTATATAAGTATAATGAGTCTAGTGACTCTAGGGTATATGATCTTAGTCCTATAGGCAGAGAGTACTTCTTCTAGTAGACCTTAGTTAGGTGTAGTGCTGAGTGATGGATGTAGAGAATTTGGATAGCACCTTGTCTCTTATGGAGTTCAGGGTTTACCGAAAAAAAAATTATTTTCTTGTCTTGCCCTTAATAGAGCAAAGAATCACGAGTCCCTCTTAAGGGTTACTCCACTAGTGGACTTTCTATTCTGCCTTATCTTTTGCTAGTGAAAAATTATCTAGTTATAGGATCTTTGTATTAGCCAAATCACCTATAACTCTTTTATATATTTAAGGTGTTCTCACTATAACTTAGAGGAGTTAGGCCTTTTGGTGACTTTAGAGAGTTTCCAATCTTTGTTTATAGTTAAGAGGGTAACTAGCGAGTCAAATTTGCACATTTTCCCAATTCTTGGGTTGTGCCTTCTCCTTAGGGACTTGGAAGGAGAAAATTTTCTATGTTAGAGACTAGGGTTGGGGTTTCACTTTGGAGTCGAGTAGTTCCTATCTCCACTTATTTTCTATAATGCTCACCATGAGCTTAGGGACTGTCTATTGGTTATTTAAATACTTATTTGATGTTAGATATTTGTTTCCCAATGGTATCTTGGCCTTTTTATTGTTTCCTATGCTTTATTTTTATTTATTTTCCATTTTATTTCTTATGTTCAACTTTACTGTGGTAGGAAAGAAAAGAATCTGGAGGCAATTTTGCTCTTGTAGACAGGTAGCCCATGAGCTGCGTAGTGGCTTAATTTGAATGCCCCTAAGAGAAATGTAAGGAGCATACAATCTCTTTCTCCTTCTCACCATTTGGGTGGCGATCCCAGACCGACATCTCATGCTCTAACATATGGGAATGGGAACTGTATGGAGGTTTATCCTCTTATTACTATGAATAAGAGGTCGAGGGATGATTCATGTGACTCTGCTCTCTATCATAGAGTTGGAATGGGCATATTCTCTTTTGAGATTAATCACTTAGAGGAGATTGAGTCATCCCTTGGGTGGAGTAAGACTATGAGTGTTATGAGCGAAGATGACAGATGTTGTATGAGACACATGACCAACAAGGGCTTGGGTGAGATGCTTGTCTGAGAGTTAGCTCGAATAAGCATCTTTATTTTCAATTTCTCGCTTATGTTTTCTAGTTGCAGTACTATGGTTGATTTTTGCTCTTACTCTATTGACTATGGCAGTCGGAGATAGGTCAACTATAATGAATCAATAAGTGATTTTAAAGCTATTGAAAAGAAGAGTCCAACTGAGATTGTTCGCTTGTAAGGTAAGATGAGCAAGGACACGAAAGAGCTTGCGATGATGAAAGAGTAATACACATGTGAGGTTTCTCTAGGATAAAGTTTCTTGACTCGAATGACAACGAGGATCTCATAGCTCGCTCGAAGGAAGGAGCCATTTTCAAGTTTAATTCTTCTTCGATCTTTGATGATGTAGTAATGGAGAAGGCTGTTTGCATTTATTATCAAACTATACATGACTATTTTTGTGTATTGAGAGAGGTAAGTTGCTTTACTTCTGAGGATGTCATGCCTTTAGATCCTTTCAGGCTAGAGTCGGAGAAGGAGGAACTCACAGAGGTGGAGTGTTCAAGAGATACTTCTAAAGCCGCAACTCTCAGAGATTGGGCCCACCGACTATGTAGCCCTATAAGAGCAGGCTGTTGAGAAGTCTTGATGCCTTTAGCTAGGATTTAGTGATTTAGAACTAATGCATACTTTAAGTCTTTTGATCGAAATTTATGTTGGTTTGATTTTTAGACTTTTGTTAGTTAGTTTTTTTTAATGTATTTCAGCTATATGTTGTAGTAGACCAATACAAATGCTTCTTTTGATTTATATTATTATTCTTACTTGGCTTGCTTTAGGCTATTATGTTCCTATATGCGAGAGTGAGAGTTTAATGCTCGTGCTTCTTGCCTCATGGGGGATTGTTTGAGTTTTCTGGAGTAGTGTTAGATAACAACAAGGGGTAAGTTTTATGATCCCATGATAAGTTTTATACCTTAAAGCTTAAAAAAAGTAGATTTTGGGTGGCTTTCGGGGACCACTATGTTTTATGGCCATGATGGAATATGTTAAGATCAACTTATATAGAGATTGATGATGAGTATATTAGTCTTAGATAGGTCCTTAAAAGTCTTGAAAGATTTTTTATTTTCATAGGATCATAAATGCTACATAACTAGGTAATACTCGAACAAAACTTAGCCTATAAACAGAAAATATAAAGAAGAAGAGCTGACAATCAAAATGATGATGAAAAGTTATAGTCTAGGACATAAAGTCCAAGATTGAAGTAGAAGGTTTGGTAGGGCCAAGGGCTTTAGCAAATACGAGGACTAAAATAGTCAAGTAAGAATTTAAAGTAAGTAGAAGATCAGCGGAGTCAACTACTTTCAAAAGAGTTGAATGGATAATAATAAGATTTTGAGAAGTGGTCAAGTCCAAGACCAGAGCAGTACACTTAATAGGTCTAAGGAGTCACGATATGTGTACCTTCAAATTAATAAGTTATATCCATAAACCTCATATTATTAAGTCGCTATAGTCAAAACTAATAGATAGAAAAACAGAAATGAGGCAGACAAGATAGAAAGAACAACTGTACTAGTAATACGAGAAAAGTTAGTGAAAGAGGTAAAACTCAAGATGACTATAAAAGAAAGTTGAAGACAGAATAGATATACATACAAATACAACATAAGCGAAAACTCCTTCATAAATTTTTAGAAGATAAATTCACACAAAGAGGTGATTTTCAACCAATAAGACATAAAAAAGAGTCTAAGAGAAAAAACCACTAAGAAAATTCTCATGTGTAAATCTTCTTACTGAGTGATAAACCTATCACCAAAGATCCCCTAGAGTGAACTTTGGAAAAGTTAAGACTTACACCTATTTGGAAAGAGTGAAGATGCAAACTTTTGTGGGAAGATTCGACAGTTAGACCTATATGGAAAGACTAGGTTGCAGTATCAGTGAAGTTTGGAGAACGAAAGGTACCAAAGACTTAATTTTGGGAACTTAGTGTTTGTATTTGAATAGACTTGGTTAAAAGTCTTAATTTGTTCAAGTAGATTCATTCTGTGTGTTAGGGGCAGAATAGAGTAAAAAGATTACCCCCACCTTCAAATCACTATAAATTATTGTGTTGTTTACATTATTCCCACATGTTATATTTCAGCAATTTAATTCACTCGCTTATCTATTTGTTCTCAGTTGTGCTTATCTATTATATTTTTCATACTACATAACATTGTATACAAATGATGCCTGTGTATTTAAGTGTTTAATAATATTTTCGCTGCATAACTCTAGGGTTCATTGAGATGTTAACATTTTTACACTTACAAAAACATCTTATTGAGGAGCTTAGTTTATATCTTACTAAACCAAAATTAGGCGGCAATATTTTCAAAAGAAAAGAGTATAAAGTTCAAAAGTAGCATCTAAAAAAAAGTTGTGAAATTTTAGTGAAAAGTTTTGAAAAGTCTGTTTACCCACCCTTTAGACACTTTGCCACTTGGGACCAATAAAACCTCATCTAACTTTTGAGATTCATGATGGCATATTTTGTTATTGAGTGTTACTACAAGAAGTTCAAATAGAAGAATTCAAGTTAATGCCATGATAGTTGCTTTATTGCCAACTCAAAATAGAGTTTACATTATGAAATGCAATACTGATATTCCAAAATGACTAATATCCCTCTTGAGGGAAAAATAAATAATAACTAATGAATATGATAAAATGACTTTCTATCAACAACTTTAGCCTGGTGCAAGCTTAACCACTGGCTGATGAGAGGTCCTATGTCTTCATACTCCCAATTCTACTTTTTTTTTTTTTTTACTTTTCTAACTCTTCATATGGGAGTATTCTTTCTCCTTAGGGATCAACAAGAGAGACCTTCACTTTTCCCTTGTAATGGTAGGTCTCTGCACGATTGCATAACCCCTGGGCTTCCTCAGTGTGTTCACATAGCATTCTTTTGCTGCCTTAGGTCACCTATCGCTTCATTAAACCCCTCAGTGGTAGGGAACTTCAGATTCACATGGTATTTGGAGGCTACAATGCGGATTAGGTCTAGGCTTGGTCTTCCAAATATCATAATGTAGGATGACGATGCTCTCCCTACCTAGAACTTTATCAACTTATTTTACCTTTAGGGGTATGACGCTAAGGACAAAGGAAGAGCGATTTCTTCCATTGCCTCGACTATGTCTCTACTGAATCTAGTGAGTGGGATATTCACTCTGTTGAGTTGGGGGTTGTGTATTTCTAGTTGGATGAACGTGTTACAAAAAATGATATCTACCGAGCTTTTATTGTCCACCAACACTTTCTTGATCTAAAAGTTTGATAGAGTGACTGAGATCACTATCACGTTATTATTTGGTTCTCTTTGTGGATCCATATCTTGATCACCAAAATGTAATTTATTTTAATAGTGCACCTTCTACCACTTGGAAGAGTGCTCTTCTAGCTTGACGAATCTTCACTTGACGGGTGTCCTAATATGACACCTATTATTCCTACAATGTGGAGGTTGTCATTGTTGAGGTCTCTCTTGTGCCCCTCGTTTAGCTATGCTCTTGGCTGATTCAATTCCCGCGTGAGGGGTCTAGTTCTCTGGTCTACATACTTCTTTAGGTAGCCTCTTTATTCATTTCTAAATCTCTATTTTGAGCTGACAACATTCTTCCATAGTATGTTCTTTGTCACGATGCAAGTGACAATACTTATTTGATTTCAACTACTTGGGTTTATCGTTTATCTTTCTTGGGGTTTGAACTATCCCCTACTATTGTGCCACCACTAACATTTCAGCCATTGGAGTGTTCAAAGGTTTGTATCAAGGACACCCTAGGTCGCTCCCTCTTCTGCTTTCCATCCACTCTCTCCTCGTCTTTATACTTATGCTTTGCACCAATGCCATGCCCTATGTTGTTTGTCTCTTCTATGTGGATGTACTTTTTGACTTTAGATAACAATTCTTCCAACATTCCATGGGGCCTTACAATAATGAATTCCTTGAACCTTCCGTGCTGGAGGTTCTGCTGCATGATACCTACCAAAAGTTCGTGGTTGACATGTGGCACTTAATGCATGACCTCTACTAAGTGTTGCATTAATAGTGTAATGTTATTCAAAATACGATGTAAAGTATTAGTACATGCTTGTATTTATTCATAGAAAAAAAGATATATGAAGTTTCAAATGCCACTTGCAAACTATTTATCAATGAGGCACATGAATTGTTAGTGC
Organism: Paulownia fortunei; assembly: GCA_019321725.1. Lineage (NCBI taxonomy): Eukaryota > Viridiplantae > Streptophyta > Magnoliopsida > Lamiales > Paulowniaceae > Paulownia > Paulownia fortunei. The sequence continues at coordinate 7,741,921 of CM033111.1, forward strand.
ATAATAATATATCATTATTCAAAATGAGACTCGTGAAGTGTCAGTACCTAATTGATTTATACACATAAAACAAGACACGTAAAATTTCAATAGCCACTTGCAGATTGCTTTCATCAATGAAGCATGTAAACTATGAGGACATACTAGTGTAATATAATTCAAAATGAGACACGTGAAGTTTCAATAGCCACTTGCAAACTACTATTATCAATGAGGTACATGAACTGCTAGCACATGATAGTGAATGTTATTCAACATGAGACATGTAAAATATCAACATGTGGTTGTATTTATTTCAGGTCTCTAGGTAGCATACTTCGCTCAAGTGTGATCTGTTAGTCCATAAATAATTGCAGATTGATTTTATTAATGAGACATGTAAATTGCCAGCACATAAATGCATAATGTTGTTTAAAATGAGACACGTGAAGTGTCAACATCCATTGTATTATGCTTTTACTAATGGGGGACATGAAGTCACATTAGCCACTTGTAGTCTACTTTTATTAATAAGATATATGAATAACAACTCTAAACTCACTACTTTGTGGTAGTGACTTTATGCATATATAATTACACAATTCAATCACAACAATCACTAACTTTAAAATTTTATATACTCAATATTATCTTGTAAATTTTCAACTTAAAATAGGAGTTGATCGAATTTTTGAGGGCTAGTGGATATAATTGTTGATCGAAAGAGGTGTTGACTACGAGTCAACTAGGTACATGGATCCAATAGAATATTATTGTTAGATTTAGGAAGGAATTATCATAAAGTGGTAATAATTCCGAGGAGCTGGTGAATGATCATAAAGCACTTGGTGTGCACATTATGTCGTTGGTCAATGTTGATATCGAGGAATAGTGTTGAAAACTATAGAACAACTATTGCAAGAATAAGTATCGAGAACAACATGATGCTTGTGCATCGCCGCAAGTATCATATGCTTCAACTTGTAGAAGAACTTTGATTTTGCATTTGGTCAAAAACTCACTTATTGGGAAATTCAATTTCGCTCCTATAAGTTTGACTATTTCATATCCGATGAAAATGAGTAAATGCTATTGTCCCAAAATTTATGATTATGTTAATTTTGCATTCATTATTGAATAATATTATTCATTGTTAACTTATTAAATAATATTTTTCATTGTTAACTATAATATATTGTTTCAGTATCAACCAATCTCACAATTACATAACATTATTGTTAAATATTATTTTTAATAACTTTTTCCATCAACAATTTCATTTTGCTATTAAAATGTCTAATTAAAAAGTGCGACATACTCCACCCTTTATTGCATTAATTAAATTAAAAAGATAAAATAGCTAAGCTTTCTTTAATGAATATTAAAAAAATAAATCCATATTTTTTATTAATCATAAAAAAATAAAATAAAAAATCCACCCTTCTTCCATTGAATGTGGTTTATACAAGTCACACGTTGATATTTTTTTTTAAGACTTGGATGTACTCCATATTTTTTTAATAGTACTATTATAAAAAACTAAAAAAATATAAATATTTAAAATCTTAAAAAATAAAATAAAAAGTGTGGATCAAATCAACACTTCTTGCATTATTTAAAAAATAATAATAAATACATAAAGTATGAACAAAGTCCACCTTTCTTTAGTTAAATTTAAAAATTAACATATAAAATCTGAATTGTGATACTCAAGGATATTTTTTTTTATTTATAAATGAGGGTTGGCCAAGCAAGCCAACCCTATGAAGTTCCACAAATTATGTCGGCCATATGTCTTGATAGCCATGCAGCACAAACCTTACAAAGGCTAGCATGGCACATTTAGTCAACCAAACCCTTTTAAATTGCGATACTCAAGTTACACTCACTCGCTTGAAAACTTTATTACATTTGCTTTTACTTGTATTTGTACTATATAATTACTGGCTTATATAATTATTGATATCAATTTTTCTGTTCCACTTTTCTTATTAGCTTGTATTCTAATATTTGAATGTCCGACAACTAGAAAAATATATGGAGAAAAATATATGGAGGATATCATGTCAAAAATATGAAAAATGGCATATCGTCAACAATATCAGACCACAATCCACCGCTGCGGATTGAATTATAGTCCTCGATTTTGCCAAAAGAAACACCAAGCTCTTCATTGTATGTATTAATGTGGCAGCTGTTCTTTCAACAGATTTGCACCGAGACCATTTCACCTCTGTACTTAACACTGAAGGCTTCAAGGCCCTGGCCACGTTTTCTCTTTTCCAAAGACTGCTGCTCTGAAAGATATCTAGATTACAATGCAAAAAAATCCAAGTAAGCTTTGAATAAAGATAAAGAGTTCCATCAAATGAAATAGCCAAAAATGTCAGAAGACTGCATTCTTTAGGACAAACACAACAAGGGAGAATCTTTTGGGCGCACAAAATATAAAAGATAATCAGAATCAATTGAGAGTTTAACATCCTTCACTATCCAAGTTGCTTCAAGCCTGAAGATCTATGAAGTCTCAAGTTATAATGATCTTTATCCACTCGTATTACAAGCTATCATCTGCCATGTGTTCCCCGAAAATTATTTATGTAAGAAATATTAAATAGATTAACTGACTCGATCAAAGTGGTTTAAAAATTAAATTTTTGATAAGAGTGATTTTTTTGTAGCAGAAAGGCACCCCATAACCATGTTAACTCCCCTATATTTTCTCCTACTTTGATATGTGATAAAAAAAACTACACTATGTGAAAAAAGAAAATAGAAAACAAAGGGACCGCTTATACTATTATTTCAAGAAAAAATGCAAGTTGTGATCAAAGTGAAGAAAAACACCATTAAAGGAAAGATTTGGATGGTGGAATTGAAGCCCATCCGTTCGTGACTAGTTTTTATCATTTTTAAATATTTAAATACAAAAAAATATTAATGAATCAACTATAAAAGATCTATGTATCAATATGAATTTTATGTAGAAAAAATCGGATTTAAATTCCGTCAATATCCTTACTCTTGCACGGTTTGTATTCATACAAACTCACTCTATTGCCTTTTACGTTCGCATGTATCAGATTTGTATGAAGCATTCTTACTCTTGCACGTTGTATTCGTCAAACAAACTCTATTGCTTGTTATGTTCGAATGATTTCAGATTTGTGTTCCATGGATTTCATTTGTCCCATACTCCTGTAGTTCCCATTTAGACAAGCTATCATGCTTAAAACATCTCGACTTATTTGTTTTAATTAGAAACGAAAAAGATTTTGATTTTTCAGGATAATTCTCCGCTGCTTTATAGATTCAGTCATTTGAACTACAATACAAGTGCCAACTCTTCAATGATTCCGTCATTTAAACTGTGATAACACAAATTGGGTTAGTCCTTTCATTTGGGTTGTTATCATTACCAGAACTCGTAAGGAAGAAAGCAATGATAGTTGAACACGGATTACTTCGGTGTTTTGAATACTACAAAGCACACGTATATGCTCCCGCAAGGTATAAAACTTCAGCTGAAACCATTTTTTGTGCAGCAAAGAAGGAAAAGCACATCAATAATTTATCTACAGAATATCGAGGACTTGTTACTTACTTTCCAGTGTAAAAGCCAGCAGAGTACTAAGGATTCAGAACCACAGCAAGATTTTTAGCAGGCTTAGTGCTTTCCCTAAAGTGACCTATTTCATCCCAATCTCTGTCCTTCCCTGAAGTTCACCAAAGAAAACAAGCTGTCATTGCTTAAGATCATATTACAGTAATCTCAACTGAATTTCTAATTCATGCATTATTAGTGCCACCGAAAGAAATCGAAAACATCGAATATTGTTTTCAAGCTCAGAGAATATGTATACTATTAGTGACAAGACAGTAAGTCTTTCTCCATAACCAGGCAGTACATTAGAAACATAAACTATTGTTATTAGAGCTTCTAGTTTTGTCGGCATTATATCAATAAATGATTGAATGTGCTTCTAGACTTTGTAGTTATTGTTTTCTATAAGCATTCAACATTCAACTTCAAGCAGACTATTGACATACGATGATCTTTGTAAATCATCCCAAGCAACTAGAACAATACTGCATTGCATATAGATACAAGAATGACAAATTTTGACTTAAAAGTACTAAAGTTTCAAAGAGGAGCATATGATAAATATATTTATCATGGGGATACAATAAAGAACAAGAAGATAACCAAACAAAATCTTCATCCAGAATTTCTAGCTTGAGTGACAAAATGATCAAAGCGCTTCGTAGCTCCGTAAACTGTAGTAAGAAATTGATCAGTTGAGTTTCTTGCAAAACTGTCATGTTTGATGTAGAGAACAATCAACTTTATATCATTAACAAACTTCTCATGACAAACTCCTACTAATCTATTTCTCTTGAGCTTATTAAGAATGTCGAAAATGACTTCAGTAACTGCAATAGAAGTAGCATTCTTTACATATCAAAGAAGTTCTAAAACAAAGCCAGTTATAATAGATAATGATGAAAAACTTGATGGTATATCCATGATGTAAGATTGATTAGCAGATTGCAAAAGAACATTGGGAGAAAAGAACTACGGGTGATTTCAGAACATAGCAGAACAAGCTATTTGCTGTTGGTTGGGTGAAGTACTCAACTGTAAGGAATAGAAAGAACCACTTTCTTTAGTTATCAGTCATTTATAATTGCTTCTACCAGCTTTTGTATTGAATCTGAGTCAATTTATCTGCTTAAAGACATGTTACTTGTTATTAGGTAAAAGACATCGTCTTTTTATTTTTTTTGGACTTTTTCTCCTTAAAAAAGTCGTAGATTAAGTAACATTTTGAAAGGATAATCTGCTAGCTAACCACCACTGACCATCATGGAGGTTAACATCAAGGGACTCAATAGCTACCTCCAATTCTATATACTATTTTTGATATCTTTATAGGAAATTTCTTTCACAAGAATATGCCATATCCTTGAGATGTTGATTATCTTGAACATAAGAGTGGGGAACTTTACCATTTTTCCCTTATTCTATATCATCAAAACTATCCAAAACTTGCACATACCAAATTTAGTCATTGCTCTGACCTCAAAGACCAAAATGGGGACATCAAATGAGCTTTTTTAATACTTCAATTTTTAGAAAATGTGAAATTATGCCCACCAAGGAATGAGAGTAATCAGACGAAAACCTGGATAGTCATTTCACCTTCGTTTGCAAATACATCGGCATTACTGGAAGCCTCCTGTGTTAATGAAGAAATTGCTTTTTTTTGCAGCATCCATTGCCGTTTTAACAAAATCAGAATCTTCCTGAGACATGGAATTCCATTTATGAGCACCTTTGTATATAGCATCATAGCTTTTATCGAAACAAGTACGACCACAACAAGAAGGGAGTAACGAATTGAAGGGAACAACCCAATTTTGACAGCCATATGAACAGTAACAGGTAACAATGTCATAAGGTTGAGGACCAGAATACTCTTTATAAGTGGATGTACGAGAATCAGGAATCTGATAGTCCCAATTGCTGTATTGTTAAGTTGGTGGATAATCTTTTGCCTCTAATCCTCAATCTCATAATATTTGTTCAACAATTGGCTATACTCTTCTTGACCATTTGAACTCCATGCTGCCTCATTTTGACTTTTTACATCAGATGAGACCATATGTTTCGCCGGGGGACCTTATTCCGCAGCAGGATTTTCAAGGTTACCATTTTGACTTTTAGAAGAATCTACATATTTTGCAGAAGAACCAAACTCCAAAGGAGGATTTTCCTTGATTTGTAAAAAGTTTGCTTGGTCGCATTTTTCTTGGAGCTTAGAGCTGAAAGAAGAAATCTTACTTGTTTTTGCAAAGATTTCAAGAGAAATTCTTAGATACCTAGGAGTCTCTAAACTATTCTATAATATTCTAGAAACTTATAGACATTGCTGGATACTTTAAAAAAGTTTTGGATAATTCTAGAATCTTCTAGAGGTGTGGAAGCTTAGAGCTCTAAAGAGTCTATCTATAGTGATGAACGTTATCAATATCCACCCTCTATTTGAGAAGGTGGACACTATAAATAGGTGATAGGTCGTCAATTATAACCAAACAATTTGAGAAGGCTTCAAAATATCCTTGCGTCATTCATTTTCAGTTTGAATTTAAGTTCACTAATCCTATGGTGGAACAAAAGTTAAATATCACTATAGTAAAAATAGAAAATAGCGACGAAAAGAAAATTACGTCGCTAAGTTAAAAGGTTTGTGACGAAAGTACCTCAATGCGTCGTTAAAAGTAAAAAAAAAAAAAGTGAATTTTTTTTTATATTTTAGCGACGATATATCAACATGTTGTCACTAACTATAAATGCAATTTTAGTTTTATTTTTTAAAATATTAGCGACGATTCTTACTAATTATCGCCGCTAAACATAGTTGAGCCACCAGCCACCATCCGTCAGTTGAGCCTATACATTAAATTTATCTGATGCATTGTTGTTTTGAGAATTTTATGTCATGTTCATTATAAAACTACAAGATTTTTTAAGTAATCCTAAAAACGTAAAGTAAAAAGGGAATGGAAGATAGAACCGTGTTATAATATGATACGGGAAGAAAAAAAAGAGAGAAGATAGAGAGAAAATACTTTATGGAAGAAAAATTTCTATTAAGATTGTTTCAGGTTCTTCACTTCCGCTAATCTCTTGATGTTGAATCCCCAAATTATAGCTTGTGAGTAGCTGGTATCTGGCTGTTGGGGGAAAGGGGATAGAGAATAGCATGATTTTGAAGGCACAAAATACTGAATTTATCCTATTACGATGCGTGATGTGACGAAATTCTTATGAATTTTTCACGATATATTCTCGAATGAAACCGATAATTAACATGGATTATTTGTTTTACCTGTTTGTGCATGATTTAATGTTATTTCTTTTTCTAAGGTAACATGATTTACTTATGATGTTTTTGGTGAACCTATTCACCTCAGATTAATAATGTTTTGCTTTAGGTAATTTGGTATCATTGATTAATTTGAATGGCTACATTGATTAATATGAATTCTTTATAGTTTTGCATGTTGATTTAGTTGAGTTCTACCTTTTGAATTTGCCGTATTATTTGAAGCTTTTAGTTGATTAGTTATATATAAAAATCTGAATATGAGAAGATGTATAGAAATGTTTTACGCATTGTTAACTTTTGCTTTAGTTTGGATTTTATATGATGGGATAGTTATTGAAAGGACTTTATCAATTTTAAGACTTTAAGAGGGGATTTTGAAGCTTATAAATATATAAATAAGAGATTCTTGTAGTTGGAAACATATAAACATATAATATGGTTTTATTGTAGAATGCAAAAAATAGAGATATGAAAAAGCTATCATATGTGTGATCGGATGAGATTAATGTCCTAATAATTTTAATGAATTAAATAGCAACTAACTTTACATCTGTAATAGATGTAATCTAGTATTCCATATTGTTAAGGTGACATTATTCTTATCCTATTACATCTGTAATAGATGTAATCTATGATTGAAAGTCAACAAACTTAAGACTTGTGTTAGATCAATCAAAATATACATGTCATGTATATGCATTCACAAACCTTAGACCCCAGAATTTAGGATCAAAATTTTAAAATATTTAATAATTTTAAAATTTGATGTTAAATTCTGAATTGTCTAGTTCAGATAGTTTGAGAAGGTGTACTTAATTGTAATTCTATATTAGCATGCTATTTGTCTTGTGTACGTGATTAATTATTTTAATTTGTATCTTTCTTTGTTTTTTGGGTACACTGTAATATGTGTACTTGGAGAACTATGGGGAGATGCTGTCGAAATTTTCACGTGCATGAAATAGAGTAGTCATACTTTTAAAACCATAAATAAGTACACGTTCTTGAATAGGGTAAGACCCTTACCAAAGAGTGGAAGAAGAAGCGTGAGCAATGCATGTCATTATAAACATGAATGATTTAAATCAATTATCTAATTACTATCATCAACAGATTGTATAATTATGGATTAAAATTGGATAATGAATCAGAATCAGGTAGTTCCAAAATACATAAATAGTTTAAATCATTTTTTGGATGTAGCCAAGAATTTTATGTCAACATTTGGGTTATAGAAGATTCGTTGTCCTTGTCAAAGGTGTGAAAATTTATATCAATTTAATTTGAATTACATTCGAGGACACCTTTATAAATGGGGGATTTATAAGTTATACAAAGTGTAGACTTTTCATGGAGAAGTTACTACACCAAGTGTTGATATGAATCTCGTAAATGAAGTTGAACATGTGAGTGTGGACGAAGAAGATGATACTTTCTTTGATATGTTAAATGACTTAAGGGATGCTGAAGTTGTTGGTAGTAGTGGAGTTCGATAGGAGGATAATAATGAGAACACGCTTGCAGAGAAGTTGGGATAAAGTTATATATCAATGTTTGAAGAAGCACAATGAGAGTTATATTTAGGCTGTACCAATTTTTCTATATTTAGTTTCTTAGTGAAATTAATGCATGTGATGACGTTGAATGGTTGGAGCAATAAGTTATTTAATATGTTGCTTCAATTGTTGCGATAAGCATTTTTGAAACCGAATGCAATTCTAAGCTTTCATTATGAAGTAAAAAAATATTAAGAGAGTTAGGATTGGGATATGAATCTATAAATACTTGTAAAAATGATTGTATCTTATTTTGGGATGAATACGAGGGCATGGATATATGTTCAATGTGTAAGGAGTCCCGATTTAAGTATGATGAGGCGAACAAGAAAAAAATTCTTCAAAAAGTCCTTTGATATTTTCCTTTGAAGTCAAGACTGAAGCGGTTAATTTTGTCGAAACATATAGCAAAGGATATGAGATGACATAAGGAAAAAATAGTTGAAATAGATGGGGTATTGAGACACCCAGCTGATGTTGAATCGTGGAAAGAGTTTGACAAATTACATGAAATATTTGCAGATGATCCTACAAATGTTCGTTTGGGCTTAACAACTGATGGTTTTAATTCGTTTGGAAATATGTCAAATGCTTACAGTATGTGACCAGTTTTACTTGTGTCATATAATTTGCCCCCAAGAAAATGATGAAACCATCGTACATGATTATGTCTCTTTTAATTTCTGGGCCTAAGACACCTGAAAAAAAGATTGATGTATACTTGTGTCCTTTAATCAATGAATTGAATGAGTTATTGAGTGAATGGATAGAAGCATATGATGTAACTACTGAATATTTTGATTACATGTTGCTGTTATGTGGATAACTCATGACTTTTCAGCATATGGGACAGTATCTGGGTGGAGCACTAAGGGTTATAATGCATGTCCCGTATGTCTTGAAGATACTGTGAGTCAAAAATTACATAATAAAATATGTTACACAGGCCATCATCGGTTCCTACATAATAAGCACTTATGGCGTAAAAATAAGAGATTCAACAGAAAGTTTGAAAGTGAAGGTCCGCCATGAACCTTTAGTGGTAGTGAGATTTTAACTCAGTTAGATGTGCTGCTTGAAGTGACCTTTGGTATAGATCATGTGGTGACCAGCAAAAGAAGACGGTTGGTTGGTGATACGAATTGAGATAAGAAGTCATTTTTTTTTAGTTAGAGTATTTGTCAGAATTGAAGTTGAGACATATTTTGGATGTTATGCACATTGAAAAGAACATTTGTGATGCTTTGGTTGGCACATTGTTGAGTATAGATCGAAAGTTGAAGGACAAGGTCAAAGCTCTGTTAGGCATGTAAGATATGGGTATAAGGAGTGAATTGCACCTGAAGAAGATTGGGGACAAAGTGGGTAAGCCATATGCAAGTTACACATTCACTTTGGAAGAAAGGCATGAATTTTGTCGATTTTTAAAATCTGTGAAGTTCCCCAATGGTTATGCCACAAATATCTCAAGGAATGTGAATGTGAATGATGGAAAGTTATATGGCTTAAACAGACATGACTGTCATGTCCTTTTGCAAAGATCACTTTCAATCACCATAAGGAAGTTTTTGCCAAAGGATATGTGTGGCACAATTGTTGAGCTATATAACTTTTTCAAAAAACTCACTTCAAGAACTTTACATGTTGCAGACTTGAGTAAAATAGAGGAGGATATAGTATTCATTTTGTGTAAGATGGAACGAATATTTTCTCTAATATTTTTTGACATTATGGTTCACTTAGTAGTTCATTTGCCCCACGAGGCCATATTAGCTGGACTTGTTTCATCACGATGGATGTACCAATTTGAAAGGTATTTAGAAATACTCAAGAAATATGTTCGTAATATGGCAAGACCAAAGGAATCTATTGCAGAGGGATATGTTGTGAATAAAACATTGACTTTTTCATCTTTGTATATGAACCAAATTGAAACAAGATTTACTAGAGCGGAACGTAACAAAGATGTTAGTGGACCTATTTCATTCATCTTAATTGTTTTCAATCAATAAGTAAGAGTGATGAGCAGCCAACAAAATCATAAATTACCTCTTGCTTTACGTAAGAAAGCATATTGGTATGTTCTCAATAATTGTAAGGAAGTCGACTGATATAGGAAGTAAGATTTCAAATTCTATTCTATTTTTTAGTAATTTTGATCGAGTTCATAATAATTATATAGATATTTGTGCAGTGAATATTTACAAACTCTTTCGTCAATAAATCCTTCAAACTACATTCTACAATATCATGAGAAATAATTTTCGCAGTGGTTTAGGGACAAAATGATTAGGCTAAGAAATAAAAAAAATCCAAAAGCCACAGATGAACTATACTCTCTAGTATTGGGACCTAATGTTGAAATTTGACTATGTGATGCTTGTATTGTTAATGGTGTTCGATACCATACACTTTCTCGTAATACTTGTCGGACTACTCAAAATAGTAGAGTTAGTGTGCCATTATCTGAGATGGTGATAACTTAGATTATTTTGGAATTTTGAAGGATGTTTTTTTATTTTTTTATAGGTTTAGATATAAGGTACATTTATTTTGGTGTGATTGGTTCTAGTATAACCCCAAAAAAAATCAGTCGTGCAAGAGTTTGGTCTAATATATATTAACATGTTTAAGACATGGTATCATGATGATCCATTCATTTTGGCAACTCAGATAAGACAAGTTTATTACTTGGATGATATAAAGTATGGAGGAAGATGGAAAGTTGTGCAAGAGGTGCAATATCGAGAAATATATAAAGTAACCGAAAATGAAGATGAAAATAGGAAGGAACATGAATTTTAAAGTTCATCCAACAATGAGCCTAATCAAGAGATCTTGTCAGATGAGAAAAGCTTAAGTGTTCGTGAAGATTTAGAAATTTCAGATTTCTGCAGACTAGACATTCAAACTCAGCATATAGAATTGTTGGCTATACAAGTAGGTTTATCTAAAAACATGTATAATTTCATTAATGATGAAAATGAAGACACTAAATTAGATAGTGAGGGAGAAGAGCAAATATTGTTGTCTAATGATGATAGTGATTAATGGTATGAACTATCAACTTTTGTTTTACTTTATTTTATTAAGTATTTATACTATGATATTCATATTTTCTATTTATTCATTTAATACCTAATGTTAAGAAATTAAGAACAAATTTAGATCATATGAACTTATGAACTTTCCCGTAGACATTATAAACTTCTCACAAGAAAATAATAGAAATCCAATATACACGTATGGTTTCCTTTCTTGGAATTATTTTATCATTTGCTTTATCTCTGACTTTATTTCATTCCTTTATTATTGTTAATTGTAAATGTCAATAATTATTATTTCAATCCTGATATCTACATCTTTTAATTGTGTTTACTATTTTTTTTTTCCAATCCTTCGCTAGCAACTGTTTGCACCCTCTAGCCACCCTCTACTACAGTTACTACTCCGAGTTCTGCTTACAGTAAGATTTTTAAATATATTAATATTATTCCTAATTTGTTAGTAAAGTTCATAAATAATCTTATTTATATTATCTATCCAACCACATGTTTGTGTTTTATAGGTATACCTCCTAAAAGGATTGAGGAGCAACCCATTATTGATCAACCTACTACTGACATTCCGATGGAAAAGGGTACATTCGATGATTTGTTTTATTTTTTTAACTTGTTTTATATTATCATTATTTAATAATTATATTGAACAATAATCTAACATATTTTTTTACTATTGTAGCTTCTACACAGAGGCAACATCGAGATACGAGAGCCAGACATGGTGTAAACTCAGACGTTATATAGAGAAAATGGGGAGGATAACGGTCACATTTTGCAAATATGATGGCTGTCCTACAGGAAAGCATGGACCCTCCTTTATAACGGAGCTCGGTATAGTGGTGAAGAAGTTTACACCATTACAAGTGGCTAATTGGAGGCACATTACAAATGAGCAGAAGAGGCATATTTGATCGATTGTTGGTTAGTATAATTAACTATCTTATTTATTGATTTACTTTCTCTTTGATATATTAAATGTTAACACATATTTTTTTATAGGCTATGTTTACTGTAAACTTTGGCACTAGACCAGAGTCAGTTAAAAAAGAGACCGATAGATTGATGAGTGCTCGATATAGGGACAATCGCCAGAAAATATACAAACATTACAAAAGTCTCACAGACCTACCTTAGGAGGAGCAACTAAAACATGTGCCTCAGGATTTATGTGAGACTGAGGCGGATTGGGAGTGTATGCATATATTATTCGAGTAAGAGGAGTTTAAGGTAAATTTAATAATATGTTTTAGCTAATTAATTTAATAAAATCTTATATTTATTAATTTGATCTTATGATGTTTATTGTTTTAATTTTTTTTGTAGAAATGGTCAGCGACGAACTCCACAAATCGAGTAAAGTTGCCTTATAATTATCGCGGAGATTCAAAGTTCTTTGTACAGTATAATTATGATAGTATAAGTATATAAAATCTTAAGTTTTATTTAAATAATTAATTTATTCGATAAGTAACATATGACATATGTTATTTCCAGACCAATGAAACTAGTAGAAAAGATCGAATTACCATTTTTAATAAAACTCACTACAACACTACGAAGGGCTGGGTAGGAGATATAATTCAGAGCGCATATATAAGTAGTTAATTCATTCAACTATTTATTTTCAATTTATTTGAAACAACATATGTTGATATATTTATTAATTTTAGGATGAGATGGTGTAACTTCAAGAGGAGTACCGAGAGTCACAGGCTCACATAGATACCGGGGATGATGCTCATACCTTAGACGATGTACATATGGCAGATAGAGTGTGTAACTTGGCCCTCAGTATACATTTGGGGTAGTGCGTGGGCTTGGAAATGGGCTAAAGCCTCTCAGATCGACTACTTCTGATGCTACATCATCCAGGCCGACCAATGCAGTGCTTAGAGATCAGCTTTATGTGACACAGAAGGAGCTAGCAGACATCAAGAGCGAGCTAGCAGACACGAGGATCGAGGCAGTAGACATGAGGACTGAGCTAGCAAACACTAGGACTGAGCTACTGGTTTATAAAGACAGATTGCATGTCATGGAGTCACAACAAGCCATGATTCTGCAGTTTCTTGATAAGGTGTCTCCCAGTGCATCGCAAGCAGTACAGGCGCTGCAGCCATCCTCCTCACCTCCACCCCGTCCTCCATCGCCTCATTTTTAGTCTAGTGTAAGTGTTTCAATTTTGTACAGTTCTTCATACATTTTTTATGGATTAATTGTTATGTCAATGTTGTTCATATTAATCGTTGTTGATTTGATATATACAACTATATTTAATATATAGTATTGATTTCTTTTTAATTATATATTTGGTTTGTTATTCTGCAGATATGGCTGGAACAACACCTGAAGGTTCTCATTTTCATAGTTGTCAAGTTCAATCAATTTTTTAGGTGTATTAGACTTTTGTCTAATGTATATATGATGATATTTTACTTTTAATGTTGACTTTTATGATGATTTGTGTATATGATGGTTTGTTTAATATACGATGAGTTTTTTAATGAAATGTCTTTTAGTTAATGATATTTAGATTGTTGGAATGATAAATGTGTTGGGAATGGTTGTTGGCTATGTTGTGGGGAATTGTTGAATATTTTTGAATGGTTGTGACAAACAAGTTGTAGATTTGTTATTTAAAATCGATATAATGTGGATTTGTTATTTAAATAGGGTAAAATGATCAAAATAAAAATAATATTTAAAAAATAAATATTTTATTAACTTAACGACGAATAATGATAATTCGTCACTAAGATTTTTTTTTATTTTTTAAATATTTTATTACTTAGCAATGAATACTAACAATTCCATCGCCAAAGTCATTATTCATTGCTAAGATTTTTTTTTATTTTTTAAATATTTTATTAACTTAGCGACGAATACTAACAATTGCATCGCCAAAGATAAAATGATCTATTTAATATTTAATTTTTTAAATATTTTAGCGATGAAAATTCCTTATGGATTGCGTCGCTAAAGATTAACTTAGTGACGAAATTGTCAACTTTAGCGAAGAAATTTTTTGTCACTAAACTTTGCGATGTTACATGACATTTTCGTCGCCAATTTTTTTTTCGACGAAATTTTTTGTCGCTAAACTTTGCGACGTTAGATGATATTTTCGTCGCCAATTTTTTTTTCTACCAGTCTTATTATGTTGACTTTAGCGATGGAATTTTATCATCGCTAAGACATATTAGCGACGAAACAGTCTTTGTTAGTGACAAAAAATTTCATCGCTAAAATACAAATTTTTTGTAGTGTATTTTTAAACATCAAATCATTATCTAAATTTTTTACATTAAATCATAAATTTATCATTATTTCATTACTTTTATTATCAGTTTCAAGAATTGGCAAATATTCTATACTATTATAGGCCATTTCTCCAAATAGTTCGATGAAAATAAAGGAAAGTAGTATAGCAATATAAAATTTGTAACTAAATATATGCAAATGGATTGGTAGTGAGGGTTACTAGTAATGGAAATCCAACTATTGAAAGTAGGGATGACAATGGGTTCGGGTTGGACCTGTACCCGCTCTGGATCTAACTTGCTTGGGGCGGGTCTTGATTTTTAATTTTCGAACCTGGCCCACCTCGAACCCACAATTTTAATTTATTTATTGATTTTTTATTTTAATATAATATTATATTTTAAAAAATATATTTTTAAAAAAATTAATGGTACTATTTTTTAAAAAATATTGTTAATATTTTTAAAATTATAAAATGGGTCTAGCGGGTCTAATTTGAACCCAACGGGTTTGGGGCGGGACGGAACGGGTCTTGGGTCTTCAAAATTTTTGGTGGGATGGGTCTCGAGTTTAGACAAATTCATCTGAAATCCGCCTCATTGCCATCCCGAGTTTAGACGAGTTCAGTCTCACACTTGTTTAAATATAAAAAATTAGAATTTTGCAATTTATTAATCATAACGATGCATTCCATTCAATCCAATTGAAAGGGGTAAATGACATTTTACATGTGTTGAAAAAAAATTATTACACTGTCTTATGAAAAACAAGGTATATAATTCTTATTATAACTTCAAAAAAGGCAAACAACACCTAATTCGAATTTTATTATTTATTAAATTAGAAAATGATCATCTTACTCCTTTACATATAATAATAAATTTTTTTACTTTATGTTTAATGGTTCATAATCATTTAAAGTGATAATTATTAAATAAATATATGTAGAATATATACTTTAAAAATAACATGTACATTATTCCAGAATATATAAAATAATATATGTTCTTTATACAGATTTTATTCCTTGCATGAAAAATAAAAGTAAAATATATTACCAGATTGAAGTTCAGTTATGTATAATAGATATTTTGGCATTTTTCTTGATGTGATTTTATGAATGACGTAACATGAGATAAAATCTTAAAGTTCATATCATTATATTTTTTAAGGATAAAATACATTATACCTCTGAACTATAGTCATAGTCGTAAATATTCCCTCTAAACTAATAATTACAACACTTACCATTGAGTTAAATGTTGTAAAACACATTATATTCCCTAGACTATACCCATGGTTACAACACCCCCCTAAACTACAGTAAAACTTCTACAAATGAATATTCTTGCAACTGAAAAAATAATATTTCAAAGAGATTATTTATTTATCGATAAATGAATAGTTTACTAATTTATGAAAAGTTTTATATTTTGATTATTTTTATATACATATTTTCTTTTATCAAAATTCATACAATTGTTATAAATAAGAAAGATAATGGTATATGGTTACAAAATAATATATATATATATATATATATGTATATAGAGAATTGCAGATGATAGTTGTTATTAAATATTAATTTGTCGGAACTTTCATTTTTTGTGTATGTTATTATACTATTTACTACTTTAGTTTTTAAAAATTTAACTACTTAAGTTTTTCATTCCTTTTCTATATTATAACTAAAAAATACTTTTTCTAATTAAGAAAAAAATTAAAACTGAGTTTAGGGTGTAAAATGTATTGATAACTATAGATTCACAAGCATAAGGGCAAATTTGTCCAAATTTTTGATTAAGGGATAAGCTTTACTTTTGTTAATTCATATATTTGTTAGTTTAGAAAGGTGCTTGCGACTACAGGATATAATTTATTTTACCCTATTTTCTATTGAATTACTCAATCAAAACAAGGTTGATTGAGGCATTGAAGTAGAAAAAGGTTGCACAACCTCATCTCCCACCTTAAAGAGGAGGGGTGCGACAACTAAAAACATACAAACTAGTGCCGGTGGTGGATATGCAGGAAGAATAAAGTCATACTTCTATTAGCCTGGGGAAGAACACTAGAAAATGCTAAGTTTGATGTTGATCCAAACATATCACAAAAGGTGGATAACCTTCATTAGGAGTTGAGAGAGATTAAGCAGATCATGTCATGGAATATGTTTATTTAGAGGAAGGGATTCTCCTTTTTCTAAAGAGGTCATAGAGGACGAGATACCCCTTAGCTTCAAGCCGCTTAATTCAAGTATGATGGGACTGCAGATCTATGAGATCATGTCTGTAGTTCGAAAATACAGCTCTATTTCACCATTACATTGATGGGATAAAGTGTAGAGTCTTTTTGACGACATTGAATAAATCAACTTAGCAATGGTATAGACAATTACCGTCCAACTTAATCAACAACTTTGAGGAGTTCAACTTGGTGTTTTTGCATCAATTCACCAGCACCAGGAAGTACCAAAAGATTGCTTTAGCACTTATTAGCCTCAAGCAGAAAGGGAATGAGGGACTAAGAAGCTATATTAAGAGATTCACTATGGCTGCCATGGAGATCCATTTAGCCTCATAGGATGTCCTATCCATCATATTGGCTCAAGGCCTTCAAGATGGGGAGTTTCATTAGATCCCTTGCTAAGAAACTTGCTCGGACTTTTGATAAGTTGCTGGCCTGAGCAGAGAAATACATTAATGTAAAGGAGGCCCAGAGGACGAAGAAAGATAAATGAGGTGAGAAAAACAAAGATAAGAAGAAAGAAGAAGAGAAAATAATTGATGTCAACACTCCTGGTAAACCCTCGCTAGAGAGAAAAAAGGGACTCCAACTAAGGTACGAGAAGTACTGGTTATGCCATATTTATAGGTGCTCGTTGTTATGGAGCGTCATCCAGATCTGTAATGGCCTAGGATGCACTCAAATATAACTATGAAGGCAAAGATAGATTAATTTTGTCATTTTCATAATGACTATGGGTACACCACCGATAGTTGCAACCATTTAAAAGACAAAATTGAGTAGATGATTTTGCCTAGGCATCTAAAAGAATTAATATATAAAGGTAGGGAGCAGCCTAGAAAACAAAAGAGAAAAGGGTCGAATAGACAACATATCGAGAAATGAGAGCCTAAATAAGATGATGAGAGAGTTGAGCCAAGGGAGAATCAACCTCAAGCTCTCTCTAGAAGAGTAATGATACAAATAATAGTTGGGGGACGTATTGATAGAGATTCCCACCGAGTTAGGAGAGCACAAAATCGGACTGCCAAGTTTTGTCAAAAAAAAAAAAACATGAGGTTAATCAGGTCATAAAAGGAACAATGATCCAGTTCAGACTGTAGGAAGAGAGGGGTCTTCAGATCCCTTATAATGATGCTTTGGTTATCACAACTTCCATCGCAAACTCTAATGTGACTAGAAGTTTTGTGGATACTAATAGTTCTGCCAATATCCTATTCTATAGTTACTATAAGCAAATGGATTTAGGGCTGAACTACTGTTCTTGGAAACTTCATTATCCAATTTTGTGAGCGGGGCAGTTCAGTCTATTGGATAAGTGATCTTGCCTATCGCCTTAGGACGATACCTTTGAAGAAGGTCAGGATGGTGCGTTTTTTTATAGTTGATACAACTTCAGCTTACAACATGATATTCAACAGACCTATGCTTAATATGTTCCAGGTAATAGTTTCTACCTACTACATAAAATGAAGTTTCATGTGGGAAAAGTAATGGAAGAGGTATAAGAAAACCAGCACTCAGCCCAAAAATGTTATATCGAGGCTATCAAGAGAGCTGATAAGGAGGAGACAATGGACACAGATACACCCAAAAGAGGAGACTGTGAATGGAAGAAGATAAATATGGCATAAGAGGATGAATCAGAACCTCATGTACGACCTAATGAGGAGTTGATGATGGTAGAATTATCCCTAGAGAGCTAGGAAAAACAACAAGGATAGGCACTCAGCTTGAGCAATAGAAGGCTGAGATGTTAAATTAATTTTCCAAGAAGGAATGCAATTTTTTTCACATGGTTTGCTCAGGATCTGGTTGACATTAGTCCTGAGGTAGCTATGCACCATCTCAATGTGGATCTAAAAATTAGGCCAATTAAGCAAAAGATGAGACATTTTGGTCTAAAGAAGGACAAGATTATACAGGAAGAGATGAAGAAATTATTAGACGTTGGCCATATAAAAGAGATTCAATTCCTTGAATGGCTGTCCAACATTGTGATGGTGCCCAAAATGGAAGAAAAATGGTAGATGTGCGTTAACTTCAAAGACCTAAAGAATGTATGTCTAAATGATCATTACCATTTACCAAAGACATATTAAATCATTGATCCCACCTCAAGATGCAAGTTGCTGAGCATGATGGATACTTAGCAGGGCTACTATCAGATCTTGCTCAACTCGAATGACCTGAAGAGGGTAAGCTTCATTACTTGAACTGATACTTACAGTTATGTGGTTATGCCTTTCGGATTGAATAATGTAGGGGCCACATACCAATGATTGGTGGATCGCATTTGAAAGACCAGCTCGGTTGGAAATGAAAACATGTATAGATGATATGCTCGTAAAGAGTAGAAAATTCAAGTCCCATATCATAGTCCTGGTATAGAATTTTGAGGTTTTGAGAAAGTATGGCATGAAATTAAATCTAGCTAAGTACTCTTTCGGAGTCAAATTTGGAAAGTTTTTGGGATACATGGTAATAGAGAGAGAGATCGAGGTAAATCCCGATAATGTCAGGGCTCTCTTAGACATGAAGCCACTTTTAGGGATTAAAGATGTTCAGTGCCTCACAGGCAAGATTACATTACTGAGCATGTGTAAATGCAATCATAATTTTCTATGAAAGTGGATTAGTTTAGGTGTAGCTTATATTTTGTTTTAAATTTCCTTGAGGACATAAAGTGTGGGGGAATTCGATAAGTGTATATTTTTCTATATTTTGTATCAGTTCCTTAATCTCTTCCTTGCTTTATTCATTTCCAAATTAGCTGAGAAGTATCTCTACTTCTTCAAAATTTTAAGAAAGTGATGCAAAATTCGAATAAACTAACGAATGTTGGAAGGTATTTGAATGGCTAAAGGACTTCTTAGCTAAGCTTTCACTGCTTACAAAGCTAGTCCTAGGATAAGTGTTATACGTATACCTATCTGTGGGCGATCATGCCATCACCTTGGTATTACTTAAAGAAAAAAGAGCTTAGCAGAAACTAATCTACTATATAAGAAAGTTACTTCATGCAACTGAGTAGCCCTGATCATCACTGCCAAAAGGCTAAGACCTTACTTTTTGTCACACAGATTGGTTATCTGCATGAATTTATCTTTGAGAAAGACGTTGGGTAAGCCAGACACTTCTGGAAAGATGATTAAATGGGTCATATAAATAGGGGAATACGACATTGATTATCAGCTCCGAGCTACAATAAAAAAGTAAGCTTTGGTTGACTTTATTCACAAAATGACTAAGCCCACCTGAGCAGAATATGAAGTGGTTGTTGCATGTGGGTGGATCAACAAATATTGCTAGTTGTGGCACAAAGATTATTTTGACTAACCTAGAGGGGTGTGAATTAGAATTTTCCATCAAATTTGAGTTCAAGACCTCCAATAATGAAGCTAAATATGAAGCCCTAGTTAGAGGGCTGATGATGGCTTTGGAGTTAGGAGCCAGACAAGTGATAATCTACTTTGATTCTAGATTAGTGACCCAGTAGATTGAGGGTCAATATAAAGTAAAGAAAGAAATGATGGGAAAGTATATAGAAAAGATCACCGTCTTGAGGGCATAGTTTGATAAAGTTGAGATACATCAAATTCCTAAAACTGAGAATAATAGAGCGAATTATTTATCCAAGATGGCCAACTCTGCTGTTGATTGCATGACTAGGAAATTAAAATAGGTGCAACTTATCCAGAACCAAACTATGTGAATTTGTCTTATTGGGGATTTGCTTTACAAGAGACCATCGAGTACACCATACCTAAGATGTTTATTAAGGGATGAAAGGAGTTATGTTTTGAAAGAAATCCACAAAGGATGATGTGGAGATCACTCTTAAAGCAAACCTCTGATCAGGAATGTTTTAAGGGTTGAATATTTTTGGCCAACTATTATTGACAAGCTAGCTCGAACATGTGAAAAGTGTCATAAGCACGCTTCATTGATTCACCAGTCTGTAGAAAAGCTGACAATGATGAGTTCGACTTATCTTTTTACACAATAGGGAATTGATATTGTAGGACCATTCCTAGTGGCTTCTTGGTAGAGTAAGTTCTTGCTAGTTATTTGTGGATTATTTTAGCAAATGGTTGGAGACTGAACCATTATCTAAAATAATAGAGGTTAACGTAAAGAAATTTCTATGGAAAAACATATGTTGCAGGTATTGGGTTCCTAGGAATTTAATTTCGGATATAGCACCCAGTTTAATGGTTCCAAAATTCAAGCTTGGTATGAGGAGAAGAAGAGTATACAATAGTTCACCTTAGTTACTTATCCCCAAGCAAATAGGCAAGTTGAGATTACTAATCAAATAATAGTGTAAGCATTAAGGCTAGAGTGGATAAGTCTGGCGAATAATAGGTGGATGAGTTGAGTTCAGCACTGTAGGCTTATCGGACTAGTTCGCGAACTATTGACTGGGAATCATCTATTCAGTCTTATTTATGGGACTGAAGCAATAATTCCAGTTGAGATCATATAAACTCATCATATTTAGACATTCGATGATCCACATAATGAAGAGCTGATAAAAGAAGTTTTAGATTTGATTGATGAGCAACGAGATTGAGCTTATGCATGGATAGAGGCATATAAAAGTTGAGTCCGAGTAGGATATAATCAGAGAGTAAAGAAGAGATAATTCCAAGTGGTAGATTTAATACTACGCCAAGTAGATGCACTAAAAGCTATCAGAAAGTTGGAATCCAATTGGGAAGGACCTTACAAAGTGTCTAAGGTCTTAGCAGGAGAAGTGTATGAGCTTGAAGAGCTAGAGAAATGAAAACTCCCTCGACCGTGGAATATCTGTCATATATAAAAAAATTATTTCTAGAGTATGATTTTTATTTTTATCCATAGAGAATGTTAGCTATTCCACTTTAATGTTGTATTCTTGGCCTTAGTAGTGGCCAATTCTTTCTTTGGAGCTTTATTTTCTTAACGTATAGTGGTGGAAGGTATCTTGGCCTCTTACCCAGACAACAGTTCTATTAGCGTCACAGTGGCCTAAGAAACTAAGAAGAAAATCCTAAGGTAGGGCCAACTGAGCTTGGCCGTCTTAGTTTTCTTGGAGGGTTCGTAGAGACTGACCTCATTGGAAAATGATTAAAAGAAAATCTTAAGGTAGGACCAGCTGAGCTTGGCCGTCTTAGGTTCTTTTGAAGGTTCACAGAGACTGACCTTCTTAGGAAATGATTCAAAGAAAATCCTAAGGTAGGACTAACTGATTTTGACCACTTTAGGTTCATTAGAAGGCTCGCAGAGACCGACCTCATTGGACAATGATTCAAGAAAAGTCCTAAGACAGGACTAGCTAAGCTTGGCCACCTTACTTTCCTTAGAGAGTTCACAGATACTGACCTATTTAGGGAATGTTTCAAAGAAAATCTTAAAGCAAAGCTAGCTGAGCCAGGCCACCGTAGGCCTCTTAAAGGGTTTGTAGAGACCGACCTCCTTGAGTAAATTATTTGCAAAGATCCTATACCATAGCAAAATATAAAAATTTGAAGACATACAAACTCTAAAAAAACAGTAACTGCATAATCATACATTTATTAGGATTGCAAGAATTTAATTAAGCATTTTTACAAATAAGCAAGCAAAGTACCCTAGGTAGGTCTTGCATAACTCGGTCATGAAATTGAGACTACTTGAGGGTTAAAATCAAGATAAAATCAAATCTATTTTGAAAACATATATTGATTTGAGAAGGGCAAGAGCTACCACAAAAGTGTGAAGTCCAAATGAAATTGCTCGTATTATCTAATCTGCTTTTGGTAATGCTTATTATTGAAAAACTAGTCATGGTACAATTGCTGGGAAGATGCAGGTGCTTGAAAGTTAATGCAGTACTTAGAATAAGAATTCAGCAAAGACAAAGAATGGAAACTTTTTTAAGGAGAAATTGTTACAAGTATTTCTATTACAATTCTACACTGTAGTCAGAAAAATTGAGGGGCTCTAGGACAACAACCTTATCATCACGATTTTCTATCTCACCAGAGTTGTCATCTTCAACATTGATGGTAGGCTCGTTTGGGCGATCTTGGAAAGTTGCAGCATCTAGGGGATAAAAACTGAATAAGCAGAAACATCTTCCAAGGTGGAGTTAGTACAGCTGGTGGTTCCTGAGAGACCTGCCACGTCAGTTACAGAAGCAGACCCAGCGTGGATGGAGAAACGTTCTCGATAGCTTAGTCTAGGTTTAGATCTGGACCAGTATACCCTAGCTTCTTAACTTAATGTATATAATGTGTGAAGCCATGGATCAGGTATTCTAAGGCCCCAAAGGTCAGGTGATCGAAGAATTCCAGAGATTATAAGAACTTTGCCTTCTCTTGGGCCCACTCAACTCGGCCTACAAGGAGCCCTACTGCGTGACCTTTAGCTTGGGAGATAGAAGTCTTCTAAATGACCTTTAGTATTTGTTGCTCTATTCTATTCCTATCTTGCTCCACTTCGGGTATTTTCTCTTCCAACGAAGCATGCTTACCTATGGCTATACCAAGATCAGCCTCCAACTTGCTCACGTAGGCTTGAGCATGCTGCAGTCGCAATTATAGACCTTCATTCTCTTACTTGAGCTATCCTTCCTTTGAGTTAGGTAATCCAGATCGCAGATCAACCATCAAGGTGCTTAGGTATAAAATGGCCTAAGAAAAAAGGAGAAAATGAGTTGGAAGAATTTCAACTTTTGCAGAAATAAGTGAGGCAGTGGATATTACCTTTGAAACATGATCTGCAATGTGACCTATTTAGGTGTCATAATCTATAGATCCTAGAGGCGTTGATCTACAAAATTTGGTATATCTTGGAGCCACTCGATTTAGAGGCTCCCATCTCTCGTCTCCAGTACTGAGCTACTAGTAAAGAAGGAGGCATTTAGAGAAGTTGGAGCATTAAGGCGAGGACATTGAGGTGGACCTGGGCTGCTACCCCATGCAGGGGCTGGGCGTTTTCCTCGACTATAGGAGGCAGTAGGTGTAGCAGCTAGAGAAGAAGAGTGGTTATATGGTGGTAGTGGCTGGAAAGCCAAAGATAAAGAACGGGTTACTGGGGCAGGCTGCTGAACTGTGGGTGCACTGGTCATGGTGACTCTGGTTTGACCTTCTGGATGACCTAATCCCCTAGTTGCCTTACAAGCTCGATAGACTCAATCAGCTGGTCTAAAGTAAGAATAAAATAGTTGGTATACATATTAGGTGTTGAGTTATAATATTTAGCAAAGGTTGAGGCAACGGGATAGCCTTAGGGCTCAGTTGGAAGTGGTAAAGTATAGGCCATGAGTCGGCTAATAAACCTTCATGGTAAGGGTTGCGGTTTAGCCAATGAGCTAAAGTTTTGGTGGCTGAATCAAGCTCAAGTGCACGACCTTGATAAGACAGGTCAGTAATCCAATTAGTAAGAAAATTCCAAGAATCAGGAGAAAAAATATAGAAGTATTTTTCCTTTTAGCCTCGAACAAAACTAGGTGTTCCCTCTAACAATCTTGTTACACTAGGTGAGATGAAATAGAAAAGGCCTGGACTAGAGGTTTTTACTTGAAAGAGAGCTTTCCATAACTTATGATTTAGCTCATATCCAAAGTGGTTTATTGCCATCCAGAAACCAACCATTAGTCAAAAAGAGTTAGGAACGAGTTGCATCAGCAAGATACAGAAGCTCCTAGAGATACAACAAAACAACTCAGGCACGAGAAATCTAAGACCTACTCATAATTGATCTATAAAAAAGGCGACGTAGCTAGAGGGTCGATTGTGAGGTTTATCACGAGGACCTAGAATGACTACATTGAAATCTTTAGGTATTCCCGTGTTTTCCCTAAGGTTAGCTAGACTTGTTTCAGAAAGAATAGTAGCATAGGTAAGATAAGTAGGGTAGTTATCCGGGTTAGCCATCCTAATTTTAGAAAGATGATGACTAGATAATTCACGCACCAGCTCTTTAACAGAAATTTCAGAAGGAAGAAGAGGAGGAAAAAATAATAAAGGGTCTATAGATTTGGAAGAAGTGGACAGTAGATGGTAAACTGAGTGTGCAAAGAAAAAAATAAAGAAAAAGATTGAATAGTAAGAGGACTTACTTGGATTACGAGGAGAAACAAATAAGATATCATTGGGGAAATTGAAGAGGAACACCCGGTAAAAGTCTATGGAAAAAGAAGTGGAAAGAAAAATGAAAAAGTAAACCTTTTTTATAGAGAAAATGAAGTAAGTTAAGGGACAGTAGGAGCTTTAGTCGTAGATCAAAGAATGAGAACACGTGTGCAGTTGGATGGGAATAGCCAGTTGAAAAGACATGTCATTTAATCTGTGTAATTATGAGCGCGAAATTTAAAAGGTTTGGAATTTGAAAAGGAGATGCATACATCAGCCTTAATAACCAGTACCAGGATATTTTTGTACTCTCTCTATCCTGCAAAATTGTAGGTTAGAAAGAGTAGGGAGACTAGCTGATGTGGTGTAGGTTAGGTTGAACCTACGTAGATCGAGTGAAAATCTGGAATACAAATTAATAAGAAGAGCTATTGAGGATCAGTCGAGTGGGAAAAAGATGAATGACTAGAAGTTAGCTTGGTGCATGAGCTATAAAAGTTGCAAGACCTTCTATGCATATCACGAAATTTTCACTTATAGGACCAGCCCTCGGCATAGGTCATCTAGCATTGAAACACCTACCTTCAGCATATGCCATCTAACATTGAAAGACCTGCTCTTAGCATAGGTTATCTAGTATTAAAGGACCTGCATTTCCTCAGGTCGGGCAAGATCATGTGGACAAGCAGAATGAAACAGTTAAGATTGGAAAATGACAAAGAATCTTTTTAGGATAAATCTGGAAACATTATGTGTACAATAAGCAGTTATAATAAATTGAGGTTTGAAATCTCATTTTCACCCTTATCTTAGTGTTTATAAATAAGAAAATTCATCATAATGCATGGGTTGCACTTTTCATATCTCACTTATATAAATATTTCTACATTTTTTTATCTTCTCTTAAGTTTGTGAATTTTATTTTTAAATACCTTTTATTATTAGTTTAGTTTAGTTGAATTTAGTTCATAATCATCACGTAATTTTGCATTTATTCAAATAAAATTAGAGTTAATATAATTTTAGTACTTAATATTTTAACAATCCTCGTGGGAACGATACTTTATTTATTATTTTATTATTTATTAACGACAACATGCACTTGCATTCATAAAATCCACAACAATAGGCCTAATTGAAAGACTCGAGTCAGTTGGAGTCGTTATGATAACGAGCTCTATTTGGATCTCATTTTGTAGTCTTTGCCTCCATTGTTTAACACCTTCGTTGTTAACGTCAACATGCAAAAAATAGAAACTAGCCTTGTTGAGCTGGTTAACATGTTGAAGATGACTGAGTCCACTATGAAGAAAGACAAGCCAAATATGCTTGTTGGATCTTCATCCAACTCAAAGGCTATAAAGCCCAAGAGAAAAAATGAGAAAGGAAAGCGTTCATCAAAATCCAAAGGCATGGAGCCAACAGATGGCGTCTCTAAGAGTTCCAACAAGACCGATGACAAGTCCTACTACTGCGGTAAACCTGAGCATTGGAAGATGAATTGCAAAGAGTACCTTGCGAGCTTGAAGAGTTCTAATATTTATTTTGTTAAAGTTAACTTATCAGTTAACGATGCTTCTTGGGTATTGGATACTGACTGTGGGTCTCATCTTTGCAATGATTTGTAGGTGATGGCAAGAAGAAGGAATTAAGTAGATAAGAGACAGTCCTACGGCTGAAGAATAGAGCAAAGGTTGTTGCATTAGCCATAGGAAGTGTCAGCTTATCTTTAGGAAATGGAGTATCTTTAATTTTAAACAATTGTCTTTATATTCCAGAGATAGTTAAGAACATTATCTCCATTCCTATTTTGGATGGAGAAGGTTTTACTTTTTCAATAAAACATGAAAACTATTCTATTTTTTATATTTTATTAATCTGCATAAATCATTTTTCCATATTCAACAAAATAAAAGAAAAATAGATAATGATAGTTCCCAATTCTTATGGCATGTTAGGTTAGGACATATCTACGAAAACAAAAATCATAAGTTGGCCCAATTGCTCAATCTTTTGAAAGAGCAATGAACGCCAACATGTGAGTCATGTCTTAAAGGAAAAATGACCAAATTATTATTTGTTGGACAAGTGGAGCGAGCCAAAAATCTATTGAATTTGAGCCATTCAGATGTATGTGGCCCACTAAGTGTTAGTCTCGTGGAAACTATCACTACTTTATAACTTTTACCAATGATTATTCTAGATATGGTTATGTCTACCTTATGAGGTACAAATCTGAAGCTTTTAAAAAGTTCAAAGAATTCAGATGTGAAGTGGAGAAACAAACTAGGCTAAGTATCAAAACTCTTTGATCAGATCAAGAAGGTGAATACTTGAGCATAAAGTTTCTTGATTATCTAAAAGAGAATGAGATTCTCTCTCAGTGGACCCCTCCTGCAACTCATCAACTCAACAAAGTTGCAAAGTGTAAAAATCAAACCTTGTTGGATATGGTTCGATCGATGATGAGTTTTATTGGACTTTATCTTTCATTTTGGGGCTATGCTCTAGAAACGGTGACATTTCTATTAAATAAAGTGCCATCTAAGTTGGTGATCAAAACACCATATGAGATGTGGTGTGAGAAACCACCATTTTACAAATACTTTAAGGTATGAGGGTGTGCTGCTTATGTAAAATAGTAAATAGAAGATAAATTAGATCTGAGATCCAGTTTATGTAGATTCATGGGGTATCCAAAAAAATCTATTGGATACTATGTGTACAACCCCTCAGAACAAAAGGTGTTTGTTTCAAGGAATGCCACCTTTTTAGAATATGAGTTTTTATTAAATAGAAATGGTGAAGTTGTAGAATTTGAAGAAATTCAAGAACTACATAACCTCCCTTCAAATGTAGTAACGGGCCAACCAGCTAAGGCTGGACCTTTGAACATACATTATCTTGGGAGATCCCATAGGATCTTAAAGTCACATGAGAGGTATGATTTTTTTGTTAGAGAATAATGAGGAGAATCTCTCATTGGATGATAATCCAAGGACTTCTGGAGAGGCGATGTTGTATATCGACTCGAAAGATGGCAAGAAGCTATGCAATCTGAGATGGACTCTATGTACTCCAACAGAATATGAACCTTGGTGGACCCACCACAAAGACTAGTTTGTATTGGCTGCAAATGGGTTTACAAGGGAAACTTGGAATAAATGGAGAGGTAACAACCTGCAAAGCAAGACTAGTTGCAAAAAGTTATACTAGAAGTAAGGAATTGATTATAAGGAAGCTTTTTCATCAGCAGCGTTGCTTAAATCCATTCGGATACTGCTAGTCATATCAGCATATTATAACTATGAGATATGTTAGATGGATGTAAAGACCACTTTCTTTAATAGAAATATTAAGGAAGAAATCTATATGAGGCAGCCAGATGATTCATATCCAAATAGAGTGATCAAAAGGTTTGCAAACTCCAAAAATCCATTTATGGACTCAAGCAGGCTTCTCAAAGCTGGAACATCCAGTTTAATGAGGCAATCAATTCATTTGATTTCCACAAGAATCCAGATGAACCTTGTGTTTATAAAAAGGTTAGTGGAAGTGCAGTAACATTTATTGTGTTATATATTGATGACTTCCTACTTATTATGAATGATATAGGGATGATGCAATCAACTAAGACTTGGTTGTCTAATCAGTTCTGTATAAATGATTTGGGAGAAGCATCATTTATTTTTGGAATAAAGATCTATAAAGATAGGTCAAAAAGGATAATTGGACTATCTCAATCTACGTATGTAGATAAAATGCTAAAAAGTTTTAGCATGGAGGAATCCAAGCGATGATTCTTACTGATGAGTCATGGCTTTTCTCTCTCAAGGGCAATGTCTCTATAACTGTTGAGGAGAAGGAAATGATGACCGCATACCTAATGCATCCGCCATAGAAAGCATAATGTATGGTATGCTATGTACAAGGCCTGATGTCGCATATGCTCCGAGTGTTACAAGTAGATATCAGTCCAATCCAGGTGAGAAACAATGAAAGATTGTAAAAATGATCTTAAAGTACTTGAGAAAGATTAAAGATATTTTTCTTGTATATGGCTCTAGAGAATTAAAACTAAAAGGCTATTCAAATTATAGTATTCAGTTCGATATAGACGACTCAAAGTCAATGTCCGGATATGTATTCACCTTAAACGATGGTGCCTTCAGCTGGTAGAGTTCCAAGCAAGAGACGACCACAGATTCTACCACCAAAGTTAAATACATTGTTGTATGTGATGAGGCAAAATAAACTATTTGTATAAGGAACTTCATCCAAGAGTTGGGTGTGGTTCTATCCATTATTGATCCTGTGAAAATATACTATAATAACAGCGAAGCTATTGCACAATCAAAAGAACTAATATCTAATCAAATATCCTAGCACATTATGAAGAGACACCATTTGATCACATAGATCATTGGTAGAGGCGATACTGTAGTAGATAGAGTTGCTTTGGCAAAAAATATAGCATACTCACTGACCAAACCTCAAGCACAGAAGGTATTCAACAGACATCTTGAAAAGATGGGCCTAAAGTATATGGGCAATTTGCTCTAGGGCAAGTAGGAGATTATCAGAGTAGTGCCCGGCGTGCCAATTAGATTGTGCAACTTTTATACTCTTGTATTTGTAAAAATAATTTTTTTTCAAATTATATTAATAAAAGAGGCAATTTTTTTTATCTTTAATTACTTCTTGTAATTAGATAAAGTCCCTAGATTCATGGTCACATATTTCATGGTGATCATAGAATATGCCTTTATGGTTTTGATTTTAAATTAGTTTCGAGTTAAAGACTTTTTGAGATAGGATATCGAATAACCTAATAAACTTATGCATATAATGCATACTTGTATGAGGAGGTTGTCTCGCTCCCTGGACATCAACGTAGTGATGCTATTCTCAAATCTTAAAATCTAAAAGTTGGAAGTCAAAATTTATCAATTCTAAGAAGGCCTCTAATAGGCCATGAAAATTTTGATGGATGCCATAATTCTGAATGTTGAGTGTCACAAGCACGATTAGCCATCCAATCTGTAATTTGATTCTCTTCTACATATATATGGGATAGTCGGGTGGACATTCATTTTTTAAATAATAAAATTTGGAAATAAAACATTGAATCCTCCAATGACTACAATCGTTGTGCCAAGTGATTGAAATCTAAAAAAGGAGTACTATTCTCAAATGTTAAAATTTAAAATTTAAAAGTCCAAATTTATCAATTGATTTCAATCACTTGGGAGAGAAGACTATTATATACATTGAGATGGATACGGTTATGCTTGGCATGGAAATATATTTTTAATGTGGTTGTCGTAGATTATGGATTGAAATTGATGATAAAATTATTTTATAGATTTTGTGGCACAACGATTGTGATCATTGGAGGATCCAATATTTTATTTTTAAATTTTATTATTTGAAAAAAATAGATGTCCACCTGACTATCACATATATATGGAGAAGAGAATCAAATTGTAGATTGGATTGTTAACCATGCTTGTGGCACTCAACATTTTGGACTTTGGCTGCAATCAAAATTTCCACGAACTATTATAAGTCTACTTAGAATTGATAAATTTGGACTTTCAAATTTTAAATTTTAACATTTGAGAATAGTATTCCTTATTTAGATTTCAATCACCTGGGAGAGGAGACTATTATATACATTGAGATAGATATGGTTGTCTAGGAATAGAAAGATGTTTTTAATGTGGTTGCCGTAGATTGTGGATTGAAGTTGATGATAAAATTATTTTATAGATTTTGTGGCAAGACTATTATATACACTGAGATGGATGTGGTTATGCTTGTAATGGAAATATTTTTTTAATGTGGCAGTCATAGATTGTGGATTGAAGATGATGATAAAATTATTTTATAGATTTGCGGCACAATGATGACAGTTATTGGATGATTCAACAATTTATTTTCAAATTTTGTTATTTAAAAAAATAGATGTCCACCCGACTATCACATATATATGGAGAATGGAATCAAATTGTAGATTGGATGGCTAACCACACCATTTGGGATTTTGGTTGCCATCAAAATTTTCACGGACTATTATAAGTCTTCTTAGAATTGATGAATTTAGACTTCCAAATTTTAGAATTTAACATTTTAGAATATAACTCCTTATTTAGATTTCAATCACTTGGGAGATGAAACTATTATATACGCTGATATGGATGTGGTTGTGCTTGGAATCGAAATATATTTTTAATATGGCTGTCGTAGATTGTAGATTGAAGTTGATGATAAAATCATTTTATAGATTTTGTGGCACATTGATTATGGTCATTGGAGGATTCAACATTTTATTTTCAAATTTTATTGTTTGAAAAAATAAAAGTCCACATTTATTTTTTCAAATAATGAAATTTAATAATAAAACATTGAATCCTCCAATGACCATAATCGTTAAGTGATTGAAATATAAAAAAAGAGTATTATACTCAAATATTAAAATCTAAAATTTGGAAGCCCAATTTATCAATTCTAAGTAGACTTGTAATATTCCGTGGATATTTTGATTGCAGCTAAAGTCCAAAATGTTGAGTGTCACAAACATGGTTAGCCATCTAATTTGCAATTTGATTCCTGTCTCCATATATATGGGATAGTCCGATGGATATTTGGTTTTTCAAATATCAAATTTGGAAATAAATGTTTAATCCTCGAATGGCCACAATCGCTATGCCGCAAAATCTATAAAATAATTTTATCATCAACTACAATCCATAATCAATGGTAGCCACATTCAAAATATCTTTTCATGCCAACCACAACTGAATCCATCTCAATGGATATAATAGTCCCCTCTCCAAGTGATTGAAATCTAAATAAGGAGTACTATTGTCAAACGTTAAAATCTAAAATTTGGAATTCCAAATTTAACAATTTTAAGAAGGCCTCTAATAGTCTGGGGAAAGTCGGGTAGGGTTGCAATCAAAATTTCCATGAACTATTACAAGTCTACTTAGAATTGATAAATTTAGACTTCCAAATTTTAGATTTTAACATTTGAGAATTGTACTCCTTATTTAGATTTTAATCACTTGGGAGAGGAGATTATTATATATGCTGAATTGGATTCGTGTGCTTTGAAAGAAAAGATATTTTGAATGTGGCTGTCGTTGATTGTGGATTGAAGTTGATAATAAAATTATTTTATAGATTTTGTGGCACAATGATTATAGTCATTGAAGGATTCAATAGTTTATTTCCAAATTTCATTATTTGAAAAAATAAATATCTACCCGACTATCCTATATATATGGAGAAATGAATCAAATTGTAAATTGGATGGCTAACCATGCTTGTGACACTCAACATTCGGGACTTTAGCATCCATCAAAATTTCCATGGCCTATTAGAGGCCTTCTAGAATTGATAAATTTTGACTTTCGAATTTTAGATTTTAAGATTTAAGAATAATACTTCTTATTTAAATTTCAATCACTTGAGAGAAGACTATTATATACATTGAGATTAATGCACATGTTTGTGGATGTTTGTTAGGGAACAAATACACTGAACAGGCCTAATGAAAATTTTTAATTGGAAACTTGTTTGTTGAAATAAGAATTTTCATATTACGATAGTACACGATTAGTCATTTGACTTGAGGCAACATGGTAGCCTTGTGCATATCATGTTTTATTTTGATGTATCTTCTGATTATCTAACAACCACAAAGGGGATACGTTGGATGTCGCATTGATATGTATGGAGGTTAATGAGTGGTTAACAAAAGATGCATCACTTGTCTGGCAGAACAAATGAATCTCCTATATTTTTTTAATTCATGATTCAAAAGTCCTTGGCCAAGGAAGGATGAATGTTAGACAAGATTTTCTAACAATTCATCATAAGTTATTGAAACTTGAAATGAAATCATAATTATTGAGCAATTAGAGTTTCGACTATTAATCCATGCTCTAAACTCAATCGAGAGATTAGTTGATGGAAGAACCTTACGTATATGATACTCGTAGTTGAAATAGATTCACTCGCTATTTCACCTAAGTTTAGGTAGTCATGATACACTTGCTAGGTATTTCCCATGACTTGTGAGATTCTTGAAATTAAGAAATTAATTTCAAGCAGATTAATTAATTGGATTAATCGAAATTATTATTATTATTCATAAGTTGTAAATATTACAAGTCCACTGTTAGTTTAGTTGTAAACCTAAAGGGTCACACACAATTTGAAATGAAACATTTCTAATTTAAGAATTGATCCAAAGGGTTGGATCCAATTAATTAATAGAGATTAATTAATTGAGGATTAAATTAATTCAAAGAGTTGAATTAATTATTTAATTAAATAATTAGATTATTTAATTAGACCTAATAAGATTAGAAAGCCCAATTTGAGTGAAATTATTATTCGATTGGATCAAATTATTTGTGTAGTCCATAAAATAATTACTTAATTAAATAATTAAATTATTTAATTTAGTCTAATTTGATTAGGTGAGGTAGATGTAATTAATTAATTTAGGTAAGATAATTAATTAAATTGTCCAATCCAAATTAGGCAAGGCCCATAACAATAATTGCAAAGGGATGGAAAATCAAGAGTTTAGAATTTTTGGGTAATCTTGAATATTTTTGAAAGATGTGAAAGAGATATAATTGAAAAAAGTTTTGATAAATCAAAATATATCTTCCAACCAATCAAAAAGAGACCTAAAATACCAAAAGTAGAACTCTTGAAATTTTTTGTGCCCTATAAATACATAATAGCCGAAAAATTAAGGGACCATCCCTATAATTTTCGGCCATATAGAAATTAGGAGAAGAAAATTATTTCTTCATCCGTCTTTTTTCTCTTCAAATTACATCTTTAAGTGTTAATTTTTTTATTACAAGTTGATTAGGATTTAATATTTTCTATACACACTCCATCAACTAGATTAGAAAAGAAATCAGAATTGCTAACAAAATTCTGCCATAGCTGAAATTGCTAGCTATTATAGCTGAAATTCTGTCATAAATATTTTAGCAATTTTCGATATTACACTACCGAAATTCCCATCAACTATAGCTAAAATTTTGTTAGAAATATTTTAATCATTTTCGATATTACACCTATCAAAATTCTCAACAATAAATATTTTACCAATTTATAAAACAAAATTGAGGTCCATACCAAATCTGCATATGCATTAAAAATAATTTTTAACCATCGTACATGAAGTGAGTTTAATCTCATATTTGCGTAATAAAACTATATTCATTACATATCAAATTCTTTGAATAGAAAAGAAAAAAAAAAGATTACTATGAATTAAGGATTAGAACTACAATTAACCCCCTATCAGCTTTGCACAAAAGAATATGAAATGATGGCATACTAAATTTTGTCATTTCAATAACCATACATTGAGTGATTGAGATAATTATTACAAAACTATAAATGATCTATTTAAATTTTTTTGAATTGTCTCATGGATCTAATATATCTTGGATTCCAGCATAAGCCATAAAGCCTCTGTCTATATCATTTTCCTCCTTGTATATATGTTGTATTTTTTTATTTTTTTTTATGGAATCTTTAACATATTTTTTTAACTTAGTATTTTTGCTGACTTACTTAGAGATAGATTGTTGTCTCACTTTAATGACTTAAATCCTCATACTTTACAACTAAGTGTAGAAAACTGAATCAAGTTGATTATGCAAGTTAACCATCCTTCATAGTTAAATTTAGCTAGCCCCAAATGCTAGTTTCCAGCCAGAGTTCACGCAAGCAGCTAAAGTCACTTTATTTATATTGCAATGTTACTAAGTGCAAGAGTTACTCCAAGATCATCAAGGACACAAGTAATATGATTATATAGAGGAGAAAATAAATAAAATATTTAAAAAATAAAATAACTTTTCTGACCATACTTTTACAGGGCAAGTTCAACCAGGACTTATTACTACACATAGACTACGTTATTTTCCTCTTCCACCAACACCCTCTCACTCTCCACCAAGCTTACTCGTCTTATGTAAGTGTGTCCATCAAGATCTTGTGCTTCAGTTTAAACTTGGCTTGATAAATTTGTTTTTCTTTTTCACCTCAAGACTTGAATTTCTTCAACAAAAAAAAAATTATTCAAAACTCAAGTTTGGTTTAAGAATAATTATAAGTTTCAAACCAAATCCGAGCTAGTCCCAATTTATTTTCTTCTTAATTGATACTTTAGAGATTAAAACATAAACTTAAATTGGAGAAAGCATATGGGCAGAAATCAAAGGGTTGCAATTATGTGCGGAAGAGATTTCAACAAGAAGTGGATTGAGATGGATGCACTCGGTGTCATTTCTCTTATCACAGTGAAAGCAATTTGCATTAGGAAAATTTTAGTGCATTGTCTTCGTACCACCATTTCACTTAACGATATAAAAGACAATGTTTTCATAATTTGAACAGTGACCATGTAGTTGTTACGGTTAGTGAACCGTCCGTCCGACTGGTATAATAAAAATTGATTATATTTTTTTATTATATTATATAAAATAATAATATAATAAATTAATTATTATGTATAAAATAAATAAATAAATAACCAATTAAAAAATACATTTAACAAAATTTCAAAAATCCAAATAATAATATACATGTAACTGAATATCAAATTTAAGATTGTTAAAAAACTAAAAAAAAAAAATATTCTAACTGATTTGATCGATTTTATACCTTTAATCAGATTGAACTGACTACCGATTCACGATTTGACAATAGAACTAGCCGCCCAATTTGATTTTAAAAATATTATATAAAGGCATACTTAGAATTTGACAATCTTGGATTGATTATTTTCAGATAGTAGATAGAATGGTTTTGATTTCCTTGTACATACTCAAAATTTCGTGGAGTACATTGAATTTCACTTTTCAATAATAAAAAATGTATTATGATATACAACGGATGTTTAAAGTATATTAATTGATGGGTTTTTTTTTTGGGGGGGGGGAGGGGGGGGGGGGGGGATTGAAGACTTATCACTTGAACTCATTTTGGATTCGATTTATTTTGGACCCGACCTGACCGATCCATTTTGCCACCCTTGAAGTAAACATTTAAATGCATGTCACTCAAGAGCCAATGATAGAACCAAGAACATGAAAATTAAATCCTTAAAATACCACCACAGCTTAAGTTGTTTCCACAACTAATACACATACAACAATAATAATTTTTTTATCTTGTATTTTTTTTCCCCATACCTCATAGAGTAATGCATAAGATCATTTCTACATTTTACGAATCATATGCACATCTACATCCTGATAGAGCAGTGCCAAGTATCAATCACTCAGTTTTGAAGCTGAAAGAATCATTTGCAGAATTAATAATATTATGCAGAAACTTAAGAAGGCAAAATAAAGCTAGTCTTTTTTATTTTTAAAATTGATTCATTGTATGGCATCATTCAAAAGAATCTGTCCTGTTTCTTAGAAATATATTATCAATAAATTCAGAATTAGTCTCTTGTATATATATAGAGAGAGAGTAATTGTGCTGGGAATACTTTGCAAATGGAAGATTTACGGCTTGTTTGGTTTTATTTCTGTAGAAAATTATTATTTCAAACATTTTTAGTGAAGTTTATTAATTTTCGTGTGAAGTTGAAAATATGTTTGAAAAATTAAAGTGCAAAAAAAATTTATAGGTTTGAAAATGAGAGTTTGTTTAGTTGACAGTGTTTTTTGTATTTTTTTGCTGCAAAAGAACTTAATAAAAATAAAATTGAGTTTAGTTGTATGATTTGAATGACATCATTTTCATAATTTATGTATATAATAATTATAGAAATTGATAGTGATTGGGTCCACTTTGAATGTTTAATTAAAGTATAATAATTTATTAATATGATAGGTAAGTAATAATGTTGTTTAAAAATAATAATATATTAATTAAATAAAATCGATAATTATAGGGTCTATTTTTTGTATTTTTTGCTACAAAAGAACGTAATAAAAATGAAATTGAGTTTAGTTATATGATTTCAATGACATCATTTTCATAATTTATGTATATAATAATTATAGAAATTGATAGTGATTGGATCCATTTTGAATATTTAATTGAAATATAATAATTTATTAATATGATATGTAAGTAGTGGTTTTCATTGTAATAATATTGTTTAAAAATAATAATATATTAATTAAATAAAATTAATAATTATAGGATCTATTTTAAATAAATAATAATTTAATTGGATAGTTTGTAGATAGTGGGTTTCATTAAAATAATGTAATTTGAAACTAGTACTATATTAATTAAATGTAAATAGTAGTGGTGAGTCCTAATGGAATAATATATTATTAAAAATTGAGAATACATAATTGAAAAGTATTTTTTATGGAAAAATGGGAACATAAAATACGTCATTTCTAATAAAATTGGGTCATACAATTATGATTTGTATTTTTAGAATAATAAAAACGAAAAAACTCCCACTGAAAATTTAAACAAATAAGGCTTTAGATTGCCAAAAAAAATGGTTTTTCATGCAATCCGAACTTCAATGTCTAATTATCAGATTAAACATCACCTTAATTAAATTAGAGAACACTTCATACTTTTAATCACGATATATAATTTTCTTTAAATTAATAAACAGGTAGAGATCTATATCAAATTCTCTACCCATATGTTTTTAAGGCAAAATGCTTCTATTCTATAATCAAAACAAGTGTTTGAAATGAACAAGACGCACTGCGACTTGTCATATAGAATTGTTAACAGTAAAAGCAAAACATACATATATAAAAATCCATGCACATGATTTTGAGAAAAAAGAGAGATAGGGACCAGAAATCATTCAATGATTTTGCAATCCATTGCTTTATGATTGACGCCTCAATCACCTGCCCCACTCATATTAATGCCACTATTTCTTTCTATTCTTTATTCATCTCCCCATTAGACCGTGACTAAATTTATTTATTTTTTTATAAAATTTTAATATTTTTGAAATTAATAAAATTATAAAAATAAAGTTTTAAAATATTTAGATGAAATAAAATATGAAGTTAAATATAGTCAAAATTAAAAAAAGACTATTAATATATTAAATAAATTAGACTCTCCTTATTTTTTTATTTTTTTAAAGAAATGTATAAGATTTCAATATCTTAATTTAGGAGTTTATAAGTTTATCTGTAAAAGAATTTACCAAATAATTTAGAATATTTGAAAAAATCTAAAACATCTATCAAAATATTTTAAAAAATTTGTAAGCTCGTCCAAATACCGCCTTAGTCATCCATTTCTCAGTAATGTTTTTAAGTATCATAAATTCTTGCTTTTAAAAAAAAAAACAGTATCTAATTCCTGTAAAGGAGTATTTAAAAGCATATATGAATGGGAAGGAGGGTTTATCTTTTATATTGTACTTGTCTCACATCTAGGTAGGGTACATTGGGGTGGGGTTGTTTCTTGTACATAGTTATGATCAGTAGTAAATGACACACAGTGTTTTTATAGTACTCTTGGTTTGGGAATGAGGAGAGTGGCCTCTGATTGAGACCATGCCCCTCTCTCTCTCTGTCTCTCTCTCACACACACACACACACAGAGCTTCTGCAAATCTGCCCCTTCAAAGGCAGTCCTGTCTTTGTCTGCCCCGGCATTCAAGACGGGCTCTCCATTATTACATCTCATTACATTATGCATTCTTACGTATTACAATGACAAATCATTAAGGTTAAGCTAAGATGATGATCATCAACCCTTCCTATTTCCTATTTTTTAATTGGGGGTTGGGGAGGGCTCAAAGGTTACAATTAGAGAAACAATATATATGTATATATTTTTTGTAGAGGAGATTGATAAGAACTACTAATGCAACTTGTTTACGGTTGGAGATTATTAATATGTAAATGTCCATATTGCATTACTACTACGTGTAAAATGCAGTCTATTAACTTTGTATTTCACATTGTTAATTAGTAGGGTTCGAGTAAGGCCGGAACCTATCTAATCGGCTCAACTAAACTAAAATAAGAAGGGCAAATTTCTTGTGGAATTATTCCA
Source organism: Paulownia fortunei (assembly GCA_019321725.1). Taxonomy (NCBI): domain Eukaryota; kingdom Viridiplantae; phylum Streptophyta; class Magnoliopsida; order Lamiales; family Paulowniaceae; genus Paulownia; species Paulownia fortunei. The sequence continues at coordinate 7,781,079 of CM033111.1, forward strand.
AAAATATGAATCTCACCATCTTTATTTTCTTTTTGGGTATCATGTGTATATATAAATGTTAGTATTAATTTCTTCGCCTTCCCATCCTCTAGTATCTTGGTTCCACTCTTAGTTCGTTCTTAGTTAGAGATACGAAAAAATGATTTCACAAGTTACCTTTTCCTGTTACAAATAGCTAAAACACAATATATAAGAGTAAATAAAAATAGCCCCATTACTAAGCTATCATCCATTACAACTTTTCTAAAAACGCTGGGCAATAGAAAAAATATCCGAAAATCTTGTGTCACAATGATAATATTAAAAACTCCAATTGCCAAAAGATAAAACTTTACCCTACAAAAGGAGCATTATTTTCAACGCTCCCTTTTTTTATCATTCGTGGGCCTGCATGGGTTTGGGGTCCACAAAAAACTCATCTTTCTCCATGCAAAAGTGCCTCGAGCTACTCAATGGCACTGCAAAAATTACGACCCAAAGATAAAAAAATTAAAAAAAGTCACACTCATAAGTCACTGTCCCCAAACAGACCCTTCTGATCAGACGGTTCTTGTCCCATTCTGAGTGCCATCACGATCGTGACACGTGTCATGGCTAGTGGGGCCAAGGGTTAATGATATGTGTAATGATGGTTAAATAATTTGACATTCTTGGCCTGCACCGCTACTGCTCACTCTCTCTCTCTCTCTCTCTCTCTCTCTCTGCTGTCTCTGCAACCACTGAAGTATTGCTCCTTTCTTCAGTCTACTTTCCTTTTTCCGTAGTCCACATGCATTTGCTTTTTTGGGTGTAATAAAAGAATTGAAAGAAACCATGGAACAATAAATCAATAAAAATGGAAATGGAAAGAGTAGTAAATATTGTACAGGAGATTTCTGGGTCAAAATCTGAAAGCTGCTGAAGTTTATAAATTCAAGCTGCCAAGAATGGTAATTTGGTCAACACTTTTGACTAGGGATAGACAATGCGATTTTCTTTGAAATTAAAGTGCCTTAATTATGACTTTCAAGGGCTTCCAAAGTAGTTTTTCTAACTAAGGTTTGAACATTTCTATAGGATTAATACCAGGCAAGTTAAAGAAAATAGTATGTATACATATGTACGCCACCCCTATTAGCATGATTCTAGTGAAAAGCATTATAAGGAGTACTATCTTTTGTTCCTAATGACTTGTCACGTCAACGGTTTAGGGACTTGGCTTTGCTACTTGTCTGAATACTCTAATATATACAAAGTGGTCGATTTTATTACATATTGGTTTCTTGTTCATAATTTTAAAGAAACGTTCATTAGTCTTTATTTTGATTCTCTCGAATTTTTATTTTATTTTTTTAACAAGAGTAGGTTTAAAAATATAAATATGAATAACAAAGTTAAATATATTATTTAGAATTAATTGGTGTTCTAGAGTTCTTTAGCAACCAGCCAACCCCTTGTATGTTAGTCATATTTATTACTTAATTCCTCAAAATAGCTCCGTGCATTTTACTTTGGATACTTCTCGGATATATATATATATATATATATGTGTGTGTGTGTGTGTGTGTGTGTGTGTGTGGGTGTGTGTGTGTGTATGTATGTATGTATGTATAAAAGAGGAAAAAAAAAATAAAGAACTAGATATCGTAGTAGAAGTATTTCTCAAGTTTTGGAAGCCATAGATTAGAGGTATTCTGCAAAATTCAAACCCTTCTTCGGTCTAAAGAGGCAAATCAATGCGAAGAGAAAACTTGGAAACTTCAGGTACAATGAAAGCCTTGACCCTTTTGTGTTCGCAATTGTGACCCTTGCCAGATTCCACTGGATTAATTAATTCCCATGTGCCAATGGAGGTTTCAAATTCAAATCTAGTTAGAAACTATATAATACTACAAAAAAACATGCCTTTATTTAAATAATTGTGCAATTGTATTTCTCACATCCTTCAATGTCATCAACTTATAAGCTAAAAGTAGAACATTCTAATACCTTGGACCTAAGTTCTAATTTAGTCCTATCATGTACATGAAATTAATAAAGTGGTATCGTAACCCAGCCTAAACATGCACTTACGGCTTATATAATGAAAATCGTTTATGTATTGCATACAAATAATGCTTGAAAATGTCTTTCGCTCCGGATTGCTTGTTTATGTTCACTAATTTGAATAAATGCACTCAAAATTTATTTTTAGGTTTCTCTTGGCATGCCTTATTCTTTCCCCAAATCTTTGGTCTTATAAGATATAAGCCTACAAGGGATTTAAAGTTACTAGCTGCAAATGCTAAGTGTATTTAATTCGTGTAGAGAATATTAAAAGATCATAAACTTCATATTTTTTATCTTTCTCAAAACTCTTGTTTCACTTTTTCTGTTCAATTCCCATTAACTTCCTTGCTTCTCACACTTTTTTCAGTTCCTTTACCAGTCCATGATATTGGTACATTTTGTTTCACTGCCTTTGTTAGGATTCAGAAAAGTGTAAAGCATTTCTTTTTTGGGTACAATAAAGTGCAAAGGACTAAAGCATGTGACAATGCCTAGCTAGGAAGAATTATAGTTAGAGAGCCAGTACTCTTTTGTTAAATTGAATATATATAAATATAAATATAAATATATTTCTTCTGTGTAATATAAAATGCCTCATCATATAATTACCAAATGACCACTTAATTAATTTATCCTTAACAAAAGTTAATTAAGACCCTCTAACACACTCATCAAGCTTTTTCTTTATCTCTTCTCTTCTTACTGCATAAAATAATAATAACAATAATAATAATAATAATACAACAAAATCAATTACATTTCTTTTTAATATTTACCTAGGAAAATACATTATACTAAATTGATTAGAATCTCATAACTTTGACAGCAAGCACAATCTTTTTTCCTACCCTTCTCCCTTTTGTATGCTTTCTGTCTTTCTTGTCCCTTTGTCTTTCTTTAGCTCTCTTTCCTTTTCCTCTCTTTTCTCACCCTTTTCCTTTTCATTTTTCCTTTCCTTTTCCCTCTGATTTTCCTCAGTGGGCACCTGATTCTCTTCACCAGCTCCCAGTCAGAAATATAATGATTTCAAAATGAGTAGTGCTGCCAAACAGAGATATTTTCACTGTGGCCTCCCTAGAGTGAACTCCAAATTAGGCTTCTTAGGGCTTGTCTCTGATATGCTGGATGAGCTCACATCTGATACTCTGTCATAACTTAAGCATTTTGGTTCCATGTCCTTCTGCATGCATTGTACACCAATGTGTAGATACATAAGTATGTATGTACATGTGTTTGTAAATCACACACAAATACAGTCACACAAACACCATGAATATAAATATGGTTGGGTTGGGGATTGGGGGATGGGGACCAAGTAACATGAGAAAAGTATGTTAATAGTAGAATCAAAAGAGGGTTGACCAAGGAAATGAGAGAGTAATTGATTTCATACAATGTTGCAGAACAGTACTTTGTCAAGCCTGATAGGCTGTTTCAGTGCAAATGTTTCATTTCCAACTTTCTATGATTATTCCCTAAAATGTGGAGAAATTAAAATCACTTTTAGAAATTTGTGTAGGTTAGTTATGAGTGACATAAATTAGCACAACTTCATGTTTAGTACTAATGAAGGGTAATATTAATGCTACATTTGAACCTTAAAACTTGGAGAGAAAATGAAAAAAGAAAAATAAAAGTATTAAAGTACAGAGGACTATGCTGTTTTCCTCACTAAATTTCAAGGGAGGGGTTTCAGACATTTCTCCTTTGTAACTTCAATTCTAATTATCATTAGAAACAACTAGTGGTGAAGTGGATCAAGTACGAGGTATATATTATGGTATAGTGGAGATGAATAATGAATTGCACTCGTGTTCCATCCTTTGGCAAAAGCTACTAAAAGAAAATTTTTCATTTTCTAAGACGATCTTTCCTTGCTTTTAGTTCACTTTTTTGTCATCAACTCTTAGAGCACTCTCAGAGATACATACATTGCAAATGTTTCCTTCAGCTTTACTCAGAAAATCTTCTCTTTTTACTTTATTCACTTTGTTAGACATCAATATATTCGCATGCACACATATACATACAGCATCAATACATACAAAGGACATACAAAAGTAGTGAAGGGCACTTTAGTAATAATTTCAAGTGGGGTTCAAAAGTGTACCTCAAGAGATTGTACGTTTCCTTCACAGTCCTTTGGTCTCCCATGCAACCAAGCTTCCCCGCTACAAAATCAGCACAATTTTGACAGAATATTTCCAATCAGTTGAAGCCATGCAGAAGAAAAAGCAAGACTCAGAAAGAAAGCCATCTTTTTACTGTCTTATTTATGGATAGTTCCCCCAACTTTTTTCTATTCTGTCCTCCTACAAATATAAAGTGAAACCCACCCCCATGTGACAACCCATTATTTCTAATTAACCATTTAAAAACATTTAAACTGGCTTCAAGAAAAGTCTCAAATGGCAAAAGCTTTAGTTCCAAATTTCTACATCTGGGTCCAATACAATGTTAAGCTTTGAGAGTAAGTTTTCTTTATTGGGTCCCATTTGAACAGCCCCATCTGTACCCACAAAATCCAAAGGAACTAGACATGTCCATTTATAGACTGATTTTGTTCATTGAGATTTTCTTGAAATCAAAATCTTGGGAGGTGTGCTTTTATTTCATTTTTATTTTATTATACTTTTTTGTCCATTTTTTTTCTGTTTTTAATTTATGTCCCCATGATGAGTTCCTGTGCTAAACTGGCCATCAAGAGACAGGTACAAAAAGCAGTCATATTCATTCCTCTTCTTTTTATGTTCTTTCATTTATTCTTATTTACTAGTATGGTTGAATGGAAATTAATTCCCACAGCTCCATTAATAAATTAATCCAGTTAAATTATTGAATTATTGAATTCAAAGCGACATTGGCCTTTTACATTACTTATGTGAATTCCTTGCCATAGTTAAGGCATTCAAAGTCTAATGTTTATAGGTTCTGTTTCCTTAAATTCTCCCACCCACCACAAGTATAATTATTGTGACCTGATTAATGCCGTTTCAAAGGCTTCCAGACTTAGCTGCCTAAGGAGTTCTTGTAGGTTTCAGAGAAAAGTTGAAACGTAAGTTGCAGTCGTACCACATTCACATACTTGTTGGGTAAATGGTACATCTTTCAAATACCTAGAGATTTTCAATTATGAAAATGTAAGTATTATCTTGCTAGACCTATATATATATATGTATATATATAAAGCATTCTTTTACAAAGATTTCTTTGGCCTCATTGTTTCTGTATTTTTGGCCTAAAACTGCTTCTAAAGCTAAAATAAGTATTCTTGTACAAGTGAACCCAATTATTTGAATCGACTTTAGACTAGATTTTTTCTACAATGTCGTTAACATTTATCACGTGATTAGTTAGGTTTGGTCATATCTGATCTGGGTTAGAATTTTTTCATATTGTAACTATGTAGTGTGAGAAAACTCCTTGGTCAAGAGACAAAAACAAAGTATCCATAATGACTATATATAGGGCTAATTAAATGTAGCACAGATCCTTAACTTTTCAATTTTTTCCTCCATACTTGGAAACTAAAATCGAAGGCTATTACCAATAATTATCGGAAATAATTTAAAGAAGATTATCACTAAGACTTTAGCTAGGAAGGATGCATGATACAAAATCCCATATACAGTGAATAGAATGGCTTTATACCTTGAGGAATTGCTCCAAAAACCACGATACTCCTTCTCTTGATCTATATTAATTTGTCTTCCCTTTTGGACTGATACTTCAGACTTCTGTGAGTTCTGAATGTCAAAGAGGAAATCATCCGATGTATCCCCCGACGACCCATTTTCAAATGCATCCGATTGTCCTAAGCATTGCGAAAATAAGGTCCCATTACAAGAATAATCTTAGGAAACATAGTACCTAAAAATGAAACAAAGAAAAAAATTTGATACTGAATTGTGGAAGAACTACTCCATGTATAAAGGAATTAACCTGAATTAGCTGCGGCTCTATCAGTTGACTTCACTGTCCGATACATCTGCCAAAACATAAAGCCATGCCATCTATATCAGAATGGCGCAGTAAAAATCAGAAAATTGATAAAAATCAAAAGTAATGGCCTTTGTTTCTGCCTTCCGACGCACGTACACTAGGTATGTATGAGACAGATAGATACATAAATCTCACTTAAACTATGTATTATTCAAGATGTTGCATAAAATTTTCCTAATATGGGCTACATTTCGCTGTTTTGATATGCTGCTTTCCGTCAAAAAACGAGAGAGGGTACACATTTTCTTATACAGTTAAAGTACATTTGATTAAATGATAAACAACTTTTGGTATATGCCCATGTATGTACATACACGTGCATGTAATAATGTACATGTCTACTTTTTTCGAGGTTAAACATGGTTTGCAGAAGATGATTTTCTAAAACCCAAAGATATGTATATCATTGTGTAATGATAATGTTTTGTACTTTCTCTTCTTTCTAGCCAATTCCTGTGGAAAAATAGGTAATTATTAGTTTGTTTTGAAAAAAAAAAAAATCTTATAGAAAACTACTACTGTGCTTGTGTGTATAACTTGTCTTGGACTGGTTCCAATTCTTTGTGCTCTGTCCTCTCTCTCTCTCTCTCTCTCTCTCTCTCTCTCTCTCTCGTTTATTTATCTTTTTCTTTTACATGGATGGTTCGTTCTTCCAAGCAAAAAAGCTGGTTGATAGCTTGCAGAGCCATCAGATCTAGTGGAAAAGAAAACTGAGGATCTGAGAGGCCCCCCTCTGCAGGAGAGAAAGAAAAGCATTGGAATTTGAAATTTCTGTGTTTTGACACCTTCTCAGTCTCTTCTATTTTAATGCAAGTTCAAGCTTTGCAAAAGACACCATTCTAGCATCGTCAAATTCTTGATTTCACAAAGTAATTACACATCATATATAATACTATACTAACTCACACATAAACAAGAAAAAGAAGTAGAAAAAATGTAAATTTCCTTTTATTTTTGTTCTGAGAAGCAGAGGAAATCTGTTAGCAGGAAGAAAGAATTTCTAGCTGCTGGAGAAAAGAAAAAAAAAAAAAAAAGAGTTGAATTCATAGTTTACCTGTAAATGGGATTTAACATGTGCTAAGGTGAGATCTTTCACATCCATAAGCTCAAGAACTGACTTGGGTGTAGCTCCTACATAAGTATACAACGTTAATAGAAGGATACAACAATAATAACTCAATTACCAGATTTTTCACATTAAATTACGCCAACATATATGAAGATGATGAAGATAAACCGATATATGGTGGCAAAAAAAAATCAGATAAAAGTACAAGAGAGTGAAAGAAATATGAAGCCTACTTTCATGGCCGCCCAAGAGCTCCACAGCATGAACAAAGCGGGCATGAAGCGTTGTCGTCCACCGCATCCGGGGAGCTCTCATGCTCCGTTTCCCCGGAAACCTTGATAGAAACCGCGATCGCATAATCCCTTGAGAGGCTGAGGAAGCAGTATTAATATGATTAGCAGCTGTAGAAGATGGCATTGGTGCATCCAAATGTTGCTGATGAGCAGCAAATGGGAAAGATGGAGGGTTTTGGTACACAGGAATTCCTCTAATAGGCCTCAAGAAATTAAGTTCTTCGCCGAGCCCTTGACGGAGGAGGTGGGGCTGATGATTTTGCTGGAAAGACTGGAGGAAACGAGCGGCAGAGCCGCCGTGGAGGAGGTGGTGGAAGTGATTGGAGGAGTTGATACTGTTGGGGTCTGAAACCCTTGTGGGATTGGAAAGCGAGAGGTCAAAACAGTTATCGGGCTTCGCCATTGAAGAGATGGAGTTTCTTGGGTCCAGGTCTCTCTTCCAGAACCCCAAATCCACTTCATCTTCAGTTCTTCTCCAGCTTGATGAGGGTTTGCTGTTCGGTGGTCTGATTTGCAGTGAAAGGTCTGGTTGTGCTGGAAATAGCTCCATATATGAAAAAACTTCTGTGTCCCTTTAACCCTCTTCTCTTTTTTCTTGCACTTTCTTGTTCTAGGTAAATTCTCCTTGTTCTTTTTTTTAGTACCGGTTCTTTTAGTGTTGTAAGAGGATTGAGAAGAGGATTGGATTGCGTTGGGGACTATGGCTGGGATTGGATGCTGAAGTTTCAGGAGAGAGACAGAATTTGTGGGCTTCTTCTCTTTCAGATGGGGTTTGATGAAGAATTGAGAGGAGTAGTTGCAGAGATTTGAGATTGAGAGAGAGAGAGAAGTGACAAGGTATGAAGTGAATGGTTGTTTCTTTTGTGTGAAGTATATGTGAGAAAGTGACACTTGAAGAGCTATTTGGAGGGGTGGGCTGGGGGTGCGGGTACGGGGGGGTGCAATGCTTTTGTGGTCGTGGGGGTAGGATGAAAAAGGGTGAAAAAAGATAGGAAAGGAAAAGTAAACAAGTTTGAGACTTGATTTTTTTTCACTCTTTTCCTTTTTCCTGTATCCTCTGGACAAGAAAAGGAAATTTTAGTGTAAGCTTTTAACGTACGCATTTGTCCCTTTACAACTGATACTTACCTTTCTAACATATACTCTCCACTAAAAGAAACCAATTTGATTTGGGTTCATTTTACAATAAATTAGGTTTTGGTTTCACTGTTAATCACTAATTTATAAAAATAATATTTTGTACTATTCATCTTTTCTAATCCAATAGTATTAGATTGATCGAGCTCCAACAAATTTTACTTAATTTGGTACCTTATAATTCACACAACCTAAATTTAACCAAAAAAAAAAAAAAACAATATTCATTAAATGATTAATGCATAGATCCTACACAATTTTCCATACCCTAATGTCTATATAATTACATAATCGTTACATCTCAGCTATAGGGGTGACGAGACCCTGATTTTGTCTACCCCATTGTTTTCCAAATGTAGAATGGTAAACCTGATTTTCACAGTAAATTTTTCCTTTTAGTCCCTCAAAATTGTGCCTATGTAAATTGGGTCCTTCTAGTTCTTAACTCTACAGATGTAGTTTTGCAGTTCTAATTATTTACATTTTTCCATATATTATGCTTCAAAAGATTAATTTTTTTCTTTAGGCCGATTTCGGTTCTGAGTGTTTTTTTCTTATATATACAATCATATGGGTTCTAATTTACATTGCATTTTTCAAAAATATTAATAACAGTTATGTGCTTGAAATTTCACTACAGAATTTGTTGACTAAATAATCTTGTCTCGAATAAATATTGAACATCTATGTAAATTATCAGTCACGCAAATAATAAACTTTCTGCTTAGTTACTATCAATTAAAAAATTAAACTACTACAATTTAGTTGATTTAGTTATAATGCTAAATTCAGCTCGAGTCAACAAAAATATCCATTTTTATGATGTTATTTGAAGAAAAATATTCTTTTGCGCAGCATTTTATCACTATAAAATTTTATTTATTAAACTTGAAATACCCCAAAATTTGTGTTCAAACATTCAAATGCTTCCATAAGTGAACTAGGAAAATTGTTTATTCACTGTCACAATTTTTCCTCATATTCCGAGGTGAATTACTTGTTAATTAATTTAAAACTACAATGCAATATAGTTCATAAAGATTCTCCTTAAATTCACTTTTCACAATTATTCCAACTACAAATTACACAGGGTATAATAGTAAGATAATCCCCTGAGCCACACAATTAAAAAAGTCAATATCATCTTTTAAGTTTAATAAAAAGTGGCAACTATCTTTTAAGTTAATGGCGTGGATTGAGTTTAAACCATTGCTTTTTCTATTATGGAACAGTCCTCAGTCCTTGCATTATGGGAAACTCTGCAACCTAAGACCTTTTTTTAATCCAAGAGTGAAGTAAGTGTCCTTAAATTTCTTGCTGCTTAAAGTAATCCTTTTCACTGCTTTACTTATTAGCACCTTTTTGCTTTTTTTTGTGTTCTTGTTTTAATTACACTTTAACTGTGTTTATTTTTCTTCCCAAGCGACCGTTTGGGAGAAATTAACAATGATAATTATATCTATAACAACTTGTATAATTAGATACATACATAGAAAGAAATTAAATTGCTAGAAAATAATTTCCTCTTATTAATAGTTTAGGACATATATAAATATCACGTCAAATAGGACTCGAATTGAACAAAGTATCTAAAATTTTATTCGAATCTAAGATTTAATTTTACTCGAGATTAATCCTCAGATGCCCATTGTCACCGACAGGTCCCAAAAATTTAGAAAGTGGGGTCAATTAGATGTAATTTATGCATACTGATTTATATAAATTTACCCAACTGCTTAAACTATAACTCTATGTTTGATTGAGCTAGATTTATTGTACATAGCAAATTAAATTTAAATATTTTTTAATAGGTAAAATATTTCAAAGCTTGAGCTTGACTTTATATGTTAAGAAATTTGTAGGATATATACAAAAATAGCAAACTCCTTAATATTTATATATGTATTTGATTTAATTAAAATTTATTCAAGTTCAACTTATTTAATAATTAAATTTAAATTTTGGGAAAAAATAAAATTACGCTAGAAGGAGGGCTTGAACCTCCAACCTTGTGGTTAACAGCCACACGCTCTAACCAACTGAGCTATTCCAGCTTGCTTGTAAGATGTCAAAGCCAAATGCCTATATTATGCATTTAGTAACTGCCCACTTAACAAAACACATTCATGTGAATTATATAAATAATAACGTCGCTAACTTGTTAATTCCTTCTTCTTGAGTGAAGCATATTAGTCACCTCTAGATCACATTTCCAAGTGTCTGAATAAATGATTGATCCCTATTTGTAATATGGTCAAATCATAAGAAGCATTGAAATTTTTTCGATGATAATCCTTCGACAATCAACTTAGAACCAGAGCAAGGGAATATTCAGAAAGATAATTGAAAGTAATAAAATACGTAATGAATTCCACCTCCATAAAAAAAGAAGGAAAATTAGGTATTTATATATGCTTACAAATAGATCACGTTTTCGTATGGTACAGTGCATCTACAGTCTTTCTTATTCTTAGGCTTATTGGATTGGGTTTTTTAGACCATTGGATTCTCCATATTATTATTAGGTCTATCATACTACTCCCAACTCCCAGGTAAGTTTCGTGAATGGAAGATTAGATAGGAGTAACTCATTTGATTGGTTGGGCTTAGAATGCAATCGCGTGAAGTATAAAAGTTATTGTGTGAAGTGGCAATGGATGATCCATTCGCAGGCAATCACAAATGGACGAACTTGGGTCGTATCTTGGAGGGACAAGGCACATCTCGTATGGGGCCTTGCTTGGGCGAGACGCTACCTCGCACTGGGGCCCAATGAGGTAACTTGGCTCAGGCGAGGCATTGCCTCACCTAGGAGGTTGGTTCAGGTAATTGCCTCACCCATAAGGTTAGTGCAGTTGGGATCCTCAGCCGAGTACCTTGTCCGACTGTTGTTCTGCCAGGAGGTTTGTCTGGGTGAGGGGCTGCCTAGCCTAAGAAGTTTGTTTGGGCGAGTTGTTGCCTTACACGGGAGCTTTGCCCGATGTCTTACACGGGAGCCTCACCAATGTACCTGATCCGATTGTTGTTTGGCCTCGCGCTGGTCGAGGCATGATTATTCCTCTATATTAATCGAGCTTAATAAGCTATTGAGATTGAAGTAGCACCTTAACCCGAGTTGGGTTCCAAGAATTAGTGAGGTGATTCTAGGTTTTACCTTGCCTTTACTAAGTGTTGGGTTAGGGAAGCTTTGCCTTGACTCGATGCTAAGTGTTGGGTCGAGGAAGCTTTGCCTTGACTTGCTGCTAAATATTGGGTCGAGAAAATTTTGCCTTGACCTCATTTTCTTAACCCTGTGTATCAAGGAGTTGTGACCATTGAAGGAGTTTTCTTTATCATCGATACCCTGGAATAGAAGTTTTGATTTGTTAACTTTTATCAATAAATTTGTTAGAGAATTCAGATCACCTATCTAAATTAATGGAAGGGTCTTTCTTTAAATTCAGAAGGAAGAATAAGCTTTTGTCGATAACCTCGGGAAATAAGTTTATGATCTTCAAGGCCAACTATAGCTTTCTTGATCTCAAGAAAGTCGCTCAAACTTTCGTGGCTTAACTTTTGTCAATAACCTCAAGGAAGAAGTTTGTAATTCCAAAGCTAACTATAGCTTCATGGCCTCAGTGGAGTCAATTCAACTTTCGAGGTTACACTATTTTATACATTGATTGCTAAAACTCAGCCAAAGCACACGACTTTTGTAATGCTCTTGCTCTTTTCTTATTTAAGAAATTTCCAAAGTTGTTATAACAAAGAGTATTGAGATATATCAATTAACACTTTTTCAGCATAGTATGTCATGGGAAAGAAAAATGTATTTTCCTTTCCCTCATGAATAAATGATGGAGAAACAAACATGAACTGCCCATAAGTGGGCTACCAACTAATGGTGGGTATTGGCATGCTCTTGACATCCATGGCAATGTCGAGCTTGATCATGAGCATTGTGCACCAGGAATAATGTTACCTCAATATTTTTCCTTTTAGTACTCTCCCTACCAGTTGGTGGTCATAAATTCCTTCGTATATCTCTTTTAGTACATAGTTCACCTTTTTCAAGAATTGGTACTTGAGGTAAGGTGACGCCACATTCACTTCCCATTAGCTACAAAGGGATTATCGATCAAGGCATGGAGCTGCATGAGGCCTTCAATTGGGGCACAAAATTAGTTGAGGTTGTTGGTCAAGGCGCAGAGTCGATGAGGTTGCTAGTCGAGGTGTAGAGCTGCTTGAGGCCTCAAAACGAGATGTGGAATGACCTAGATAGTAGGTCGAGGCACGGAGTCAGTTGAGGTGTGGAGTTGATTGGGGTCATTGGCTAAGTCCATCGGTTGAGATATAAGGCCAGTCTACTTCTATCTTCTTTTATCCTCTCTAGATTGTAGTGATCAGCGCATGTCTTTACTCTTGTTGTCATCTCCACTTTGGCATACTCTTGAGTTCAGATGCTCTACTCCCTCGAAGCATCAAGTGATGATTTTTTCATCGTAATAACTCATTGGCTCTCTTACTCGCTGAGGCTTTCTTGTCTCTACTTGATTCATCTAGAAGCCAAAAAGGTGTCTTGATCTCATTAGACATAGCAATGGGGTAGGTTTGTCAACACCTAAGACTCATCCTGCCAAGGTTTTTAAGGATCCAAACTCATCAAGTTTGGATTAAACCCGCTAAATCTGTTAGACTTATTTTATAATTTTTAAAATATTAAAAAAATTTATTTTTAAATAACACTACTAAATTTTTTGATAAAAATATTTTTTTCAAAAATTAATATTTTATAAATACATATAAAATAAATAAATAAATAAAAATTAAATAAGATGGGCTTGGAGCGCGATGGGTTTGAAAATAAAAAAATTAAGAACCACCTAGATCCATTTATAATTTTTCAAGCCCGCCCCAGGTAGGATGGGTCCGGGTTTGGACCCACCCTATTTCCATTCCTAGATCACATAGCTGTCAATGTGTTCTTTGCCACTTGCAAGATGGTTATTCTAGGGGATGTGCTTACATCTGCTCCGAATGAGTGGTCTCTGAAAAGAGGCTATTGTCGCTGTATCAGATTGTGTTCCAAAAAGAAGCATTTGTCACCATATTGAAAAAGAAACTCTTGGTGTTGTCTCAATGTGTGCTTTAAGATGAGGCGCTTGTCATCATATTAGAAGGGTGCGCTACAAGGAGAGACGCTTGTCATTGTACTGGAGAGGTATGCTCTAGTGGGAGTCATCGTACAAGAGGGGTGTAGTCCAGGGGTAGCTGTCCACTGCCATATAGGTGGAGGATGTTGTTGAGCACCTATCACCATACTAGAGGAGTATGTCTTTAGGGAGACGTCTGTTACTGTATTGGGGAGGCGCCCTTTGGGGAGATGATCTCACGTTAGAGGAACACTTGGATAGGTTCCGCTACTGCTTCTACCCTTGCTTAGATCCTTCTCTTCATGGGCTTTTCCTGCTTCTGCTTTGTTCTCTCAGTAACTAGGTAGGCTATCTGATCGATTGTCGTAGACCTATTAAATTTAAACCTTACTCTTTAATAAATTTTTAACGAGTATAGAGCGAGTAAGAGTCAATCCCACGAGAATCAAAGCTAATTAATTTACTATCGACTCACTAAATAAAAATTTTAACTTTAAAATTACTAACCTAAAACTAAGATTTCAACAAGTAAACTCTAGAAATAAACAATAAACAGTTTGGAGGAGATTGAATTGAGTAACTAAATCACATAAGTGAAAACTAATTAAAATGTAAAGTAATCAAAATCAAAACAACAAGCAATAATCGATTAAAGTTGGTTGAGGTTTCCTTTGCCACCACTAAATAATGAGTTGTAATTTTATATCAATATTACTAACAACTTGTCATTAAAATTATCAACCGTAGGTAATAACAAACTCTATTACCCCAATCTTTCCTTAGTTACTTGTTAGGTAGAACAAACTCTCTATCTAATTCTCCACCCACCAAACAATCTCGAACAAACTCTCTAGATTTAATTCAATAGATGCATTAAAATAAGAAAGATAGATTGATTTAAGTAACAACCACACAAGTTCGGGTCATTTAACTTAGGTTATGTTTTCTATTAAAATTAATAAAAATATCACATAATCATTAATCACAATTTACTACAAATGATAAGAAATTTAAAACAATTACGAATTTAAAATCTCTAATCTAGTTGTAGGGAGTTTTCAAACTCAATTTGATTGCGTACTTAAACAAATCAAGAAAATAACCATAAGACATTAAGCATAAAAAAACATAAGCAACTTCAATTGAAAAGTTGGTCATTAATAACAAATATTTAATTACAAGAATTCATGTCTAGGACTTCGAAATCACCCTCAACCAAGAATGAAGTTAAAATTAAAATTAAAATCAAGCCTAACATGATAAAAAATGACAAAAAAAATTAAAATTAACAACATTAGGAGTCAAAAAGACTTATTGGTTGAAGAAGATAGTTGAGGTTGATGGTAGATTATAGATGTCTCCTTCTCCAAACCTCTTCCACTTTATCATCTTTGATACTCAAGACCCCCAATATTACTTCTCAAATATGTGTATGATTTCTAGAGAATGAGTCTCTCTTAGTTTAAGCTCCTCTCCCCGTTTAAAGGAAGAATGACCCCTGAAAACATTCCACTTTTTATGGTTTTAAAAATCTTCCAAAAGGAACTTGAAATTCTTTCTTTTTTCTTGGTTTTTTACCATGTTTCCTCTCTTTTTCCTTCATGGTTTTAAGCCAAAAGGAGTCCCCACATTTGTCTTGGAATATTCCTTTTAAAGTGATCCAAAAAGAAGTCCCAAAACCAAAATTAAAAATTTTGTTTTCAAATTTTCGCGAACTAGGGCCATGGCTCTGTGTCTAGGGTTGCTGCTCTAATTTCTGGGGCCACGATGCCAAACCTTTTGTCCTCTTGGCACTGCAGCTTTAATTTCCAGGGTCACGGCACCAAACATTATGTCTTCTTGGTGCTGCGACCTTAATTATTCTTCTTATAAGCTATTTTTGAGCTCTTTATACTTTGAATTAATATTTTATATCTTTTAATGAATTATAGATATGTGTCTTGTCTTTCAACAGACACTTAAATCAATTCAATATAAGATCTGTGGAGAGAATTATTTAAATAATACAAAAACTGTCGTATCTTTCTTGACTCTTTAATTGAATTTTTCTCTATAAAATTAATTGAGCTGAGATACATTGTCAACATTAAAGTTGTAGATCTATTACTTATCTTTCCAATGAGCTAAGAATTAGGTTAATAGAGCTTTAAATTATAAAGTTATGTCCAAAATACAAAACTTGCCATAATGGCATCATGTCAATGAGATTTTGCCCAAAAATGCTTGTTTCAACTTCGTTTTGACTTATTTTTTATCTCTTGATCCCCAAATTCCTATCATACATAAAATATTAATAAAATTTTAATATTAACGAGAACAAATCAAGAAAGACAGATTGGAATTGACACAAAATATGTAAAAATATGCAATTATCACTATATATCTTACAAAAGGACTAGTGGGTCTTTTTAAGGTTAATGCTTGGCTGTTTATTAGGTCAACACCTTTGCTGAGGTGAAGGTATCCCCTATGATGGCCATCTAAGCTTCTTGTGCCATTGCAAGATTAAGGCTGCGAGGAAATGTGCTTAGAGGGTGCTCTTGTGAGGGGCATGTACTACTCCGAACGGCCTCCTATGTCGAGTAGTATTGTAGGTTGCCTTGTTTAAGACTTCTCCAGTATCTCAGCCTCCGCCTCACTTCATCATCAAGTAGTGATACTCGGCTGCTAACTTTTATCAAGTATCGACTTCTTTCTTCTAGAACTCTTCTCGCCTCACCTTAGCCCACTCAAAAGCTAGGAATGAACCCCGACTTCAACAAGAAGACTAAGAGGGCTCACTCCTATACTGTTTCTCAATGTACTCAGAGCCGCTCTTGTTGTAGCTCTCATTGAGACACCCTCTATTTGGGCTAACAAGGCCTCCTACGGGATTTGCAACACTGCCAATCTAGCAGCACTCTTAGTTACGAAGATGGTATATCACATTAATGGGGTAGCTCTTTCTGATGTTAATCTACTCCATTATCGTCAAATAGGTTGATTATTTCTTTTAAACTCCTCGTAATGATTATCAAATCGATGAATTAATAATTGTAATTTCCTTTTTTTATGGATTTTAATTTGGTCAAACATTATTAATTTCTAATGCCCTAAATATTTCCTCTCCTGAAAAAAATTTACGAGGATCAGCATAATATATACTTCGTGATATTAATTATGTCCTTATTCAAAAATAATTAGGCATTAAATTTCTAGGTTCACTTCATATGGTTTATGCTTTAGTTATGGAATACAGTACAAGGTGCGTAAGGCGTGGTTGATATGGAGGTTATTCTCTTTATGATAAAATAAAATTTTACTTAATATATTTAATCTTTTCGACGAGGAGAAGTAAGATTTAATTATGCAGAGCTTGAATAATGTCCGCCCCAACCAATTCTTATTCTTTTTTTTTTTTAATTTTTTTTCAAGATTATTCAAATTGATTTAAACTGAAGTGAATTGTAACAATTTATCCAAAAAGTTCGAAATTTGTGAACTATTTGTAGAAAGAAGATTATCCAACTTCAACAGACATGTGCATAGTACCATCCAAGGTAAAAAAGAACACTCGAATGGATCATTTGGTATCAGTTTGGAGCTCAGGCTATAAAATGTACCAAACTAGCACTTGAACTAAGGAATGTGTACCAAATTTTAGATTTCAGTCGAATTCACAACCCAAAATATCAAATATATGACTTATAAAGGGGAAAGAGGAAAATGATTGCTATTAAGCTTCCTTTAAACCTGATTATTTTTTATTCTCAAACTATGAGGGCTTAGAAATAAGACAAGAATGACATAAATAGGTTCTTTTACATGGATTTTTTTTATACAAAAAAATCACTTGTTTGGAAAAGGCAATATTTTTACTTATTGAATTGTAGCAATTTGTATGTGCAACCTCGTCTTACTACAATTTTTCATAGCATAAAATTTAGGTTATAATGGTACTTTGTAAGCTGATGAAAGTAAATATGATAGATAATAAATAAATTCTTGGATTTTCATACATGTATAGAGGGTTCCAAGAGAATCAAAATTGATTGCTATGGGGAATGGAAGAGGCGAGGGTTCAAACACGATCTTACTTGTGCATTTTATTTTATTTTTAACTTCTCTACCTCGATTTTATAGGAGCAAAACAATTTCAGATCAATTCCAAATTCCAATTTTCATTTTTATTAATGCGTTTTTGGGCCAAATCCAAATTAGAGTCTTGTTCAACCTGTTTCCATACGTAATTCAACTCAAAATAAGCCAGACTTGGACTATATGGGACCAAATTAGCTAATAAGTAATGCTGAAGGACGTAACTCAAAAAATAAGCCAAGAGTTGGAGTCTATTGGACCAAACAAAAGTTTCAAGTTATGATGAACCAAATCCTGACTCAATAGGACTCAATTCAAGCCTCTGCAATAGCGTCATAAAATTGATAGGGGTAAATATTTTGGTTGGAGCCTTCATTTTGTGGTGAACTTTACTGTTCTTGGTGGAGCATTTACATTCCTACATTAGTGTCATGAATTGATATAATCCAAAAATGTTGCTTTTTTCTTGCCATTCTCCTAAATATTATGCCATTAATTATATTGTTGCATCGATGTATCAATTATTAATTCAATACGACAATCAACAACAAATTTAATATATTGAATAACGGAAGAGTAGTGCTCACTTCCACATGGACAGAGACATATGGCTACATATGTTTAGTGAAACTTCAAACCAAGACTTCTTACTTACATTGCGTTGGGCGTCAGCCTAATTTACCACTTAAATAATTTTTCGTTGATTCTAAAATGATTTTTTGCTCATTCAAAAAAGAAGTTGAAATCCTTTTTTAGGTCGCATTTTAATTTGGAGATTTAAAAGTTAAGGTTTCAAATCCATCATAACTCATACATAACAAATTTATCGAATTTATTTGGTTAATCTGATTCAATTCCTTTAATAATTATTTTAAGTTGTTTTTCCCATCATATTTGAAATTTTATCAATATTAAATTATTTAAAATCTTTAACTAATAATTTTTTTTCTCAAATTTAAATGCTTTAATCCAAAGGTAAGACTTTAGCGGTGCATCTTTTGACCATGAAAGTTGCCCTTTTGGTCATCTTTCTTTTCTTTTTCTTTTTGTTGCTCAATCTTTTGAGTCACACATAAGCCACATATGTCTATTTTTTCTATATGTCTCCCACTTATTTCATTTATCAAACGGTCAAAATACTAGACCAAAACTTCTTTTTGGCTTATGCGAGAACCCATTATGTAGTTGGCCTACGGGTACGGGTTTCTAACCGTTTCGAAAAGAACCATTTGGCAAATAATGACCTAATCCACAGGTTCTTCTCGTTTATACCCCTCCTAATCATAATATCATGAATTGACCCTGTAACTTTTGATTTGTTGACGTTTAACCCTCTGATATTTTTAAGTAGCAATATGCTACTCTAAATTTATAGTATTGTGTAACTTGTCGTTCCCCATTCGAGAACTATTCCAAGCATTCAAATTTGACTTACTCTTTTCTAAATGTTCAAAAATAGTGTTTTCTTTTTTAATATGATAATTTATTTTTTAAAGTTATACGCGTGTTTGGAATTAAATTTGATTAAAAAAATTCGCCTGGTTATCAAGGCAAAAGTAGACTAATTGTACAAATATAGTTAAAAGAAACGTTTCTTATTTTGTCACTTCATCCCTTTTCGCATGACACTCAACCACATGCAGTGCTTAGCAAAATCCTGGAACCAAAGGCAGAGTTAAAAAGTAGATGATTTTCCACTTATTCAAATATATTTCAGTAAAAATCTGAATTTGTATAATCCAATCTTTTTGTAATATTTAATTTTTAATGGTAAAATATCCAAATTGATTTTGCTTAATTATTTCTTTCTCCAATATCAACGGGGAAAGATAGAAGAAGAAATAGACTAAATAGAATCAAGAATCAAGCAGAGGAGGCATGGCCCATCACCATCCTTGTTTGCCATTTTCATTTTGGTAGAAGTTTCTAAAACTGGTCAGCGAGAAATTGATGAGGGCAGACTAACGAGAAAAGGCAGTCTCCTACCTGAGTCAAATAAGTAGTTATATTTTTTTAAAAAAAATAAATATTATATATAATGAGGCGGGTTCAACATGACCTATTATCCACTCCGAACCCTCAGATCTAAAAAATCAAATCCGTTATCCACTCCGTGACCCATTTATTTGGGTTTGAATTTATCCAAAATGGAGTGAGATTATTACGAATTCAAATTTAAATCCGTCCTATTACCACATTTGATTAAACAGATCTTACCCTCCTTTTCACTTTTAGCCTTTTTATTTTTTGCCCATTCATTTTTGGGGTAATAGATATTAGTCATTGATCAAGTTCAAACAGTTCAAAAGGACAGGAACATTTAGAAAGAAAAAGGTATAATCTAGAATTATCTAGTGATGATAGATTTGGCAAAATACTGTTTTATGTGTAAGTTCATAAACTTGACAAAAATCAGTTCTAGCCCTTCTTGTGCTTTTCTATTCTTTGGTCAAATTAAAAAAATTATGTTAGAAGACAGCATATGATGTACATTGTATAATGTTTAGTCCACCTACTGTAGCAATGTTTGTTCAAGGCATCACATTGTCTCCTGCAGATAATAAATACTCCATTTTTTTTTTTCACCAATTAAGAAAAGTAATCTATGAGAGCCAGTGTAAATATAATATAATATAATATAATATAATATAATATAATATAATATAATTAGGATCCCTTGGACTGGCTCAGTAGTTCAATAGACAATAAATATGTGGGTAAAACGAACAATTTTATATCAATTTTTTATTGAAAGAATTTTCTTATAAAGTTGTATCAACACTAGCTGATCATAATATCAAAGGAAAAAAAAATAAAGAAATTGGTTGATCTTTTTAGGCTCTTCAAGCCCTTTTTAGTCAAGAGAATTAAATAAAAACCACAATAAACTGTTGAACTCACATCCAGAGGCTAAGAGTTTGGTTCAGTGTTGACATATTTGGCTAATCGACACTCTTTATACTTACATGTTTATTTAATTCAACAACAAATGTATTTACCAAAAAAAAATGAAAGAAACATCCATTCACAAATTATTAATTTCCTACATTTTTTAGGACGAAATAAAGTTAAATAACGTATTAAATAATAGGACTTTTCAGTGGGGTTTTTTTTCTTTTTCTTTTTCTTTTTCTTTTTTTGCAGAGAAAAATGCCAAAAGGCATAAAACTTGGTGTTTGCAGGAGGTGGGGGCGGGTGTTTACAATATTTTTGTTTTCGATAACCTAAAGAAAATATTTAATTAGTTAAATTTCCTAGGGTTCCGACAGCATTGGAAGCAATGACAGAAATCGTAATATGTAAAGATCTCTTGTCTTCGAATTTTTTATATTTACTAAGAAGGTTTGTTGCAGCGATCACCACGGAACAAAATAGAAGTCTGAAATTGGGAAATGGAAATCGTTGACATGATTAAGGCAGGGATTAGAATAATTATGTTTTTATAAATATGTTTTTAGCCATAGGATCAATGTCAAACATTAATCCTCGTAACATGGATTAATTAAAACTAAACCCTGTTTTGGCAATTTATATGTAATACTTAACGTTGATGCTATTTTTTTTTAACTTAATTAATATGAGGTTTCCTAGGCAATGGCATACGACAAGAAAGTGAAGTGCCCTAAGAAATCTCAAATTAACACTCTCTTAATATATATATATATATATATTATAATAGTAGTATATGCTAAGATTTATCGTGATAGTCTAAATTAATATATATATATATATATATATATTATAATAGTAGTATAGGCTAAGATTTATCGTGATAGTCTAAATTAATTTTATTTTGCAAGGCCAGAAAAAGTTGGATGTGATTGTCCCTATTTTATAAAATCGATCATTAAATTGATCATGCTGTCGTTATTGATTCAATCGATTCGACCGTCGATCCGGCTAATTTAATAAAAATTTGCTATATTTTTTATTATATTATAAAAAATAATAATCTAATAAATTAATTATTATGTATAAAATTTTAAAGATCAAAAAAGAAGATAAATAACTAACTAAAAAATACATCTAACAATATTCAAAATTCAAATAACCACATACATATAAGCAAATATCAAGTTTAAGTTTCCTCAAAATAAAAAATAAAAAACAATCGTCAGTTTTTTGATCGATTTATTCGATTTTGACGGTTATTTATAGTCAAATGTATCGAACTGATCACTAATTCTTAATTGAACCAATTAAACCAATTAATTCGATCCGATTTTGAAAACACTAATTTGACCGGAGGCCAAATTTGACCTCAATTGCTTAAAATTTTCAATTTGTGGGAGAAAATGATGAAATTGACAAGTATTCCGAAGGAAAGTTGAATATGGGCCGAGTTAAGGGGGAAACTGCAATATTATCCCTGGTCATCATAGAAAAATTTCA
Organism: Paulownia fortunei; assembly: GCA_019321725.1. NCBI lineage: Eukaryota > Viridiplantae > Streptophyta > Magnoliopsida > Lamiales > Paulowniaceae > Paulownia > Paulownia fortunei. The sequence continues at coordinate 7,803,209 of CM033111.1, forward strand.
TTGTAGCATCCTATACTCTGACCAATTTCATTTTGCGACCAGCCTTGAGCTCATTAATTTCTCATCTTTAAGTAGTAATCTAAAATGCTATATTTATGCTTTTGCAAATCATTAACTTGTGTTGTTTTGCCATCGAAAACTTACTCAATTGGTAAGATTCAAGCTCTAAACTTAAGAGATCCTTTGAAATTCCATCAGTGTGGTTATTAGTAGTTTTTTTATTAGTATATAAGATATGGATGTAATTGTTCGTACTTCATGTGTCCAAAATTTGAATGTAATGAATAATATGAATTTGAAAAAATTCCTCTTAAAAAAAAAAAAACTTGTGTTGATTTATGTATAAAAATTTGAATTGATCCCTACTCTACTTTGATTTGTATATGTTCATTATCTTACATGTGCACCTTATTGTAGCTACACACACTTCTTGTATATAAGCAAATGATCAAATACAGTATTACATCATAATATTAATCTATAAATAATTTTAGCTTTTCTTTCGAGTAAATTTTAATCTTACGAAATAAATATTTTAATTTAAAATACAATGAATGATACACACACAACAAAAAAATTAAGAAATTAATATGAAATTGAACAAATAATAGTATTTTTGGTAGGAATCGAGCTCAAGACCTAATAGCTATAAAAATTTGTTGTCTCAACCTTGTAATTTGAATTAAATTTAATTGACTGCATAAACAATTTTTTTAATAGTCTCTAATCACCATAATCTATCTAATAATGCATAACAAGATTTAGTATGCCGACATCAAAAAGTCACTATCTTTGATGAAGTTGTATGTCAGTGACAAGTGCGCACATAAGGGTCAACATGTTCATTTACTACCCAACCTTAGAGCCATAAAATGCCAGTGAAGTAGAACTAATTGGACCCAATATTGCTGATATTGAATACAACTGCTCAAAATTTGCACTTCTTAGAATTAAGGAGTTGTCAAAGAATGTGGATGCAATAAAGATATGGATGAACTACCATATTGTCATACTTAATAGACATGGAAAGATCATGCTTTATTACAAGAACTAGCATAAACCCATGTTATGCTTGTGATCTAGGTTACAAATAGAGAAGTCGATTTTGACAAGTCACTGGATGTTAGGATGGTTGACGAGCTAGATTTCCACAATATTAATTGGAATTAATTTGAAATCAAAGAAGTCACGTTACGTTTGTTGGGTGACCCCAACTAAAACCTCAAACGATTAAATCAATTAAGTTTATTTGACTAATGACTGTTAATCAGAGAAAAGTATTGTAATTTTCAACATACGAGGGGGGGAATTGATAATCACTCAGAACAATAGGAACAAGCCCTAAATTTTTTGAACAACGGCACATAGTTCATACTACATGCAAGAATAAGTACTACGAGGCAACCCAATTGGTCTCTTGTCACTTATTGTCAAAGGAACCTAATAAATGTAAAGGCATAATTTATTAATTATACTTGGCAAAATTAACAAATTTGACTCATAATTTGGAACTAATTCCCTTTTGGGCCCTCTTCATACAGACTCGATACACTTAATCCAGTAAGTATGAAAAAATGGCCAATAAGGCCCGATCACCATTGTCGGTAAACATTTTGGGTTATATCTATACTACACTTGATGTATTACATACTAATTGCTTGGATGATGAATAAATATTCTATTTCATAAAAAATAAAGTATTTGTCTATCATCTATATATCCAATATATTATCAACCGACATTTTCGTCAAAATTGCTTAGTGCAATTGTTATTTGATTTGGGGGGGGAAAACATGCACCGAATATGACCACTTCGAATCTTTTCTAAATTGTTGTTTTATTTTATTTTTCACTTTATAAAATCATATCAAATGTATATGATTCATGCTAAATATTTATTTTAAAAAAATATTTTATAAACTTAGTATTCATTTATGATGTAAATTATGAGATGAAATATCAAATTAAAATAAAAGATCCGAACTAGAATTCGAAACACACAAACAAATTCTTATCACAACATTAATTATAGAACCACTTATTTCCTCAATTACTTTCTACCTAAACCTCAAATCCAGACAACCCATTTTCAATAAACTAAATTACGTAGTTTATACTCCATAATTGGAACAAGAACAAAAACATTTTTGTCCAAGATCGCCATCTCTCCTAGACGACTCTAATCATGCTTCTGTTATTACAGAAACAATTCATCGCGATTTCATAGGAAAGTGAAGAAGAACTCGAAGCCATTGAAGCCCAATTACGTCGAGTTTAAGGGTTTACGGTTTAGCATTTAGGATAGGTGTTTAAGTCAAGGGTTAAGGGATTCCATGAAGTGTCAAGCAAAAATAAAATAAAAGAATTGACAGCCTGATAAGATGCTAAATAATTTTTAGTGATAAAATTTAATTGGCCTTGATCATTGCAACATCTACTAAGTGAGAAAGGAGTTTTAATGTTAATCTTTTCATAAGAATGGATTCCAGTTGGTGTATATTCGACTAAATCTTGACCTAGATCATGCCTACTCTTGCTAAATACTTTTCTTTCTCAATTTGGAAATCAATGTCATGGTTGATTGACTTCTTTTAACAAAGATTATTATTGGATCTTACTCTATTCTTTTTATTGGATCTTACTCTATTCTTTACAGTGATACATTTAGTATTTGGTTTGAGTTTTCAACAATAACTTTGTCAAGAAAAGCACTGCAAAACTTCACATCAAAATAGAAAAATATCAAGAAATTAAACCCAGCATTAATTTCAACACTTAGAGCCAATTATTTGTGCAGTGATCTACATATTTGTTGTAGCTAACTCCTATATTTTCACCCATTTTAATGAAAAAATAAAAAAAATAATACTCTAGATATTAAGGTTCCACTAAAAACCTACACAAATGTTACTTAGATGTTGTAACGCTTGCCTCAATTTTAAATTTTGAAATTATATATTTTATGTAAATCTATAATGTGTAATACAAGATAAAATAAAAATTTAGAATAGAAAATTCCACTAGTCGAGTTAAAACTTGTTATTCATAAACTAAAGCTCTAGTCGTGTTTCTGTATTATTTAGATTTCAAACTTGTGATTTGTACACATAACTTCATAATCAATTTCTTCGGTCTCCTAGAATTATGCCTACCGCCACTCATCTAAAACTTCATATTAAAAGATTATCACCTAAAAAGGGTTTAAATAAGAAACCACGTAAACACTTGAATCTTTGATCTGATTGATATAGATAATGTCTTTAAATAGAAGTTCAGAAAAAAAGAAAGAAAGAATTTTGGGGTGCAATTAGTTTTTTAAGATAATATATTAAAATAGATAAAATGCATCGACAAATAAAAAGCATAAATAGTGACAAACACAACACAATATTCCCTAATCTGTAACACCTTGAACATATCAAAGTGAGGAATAATGCAAAGAGAGTGTTTGGTTTTGTTTGGGGAAGGTGTTTTGGGTAAAATAAGTTGGGCATGAAAGTAGTATCTGATTTTATTTTGAATGGGACAAATTTTACTGTATGTATTTTGTCTTGTAAGTTTCACATCTGCTTTTTTTTAATGTTGTGTATTGAAATAGAAATAAAATTATATATATCCATAATAATATAAAATTAAATAATATGATGATGTTAATGTATAATAAATTCCATTATATTTTGAAAGAAGAATAAATTTATTTTGAGAAAAGGGGTAGAACAAACAAAGATTTATTCCACCCTGAAAAAATCCAAACACTGCAAAGTATTCTTTCCTAACATGCACAAATATGCTCAAGAAACAATGACCATACTAAAAGAAGTGGAATTTTCCAATCATTCCCACATAACACAACTTAAAGTAGTAAAAATTGCCAACTTTTTTCCAATCCAAGTCTTTGCCATAGGTATAGGATCCTGTCATAAGCCTAAGCCCCATAGAAAAATACAAAAGAAAAGTTGAAACATTTTGAATCTTTCCAAAGACTTTAGGCAAAGGGGAAGTTCATGTTAGTGACCTACATATCTGAGAGAACAAGTGACTGGTAAAACCCCATGCAGATTTTTTTGACAAGAACCCATTAGCAATTATTTTTCATCTTTTTAGGACTTTTCTTTCCTTTTCTCTTTGTTCCATTCTTGATTCTGCCCCATAGTCTCCTTTTATTCGTTTTTACGTTTTCATTCTCTTCAAGCAAAGCTAGAAATGACATTACTTTCTGAGAGGGTCCCATAGTTCTTTCAGGTACAATGCTGTCCAATCAAGTTGAAATTTGGTGTTCCTTCTTCATTACTATTTGAGTTGCTCTATTCCAGACAACCCAAATTTTTTTAGGTGAATTTCATTTTATCTCCTGCCCATACCTTTATGTATGGTGTCACTTTACTCTCTTAAATTATAAAAATATACACTTTTCATTTTTCAATTAGAATTTTTTTTTTTAATTTTACTCTTCTTTTTAATATATCTGAGAAAATATTAAAACTAAAATATTGAACTTTAAATTATTATTTGAACTTCATAATTTATAACTAATTTAAGCTAAACTCATTATCAAATGGCATAGTTGAGTTTTACAGTTAATGTACCATATAATAAATATTTTTATTTGATAAGTTAATTTAATTGTTAATTATCATAAATAATTATTAAATAATTAATACTTTTTAGAAAATTTTAAAAGAACTTTAAGCAAATGATATCTTTACTAAAATTTGACACATGTGGTAGGCAGAGAATACCTACACATAACAGTTACTACTAAGAAATTCGACAAATTAACCCTATAACTTCATGAGAAAACGTGCCTCCTTACAAAGTGCTCTAATTGACAAAAACAGGCCGATTGTTTAACTGGTCTCCACAAAGTTGTAAAGTCGTATATAGAGCCTGATATATATCCAATGTCAAAAGGTTAAAAAATTTGTTCACATGCCCAATATTCTCATTCTTAAAATTTAATACTATTTCTATCACACCATTTTTTTATTTTTCAAATAATGATTTTAATTGCACCAACCTTATAACTACTAATTATTTGATGACGATTTATAGTACTTAAGAATAAAAATAATCTATTAAATATTCTTTTAAAATAATAATCTAAGTATAAAATTTAATTATATCATTTTGAGTTGATCTGGTTTAATTTACTTACTTTATATTACTAGTTCAAACAATAATTTAACATTTTAATATTTTTGCTTCAACAATTTGAAAAAAAGGGTAAAGTTTGAGAAATAAATTATATTCTTTGGGTGGGCAAATTATATATTTTCATAGTTTGAGGGACAAAGTGACACCATACGTGTAATTGGGGGGACAAAGTAGAATTCACCAATATTTTTGTAATATCATTTATCTATAAAACGCCAACACTCTAAAAAAATTATTCTTATCTTATCGGACACAACGAGCCTTCAACACGTATTCATATATTAAATAAAATATAATTCAATATGGTCAATGGCTTGTCTAACATATTTTGGACATAAATGCACTCTTTTAATCTTAATATATTTAAGAAAGTATAGGAGTAATAAACAAATTATAAAAAATTAAAATTTTCTAAAGCTACTTGAAAAAACTGTGATTTTTTATCTAAATTTATTTGTTCACTGTTTATATGTTTTTATTATAGTAAAAAATCTTTTTTTTCCCACCATACATATATTATAAATCACATTAGAAGAATTCTAACACCATTACTGAGATGAATTTCATTTTATTTGTAATCATACCGGTATCTATTTAAGTCTGTTATCAATTATACACACATATAAGTATATATATGTATATATTTACATGAATGCTTATATAGTACAAAAATATTTATATATAGGGACATTATTATGGTGGAGCCACATCAGAACCTAAAATTTAAACAAAAAAATATCGTATTCCGTGTTCATGTCGTATCATATCCATATTCATGCTTCATAGGTATTTATTAATCACATCATTGGTTAACTTGTTTATTTTATTGTAGGGAATGAATGTTATAATTTTTTTACAAAAATAAAATAATATTTACTCGTATATAAAATTGAAAAAAAAAAATTATTCAATATTTAACTCAAGATCTATTACGTTGCATAAGTGCCGTAGATTCTTGGCTCAAATCAAGTTTTATTAATCAAATTCATTGTGGAAAATTAGAATGAACGATTCTTTGCTTTGGTATAATTGTAACTCTAGGTTAAAATTAGGAATGCTTTTATGTACATAAAACTAAAAATGTAAGTATATGTACAGCCATGTAATGAGAAACAAATATGGCTTTGTGGATGGCGCAATTGTGAAAGACTAATTTAATAAAAAATAGTAAATTTAATAATTAATTATTTTTTTGTGAATAATAATTACAGTATTGAATTTAAAAGTTTTGAAAAATACAAGAATAAAAAAATACTAAAAATGACCATCAGTACCACACGTACATTAGTGGCGTTGTCGTTTACCTCAATGTCCACCCTGAGCAGTAACAGTATCATGTGATTAATTTTGGGTCGGATCATCAACATATGTACTGTATTTTAAATTGAAGCTCGGCCGATCTAACGAAGTTATGGAGCTCGACTCTTCACGATCATGATAATCACTATCTAGATGTGGAAATACAACAGGCGAGATAATAAAATCTCAACGTCCAGCATTGTGTCCTAGATACTGCTGAACAAACGGTGTCTGCGCCATGCCTAAATTTAAACTAAGTAGTGTAGAGAATGACATCGTAGATGGTGGTATACCCTAATACAGAGTGAATGAGTCATCCGGTTGTGCCTGTTAAGGCACATAATAGTTGGTGGTACTATCTAAATCGTGTGATACACGATGTATCGAAGTGGATGGATCTACCTCATCTGCTACACTAGACATAAGTGGATGAGGAATACCGTAAGATGTAGAAGCATGGCTAGTAAATGCACCCCGTGTCTACTACTCTAGTACGTCTTCTCGTCCTCCTGGCTGTGTCTTGTGGTGGTGGCATTAGTATATTTACAACATCTTGTTGTCTACAAAGTATGTGTCTAAGATCATCAGTGGCGTGTATAGCTTCACTCCTCAACTACATAAGTGAAGCTATATCTTGCTCGTTCATGCCATCAGCACTGAGTCTAATCCTCTCGACCGCCATACTCTAAAATGCGTGTAAAAAAGAAATAATATTAAAGAATATCATAAATATGATGCATACCTATTATAAAATATTTTATTAATGAATGTCTTACTATAGCTTCCAAATCTAATATGTGTGAAGGCTAGTACCGCACCTCCATAGGCAAATGAGATGGTGATATCAGACGGTGTGTAATGCGATCGTACCAATCCATATAGCGAGGCTCAGTACTATCGGACCCAGTAATAGGAGGGTTGACAATAATAAATCAATGTTTATTTGCCCATTGCGACACATACTTCCAGTAATATCGAGCTCAATCCTCTTCATTGTGTTCCCTGTGGTCTACATCGTGTAAAGTCTGCTCATACACTGGTATATCTGGTGGAATGTACTGTCGCATGCTAAACTAGCGCATGACCCGCTATGGGTGATGGAACTCCACAATAGCGTAGTTGATCAATGGACAACGAGATCTCCACAGTGGTGTATTACACTTTGGACCCAACACTATACTATCCGATAAACTCATATCATATAGCTCCCATATAAACTACAATTATAAAATATATAAATTTGAATTATTTGTACATATATGAAAAGAAAAATCAAATCAAATTTAAACAAGTGCCTTAAATTCTACTCACTTCTCTATCAGTCATCATGCCTAGTATATCTCTAATAATCCTAACTGAATGACTCGTCGTACACGTGAAGCTGTAATACTGCATCTATCTATATGTATATAAAAATAATCATGAAATAATAATTACAAAATAATAGTAAAAGTAGAAGCTCATTATCATTAGTGTTAATAAATGAGCTCATACCTTGTACCATACAGAGGAAGTAGAAGCTCATGATCATTAGCGTCGATAAGTAGGCCCATATTTACTCGCAAACGTAATCGTCTTGGCACTAATGTGATAATGCAAGACAATGCCCATATCTGCAAAAATATATATTAATCAAATGAGAGTGACAAACATACTGATATGACATAAGAAAGTAACAATAATTATATAAAGTTTACCTGTAGAAGTACCATCGCACCACCAATAATATTCTTATCTTTATCCAATGCAGTGCACAACTCACGATACATGAAAGACAGTACTACACTGCCTCAACTGAAATAACCAACATCATTAATCTGTTCCATACTCTATAGATATAGCAACGACACTCCATTGCCTGATGAATCATGACACATAATGCTACCCAATAGAATCAATGTACATCCGCATGCATATCACTCCAACTCATTGTGAGGAGTGTCATCAGTTACTGGGTTAGCCTGAAGATAATCCCTCAAGGCACTCAACAATATACGTCCACCTCTAAACTATTGTAAGTGGGTTGAAATCCACTGCTCGGTAGATCTCCTCGAATCAAGTCCAATAACAGGCTGACCATCTATTGGTAAGTTCCAAATAACTGCAACATCCTACAGTGTGACTGTCACCTCACCCATGCGAAAATAAAATGTATGAGTCTCAGGTCGCCATCTCTCGACTAGAGCAGTAATCAAATGAAAATTCATATCAAAGTATTCATATCGGTAGACATCATAGAATCCCATATCATATAGAAAATGAACTACACGAGGATGTAATACACCCTATCCACCATCAAGTCTCCAAAATAGTGCGCATGTGTGCCTAACTGTAAGTGTCTAATCAACTGCACCAACAAATACACTCTCTGAATGGTGAGTAACCTATCGGGATAAAACTGTCGTATCTCATGGACCATATACAGAAATAATATCCATCCTGTAACTAAATGAATAATAATATGTGTGAAGGATAATTTTTTTAACAACTTCACATGAATGTTTGCATATAATATGAAATTTAACCATATGGTTAACAACAATTAAACACAAATTCTAACATATAGCATGAAATTGTACATACATCATTAACATCAGTTAAATATAACATCATTACAAAATTATTTCATACAAATAAGGAGTATTACTCCCACACAAGAGCAAATATTAATCTAACTGTAATGATAGCATCTATGTTGGGAAGACGAAGCTGTTCCACGTTCTGTTACATTGACCCTTTGCCTTGCCCACGCTTGTTGTCTAGCACGTGTCTAAGGCCAATCCATCTTGTTAGGAATTCGAGTAGTAGTATTCTGTCCACGATGATTCTAAATCCGCAACGATGGATTATGCCACAACTCGAAATGGGGCGCATCCCAATAAACTTCATCTGGCAAAGGCTCAAACCTCCCTTTGTGAGTATCTACATAAGAACCAATGCTAGAGTATAATTTCATAAATGTTACTGGATTAACTCCAAAATGCCGATAAGTATGCATTGCATGCAAGCAAAGTATTCCAAATTGACTCTAATTACTGCATGAACACTCCATTGACCTCAGTTTCACGACGGATAATCCTGGTCGACGTGTTATGCGGATTGATCTGTGTAATCAAACATGTGTACCATATGCTCTATAGATAAGTTCTATCAACTCTTATACCTTTGTAATATATTATGAGGCTATGGTTAGTTATTCTCCACCATTTGACGACCCTTGGATAGTCGATCGAGAAAATATTTAACAGCACAATGGAACGTAATCTATATAATAGCAGTGACTGGGAGTCGTCGTGCACCTTTCAACATTCCATTAATGCATTCTAATATATTTGTTGTCAGAATGCCACATCGCCATCCTCCATCATAAGTCAGAGTCCACTAATATTTATCTATGTTCTCTAAGTATACATGTGCATTCTCGTTAAAAGCTTTAATTTTTTTCATTATATAAAATTTCATATTGATACATCTCTTTCACATTTTATTAGACATACTTAATCTCAGAGGCTGGATCACACTGAACTATGCCAGTAAGCAACCTTGCAATCATGTTTTTATATAGGTTGTGATGATCCACAGACACTGAATTCATAAGGCAAGTATGAGGGTCTCCCCACTTGGTGATTTTTCATAAATCGAGCTTTGTTTTCAATGATGCACGAAGCCCCAATTACACCACGTGGTCGATGTACTATGGCTGCATTCCATTTTCCATAATTTTGGTGTACTCTAAATGATATTCATGTCTAACAACTCGTACAGAGTAATCTTTAACTGAAACTTGCAGATTTTTTTTATCTTTGAATACCATACTCTTTTCAAACTTTTCAATACTAGAGTGATAAAACTTTTCTCTGTTTGGAATATCAATAGAATCCACAACCATTTTTGGGTAACATGTGGTGAAGAATGGAATGGTCCGATTAGAGCCATATTCATTTGTTGTTGAGGGTATTGAGGTATAAACTGGCACTTGATGTTGGGACGAGTTGCCCTCATCATGTTGCTCATACATATTTTTCAAATCATCAATTCCGACCCCATCACTATCATCATCATCATCATAATCATAACCATCATTATCTTCATCAACAATTTCATCGGGTTCAGAATCAATATGTTCTTCAGCACTAAAACTATCGACAAGTAGTTCGAATAATTCATCGGTGTATACATTATACGGCTCTGTATTTCTACCTTCAAAATACTCTTGACCAGAGCTTGAAGCACCTGCATTAAACTCATTGATGCCAACACTTGTCATGCCTTGCGTCACTGTGGTGATTTCATACACACTATCATCTCTTAAAAATGATGCATACTGATAATACTCATTGTTTGTCGGTATCTCAAGCACAGTATTATGAACATTTTATTTTGCCTCAACATAAAATTCTATAAATTGATTTTCTCTTCCCGGATCTAAGAAAAATTCCAATCTTTCGTCATCAGTTGTTGATATTAGTTGTGACATATTACCGCAACAGTACTTATCAAATAATTTTAATAAGAATTATTTATCATCAACTCCTGTAATCTGATACACTTTCAATAGTAATTTAAAAAATCTTGTCCTACGAGATATTCTCCTGAACATCGATTTTATTTCTATTTGCCATAACTATATCAAAATAAGTATTAATATTTTAATTTTAAATAATAATTTCAAAGACATAATATTTAATTAAGATTATGATAGTTAAGAGAAAGATTTCCTAAATAGTTCAACAATTTTTAACTCACATTTTCAAGTCAAATAACAAATATAAAATATAATATACAAAAAAAATACGAAGACTAGCTTCTCCATATATAAAATATGCTATTAAATATGTAATTGCATATGTCATTATAAAAAATAATATTACTAACATTTCAATGCAACAAAATTTATTTTTTCAATATAATAATACATCTACTTCACAATTATTATAATAAAATATATACATTATAATTAAAATATTTAAAATATGATACTTGTAAGTCACACTCAAAATATGATTCGCGTCGTATTTTAATCTTTCGCGTACTAACCTGAACAAAAATATATAAATGTTAATTAGTCAATTTTTTTAATTAAAAAAATAATAACAACATTATTTACCGATTGAAAGAAGAGAAAATGGACGTTAAGAAGGTAGGAGATGGGAGAATCTGAAGAAAATAAGAGAGGCAAAAGGAAGTAGAATGGGGGAGAAAATGGTGGAGAGAGAGAAAGGCCGAGAGAAAGAGAGAGAGAAATGGGGGAAGTGGGGAAGGGGGAAGAAATGGGGGAAGTGGGGAGAGGGGAGTGCGGGGAAGTGCCGCGGGTGGGAAAAGAAATGGGGAAAGTGGGGAGAGGAAATGCAGAAGAGGAAGTGGGGAGAGATGGGAGGGGAAGAAGGAGAGGTCAGACGTTGAATGCTGACTAAAAGCACAACCTATGGTTGCGCTTTCTGTCAGCATTTATTCCTTGCAGGAAGCGCAAGTTTGACTTACGCTTTCATGCATTTGCTTAACACCTACCCGGAACACGGTAAAAGATTAATTAATTTTAAAATTTACTATTTTTTATTAAATTAGTCATTGTGAAAGCAGATTCATCTTCTCTAAATTATCCTCAATAGGATCTTGCTCAAAGTATGATTTACTCTGAGACAGCTCGTGAAGATTGGCTTGATCTTTATGATATATCCCTTTAGTGAACCTAATGCTCCAAAGGTCTCTGAAATTAATTAAGCAATCAATTTATGAACTTGGGCAATATTCTCTATTTGTTTATCCTTATTTCACCAAGCTAAAAGCTTCAAAAATCACTTTATGGCTTCAAGCAAGCATCAAGAAACTAGTTCACAAAGTTTTCTAAAACACATTGTACACAAATTAAATTTGTGTCAATTAAATAGTGACATTTGTAAAGTGATATTTTAAATATCAATTTTATAATTTTTATTTATATTTTGGGGATTTAATCAAAATTTAATTGCTAAAGTAAATAGTTAATTAATTGATATTATAATATATATATATATATGGCCAACCAAATATTGGCAAATGTTAAATTTCAAATCTTGGCAATTAAAATTGTATCAAATTTTTTAATCAAAAGATAGATATTAATCAAACCATGAAGAGTCAATCAAATCGTGCTACTTTATCAATGACTTATTAAACAACCTCTATCCTACAAGTATAAATAGGGATCATTCACAATAGCCAAAAAGATAAGTTGAGAAGAAGAAGAAGTCCAAACAAGTTGTGAAGAAAAAATTTAAGCCAAAAAGGTGTTGGGAAAATTCTCTTAACTTAAAGGAGATCAAGTTCAAAAAAATCAACGGTGTTCAAGGTGAAAGTCAAGGTATTCATCGCGGATTCTACTCAAGTGATAATATTTAATTCGAAATTAAGTTGTTAAACCCTTGAATTAATATTATTGGAAATCCAATCCATATTGGAGAAGATCAAAAGGTTACTTTCACCAACAAATTACCAAATTCACCAAGTCAACATTTTTGAAATTGTAATATTTAATTTGAAATCAAAGTGTTAAACCCTCGAATTAATGTAATTGAAGGACAAAATCAATTTAGAGAAGATCAAATCAACAATTCTACCTCTAAAATTTCAAATCCAAAAGATATTGTTCTTGAAGAGAATAATCAGAGGAATTAGCAAGAGATTGTAACTATTTAATTCTTTTGATACATTAAAATTCAATTTGTACTATTTTTTTTTGTTAATTTATACAGATAACAAAATTTATGTTACAATTTTTTGGCATGCCTAATAGGACAATTCTCTACCTCTCTTTTTTTTTTTTTAAAGTTCTGAAATATCATAATAACTACTCGCAAGGTCACTGTAGTGAGAATTACTACTTCAAATTCTTCGAATGATCCAGGTGAAAATGTTGGTTTCATCACAAGAAATATGTCAAAAAAGTTGTTATCATCTTTCGAGATAACTCATTTGCTTGAAACTGCTGAGAAGGATTTGCCACATCTTGTCAATACAAATGAAAATGATGAAGACTTGAAGGATGAATCTGCATCATCCACTCATCGCTCAACATCAAGTTACTCATTTACCTCACATATAGCGCCTGTCATGATGACAAATACTACAACTCTCGAGGAGCAAATTACAAGTTTGACGAAGGCAATTGAGGGACTCACTAAACATGCTCAAGAGCAAAACTCTCAAATCATAAAATTGATAAACAAAGTAGACAATGCTGATGTTAGCTGCGTAATGGACAAACAAGTTGAGCTTCATGATGAAGTTGAAATGTCCACGAAGCCACAATCAAGTGAAAAGGAGAAGTTTTCAACTAAAGAATTACAAGTTTCATCTGATGGGTTGATTCCAATCAACCAATTGAAGGAGTTTATCATGGGGACTATCAAAGACAAGTTTTATAGGAGCTCTAATTCATCCTTGATTTATGCCAAACCATACACTCAAAGGATCGACTATTTGAAGATGCTACTTAGCTACCAACCTTCAAAATTTTAGCAATTTGATAGCAAGGCAACCCGAAGCGGCATGTGGCTCATTTTATTGAGATATGTAATTATGCTAGAATATATGGAGATTGCTTGGTGAAATAATTTGTTCACTCATTGAAAGGAAATGCATTTGATTAGTATACCGACTTAGAGGTAAACTCAATCGATAATTGGGAATAGTTGGAACAAGAGTTTCTCAACCGCTTTTATAGTACTCGACGAATGATTAATATGATTAAATTTATGAATTCATGCCAGTAGAAGAAATAGCTTGTCATCGACTACATCAATTGTTGGAAAAAGTTAAGCTTTAATTGTAAAGATCGACTATCAGAGGCTTCAACTATTGAGATCTGCATCCAAGGAAAGCATTGAGGCCTTCGGTGTATCCTACAAGGAATTCAACCAAGAACGTTTGAAGAGTTGGCTACTTTGGCTACAAGTGGAGTCAAAATGCCACCCATCCAAGAGCCTCAAAGGTCCAAAGAAAGGTATAAAGGTAAGAGTGGGGTAAGTCTTTCTCCAAAGCTCCAAGTAAAGAATCTATGGTGGTTAATACAGCACCTATCAAATTCAAAGGTAACACAAATTATAAAAGTGGTGAAAAGAAAAACACCCCTCAAGAAATGGGGCAAAGAAAATTAACCGTAAAACATATGCAAGCAAAGCAATATCCATTTCTTGACTCTGATGTCTCTAGAATATTTGATGACTTGCTCAAAGTAAATCCCATTGAATTGCCTAAAATAAAATGTCCCGAAGAAGCTGGCCATGTTGATGACCCAAAGTATTGCAAGTATCATCGTTTGGTGAGGCATCCAATCTATGATTGCTTCATATTCAAAGACAAAGTCATGCAATTAGCTCATCAAGGAAAGATCTCGCTTGAGAAAAGATAATGCAACTGTCAATCTTATCACCATCGAATTTGAATCTTTTTATGTTATAATGGAGAATGCGCCTAAATGTAGTGGTGGTGGAAAGCTTAATCATGACAATAATATTTCATGTAACATGACAAGTGAACAAAAGATTTCCTTCAATGAAGTTTATATGTTTGAAAATAAGGTTTACAATGCCACCGATGATTGTGTGTTGGCAATGTTCACTGATGAAGATTTGCTGCTTGGTTCCAAACCTCATAATAGACCATTATTCGTAATTAGTTATACTCACGAACAAAAAGTGAATATGATATTGATTAATGGAGGCTCTGCAGTAAATATCTTACCCTTACATATACTAAAGGAGTTGGGAATTTCCATGGATGGACTTGCAAATAGTCGTTTGATGATCCAGTGTTTCAACCAAGAGGGGTAAAGGGCTTTTGGCATCATAAGATTAAAATTATTGATGGATGACATGGCCTTAACTGCACTATTTCATTTTATATATACCAAAACCTCATATAACATATTTTTTGGTCGTCTTTTGGTTGCATGAAAATGGAGTAATTTCTTTTAATTGGCACCAATATTTTAAGTATTGTAGAAATGGTGTGGTAAAAAGAGTGCTCGATGATGATAAATCTTTTACTGAGGTTGAATCACATTTTGTTGATGCTAAGTACTACCTCAAAGATGCAAAGAAATAACGGCTAAAGATAGTCCATCTCTTGAGAAATCCAAGCAACAAAATGATGGAGTTGGAGGGAGTAAAACCAAAAACACTTTCATGAAGATCACTTAAAAGGGGGATCAACTCTCACTGAGGTTGGGCCTTTGAAGGAATTGGTGTTTCCTCTAACAAAGCTTGATACAAAGAAACTATCTTCTCAGCCACTTAAAGGGTTTGTTCGACCAACTCAATGAGCTGAGATGGAATATGGGGTATGTATAGGAATCCAAAATGCAAAATGCTTTGATCCAAAAGCTTATAAAGTTCTTGTTAAAGCCGGATACAACCTAAAAGAAAGTTCTACCTTGGGTAAACTCTTTTCTGAAGTCATTGGCAAACAAATGTATGAACTTACAACTGCCTAAAAGATACTGAAAGAAAGTGGGCATGTTGTTCAAAGTACTCGAACTAGCCTTGTGTTTGTACCACAGAGTCCCATCCGTACTGCCATCAAAAGAGCCAGCACCAATCATATGTCTGAAGGAGAATTTTCATCGATAGATAATATTTTTGATGATAATGGATAGAAAATAAAGTGAGTATCTATCTTAGATAGACATGGCCCGCTCAAAAAGTTGGAGAGTAAAAGAGTTATCCATCAAAGATTGGTTATCTCTAAGATGTCAAAGCATCTAAAAATGGTCAGTAAGCCACGAGCCACCCAAAAACTTTGAAGTCTAATTCCATCTCGTATGAGGTGATGCACTACTTTGCTCATATCATGTGAAACAGTCTTGAAAGTTAAATTGCAAACTGTTATTTTCTCACAAACTCAAGACGATGAAGATGATAGGGAAAGTGTGGCTTTATCTTATCATATTAGTAGTAGAGTTGACCATGCAAAATGTTAAATGCTAAGCACCACTTATACAAACAAATCTTTAAATTGACCAATGGCGGTAATATTTGCAACCGAGTGATGCTATGCAAATGATTAGCATAAGATAAAAGAATGGTATAATGAGAATGTGTGTGAACTTTAAGGAGATGGAACATGTAGAAAAAAATATGGTGTCAACATATCACATCACTTTAAGTGAAGAAATGGAATAGGAAGATATTGAATCTATTTCTTCTTAACTTGAAGAAAGCATTAAAGCTATAGTTGATGAGCTAAAGAAGATTAATTTGGGCGATGTCAATAGTCATCGACCAATCTATATTAGCGCCTTATTGGCCATTGATGAAGAAAAAGCATACATCGAGCTACTTCATGAGTTCAAAGATATATTCACATGGCTATACAAATAAATGTCTAGATTGGATTCAAAAGTAGCAGTCCATCACCTATCTATTAAGAAGTGAGCCCATTCTATCAAACAAACTCAATGTTGATTTTGGTCTGAGTTGGTCCCTTTAATTGAGGCTAAAACGAATAAACGTATCAAAGTTGGGTTCATTCAGGAAGTCAAGTATCCTATATGTATCTCAAGCATTATCCCCATGAGAAAGAAGAATGGTCAAATTCAAGTTTGTCATTAATTTTAGAGATTTGAATGGAGCATGTCCCAAAGATAACTTTTCGTTGCCCATTATTGAACTCATAATTGATGCTGCTATAGGCCATGAAGCATATCTTTCATGGATGGATCATCTGGGTATAACCAAATATGTATGGCCCAAAAAAAATGAAGAGTTAACGGCATTTCGTACTCCAAAATGAATATATTGCTATAAGGTAATGTTGAAATGGATTGAAAAATGCAAGTGCTACATATTAGAAGGCTGTGTAGAAAATCTTCGATGATATGCTCAATAAAAATATTGAGTGCTATGTTGATGACGTTGTTGTGAAGTCTAAAAAGTGAGAATATTATCTTCTAGATTTGAGAAAAGTCTTGGAACGATTGAGAATATATCAACTCAAGATGAATCCACTGAAATGCATATTTGGTGTTAAATCTGGAAAGTTTCTCGGGTTCATTATTCATCATCGAGGGATAGAAATTGAGCAAGCAAAGATTGATGCGATTCTAAAGATGTTTGAACCTCAAGACATTCACGAACTCAAAATTTTGCAAGAAAAGTTAGTTTATCTTCAAAGGTTCATTTCAGACCTAGCTAGTTGGTGCTAGCCATTCAGTCGACTCATGAAGAAAGATAGTCTAATTAAATGGGATAAGTCTTGTAGAAACACTTTTGAAAGTATAAAAGTCTATTTGATGAAGCCTTCTGTGTTGGTTGCACTAGTGTTTGGACGCCCATTGATTCTTTATATTACTGCTCAAGAACATTTCGTTGGGGCTTTATTAGCATAAGAGAACAATGATGGAAAATAGAATACATTGTAAAATTTTAGTAAGATAAAGACGTCAAACAAGTTAAACTACTCACCAATTGAAAATATATGATTAACCCTCATTTTTACAATCTAAAAGTTGAAGCACTACTTTTAGGCTCATACTGTCTGTCTTGTCTTGAAAGCAAATCTACTTAAGTATGTTATGACAAGGCCAGTTCTTTCTAATAGACTTTCAATTGCAACAATTTGAGATCATATATATTCCTCAAAAGGCTATGAAAGGACAACTTTTGGCAGACTTCTTAGCTGATCATCGTATCCCTACTGAGTGAGAGCTATCTGATGACTTACCAAACGAAGATATTCTCGTAATTGAAATTACTCTTCTTTAGAAGATTTTTTTTAGCCTCTCATAAAAAAGGAGCCGGTTCAAGAATCATATTCGTTACATATGATGGAGAAATGTTGCCTTACTCATTCACCTTAACCCAAAATTGGTCCAACAATGTTGTTGAATATCAAGCACTTATCCTTGGATTAGAAATGACAATTGATATAAAATAACTACATCTGGAAGTGTATGGAGATTCTAAATTGGTGGTCAATCAATTGCTTGGATTGTACGAAGTCAAGAAACCTGAACTACTTCCACATTTCAATTATGCTAGAAGGCTTATTGGATGGTTGGGAGATGTAGTTATTGAACATATACCAAGGACAGATAATAAGCAAGTTGATAATTTAGCAAATCTCGTTTCTACACTCGCCATGCCTGAAAGTGAAGCTCGTGTACCAATATTCAGAATGGGTTGTACCACCAATCTTCGAGGATAAGAATTGTGATGAAGAAGAAGAAAATCATGTTGTCGAAGTGTTTGAAGTGGAGAAAAAAGATTGGCATCAACCACTTGTAGATTATTTAAATTATGAGAAGCTACTTGATGATCCACCTCAAAGAGTTGATATTTGACGTTGTGCAGCTCACTTCATTCATTGCAAAGGCATACTTTATAGATGCTCATTTGATGGAGTTTTCTTGTGGTGTTTGGGTGATGATAAAACCTTCCAAACTATGAAAGAAGCACATTCTGGGATTTGTGGTGCTCATCAATCAGGCCCAAAGTTGCACTTCTAAATAAAAATTATAGTTTACTATTAGCCGACAATGGTAAAGGATTACATAGATTACGCGCAAAGATGTCAAGCCTATCCATTTCATGCAAATCTTATTCACCAACCGCTTGAGTCGTTATACCCTACTCTTGCTTCATGGCCATTTGATGTTTGGGCTTAAATATGGTTGGATCTATGATAAAATCCTTCGACGGACATTTATACATTTTGACTGCAACTGACTACTTTTCTAAGAAGTAAAGAATGAAAATGTTGCTGATTTTTTCGTATCAACATTATTTATTGCTATGGGATTCCTTGATACATAATCACAGATAATGGAAAGCCCTTTTGCAATAATTTGATAGA
Source organism: Paulownia fortunei (assembly GCA_019321725.1). NCBI lineage: Eukaryota > Viridiplantae > Streptophyta > Magnoliopsida > Lamiales > Paulowniaceae > Paulownia > Paulownia fortunei. The sequence continues at coordinate 7,822,493 of CM033111.1, forward strand.
TCAGCTTTGTTAGAAATTTAGCTTCAAGCAAAGAAAATCTTCCATATATTATGCCACTACTAGTAGACTCGCTGAAGCATTCAACAAGACCTTATCTAATTTGTTGAAAAAAGTAATTGTAAAAGTCAAAGTGAGATTAGCATGAAAGAATTAAAGAAACTTTATGGGCATACAGAACCACTTACAAAACACCTACTCAAGCAACTCTTTACGTACAGGTGTACGGTATTAAAGTTATAATTCTTCTTGAGCAACAAATTCCATCATTGAGGATATCCATGCAAGAAGGACTAACCGAAGAAGAAAATGCAGGCCTATGCCTCGAAGAGTTAGAGGCTCTTGATGAGAAAAGATTGGAAGCATAGCGAAGACTTGAATGATCTCAGGCTCGCCTGTCTAGGGCATTTAACAAGAAAGTGCAGTCACACTCTTTTCAAGCCGGCAATTTGGTGGTTGTTGTGAGAAGGCCCACCATCACTACTCATCGAACTAGAAATAAATTCACATCAAAATGGGATGGCCTTTATATTGTTAAAGAGGTCTACACAAATGACACTTAAAAATTGGTTGTAGAAAATGGCTTAAGAATTGGCCGATAAAATGGAAAGTTCTTGAAATGATATTACTCGTAAAGTTAGAAGAATGCTCCATGACGCATGAGCCTAAACTGCATGTTACTCCTAACCTGCACAAGTATAAACTATGAATGGTACTCACCAAAAGTAGTACACGTGGTTAAACTACTAGCTTGCCCCACCAAAAATGAATACATATGGTTAAACTGTTAATTTACCCCACAAAAATGTATTTTATGTGGTTAAAATGTTAAATTCCCCACCTAGTCTAGGGTGGTTAAGCAATAGATACTCTTGGCCCGCATGAGTATAATCTGTGTACAACCCCCTCTCCCTTTCTCAAATAAAAAAAATAATATTTTTGAACTAAGTTATAACTGAATCCCTTTCTTGGGGAGTAGGCAGCTTAGATATTTTATAAGTTCAGTCATGAGTATAGAACAAATTATATTTTCTCTTCGTATAGAATAGTAGTTTGTTGTGAAAAAAAAAGCTTCATGAATTTTGATGAACGTGAATGCACTTGAAGGATTGCAAAATAGAAAAAGAATAATTTTTATTATGTAATCTCAGAAAATAATGATGTTCATTATATGAAGCGAAAAGAAAGAGAAATGTCCTAAACAAACACTAAGCGAAGGGTCTTAAATTTTTCAATTCTTCTTTGGCAACCTCCATCTACCTTTGAAGACTTCAAATTTTTGACCGCTTCATCACTCAATGGAGAAGTATTCTTGATAGAAACAATCTCCTCTTTAATCTCATGAACTTCAATTTGGGTACTCTGGAAAAGTTGTCGTTTCAATAATACAGACAAGTGTTTCTTTTGTCCCTTCAAATCATCAAGCTCCTTCTTGATACGCTTTAACTCCTCCTTGGTAGATTGGATTTGATTAACCTCTTTGCTTTCTCTAGTCTTGGCTTTGTGGAGACGATTTTTGGCTTCACTCAATTGCTATGCAAGAAGTTCTTTAGATGCTTTTTCAGAAAATGTTGACCTTGCCTCGTTATAAGCAGCGGTCCTGGCAAAAATTTCTTTCAATGGTTCTTCCATATAAGAGATTTCAAAATTGGTAAAGCTTTTTATGGACTCAAGCACAAATAACACATCATCTTTGATGGATAAAAGGGAATCGATCGAAGTATTTGCTATCATCTCATGGAGATCGCTCCAAAGCAATTTTTTGCCTTCAAATACTGAAAATGCAGCATAATGAGGTGTCTGCTTAGCCCTAGTTAAGTTAAGTGTTTTCTTTTATGTTGCCCCATCAATTGGAATAATTATCGCTAACAAGTTAGGTCGATTCTTGGCTAACTCGTGATCTTTCACCATTATCAACATTGAGTAGTTCTTTCTCCAACTGAAACATTACATGTTCTAAGTTAAAAAAAAAAGTTAGTAAATGACCTCTTCAACAAAGTTCTCTATTTGCAGTGGATTATTCACAACATCACCAACATCAACATCCCTTGGCTCCAAAGACTTAGGATTCTTTTTAAGTCTTTTCCAATGACGGTCCGCATTGCTACTATCACTTTCTTCCGAAGGGGGAGAGACATCATTTCTCTTGCTGGCTTTGAGAGGATCAATGGCTTGACCATCACATCTGTAGGGAGAAGAAGTGATAGATACATATGGGGAATTTTAAGTATTTTCGCCAAGAGGACCCTCTTCTTTGTTATGTTCTTTGTCTTTAAGATGAACTTTACTTGACTTCATGTTGATTAAACTCATAATATTTTTCTCAAAGTAACCTCCATGGATATTGGTCCACCATGTCTTGTAATCTTCAAATGAGAATTTCTTTGCATTTAGGGGCATACATAGAAGACAGGTCTTTGACATAGATCTAGACAGAGTGCATAAGTGGCAATAATGAACTTCTTCTTCCAAATAAGTTTTGCGGATGTCTCGTGTGAGAGTTATCGGCACTACTTGATAGAATCCAAATTGGCAACTAAATCGTTGGAGACTGTAAGGCTCGATGATGAAGTGTTCACCTTGCCTAAAAAAAAATAGTTCAAGCGCATGGCGATGAAGTAGTTTTGCTCAAACTCCTCTACATTCCCATTGTCAACATATAAGAAATCTTTATTATTGGTAATCATGGTACAAGTCCAAGAAACGAAGTCTCTATTATGGATTCACTTGCGGGCTTCCTTGAAATCATAGTACTTTGCGCCACCTTCGCCAAAAAATATCACTATTTTTGGGTCGCGTACTCTTTTCCAAACATGGTAATGAGTCTTGAAGTAGTGCGCCAGCCAACAGTAGACAAAGTGGATAGGAATGTTGAATACACCGGAGATAGTCTTGAAGAATTTACGACCTTGTTTAGGCCCTTGTAGATGCTTGCTAAAATGAAAACAACAAGGCTCACCATCCATTCGTTTGCTATAATGCTCGCCATTTTGAAGGTACTCGGGCGTATCGATGTCATCATTGGGAAGGACAAATACACAAAGCCAACAAGCTAAATGTACCGCTAAATATGTCTCATCTCTTGAAATCTCTATGTGGAGGAGGAAGAAGAAGATAATTAATAGCCTTCTTGGACCAAAATTTAACCTACTCGTGTCGATAGATACTTGAGAAGATTGATCTGTGTAACTAATTAGCAATGGGAATGAGTCATGGGCCGAATTAATTTGCAAAGATAAAAAGGTGATTTAATGCTAATGGATATTCTTAGAGAATATGAAATTATGGCTTTATTGCAATGATTCAAAGGTAGAAGGCCCGAGAGTCAATGTCATAGGCCAAACATCCAATTATTTGGTTCAATTACTCAAACCCAAAAGTCTACTTGCAATTTTTGCAAGGCCCAATTACAAATAAAAATAAAAATAAAAATAAAAAAAATCAAGCAAGTATCATGGATTATTCACTACAAGATGTATTGTTCGTGAAAAAGTCTCGAGGGGGCATTTATAAACAAATTAAATTTGTGTTAATTAAATAGTTACACATGTAAAGTAATGTATTAATATCAATTTTATATTTTCTATTTATCTTTTTGGAATTTAATCAAAATTTAATTTCTAAAATAAATAGTTAATTAATGGATATTATATTACATATTTTTGGCCAATCAAATATTGTCAAGTGTCAAATTTCAAATCTTGGCAATCAAGATTGTATCAAATCTTGTGATTAAAATATAGATTAATCAAATCATGAAAAGTCAATCAAATCATACTACATCATCAATAACTTATCAAACAACCCATATCCTACAAGTATAAATAGGGATCATTTGCAAGAGTCAAAAATATAAGTTGAAAAAAATAAGAAGTCCAAATAAGTTGTGAAAAAAAAATCAAAGCAAAAAAGGTATTGGGAAAATTCTCTCAACTTAAGGAGATCAAGTTCACAGAGATCCACGGTATTCAAAGTGAAAGTCAAGGTGTTTATCGCGGAGTCTACTCAAGTGATAATGTTTAATTCGAGATTAAGTTGTACTCGAATTAGCGTTATTGGAAATCCAATCCACGTTGGAGGAGATCAAATGTTCACTTCCATCAACAAGTTACCAAATTCACTAAGTCAACATTCTTGAAGTTGTAACGTTTAATTCGAAATTAAGGTATTAAACCCTCGAATTAAAGTAATTGAAGGATGAAATCAATTTAGAAAAGATCAAATCAGCGATTCTACCTCCAAAATTTCAAATCCAAAAGATATTGTTCTTAAAAAGAAGAATCAGAGGAATTAGTTAGAGATTATAACCATTTAATTCTTTTGATACATTATAATTCAATTTATATTATTTTTCAAATTTGTTAATTTATACAGACAATGAAATTTGTGTTACAACATCTACCAGCTAGTTTCACTGAGTCGACAGCTGAATACTCTTTATTGTCTTTACATAACCAACATTTGTGTTGGTATATGTAGATGATATTAGTCTCACTAGGAGTAATTTGGCTACCATTGATGACCTAAAGTCCTTCTTGCATTCTCAATTTCATATAAGACCTTGCCCCTCTCAAGTATTTCCTTGGCATCCAAGTATCTCACTCCCAAAAAACTATTTTTCTATGTCAGCACACATATACACTTGATATTCTTGAGGATGAAGATCTATTAGGCTCAAAACCTACTGCAATTCTGATGGAACAACACTTGACATTAAACTCCATCAAATGGTGAACTTCTTCAAAATGAAACTTTGTATCGTCGACTCATCTATCTTACCAAAAAAATTGTCCTAAAATTATTTATGTAATAAATGTACTCAGTCACAATTCATGATTGTTCCAAGAAAATGTCACCTTGATGTAGTAATCCATTTACTATGATATCTTAAGGGAACTCCAGGGCAAGGAATTCTATTACGGTCTTCAAGTACATCTCAGTTAATAGCACATTGTGACTCGAATTGGGCGAGTTGCCCTACAACTAGGAGATCTACAATGGGATATTGTATTCTTCTTGGTTCTACCCCTATTTATTGGGAAACAATGCTCCAAAACACTATTTCTTAATTTTTTTATGAAGCTGAATATCGTGTAATCGCAAAAATGGTTTGTAAAATTCAATGGTCTTGGAGTTCCTTTTCCAAGCCCTATGCTTCATTTTGTGATAGTTAAGTCATTTGCACATTGTTGAAAATCCAATTTTTCATGAAAGAACAAAACATTTTGAGCTCGAATGTGACTTCATTCAATTTCGTTTGGTGTAGCCTATGTATGTCCACATAACTCAGCAACTAGTTGATATCTTCACGAAGCCACTAGGAAGAGACAAATTCTTACAACTAAGTCTCAAGTTGGGCATTCATAATATTCACTCTCCAACTTGAGGGGGACAATAACTACTACCATTACATAACTATTATCGATTCTTGGCTCAAATTAAGTTATAAATTTGTGTAATGGCAGAATGACAGATTCTTTGCTTTGTGATAATCGTAACTTGTTTCTTAAGACTAGGAATTCTTTTATGTACATAAACTAGAAATATAAGTGTACATACTTCTTCCTCCAAAGTTAAATTTTACAAGACCGATCATTAAAATGCCCTTTCAAGCTCGACACATGTTCAACCCAATTAAAATTCAATAGAGATCCATCCATTTAATAATCAAACCAAACTGATTAAATATAATTTCAAACTTGATAAAAAATTTATCTAAAGTTTGAATAATACCTTATTAACTTCGACTCGATTCGTTTATACAACTACAGATACACAAGGCTTCTTGTATCCTCATGCTTTAAGATCATCACGTAATTAGGAGGTGATTGGAATTGTTACCTTTTAAACTTAAAAATAGTATCAGACGTGTAGAATGTTATTGGCCACGGAAGCCCCACCAAAATATGTATTATGGGTGGTCTTATATTGTGGAACAATCATGATGAGAATGTCGTGTATACAATATTAAGGGCCACTTTGATTTTAAATTAAATTCAAACTGATTTTATAAGTGAGTTCAATTAGCAACTACTTGAAACCTATTTTTGAAAAATAAAAAAAATAAGAAGTAGTTGCTAGTGACTCCGTCAGCTACCAGTCCTGTAGGCCAAGAACATCGTGTAAAATATTATTGGAAAATGGAAAAGAGATAAAAAGGTTTAAGATGAGCTAGAGTTGGTTGGATATCTAATTCTTTACTTATTAATTTTGAATGTTAGTTAAGTTTGGATCAAGCTCGAACCAGAAACAAGATTATCTAAAACCAAAATGACCAAGGCCCAATTCTATGAGTGGATGAGCCTATATGACCTTGATAGCTAAATGAACAAATGGCTTACTTATATGTTGTATATTGCCATTGAAAGAGTTAACTTAAGGATAAAGACTATAAACCATAGCTGATGTGGTATAGGTCGGGACGAACCTGTGTAGCTCGGATCATAAGTAAAAAGCTGGTGCAACTTAGGTCGGGAGTTGGAGTAGCTCGGGTTATGGGGAATCAGCTAATTGGAAGTAGGTCAAGTTGGGATGATAAAATTCTTATCTAGGGTATGGAAGTTTGGTGAACAAATGTGTTAGCTCAGCACATAAGCTAGGAGAGTAGCATGACATATTAAGCATCTTGTATCTAGCATTGAGAAGCTTACCGACCTCCAGGTTGGGCAGGTTCACGTGAAAAAGTAGGATGAAATGGTTACGATTAGAAAATAACAAAGAATCTTTTTAGGGTAAATAAAAAAATATGGATACGCGCACAGTAATCTGTTATAACAAATTTAGGTTTGAAATCTCTCTTTTACTTTTGTTGAGTATCTATAAATAAGGGAATGCATGTCATATTAAAGGTTACACTTTTCATTTATCTAAAATACATATATGTCTACTTTTCATCTTTTCCAAAAGAATTGCCACTGACTTGAGCGTTGAAGTTTTTACGCTAGGTCACGCTGGCGTTTTGTGCAGATGATCCAGTCGGGAAAGGAGAGCAAAAGCAGTGGACTGGTACTTAAGGTGCATCTTCTCCAATTGCTACATAACAAGTTGGCGTCGTCTATAAGAATATTGTGAGTCAAGGAATGAGAAATGGCAGGAAAAAGAATTCTGGGCGAAGAAACATCCGGTGAAGCTCCACCACCAATCGTCTGACGCAGTCATGATTTGGAGGTTCAGGAGTGGAAGAAGAATGATAGCCCACCGCCGATAACACCTGGAGTTCCACTGCTCTAAACCATGAGGGCACCCTGTGTAAATTTGGTTCCAGAATTTGGGGTAGGAAATGTCGGCCACCTTACTATGGAGCAGTTAGAAAGTCTGATCACAATTGCGGTGGATGTAGCTTTGAGAAGAAGAAGGCTAATCTACCACTACCACCACCAGAGGTACTGAAAAAACCACTCCGCCCTGAGAGGCTGGAAGAAAGTCATATAGGGGAATGTATGAGTAAAATGAAAGAGCCAGATGTATCGGAGAAGTTTGAGGATTTACATAATGAGCTGAAATAGATAAAGATGAAAATAGTGGGAAGGAATACAGTTACCAAAAGAGGAATTCTATTTACTGAGAAAGTAATGATGAACGACCTACCAACCAATTTTGGGTCATTAAATTATGATTATGATGGTACTACTGACCCATGGGAACATTTATGCAGGTTCAAAAATTCAACTCTCTTGTATAGGTATTCTGATACGGTTAAATGTAAGGTATTCTTGACTACTCTATCAAAATCAGCCCAGTAATGGTTCAGTCAGTTACCCCCCAATTCAATTAACTCTTTTGATGAATTTAGTTCTACCTTTTTGCATCAATTTGCAAGTTCTCATAAACACCAAAAAATGTCGCTGACTGTATTCAGTATAAAGCAAAAAGACAACAAGGCCCTGTGAAGTTACATAAAAAGATTCACAACTGTTGCTTTAGAAGTACCCTCAGCTACCCAAGAGGTACTTTCCAATGCCCTGGCCCAAGGTTTGCAGGATGGGGAATTTCTCAGGTCGTTGGCTAAGAAATCAGCTAGAAGTTTTGATGACCTGCTAGCCCAAGCTGAAAAATATATCAACATGGAAGAAGCTCAGCGAATGAAAAGAGATGAAGGAGACAGGAAAAGAGATAGAAGAGAGTTCGGTAAAGAGAGATGAGGTTTTTTTAGGAAATTGAAGCCGGAAGAGCGACCTCTTTTGCCTGCTCCTGGGGAACCCAGACAATACACTCCCCTGGTTGCCCCAAGAGCACATATCTTAACGGCTATTACAAAGCATAAGGGGTTAAAATGGTCGTATAATCACTCGTCAGCTCCAACCAAGCCCAAATCAAATCTATTCTACGCATTCCACAATAAGTATGATCATAACACAGAGGAATATCGGCATCTGAGAGATAAGATAGAGATGATGATAAGAAAGGGATGGTTGATGACTAGGTAAAGAAATATGAACAGAAGAAAATGGTTGAGTGAAAAAAAGCCCGATCGACGTAGATAAGAAAAAATACTAAAGAATGAAGAGTTGGAGTTACCCCTGGAGAAAACTATCCCTAGGCTCCAAGGGGTTTCATCCAAATGATACTAGGAGGTCCTACAGATGGGGACTCCAACTGAGCTAGGAAAGCATATGCCTGACCTACTGTAGGAAGCGCAAGAAGAAAGGGCCATAAAATTAACGAAGGACCAACGATTTAATTCGGGCCCCATGATATGAGAGGATTGCAGGCACTGCATAATGATGCACTAGTCATCACTGCAACCGTGGCTAACTTTGATGTGGTCAGAGTAATGGTAGACACAGGTAGCTCAATTGATGTCTTATTCTTTGAAGCATATAAGAAAATGAATCTGGATATAACATTACAGCCAGTAGAGATAGCCTTGTTCGGTTTTGGCGGAGTAGTGGTAGATCCCATGGGTTAGGTCTACCAGTATCCTTAGCTACTGAGCCCATGCGTAAGACCAAAATGGTTAAATTTTTGGTAGTTGACTCATTTTCTGCCTATAACATCATCTTGGGAAAACCTTCGCTCAATACCTTCCAAGCGGTGGTATCCAACTTTCACATGAAATTGAAGTTTCCTGTGGATAAAGGGATAGGAGAAGTAGAAGGGGATCAGTGCTCGGCAAGGAGATGCTATGTGGAAGCTATCAGAAAAGTTGAGAAGAAAAAAGCTAAAAGAGAACAAAGTGCAGAATGAGAGCCCCCACTGAAAATTATGAAAAGAAATGAGGCAGAAAGGCCTTCAGTTAAGCAATAGCATGTAATGCCAAATGTGGAATTGGTTAATATAGAATTAATACGAGGGGATGTGACCAGAACTACTAGGATAGGCACACAGCTGAGTTTGAAATTGGCAGATAGGATAACTTAATTCTTAAGAAACAACATCCATATCTTCGCGTTGACTGTGCATGACCTGGAAGGAATTGATCCAGGTGGCGCGATACATCACCTCAATATTAACCCAACATGTAAACCTGTTAAACAAAAGAAGAGGCATTTTGCGCCCGAGAAGGATAAGGTTATCCAGAATGAGATAGAGAAATTACTGGAGGCTGGACATATCAGAGAGATCTAATTCCCAGAATGGTTGTCAAACATTGTCTTGGTCCTAAAAATAGAAGAAAAGTAGAGAATGTGCATTGATTTTTGATATTTAAATAGAGCATGTCCTAAAGATCATTACCCATTGCCACGAATAGACCAGTTGGTTGACTCTACCTCAGGGTGTGAGCTATGAAGTATGATAGATGTTTTACAGGGGTACCACTAGATCATGTTAGCACTTGAAGATCATAAGAAAGTATGCTTTATAACTTGCACAGGGACTTATTGTTGTGTGGTTATGCCTTTTGGACTAAAAAATGCAGGAGCTACATAACAAAGGCTGGTAGATAGAATGTTCAAAAAACAGCTGGGGCGGAACATGGAGGGATACGTGGATGATATGGTGATAAAAAATACAAAAGGTGAAGCTCATGTTGCTGACTTGGCAGAAGCTTTTGGAGTCCTTAAGAGGTATGGTATGAAACTTATCCCTTCTAAATGTGCTTTTGGGGTTAAGTCCGATAAATTCTTAGGTTATATGTTAATCAAAAAGAGCATAGAGGTGAATCCTGAGAAAGTAAATGCAGTGCAGAATATGGCTTCTCCAAATAGTATTAACAAAGTTCAACAGCTCACGGGTAAGATAGCAGCTCTAAGCCGATTTATATCTAGATCGACAAAGAGAAGCTTGTCTTTCTTCAAAATTCTAAAGAAGACTAACAAGTTTGAATGGACTGAGCAGTGTCAGAGGGCTTTTGGTGAATTAAAAAACTTCTTAGCTACGCTACCCTTGTTGACCAAACCTGTGCAAGGTGAAACATTATATGTATATCTGTCAGTAGGAGAATCGGTTATTAGCTCAATGCTGTTAAGAGAAAAAGGAGCTCAGCAGAAACCCATTTACTATGTAAACAGATTGCTGAGAGCGGCAGAGATTAAATATCCTGAAATAGAAAAATGATGATTAGCCCTAGTAACGACTGCCAAGCGGCTTTGGCCATAATTCTTATCACATAAGATAGTATCCAAACTAACCTACCATTGAGACAAGTACTAAGTAAATCGGAAACTTCAGGTCGGATGGTTAAATGGGCAGTAAAGATGCGCGAATATGACATAGATTTCCAGCCAAGAGTGGTTATCAAGGCGCAGGTCTTGGCAGATTTTCTACAGGAAATGATACCCACTGATGAGAATCCTAAGGCATGGGTACTGCATGTGGATGGCTCATCTACCATATCATGTTGTGAGGCAGGTATTGTGCTAACTAGCCCAGAAAGGCCCAAAGGTTTGAGTTTAAAACATCAAATAATGAAGCTGAATATAAGGCATTAGTGAGGGGATTGAAGATGGCTCTATAACTCAAAGTCAAACACCTAAATGTCTATTCTGATTCAAGGTTGGTCATGAAGCAGGTTGAAGGAGAATTTATTATCAAAGAATGAAGAATGAGAAACTATGCGGACAGGTATCTCGATTGAAACAACAATTTACAAAGATTGAACTAAGTCATATACCACAAGCTAAAAATTCCAAAGCTGATTATCTTTCCAAAATTGCAAGTTCTATCATTGATTGCAAAATCAAAAAAATCATATTGTTAACTGCCTATCAACATAGTATGGGGGTGAAAGTAGCCTCAATAGAAGAAAAAGAGGATTGGAGGCCAAGTATACTGGAATATCTGTAAGAAGGAAAAATTGCCACAAAATAAAAGAGAAGCAGCTCGATTCTAAGTACGAGCTACTAGATTTTGTCTAATTGATAGTTTATTGTATAGACGAGCTTTCTCTACACTATATTTGAAATGTTTATCACAAAAGAAAGGAGCCTATGTATTGCAAAAAATTCATGAAAGATGATGTGAAAGCCATGGTGGAGGTCGTGCGCTGGCTTGTAAGACAGCAAGAGTTGGGTATTTCTGGCTTTCATTAAAAGAGGATGTAGAGCATTTGATCAGAACATGTGAAAAAATCCAGAAGCACGCCCGGTTGATATATAAACCAGTAGAGAAACTGAAGGTTATGAGCTCGCCTTGTCCTTTTTCCAAATAGAAAATTAATATTGTCGGACTATTTTCCCCAGTGACAGGGCAAAGGAAATTCTTAATAGTGGCAGTAGATTATTTCAGTAAATGGGTAAAAGCTGAGCCTGTAGCTAAGATTACAGAATCGCAAGTCATAAAATTTCTATGGGGAAATATAGTATGTAGATTTGGGGTTCCGCATGACCTGATATCAGATAATGGAACCCAATTCCAAGGGAAAAAGGTCCAAAGCTGGTGCACTGAGATGAAAATCAAGCAACATTTCACTTCGATGGCCCATTCCTAAGCCAATAGGCAAGTTTAAGTAACCAATCGGATAATTTTGCAAGGGATTAAAACCAAGCTAGACAGATTTGGAGGTGGTTAGGTGGACGAGCTGGATTTGATTTTATGGGCATATCGTACAATACTAAGGACTACAATAGGATAAAGTCTCTTCAGTTTGTTATATGGAGCCGTAGCTGTTATACTCGCCAAGATTGGGATGGAAACCCATAGGATCCAGACCTATGATGAAAAAGAAAACAACAAACTCATGAGGGAAACATTAGATTGGATTGGTGAAAAGAGAGAGAGGGCGTACCTTCGAATGGAAGCATACAAAAGTAGGATTCGACCTGGATACTCTTAAAATGTCAAAATAAGGAATTTTCAGATCAAGGATTTGGTGTTATGATAAGCATATGCTTTAAAGCAAATGGGCAAGTTAAAGGCAAATTGGGAAGGGCCTTATAAGGTAACTCGGGTAATAGCTAGAGGTATCTATGAGCTAGAAGATGAGAAAGGAAAAAAAGTGCCCAGACCATAGAATATTTGCCATTTGAAGAAATTCTATATGTAATCTTGATTTTTTCTTGAAGAAAAAAGTGAAATGAATTTATCTTGCCTATTATGAATTGATTCGATAAAAAATTATAAGACAAGGCCAGTTGAACTGGACCAACTTGGGTTCCTTATGAAGGTTCACAGAGACCGACTTCCTTGAAAAATGGCTTAAGAAAAAATTTTAAAGCAAGACCAGCTGAGCTGGATTATCTTTTTTATACTTTAGAACGCAAGAATACCTTTTGTAAGGCACATGTAGCTCGGTTATGAAACATGAGTGAGATATGCATGTTTTATAATTGCTATTGAAAAATTACTATGGAAGTTGCATGTGCTAAAAAAAATGAAGCAAAACTCAAGAGCAATGAAGGTAAAATGATATTATTATAGAAAAAATTATTACAAGGATGTACATAGCCTATTCTACCCTATAATCAGAAACATTGAGAGGTTCTAAGACAGCACCCTCATCATCTGGAATCGCTGAATGGAAAAACTGTCATCCTCAACATTAATAGCAGGCTCGTTGGGAAGATCTTGATGAACAGCAGCCGTTGGGAAAGGGGATGAATAAACAGAAGAATCTTCCAAAGATGGCAATGCAGTCGGTGGTTGTGAAAGGCTAACTATGTCAGCCGCAGGGACAGACCTATTGCCAAGTGGAGAAATACTTTCAAGAGCAAAATCCAGATTTAGATTCAGACCAGTATATCCTAGCTTTCGGACCTGACCTAGGCCATGTGTGAAACCATGGATCAAATAGTCCAAGGCCCCAGAGGTTAAGTAGTTAAAAAACTCTGAAGATTGTAAGAAATTTTCTTTCTCCTGGGCCCATTGAGCTCGACCTGCAAGAACCCTACTGCATGACCTTTGGCTCAGGAGATAGAGGCCTCCTCAATAACCTTTAACAGCTGATTCTCCATCATGTTCCTATCTCCCTCCACTTTAGTTAGTTTTTCCTCTAAGGAAGTATGTTTATCCTTGGCTATCTCAAGATTTGTTTCCAACTTGCTGGTGCGAGCTTGAGAGCGCTACAACCGCTGCTGCAGGTCCTCATTCTATTACCTGAGCTCTTCTTCCTCTAAGAAAGGTAATCCAGATCGCAGATCGGCCATCAAAGAGCTTAGATACAGTATAGCCTAGATATAGAAGAGGTTAGGAAAATTTCCAACCCTTGGAATAAATGAGATGGATTAAGAAGTTGACATTACCTTGGAGGCATGATCTGCGAGATTAACTACCCTAGCGTCATAATCCATGGACCCTAAGATGTGCTGATCCATAGAGTTGGGTACACCTTGGAGCCACTCGGCATAGAGTTTTCCACCCCAAGTCTCCAATACCGAGCTGCTGGTAAAGAAAGAGGCATTTAGGAAAGTAGGGGCAATGAGATAGGGACGCTGAAATGGACCCGAGCTACCACCACCTACAAAGGCTGGGCATTTCCCTCGACTTCGGAAAGAAATGGGTGTCGCAGCTGCGGTAGGTGGGAAAATAGATGGGGGCGGTTTAGAAGCCAAGGATGAAGCTCGATTTGCAAGCACGTGTTGTTAATTCAAAAGTACGCTAATCAGGGGGACTCGAGCCTAACCTTCAAACTAACCTGAACCTCTAGTGACTTTTTGAGCTCGGTATGCTACTAGTATGCGAGACTCCATCAATTGATCTGAAAAAAGAGTTGTATAGTTAGTGTATGGCAAAAGAAAGATTATAATAGTTAGTGCGATCAGAAGGTACCTATAGGCTGAGGAAGTAGGATAACTTTGGGGCTCAGTTGGAAATGATAGAGTAAAGGCCAACAATCAACAAATAACCTTATATGATAGGGGTTGTGGTTTAATCGGCGAGCTAGTGCTTGAGCGGCCGAGTCCAGCTTAGGCGCGCAACCTTGATGAGGTAAGTTCGTGATCCAATTGATAGGAAAGTTCCAAAGGTCAAGTGAGAAAATATAAAAATATTTTTTCTTTCAGCCCTTAAGAGAGTTAGGTTTCCTCTCTAGAAATTTAGTTGTTCCCCGGGAAGTAAAATAGAAGAGGCCTGGTATAGCAGTTTTGGCATGAAAAAAGCCCGCCATAACTTATGGTTTGGTTCGTATCTAAAGTAGCTAACTACTATCCAGAAACCAACCATAAGTCGAAAAAAATTAAGAACGAGCTGCATCAGAGGGATACCGAAACTCTTGGAGATACAGCGGAATAGGTCTGGAATTAGAAATCTAAGACAAGCCTCTAGTTGGTTTACAAAGAAAGTCACGTAACCAGGAGGTGGGTCATGAGATCTGTCGAAAGGGCCTGGCAGGATTACATTGAATTCCTCAGGTATTCCTGCATTCTCCCTAAAGTTGGTTAGGCTTACCTCAGATAGGGTGGTGGCGTGAGTCATATAAATAGGGTGATTACCCGGATTAGCCATTCTAATTTTGGAGGGATGATGGATTGATAATTCCAATACTAATTTACGAACGGAAACTCCAGAAGAAAGAATATGGGGAATAAACGATAGAGTCTGGAGATTCAGGAGAGGTGGACATCAAAAAATAAACCAAGTATGTAAAAAGAAAATGGGAGAAATAAAGAAATAGCAAAAGACAGAAGACTTACTTGCCTTGTTGAAGGGAGAAAAAAAGAGTTGTCGGGAGAATACAAGGATCGTCGGAGAGCAAAAATTGAAGAAAAAGAAGAAGGAGAAAAAAGTGAAAGAGTAAGGCCCTTTTATAAGGAGGCAGCGGCACTCGACCAGGCAGAGGAAGGTATAGCCGTGGATAACGAGATGGAGACACGTGTATGGCTGGATGAGGATAGTCAGTTGAAAAGACTATGGCATTAAAGTCTCAGTAATGGGCACGAAATCCCAAGGGGTGGAATTTGAAAAGAGGCCCACGTCAGCTCTAGTAATCAAGATATTTTTGTACTATGTCTATCCTGCAGAGATTATAGGTCAGGCAGAGTAGGAGAACTAGCTGATATGGTATAGGTTGGGATGGACCTGCATAACTCGGATCATAAGTAAAAAGGTGGTGCAACTTAGGTTGGGAGTTGGAGTAGCTCGAGTTATGGGGAATAAGCTAATTGGAAGTAGGTCAGGTCGAGATGACAAAATTCTCATCTAGGGTATGGAAGTTAGGTGAACAAATGTGTTAGCTCAGCACATAGGCCAGGAGAGTAACATGACATGTTAAGCGTCTTGTATCTAGCATTGGGAAGCTTACCGACCTCCGATCGGCTGCACGTGAAAAAGTAGGATGAAACAGTTACAGTTAGAAAATAACAGATAATCTTTTTAGGGTAAATCAGAAAACGTGGATACGTGCACAATAATCTGTTATAACAAATTGAGATTTAAAATCTCTCTTTTGCCCTTGTTGAGTATCTATAAATAAGAGAATGTATGTCATATTAGAGGTTACAATTTTCATATATGTGAAATACATATCTGTCTGCTTTTCATCTTTTCCAAAAGAATTGTCACTGACTTGAGTGTCGGAGTTCTTATATCGGGTGACGCCAGCGTTTTGTGTATATGATCTAATCGGAGAAGAAGAACAAAAGTAATAGACTGGTATTTAGGTGCACCTTCTCCAATTGGTGCATCAGACAGTTATAATTGTTTTATGCTTAGCAATGTTGTGATATTATTATTATTGATAGATCAAACCTTCATTTTAGCTATAACTCTTTGTTAGGTTTCGGTCACTATTTTGTCCGGGTAATACAATTAGACCCTAAAACAAATGCTATTTATAATAAATGTATAATTAATTTATTTCACAAACAGTAACCTTATACATATCTCTTTTGTTCTAAATATAATATCACTAGTGTATGCTCTCCCCTTTTTAAAAAAAATGAAAAGACAAAATCCCATAAAATTGGGGCAAATTAGTTACAATGGTTTTGCTTTACTTCTATACATCCAATGAATCTTTTATTTTATTTTAATGGGATAAAACTACAATGTTTTTAATCATGTTTAATTCATTTCCAAAAGAAGTTTGTCTATTAATCTTGAAACTTTTGACTCTTTTTTTTTTATTCATTTTTATTTTCATTTTGTGAAATTGTTTATCAAATTGTTTTGAGAAAAATCGATCAAGAAATACGTGAAAATAAAACTTAACAATTTGTTTGAATTATTGAGTTGCAAAGTCTAATCAATTGAGTGATCAGACATTTTATTTTGCATAACCACATTTGATTTATTTGTTTTTTAAATGCCAAATATAGAGTGTTTTGTTAAAATGTACTTTTTTAGGGAAAAAAAAAATAGAGTGTAAGCTTTGAAAATATAATTAAAAGTTAGGATGTAGGATTTAAAATAGGATCTTTTGTTAAAAAAATATATATTTTTTGAAAAAGCATTTCCTATAGATGTGCCCTCCCAAACACATTTTCTCCTCAAAAGATCGCAGCCTTCTGCTTTATCATTTTATTTTAAATTTCAGAATTACTTCTTAAATTTTTTATGTTTTACTTGTACTTATTTGCTCATAGAAATATGAATACCATCTACTATAATATGTTCATTACATGCTTTTAGATTCAAGTAAAAAATCAAGGAACAATAGTTATCTTTTTACACGATTTGTAGTAGTTAAACTTAGCATGTATAAGGAAGTATTACTCTTTATTTACATATTTTATTTTTAGATTTCATGTACTCTCTTTGATTATTTGAATAAATTGGTAGGTCAAATTCCCATCCAAATGCAGACGGCTTTAACCAAAAAAAAAAAAAAATGTTCATCACATAATTTGTTGATAACAGATCCTTCCTATACCAACATATTGGGGAAGCCCATTAAGACAGTCAAGTGGTTACTAGTTTGTGTCACGGAGTGGGTTGGGTTGGGCCGGTGGCTATATACACTTGGGCCTCTACTTGGTCAGTTTGGGGCAATTTCTCATTCAAAACAAACAAGGGCAAATTAATTTTTCACATATTAATCACAATTATAACATTCCAAATTTGAATCAAAGTAAAGATGTTAACTGTAGATAACGCACAAATCTGACCCATTGACAACCCTAAAACAAAACCATTAGCATGAAAAAAAATTATGATTGATTAGAAAATACCGAAAATGGGGTATATTTTTGTATATTTGTTTTATATTTTGGTGACAGAGGTAAACTTTTATGTAGCTAGACCTTCAAATAGCTCACTTACGCTACTTGTTCATTTTTTGTTCATCAAAATGATCGGAGCACTGCAAGCTGCATTGACTTTGAGATGCATAATTGTACAAACTCGTTTATACATTTATAAAAAATAATAATAATAATTTTATTTGCTATTCAATGAGGAAAATATTTTAGTTCTCACTCAATTTAGCAACTCTTAAAACTTTTATTTCTAAATTATCAACTCTTATGATATTTATTTAGTTTTTTCCAATATCTGTTCAAAATCCTAAGGTAAAACAATTTTCATTTAATCAAAGTATAACAAAAATAGTCAATATCACAAAAATGGGCCTTGAAACCATACATAATATAATACACAAGTCAAGAATACAAGTTATATTGGACCATGTCTTTTATATATATGTGTGTGTGTGTGTGTGTGTGTGTGTGTGTGTGTGTGTGGAGAGAGAGAGAAAGAAAGACATACGTAAAATATATTGTATTACATGTGTATATCTAAAAATATAATTGGGTGGATGTGCATAGATATATGTAGGTAGATTTAGATATAGATAAATGGCCAGGACTAATATTATCAATGAAACTAAATGCTTGATTTAGATATAATTGGGAAGAAGGCTTCAGTTCAATGGGCTTCTTTGTTTGTTTTATTAAGCTGCAGCCATATTGAGACATTAAAGAAGTTGTCATTATTACCAAAGCTCAAAGTGTGAATGGTTGAACCCATTAGCTACCAAAATTATAATTTTCCAAACTTTTGAAACCATAATTACAGAAAATGTGTATTCATAGATGTAGCACTCTGGAAACAATATTTTCATCTTTTGTACATTTTCCAAAATATATTTTTAAAAAATTTGCATGGGTGAGTTAGATCGTATAGTGCATTTAGTAAGTGTATCTATATTATGCTCGATGAATAATATTATTTTAATAAAATTAATTTTTATTGAAACCCTTTTTTCTTATTGTTGATTAAAATTTGTATAGTTCATAATTAGCAGAAAACATCAATTGTAAGTTATGAATGATTGTAAGCATTCTACCCTTCATAAAATAACTTCAACAATTCATTTATATTCGTATTTTACCCAAATGTTTGTGAACCCATATATTTACTTTTTTAATTAATTTTAGAAAATAACAATATAGTCATATGTATTAAAAATCATTTTTCCCATCTTATATTGTAACTTTTTGAAAACTAATTATGAAATAATTATTTTAATATTAATCAATTTTTCACAACTTGGTTATCAATTTAAAAATCAATTGCCAACATCTAATTAACTTGAAAAGATAACATATATCGATTTTTTTTTTTAAAGTCCTCAACAATTAACTTATCAATTCGAATTTTAGTAAAAAAAAACTTATTTTTCTTTTTCTGCCAAATAATTGAGTTCTCCATAATAAAATTTTCTAATCGTAATCAAACAACTCATTAGATTAAAAAAAAAACTCATTAGCATTTAAAAAGGTAACTAAAAAGGTAACTAAATAATTTTTTAAACTTAATTATAAAAAATAACCTAAACAACACATGGCTAACTATGATAGAGATAGATCGAATTAATTGACCAAGTCAAGATAGAATGTGAAAATATGAGGATGCATTTTAATACATTGAGAAGTATCTTTGAAAATGAGAAAAATCATGACTCAAAAGGTACTTTCCAAGAAACCAAAAAATTAAAAAAGTTCAACAACAAAAATAAAATAAAATAAAAAGACCAATTATCACATGAAATAATCATTTACAGAATCCCAAATGAATTTTGGTTGATTTGGACTCGTTCAACCCCCGCCAACTTAAACCCCCACCCCCCACCCAAAAAAAAAAAAAAATGATGCTGCTGATTCATTGAAAGTCATGGTGTTTGTTTTTCTTGTTTTTTCCCATTGACAAACATCACTTTCCCAATTTACCTATTCAAATGCAGAATTAAGGGTCAGCATTTTTTAGCCATATTTAAAGCTAATCCAATCATTAAATGCTATCTATCCCTCAAAGAACTAAATTAAGGATAGATGGGGTATGAACATAGAAATTATATAACCATATCCCACTAGATAACTTACTATAATGTAATAATACAAATGTTAAATGTGTACAACAATACATGGATTTCAGGTCACCTTTAGTTGGGTCCCTCTTAAAAGTGATTCTCCATTCTTGGGATAATTGAAGAATTAGCAAAAGTTTGACCAAAATTTTCAACAATTTGAACTCTTTAATACTAATGCAAAAGTTGTTGGGTCAAAATGTCCAAAACAAAGGGTACCAAATGTTTTGGTTTTAGTAGAAATGTCCAAGACACATGCAACAGTTCATTATGGTGTTGTCTAAAGTTGCAGGTATCCTGGTCTTTATGCTCACTTTTATTAAGGCTTCATGTTTTTAACTTTTTTTTTTTTTTATCTCATTTGATGGGTTTACATACTTCCCTCCCTTGGTTTTATAATAAATGTCTCATTTACAATTAATATTATTGATGAGAAAGTGTGAGTTTGAAAAAAAAGATAGCGTTGTTGTTAGAAATATATAGTAGAAGAATTAATAGTATTACATTATTGATTTAATAAAATATACTTTTGAAAAAATATATATTATTGAAAATGAGAGATTATTTGTGGTCGTTCAGAAAAGAAATAAATACTCAATTTAGTATGTGGACAAGTGTTTTTGCATGGTTTACTTTAGAGTTACCCAAAAGAAAATTGGCAAATGTATATGGGACTATTGTTTTTTTGGCTAGATCTATGAAAAGATAATATATTAGTTGAATTACTTTGGTAGGCCTCATATTATTTGAAAATACTAATATGTGATTGTGATATATTTGATTTGAAAATTACTTTTATTTTTCAAATATATATAAACCACAATTAAACGTATATTTCTTTTCTTGATACACCACAAAAATGTTATCACTATTTTATTGTTTAAAGAAAATAACTTGATCCAAGTATTCACATATTTTGTTATATGTCCCATATGATGCATGAAAGTTGCATTAGTATGTCCACCATTGAATTTTCGGTTGGTTATATCGACATGTTAATTCTTAGTTTGATTATTCTTTTGATGTAAATAGTGAACGTTTCATTTTATATATCGAAAAAGTATTTATACAATTTTATACCATGTAACAATTTTATAATTTGAAGTTTTCATAATATTTATACTTTTAAAAATAAAATATCAAGTCGGTCAAAAAGATTGGACATATTGGAATTTGTGCTGTAATAAATGGAATAGTTAGTTGCGGAAGGAATTGGCTAAACTTATAGAGCTTATAAGCTTTCAAGATGTATTTGGTAAAAAAAAAATTGAAAGAGCTCATAAGATGATAAAAAAAAAAAAAAATTATTTGAAAGTTTATAAATTTCTAAAATCACAAATTCATCCCAACTTATTTTCAAAATAAAATTTTATTTTAATAAATTTATTTAATTTTGTTAATTTTTAATTACAAAAGTATCATTAGTGACATTTTCAAAATTCCATGATCTTATTTTATCAAAGAATTTCAACAACTTATTTTTAAAATAAGATCTAACTATTATAAGTTCTAAAAATATCTTATAAAATATAGGATTTTAAATAAGTTTAACCAAATTTATTAATATGTAAAATGAATTATCTTTAAGAGTATTACTTAATGAAGTAATATTTCAATATTGAAGGAGTATTACTTGACGAATTAATATTCCATATAACACATGTGCGACATGAGTATAAAATATATTTTTAAAATTAATTATATGCATGTGGTATACATGATATATAAAAAACAGATACACCATACAACTGAAATAAATAACGTGAAGTGTAGTTTGACGAGGATGTGAAGTTGTTAAACAATTATACTAAATTTTAACTATTTTTGGAAGAAAATGCTAAAAATTATTTCTTGTAGAACTCGGAATCAAGAATTAATTTAAAATTTTCAAGTATTTAATTGTGATTAATTTCCACTTAAGACATTGGTTGATCTGATCCTGTTCTGTTCATCAAAAAAGTTAAATGATTTTGAATGCCCACCAATTGTCAGGCAGCAACGAGTTATTGGTAGCGAAAAAGACAAACATGCTTTTGCATAATGGATTCCCCTAATCCATCTTCATAAAATTTAACAATTACAATAATTAAATAAAAAAGCAACCCAAATGCAGGGAGACAAGTTTTAAGAATCTAAAATCCAGCAGCCTATTGTTTCTAACCACATAAAAAGGAAAACAAAATAAACCATATCGCGCCTAGTTTTGTTGCTTTCCTCTTTATAGTACCAAAATAACAAGCTATCCTTGTCTGAAGACATGGTACAATTGTTGATGCAATTAAGAAACTTATAGAGTAAGGTTTTATCATGGCAAAATCAAATCGGAGAAGTGCAATTCTTTATCGAACGTGCTACCCTTAATCTTGGAAAATCATAGTGGTTCACGTGTGACATTTATATTTAGACACGACGGGATGAATAATGAATTTTTTTAAGAACAACCCACTAGGTCAATTATGATGTGATATAGATTAATACAAATCCAGTTTAAGTCCATATATGCTTATAAAAATCAAATAGTCTATGCAATATGCTATATTAAATTACATTTTCATACATGCAAATATAAATATGTTTATTTTTTACTATTTTAATATACGTTTTTAATACTTGAATATTCACATTCTATCAGCTTTAATTTGAGCATTGGGGGTATCCTCGAACTAATGCTAGAAACCCTTAGCTATTTATTCGTGTCGTATATAAGGTCCAAACCTACCACTCATTTCTTGACAAAGAAAAAAATTGTGAAGAGATATATTTTCATGTTCGAAAAGGTCCAAGATATGATCACTTTATTTTGAACTAGTCAAGTTAAAAATAATTGATGTAGTGGATTGGATTACAATAAACTCCACTTCAATTGTGTGTGTGAGGAAATATAAGGTGGTAAGTGAATTCGATAAAATTTTCTAATAATTTAATTTAATTATTTTTTGCAAAATTAAGAAAAATACTAGCTAATTGTCGGTGCCCAATTTCCTCGGGCCTAAAGCGTGGTGCGAGAAAAATAATTGTCTTTCTAAGCGTGTTAGAATCGTAAGGAATTAAGACGTGTGATTTTTATGTTTTTGGCAGTCTCGTACGTAACATAGGAATGAAGCTTTTACTAATGCAAATAAAATTAGAAAAAGAAAAGGGGATGTGCCACCTAACTCAGTAAAAGTGTGTGTGGTCCATTTAAGAGGACAACATAATCTCGTGACAACAATAAATGAGACTTGTAAAGTTACTTTAATGACATTATTCACGTTATTAATTTTACATTAAATGTTAGACATCACTTTACTCCTATTATTACTTTGTAAAATGTACAGAGTTCTAAGGAATGTTTAGGTGTGGTCACACTCAGAGCCAACTACAAGAAGTGCCGACTTTGTGTTCGTTAAATAAATAGTTTACATTTTAAGATTAAACTCTGAACTTGATCCTAGATTGTATTTATCTTCTAAATTAGCTAAAGTAATATTTATCCCCAAATCTAAATTAAATTTAATATTTAAATAAAATTATCCTTAACAAAATAAATTTACATAGCGTTTAGTATATTTTGAATATTTATACACCAATTTTGATTTTAACTTCTTTATCAATTAAAAGTAATTTGTAACTTAAGTAATTTAAATTTTAAAAATTTAAAGTAATGATTGAGTATAATAAATACATAAAAAATATTCAACATAATAAATTATTTTCATTGCTTGAATTCAAAATAAAGTATTAACTATTTAATTTAAATGACTTTTAAACTCTTTTAGAAAAAAATATAATTTAAATGACTTTTAAACTCTTTTAAAAAAAATATAATTTAAATTATTTTTTCTAATTAATAAAAAATCTAAAATCAAAATTGGGGTATAAATATTCAAAGTAGCCTGAAAATTATAAAAAAGAATTATTTTATTAAGAGTTGTCCAAACATTAAATTCAAATTAGATTCAGGAGTAAATGGTGCCCTTGCAAGTTCTGATGAGCAAATGAGACCCATGTTGTTGTATTTTACCCTAAGCTAAATAATCAATTACATAATAATTTTAAGCATTTTTTTATTAATCTCAACTCCAAAAACTCGTAAGTAGTAAAAAATCATAATCATTCATTACGTAGAACTCATATAAATGACCCTATAGATGGACGGTCGAAATCTCACCAAATCAACAGATCCAAAAAAAATAAAAATATCCTCTTAAATTAACAAAAAATATTGTGTTTAATTACGCTAAATGTGAATTTATATTTTCCAATACTTCTCCTTTTTTTTTTTTTTCTTTTAAACAAAAATGTGAATACACATGTAAGATAAGACAAAGAATTGATTCCGTGTCTAAATGATCCCACCCTTAGGGAACTATCATTAGTAATTAGACAATGAAAATGGGAAACATGAAGTACAATGAAATAGTGTGTGTGAATTCACATAATTATAGAAACTTATAGTTTGGCCGAATTTAATAAATAATGAATAATGACTTGTTTGTTCATGACCAATTCAAATGGGTAGTAATGGGAAACACAAGTGCACATAAGGACAGCAGCCCTGATTGGCTGAATTTAGAATATTTATTATTCGTTACATGTGACAAAATACTTTTCTTATGTTACGTTGGTGGTTAGTGAAAAGGGCTTTTGTTGTAAAGTCATAATTGACAACGTTGGCAGCTCTCCACTGTGTACGCGGCTTGGACTGTTCGCTCAGCAGCTGTACTTGTTTTTCTCCCATGGTTGAAAATTAAATTAATATTGTTCATAGTCAAATTAATTATTTCATAAATACTGAACAATTTAATTAAAAGCGTATGAATTATACTAAACATCGTAATTCTTAAAACAATAATAAATTAAATGGAGTATACAAAGAAAAAAGTTGGTCAAATATGTATTCCATATATCACAATTTTGTTGCTCCTATTTCACTTTTAAAACATCCCAACATAATTCTTAAATAATTTTTTTAAAAAAAATTATAATTTCAATTAAAATAATTATATCATACCACTAACCCACAATAATATTTTAAGGATAAAAGTATATATAAAACTTATATTTCTTGAATTCTGAAATAAAATTTCATTTAAGGTCAAATTAATACTATAATTTTGAGACTAACAGAGTATTAAATAAAGCCAAATGTAAAATCATGATGAAAAGTTCCACTGATTTATTTTTTGCTAAAAAAAAAAAGAAAAAGAAAAAGTCAATGATTCGTATCTAAGTAGATGCAATGTTAAAGAAACATCTCATCAAAAATCAAATCCTGCCGGCTGCCTTGCTTAAGACATGTCTAACACTTTATGCAATTAAAGTTTTGGCTCACCAACTTTACCTTTACTAGCATACCTTGTTGCGTGTTGCCAACTATTGTTACCCTCAAGAAAAAAGGGGTGTTTTTTATATTCAATTCTATATGCTTTCTCTGCCCCAAAATTAATAATTTTTTTTACTATTTTATAAAATTATATATATTATATATAGTTTGATTTTTTAATTAACATATCATGTTGGTTTTTATTATCAAATTTTCATTGTAATATATTTTTGTTATTTATTATTATTCAGTCACAATTTAAAATTGATTAAGTTAGTATTGCACTTAATAGAGTTATCAAATTGAATAGTCAAATAGATCTCTGATTTCGGGCGAAAGGATGTTCTTATTTATCTACAAACATTTTGTACTCGTTTGGTCTTAATTTTAAACTCATTTTTATTTTTTTAAGTATTTTCAATAGTTGAAATATTTTTTATTAGACTTTTGTATAATATATATATATATATCTAGATTAATTATATTTTTTTTATAGATTTTTTAGGTTTAGAAATAAAAATATATTTGTTCCATACTATTTTTTGTATGAAAAAAATATGAAATATTAGTAAGTGTGAAAATGAGTTTTGGTCGGTGTATAAAAAAATATGAAATACTAGTAGGTTTAAAAATAAATTTTAAAAATAAAAATAAATTATTTTTTTAATATAAATGTGTAAAATAAATATATATTTGAAATTCTAAATAATAAAAAATTCATTCTGAAAATAGAAACAACCCGGTTTTGTGTTTCAGTTGGATCAAGCTTATTGCGTGCGTACGATGCACCATGGTCGTTGGATCGTGTGAAATCCATATAGACTTCACATAGCATCGTATAACGGCAAGATAATCAAACGGTTAGATACGGAGCTGGCACACTGAACCAGGTCCACCCAAGGGAATGTTTATTTGTTTATGTGGATGGAGTAGATGTAGGTGAGAAAGTTAAGGCCTTAAGGCTACATGATTGAATAGTTAAAAGGGTGACTTAATGGAGTCTATTATATATATCTGCCTCACTCATTAAGATTCCTTCAAGAATCAGCCACTCAGAATGTGACATGTATATCAATGAGAGAGAGAGAGAGAGAGAGAGAGAGAGAGGAGAGAGAGAGAGAGAGAGAGAGAGGGTCATTTGATGATCTATATATGTTTGGAAGGCTTTCTTTATTTTGCTTTATTATTAAGATGATTTCCCAATGATATAAAGGCCATAGTTTATTAGAGGTACCCTTCTTCAGTCTTTTGGACTAGTAATCCAATTATAACTCTTAAGAAGGCTTGTTTTGTTACAAATGATGTATGTAAACACTACTTAAATAATTAGGATTAGCATTTTATTTTTTGGACTAATAACTTATTAGGGCAGATACCGAAAAATATATTCATCATAACTAGTCATTTGCTGCTATTAATTACTATATCTACAAGAAAATAATATCTCAGCTAAATCAAATATACTGCATAATTAGTACTCACCTTCTCTCAATCTTGGATTTGGAGTTTTTGTCACTATCTGTGTATGGAACATGTCTTATCCAAATGACAACAAATTTTGGTAGTTGTCAATACAAAATATAGCAATTCCCAACTAGTATTAATTATAGTACTTATTATATATATTGGATTTTTCACTATCATTTTTTTTTATAAAAATATTTGTGGTATAAATCGAGTCAACCACACATGGGTCTTTAATGTTTGTCCCACTAGTAATTTGCACTCTTTAATGTTTGTCTCACTAGTAATTTGCACATTACCAATTTGAGATTTCTACACCTCTCTTTCAATCATTTTCTACAAGTGAAATTTCTTAATTATATTTATATGCAGTTGGCTTTCTACTCTGAAACATATGACAATGTGGGTCAACAACTTCAATGTGAGTCCTAACTTCTCAATATTGTGAATATAAGTTTGAAGTCGAGCCCCAAGAGTAGGTGATCAATGATAGCATTTGTCCAAAGTACAATTTGATAAATCAAATATTGAATTTTAATAAAAATTAAAATTGAATGTTGAACTGAGTTTTTCAACTCAATTTCGATACGTATTGAATTTTTAATTTCAATTTAATTCGATTGATTTATTAATTTGTAAACACCCTATAGATAAAGTTCATCATACATAAATAATTATAATTCTCCACACAGTCCACATACTCTTTAAAAAGTTCAAAATTTCCTTTTGTCTTCAATCTACAATAAATAACTTTATTTTTCTTTTTGGACATTTACAAATTAATTATATTCTTTTTCATAAAATAAGATTTTTTATTGTATATTTACTTAAAATAATGATATGGAACCCGCTAATTTTCAATCAATATCTTGATTGGTAAAAGAGTAAAATATTCATAACTTGTTTTAAAAAAACATGTGTTTCAACACCGTAAAAAAAGCTAAAACGTATTTTCACCCATTTTATAAAATTGTTCATAAAAAACATATTCAAGAAGCAATGCTTATTTTCAACCTTATTTTCAAAAATCAGAACCTTTGTTTTTTCAAAAAACCAAAATGTTTATTTTTAAAAAATAATTTTTATTTTAAGTTAAAAATAAATAAATCATATATATTTTTTAAAAAATAAAATGTCAAATTAACTTATAAGCTCAACTAATTAACTTTTTTATAATTCATTAATCCAAATAAGTTTTTATTTCGCTCAAAAAAAAAAAAAAAACTTAATTTCACATTTCAAAAAACATTTTAAAAAACAAATCATAACATAGCCTAAACTTTTTACTTACTTTCTGAAAAAAAAATTATGCCCCTTGAATGTGGTTAAAGCTATTTCTTTAGGGAAAAAAAAAGTCAAAATTACAAAATTGAACTTTAATTTATTTGCAGAGTCAATATTCTACACTAAAAATGTAAAATATTTTCATGAATCGTGTGAACATTGGAGCAGTTGCAAGAGATTCTGTCTGGTTTCGGACTGTCAGTTATAGGGGGTCCATGTAGCCGACATCGTACTGCAAACATTTGATAAAAGTTAGGGCAACTCCAAAGCTGCTCTAAATTGGCGTAAAGCAGCAGCAAATTGGCTCAAACGACTGCGCCGGCGTTATTTTGGAGTTTTGGACAGTAGTGTACCAATTTTCGCGCAGCATTTTTCATTATTGTTTTATTTTTTATTTAATAAATTTTATATTAATTTATTATATGTAAAAGTAGTTTAAAAATTCATATTTTGCACAAGTTGTATATGTTTCAATAAAATTACTGTCTTATATGTTGCATAATTATTTTGAATATAATTTAATTATTCTATTTATATTATTATTATTATTATTATTTATGTTAGAACAATCCTAAAATTTATTCCTAATAATATGTCATATGAAGATAAAAGGTTAGATAACTAAATATATTGCATCTTTTTTGTTTAAGTTGTATTATTAATTGTAATGTTTTTTTTTTGTATTTTATTTAATTTAATATCTTATTTTTTATCAGTTGTTTAGTTTGTTTAGATATATTATTTAATTTAGTATCATGTTTAAAATAAAATATATTATTTTAATAAAGTAAACATAAAAATATAATTTGAATATGTAATTTTAATTATATATTAACAAAATTATAAGTAGATATTTGATGAAATAAAATAATAAGAAATATACAGGAAAATATTCTTAAAGTAATTTAAAATAAATAAATGAAAAATAAAATTTAAATTTCGCGTAAAAATTGCACAATTTTAATACACACGATGGGCGTGAATTCCAGTTTTTGGTCAAGGCATTTTCGTCCACTGGAGAAACTTCCAGAAAATAAGCTCAAGTCACGCGCCTACTGTCCTACAAAGACGAACGCGTGATCATACACACAAATTTCTCCCAATCAGAGCGAGTGTGATTGGTATTCAATCAAATGAGCGTGGGGAAAACATCGAAGATATGAGGGGTAAGGAATTACTCCAATTGGTGAAAATGGCTTTTCCAGAAGTACACTTTTCTCACTCCATCGCAAGTTCTGCAGACAATAATCAAATCAATCTTTCTTCATTAACCTCATTAAATATTGTCTTGAATTTTTCTTTTGACATAAGATTTGTATTTCACTGTTCTGCATTTGTAATCGCGTATATGTTAAGTAAAATATAATATAGGAATATACTAATTTGATGAACTTTGGAAGCAATTTTGGATTGAATATTCTATTCTTCCCTCTAAGAACAATATTATTTGGAATTTGAAAATTCGAAAATTATAATTAATAATCTGATTAAATTCAAAATTAATTTAAATTTTAATAATATTAATTTTAGGAATTTGCGCCAATAATTGGAATTAAATGATAATGTTTGACTTGTGGTTCGTAAGGAACGACTTGATATTCAACTGAACAACTTGGATTTTCTAAGTTGACTTGAAGAGCTTTCGAAACTTGTAAGATTACTTCTTCAATTGTGTTGAATTTGAAAGATTCAGATTCAGGGATAACTCTTTTTGACTGAGAAGACTTTTCCTTGTTGATGTTGTGTGTGTTTGAATATCACCATAATTTTTTATTATAATTTTGAATTATTTTTTGTATTACATATTATATGAGTATAAATTATTTATAAATTTATGAAAATTTTCAATTTGAGATTCATTAATATGAGTTTATAAATTATTGTTTACAAATTTAAGCTCAGAATTAAAAATTTCTTGATAAAAATATAAACTAACTCATTGATAAGAATATAATTATTTACAAACTCAAATTATAAATAAAGACTATTTAATAAAAGTATAAACTATATATAAATTCTCGTTCAACTCTATTAGATACAAATATAAATTATTTATAAAGTCATTTAAAGTTAACAACTTCTTCGTTCGAATCTAAATTTTTTACTAGTTTTCACACAAATTTAAATTGAATCTTCTTGATACAAATTTAAACTATTAACAAATTTCAACAAGTTCAAGTGAAGAACTATTTGATTTGAATAAAGCTGTTTACTCGTTCATATGAGTTCAATAGAATAAATTCATAATGTGAGTTTGAAATGCTTTTATTTTTAAATTAAGTCTAAATAAGCTGTTGTGGCTTAATCCTCTTCAGTAAATATATAATAATTTAGAGACTCATTAACTTTTTTCACATCTGTCTGTTAAAAAAAAATGTACATAAATAAACTTCAATAGGTTATTTAAAGATATTTGATAGGCATGTTTTAGCTAAGCCTGAAAATACTAATTGGAGTCCAATAAATATAAAGGTCCAACCTAGCAAGCCCAAACCACAAAATCACAGGATACTAAACGCAATATAATGTAAAAATTTTTAATAATTGAAATCATGCATTCATCACATACAAATAAATTGCATCGGATCCCTGATTCGATGCGATTGATTGATTACGTGTGTTTGATATCCTATATTACATGAGTATAAATTCAGAATTTATACCCCAAGCATTCCTTTTGATGAAGTTGATGTGAATCAATTCAGATCAATATCTTTTCGCGAACTCTTCGCAACTTTGTTCCAAACCTCTTTCGATTGAATCGCCAAGAACTCTAAGTGTTTTTCTCTAACTGAATTTACATTCTGAATGTCCACTAGCAAACTATCCTTTGCTAGTAGGATACAACTGATTATTCAAACATAAGAGATCTTAATGTATTTGAAACAAGAGCAATCTATATTATTTTGGGTATTTGATGAATTTGTAATTCAACTTATAAAAGAAGAATTAATCAATTATGCAATGCAATAAAATTGAAATTTTTTCTATAATTTTCTCTACAAAAATTGGCTTTTTTTGTTTCCCACACACTCAAGACACTCTTCTATGTGTGTTGGAAATTATCAGCTTATATAACCCTAGAGTTTCTATCATATGTAGAATCTTTTTTCCTTATCCTTCCACTATTATCATAAGGTAAGTCTTCTATTATTATTGGAAGACAAAACTCAATTTTAATTAGGAATTAAATTAGAAATTAAATTTTTATTTAATTCCTAATGAGATTCCTACAAGCTTACACCCAATAAGCCTTGGCCCAATTAATTTAGGTCCAATTTAATTGATTAAATCAATAAATTCAAAAGTCCCATTATAATTAATTGATTTAATTAAGTATTGATTATTCTAACTTGGTTTACCTAATCCAATTAGGTTGATTAATTAATTAAATTAAATTAAATAAATTAATTTAATACTTGAATTAATTAAGTCTAATTTAATTTAATAATATTAATTAAATTTAATCTAACATATTGGACTTTTCTTAAGCAAAAAATGAACTTATCTGAGTTTGTCTGTAACCCTTTATATTCACTCATATGCTAGTAGTGAGCTTACAATTCTTGTAATTTGGTTAAATAATTAAATTATTTTGATAAATTATTTTTTTTTAGAACTAACTCCTAAATTTTAAAAATTCCTTAATCATGATTAGGATCTACAACATGCTATGAAGGCATAGACATGGGTGAAGGTGGTGAATTTTTTTAATTACAAATACTATGTAAGTACGGTTATTCTTTTAACTCATCTCCCAATTGTGCCTAGTGTATGAATTATAAGTTAAAACTCTATTAGCACAATAACTATATATCTATTCCTAATAACTTGAATTCATGATAAAATTAGAAAATATTTTCTAACTTTCATCCAACCTTAGTCAATGATTCCCAAGTCAAATTCTTTGAAAAATATAAGAAATTCACTTATTCATCTAAATAGGTGATGAATCCTTTATTGGTCACTCATTAATTTTTATATATGATTATATTGCATCCAAAATATTCTCTTTATAATTATCCTATAATTAGAGAATAAATAAAATACAATAAACCATATACAAGATTCCATGGTGTCTAAAGTCAAAGTATTAACCTTGCACTATTATAATGAGAAAATTTATTATTCACGACATAGTTTCTAATTAGAAATTTTCAGTTAGGGATGTTCAGTTATTTATTTTCTAACAAAAATCCACATATATAAACTAGTGTTTATACACCAATGCCATAAAACAAGATATTCTCCTTACGACCCTGCATCGTATGCACAAGTTTCAACAAAATCATTAATGTTTCATCCAAGCCCGAGTTAATCATATGAGTAAGGTGGCTAATGTCATCCTCGTTAGTTGCATTCCTCATCTTGCTCAACCTTGAAGAAACCTCCGAGTTATCCTAGTAAGACTAATTCATGTCCTAGCAAATAATGCCGAATGGGATGCCAATGCCACGCCAGGGAGAGAGATCATGCAAATCATCTCTGGGCCTCTCATTGGCAGCATGAGCGATGGGAGAGACTTTCACTTGACTACCCCACCCACGCTCCAGAGCACGGACAACAGCTTGTGATCATCGTCTGTACGAGAAGGAGAAGAACATCTACAGCCGCCACTTATGCTAGAAGATAATCAAGCGAACCTACAACTAGACTCATGAGCAACCTTCTTCCATGCATGAAAAACCGCAAAATCTAATTTCTTCCCTGAAAAAAAAAATAATAAAAATGAGAAAACAAAGCAAAAATCGCAAATAGGCACAAATAAGACATAAACACTTAACGTACTGGCCAAAAACAAGTAGCTGACATCAAAGGGTTGATCAAGCAATCTGGCTACTGCAAATCGCTCCTGAAGCTCACTATAAGTATAGCGGAAAGAAACCTTAGATGGGGAACTACTCTACTCTAAAAGAAAACCTTACTCTAGGGAAGAAGTGAAAAATATGACTCATCAATCACTCTCTTGAAAATAAATAGAGCCTAAAAACTCTTTAATGCTATAGAAAGTCCAAGCACTTCTAGAAGATGATGAAAGCCCTCAAAATACATGAATAAATTATGAGTGAACTGATTGATACAAAGGCCATTAACTTGAACAACCTCTATTAGTAAAGAATAAAGAGAAATAGAAAATCCACTCACAAATTATGATGCATAAACAGTGATGTACCTTTTAAGAGAGATCATGACTCTAACCTAGATAAGGGAGAACGAGTTTGAAGGAAGAATTCAAACTTAACTTCCTAGGACATAAACTAAATTTATCATAAGTCATTGCGCTGTCCAAAATATCAACAACCATCACTCTACACCTAGTAGAACTCGAACCTCTAGTGGTAAAAAGACCTTTGGACTCAAAAATTACAGTTATGTTCGACTTTCTAGAAAACTCACTAGAATTATTACTCTTCAACTGACTTTGAGAGACTACTAGAAGTTTTAGTTTCCTCACACCAAAAGAATCAGAGGGGCACTTTTGGCAAATCTAAGATTGTCTCAATCAATTCGGGAGACTTTCCCACAAGAAAGTCACTAAACACATGTCCCCCGCTAATCTTGCCTATGAAAGGAGTCGAACGACGGTCAATCAAATCCAAGGCAGAGCCCCGACTAACTAAAGCTGGCTTATCTGGGCAGTGCGAGGCAGATGTTAAGTTCGCAAAACCTTGGGATACCAAATGCAGAGGAAATTAAAATTTAACACCATGCATCATATATATATATATATAAATTGGTGTCCTGGGTTCAATGCAAAAATTAGTTATGTGTATGCATAAAAAAATTAATATCCTTAGAAGTTACAGAAATGTTTGGGTTTAATCAGATTATAATCGAACTTCCATTTGATGAAGAGGACTTAGAAACTTCTCAAGTTACTGGCTTTACAAACTCTTCAAAATCTTCGCACCCCGTGGAAAGGATTGATTCACCAAGATACCTAAATGTTGATCCTTTAAGTGTGTATCCACACTCCGGATGCTCAGTCGTAAGTAAACCTATGCCAGTAAGCTTCAATTTAATGATTCTAACCTAAGGTGTTTTGTGTGTTTATGGAATAAAATAAATCTCTATTTATTGAGGTGTCTGATCTACTTTAATTCAACTAGGGTAAAGGATAATTAATCAAAGACTAGGAACAAAATAAGAAAATAATTATCTTGAGGGAGCGAGAAGCGAGGGCCAAAAATTCTACAAGCACTAGTTTGAAATTTTCGGCCCCCACAAGCTTTATGTATAGCCCATAGTTTCCATCATGTGAGATCTTTTTTCAAATCCCAATTGGAATCCAAGAGGTAAGTGTCTTTGATCTTTTTTCAAATACAATTTAAATATAAATGGTAAGTCTTTGATTCAATATATAAGACTTAATATCCTAGTCAATCTTAGAATTTAATACTTAATTAAAAATTTCTCATGGGCTTCCTACAAGCCCACATTCAATGGGCTATGATCCAATTTAATTGATTAAATTAATTAAATTAATTCATCGAAAGAATTATTAAGTCCCATAACAAATAATTATCTTAAATAATTAATTACTTGTTTCATAATGGGCCACCTAATTTAGTTAGATCAATTAATTAATTCAATTATTTAATTAAATTAGTTTGACACTTGAACTAATAAAACCCTTCTTTACTTAATCACATTAATTAGATAGAATTTAACTTTTAGATTTATTACTTAGGTAAGAAATGAGCTTTTTTGAGTTAGTGTGTGACCCTTAAGTTCACCCATAAACTAGTAGTGGACTTATAACTCTTATAACTTTGTTAAATAATTAATATTTTAATTATTTTTTATTAAATAATTAGATTAGTTAATCATCCTAAAAATTAACCTACTAATTCCAACAACCTTATCAATCATTGTTAGCGTCTACCAATATATCATAAAAATCTAAACATAGGTGAAAATGACGAACCTTTTCAATTATAAATATCATGCAAAACCAATCATATTATCAACTAATCTCCTGAATAAGCTTGGGGTACAACTTATAGTCCAAATCCTAATAGCTTAATTATAATCATTTCTAGTATTTTGATTATTTGATCTTAATTAGAAAATTCTTTTCCTAATTACTCATCCTAACTATGACTATGGATTTTAGAATCAAGTATTGTAGAAATCATATGAGATTTACTTATTCTACTAGATAGATGACTTCTTTATTTTTTTTTGGCAACTGATTAACCTCTATAAAAGAGGATGATACACCTGGAATCCCCTTTATGATTATTCTGCAACCAAAGAATTAATCAAAGTACACCATATTATATATAAGGCTACAACAGTACCTCAAGTCAAAAGACTAATTTATGTATTATCGTAACGATTGGAAATTTTTCATTCGACAATCATTATTTCCTTGGGAAATTCTAATGGGATTGTTCGTTGTACTTATTTTCCAACAAGCACCCATATATATGTACTAGTATCATAACACTGGTGTCTATGGAATGAGGCGTCGTCCTTGTGAGCATGCATCGTATGCACAAATTTTGATGGGCTAATCGATGTCTTTTCTAAAAATACCCTCAAATTGGATAATTTTAAAATCACGACCATAGAGGCATGTTTCATAATCGTCATCCTATACGCGACCATGCCCCATATTCATATAGAATCTTGGGAGTTCAACTAATTCTATTTATATGAATTTAAGATAAAGATTGTCATTAAATGATAATAATATAAAAAAGATTGTTTATACTATAGTATAAAGACCACTAACTCTATTAGCAGAGCCCTGCATAGCTAAGGCATAGCCTCGACTGAATGAGTCTGAGCCTCACCTAATCGGGGTAGACATACCTCAATCAAGCCTCAATCAGGTGAGGTCGAGCCTCACCCGACAGAGGCTGCTATAGGGCTCTATTGCTGCCAGCCATAGTCGTGGTAGTTGGAGCACTCCTATTGCACCCCTCGTGCACCAAACTTTGATTTGAGACACTATCTTTTTTGTCCATACACTCTCCCTATTCTTCCCCACATGATTAATTTGGAAGAAAAATAAAATAGAAAGAAAAAAATGGACAAAATTATGAAACCTAGAAATAAAGTTCTAAGAAAGAGTTTGTAAGATGCCTCCCTTAAAGTATATTAATATTATTATATATATTGAAGAAAATAAGTAAGCTTGAGTTGCTCAATTACTCAACTCCCAACTAGCATGCACTCCTCCTCGAGAGTTAGGATATTGTATGATAGGCCTATTTTAGGTAAACCTAAAAATACTAATTGAAGCTTAATAAGTAGAAAAATCCAACTTAGTGGGCCCAAGTCCCATAAATAAAACACATAAATATCTCATATGTTATCAAATGTACGTTTTATTCACCCATATGTTATTGCTTTCTTAATTCAGTTATTGTTTATCTAGATAATTATTAATTTAAATATCAGAGAATTTTTATCGGGATAATTCCGACGTTCCTAATGTTTGTTCGTGTTGCAAGTAGAGACCGAGCATCTGAGAAGCTTTTTGGAGATAAATTAATTCCTTAGGAGCCGACTTTCATTGATTTAACTATTTGAAAGTGCACATACCGCAATATTGAAAATTTTTAGTAAATTGTGAATTGAGATATGTAATATATTTTTATTTTTATTTTTAGAATTAGGTTGCACTAATAAATTAAATAAAATCTTTAATTTATAGGTGAATTAAACATCTTTATATATCAAGTTGAGGTGATTAAGGCAATACAATCATGGCCCAAGATAATGCAACACCTAAGTGAGCCACACCAATATTTAACTATGGACTTTCACCTAAATGTAACTAGGGTGATTTCACAATTTAGATCTTCTATTTTATTGTATTTCTTAATTACATCTTATATTGTATATTATATATACACGTCATATATATAAAAATATTTTTTAAAATATATAATTAAAATTAACCATATATGCATGATGTGCATGTATGAAAAAAATTCATTTGAAATTAAATTTATTAGATAATTTATATTCGTATCAAAGATTTTTTATTTAATTAACTTTTAGATCCTTTGTAGTGAATGGTTTTGATTTTTTAGACTCTTATCAATGAGCTCTTATGTATTTATTTAAACATATAAAAGTTAATTTATGCTCTATATTTTATTAATTAAGAATTAGACTTTAATGTTGGTGTTTTACTTGTTTCTAAAAATTTATGCATCTCAAAATATAATTTTTATTTTAAATTATTATTATTGGTTTTCTCTTATTAAAATTAGTATAGTATCTTTAGTTAATGAAGAAGGTAAAATTTAATTTATAATTTATAAACTCACATTAAAGAGTGTTCAATATGAATTTAAATTTATAAATAATTTGCACTCATATTAAAGATTCTTTATTTAAATTTGAATTTATCAAATAGAGTATATTCGTATCAAAGATTTTTCATTTGATTTGACTTTTAGATTTTTTATACTCATTTCAATGAATGGTTTTGATTGTTTAAACTCTTATCAACACGCTCTTATGTATTTATTTAAATATATAAAAATTAATTTATACTCTATATTTCAGTAAATATGGATTAAACTGTAATGTTGGTCTTTTACTTGTTTTTTAAAAATTTATGCATCTCAAAATGTAAGTTTTTTAATTATTATTTGTCATTTTCTCATATTAAAATCAGTATATTATCTTTAGTTATTGAAGAAGGTAAAAATTAATTTGGTCTCACTTTTTATTTTTCAAAATATTCATTTAAATAACTTTAATTTTTGAAAAGTAGCTCTCATGTATAAAAGTTAACCAATAATGCTCTTATTGTTGAAAATTGGCCTTCATTTAAATATTGGTCTCTGATTTCTTTTTTTAAAACTATTTATTATTTTATCATTAAGTTAACATTTTGAATACATTTAAAAAGAGTTTCAAAGTTTGAATCTTGATTTTTTTTATATTTTTATTTAGAAAATAAATCTGAACCGATTATTTTCATTTATATACTCTAGGTTACGGGTATTTTTGTCTTTAATAAACTTTTTTAACAGATTTGTTTTTTTGTCAAAAAGTGGTACCAGACACGAGTGAAGATTTTTGCCAAATATCTAATTCTCATGAGATATAAATAACAAAAGCCGAAAACCTGAGGTGATGCAAATAATCACACTTTTTTTAATTTTTTGAAAATCGGACATCTTAAAATAAATTTTTTATTTTTTTATAAATAATTGGAAAAAAAAATGGGACAGAGGAAGTACTTAAAAAAGAAAAATGAACAGCGGCTCAGCTCGTGAGACATAGAGCTGGGAAATTGAGCCGAGTATAATAAATTCAAAGCTGAAGCCGCCCGGAAGACTTTGCTGACTGTTGAAAACTAATGATTAGGCAAATCCCTTCCAAGTTCCAACCAATGGCCGCCCAACAATTCTTTCTTCTTTAAGAATACTTCACATCCAACGCGCTCCCTTCATCCTAATATTATGGCTAACATTTGATTGACCTAAAATTTTAAATAATAGTTTAAAAAATTAATTTAATTTTTTTTATTAGTTGTGAATTAATAATATTATAAATTTAGAATAAATAGAGCATTAAACACATAGGTGGGCTTGAACGACTTTTTACCTTACCCAATTCAGTATGAGTAAAATGGGATACGTAAAAATAAAAAAAAATCAGTAATAATTACAAATATAATATTTGCTTTACTTTGTTTTTTTTTAGATAGTATTTAGTGGTAGTTTTTAAGGAAATTATGAAGACGTACGCCAAATAGAATGAGAGTGAAATTTCAAATGCTAGCATATTCGATTATATTATTTTAAAAAATTATTTTGTTGTGAGATAGTTTTAAATAGAGCAATGAACTAAATTTAATGCTGGGTGTATTTGATAAATATAATATCGAAATTGCTGAATTGTTCTGACAAAATAAGAACTAAAATCATCGAAACAAGAATTAAATTCTTTTTTTTTTAAACGAAATTGTCCTGTGGTCTATTTATAAATTTTAAAAAATTATGGTGCTAATTTGTGATTGGATGAATTTTTTTGATTCGAATCAATTTAAATTGTATGGTTGCATCTCTTTATGAAGAACCACATGCTCTTATAGTGAGTGTTTGTCAAAAATCAATCTCAACCGTAAAACGAGCGTGCGATTGCCGTTAGTACCATTAGCTATGCAACGCTTGTGCGGGTGCGGTTAGCGTCGTTCTCATACCTCATTGAATTAGGTAAAACTAGCAAAAAGACCACTAGATTGCACTATAAGACAACTCCACTTGATTATTCTTTATTAAAGTGAAATTCAAGATAAATTTGCTCTACTTTTTTAATATGAAATTATAACTTTTCACTTTTCAACACTTAGAAATATTTAAGTGGCTTATTTTTTTTATTAATTTCTCATTTACCAAAAAATTAATTTTAAAAAATCAAATATGATAAATTCAGCTACTTACGACTTAGATTATATTTAATCAATTCATTTTTATTTTTATAAAATAAAATTCACTTAAATAATCGATTAAAATTCTGACCAATTCAATTTCCTTATACCAATTTTCAACATTCAAGACCAAGCTTCCTTCCACGTGCTTCGCTACAAATTCCTATTCTTTTTTCGAGTAAAATAAATAAAAAAATGAGGAGGGAGTCACTAGTATTTTTCATATATTTTATAAGGGATGTCAAAATTTGAAATTTACATGAAAATATAGTTATACAAAATGAGGTTGAATTTAGGAATATCTTAGTAAATAGATTAAATTCATGTCGTACTCGGTATATATATAATGGACGTAATGAATGTTTAATTAAATATTTTATATTTTGATAAATAAAATATTTAATACAATATGCATTTACACAATGCATGTGCATCATGCTTTAGTTATAGTATTTACAAGATTACTCGCGACAAATATTAAAATGGATTTTTTTGTGAAATTGAAGTTAATAAATAATTTATTTGTCTCTCTCTCTCTCTCTCTTTTAATCTCAATTGTGTGGAGTGTATTTAATGATTGAAAATTAGGTATATTTTTTTTTCTGAAATAGTTTACTTAACAATACAACTACCAATACCAGATCAAACTGTTTCTCACATGCTGTTTTGAAGGGGACACACAACATTTGCCTACTTTTGAAGTATTCTGACTTGAAATTGCCTGCTTTCTACGTATTCTTCATTGGCATTCCAAGGGTAAACAAAAGACATATGATATTATCGGCTTGCCAGATATCATTTTTGCAATATCTAATATACCTACCAAGTACACATGTAATACTCGTGATGCTTACATTGCTATGCTGTGAACGATATTCGTGCTAAGATATTGGAATTGATATATTTTTTTTTTAAAATAAATTTAATCAAATACATAAAAGTTGGGTAAAGTGCAGGAAGTTATAGGTAGCCCATAAGGGTGAATAAAATATTTGAAAATTAAAATGCCATTTATTTATATGATATTTTTTAAAACATTAATATCTGCTTCCTTTTTGTTTATATATATAATTTTTTTTGGATACAACGTATTTGGATAATTTGACTAATGGTTATGATAAAATGTTGAGATAATAGTGATATATTAAATGATGTTCTACGAAATATTATATTTTGTGTTTTTAATTATATGCACCAAAATCAAACACTTAAAAATTATGAAAAAATAAAAAATTAAATATTTAAAAAAGTTTATTGAAATGAAATATTATTTGTTAGGTATGATTTATGTTTTTATATATAGAGACACAACACATATATGGGCAATATTCAGTTCCATTCAAAAGCCAGAGTAGAATTTTTTTAAATTATTCATGCATGGTTGGAATAATAACTAAGTAAGAAACTTTATCATAATTTATTTATACTGGCAATTCATGTATCATTTATTTGTAGTCATTTAAATACGGGACGGAGAGAATTCAATGTTAGTTCATATGAGATTATGAATTTCTTTTGAAAATTCGATAAAAAATAGATCGGATAAAATATATATTTATAGATGGTGATGGAGAGTGTAAAATACAAAAGTTCAAGAGTAAAAACATAATTTATTGTTACGTTATTTTTATATGTATAGTGTTTGGTACTCATTGTAAAATTATGCAAAAATTATTTTGTGTACCACGTAATTTTATTTATGATTATGGTATAATATAAAGATAATTTTTTCATTAAGTAGTAAGTTTTGTAGTTTTATTTGCATACTAATCAATTAATAATTATTATAAAAAAGTTAAATTCTAAATAAAAATTATAAATCATCATTTTTCAATAAGTATAAGATCATGGAATATATATATACTAATATATGTATTAAATATAATCAAAATGATGAAAATTTTGTGTGTTAATACGAATTTTTACAAAAGACTGTGGAGTAGTGCACAAAAAAGAAAAAAAAAAAAAAAAACGGAATAGTTGCGAGAACGTGTGTACGAGAGAGAGAGAGAGACAGAGGAGAGTCTCGTCTCGTGAAAGGAGAGGGAGAAGAGCCGCGGGCCCCATCACGTAGGGAACGTGAAACCTCCTTTAACCGCCAGCTATTTCCGTGCTGGCACTCCCTGCCCCACAGGGACACGCACACAGTTTACAACTCAAACGCCACTTCCCGCCACGTCGACTTACCCTTCGCTCATTGGTCCACGTTCTCTCATCCCCTCTGTCTCCTTCCTCCACGTTTCGCCTCACCTCTTGCCCACCTTACCCTTGCGGATTTCAAAAGACAGAACTACCCCCCAACCAAACGCCTTCAATATATGAGTAGCAAATGAAATTCTTAATTTTAATATCATTTTTTGAGATTCTCCAAACAGAAAGATAAAAATGATAAATTACATTATTTATGAAGTTTAGTCTAATTCTAAAAACATTCATTTTTCTTTTAGAATTACAAATATTCTCTTGAACTTTATCTTTATTTTACAAACACCCTCCTCGGTGTGTGTAATTTGTAAAATAAAAATAAATATTAAAAGGACTTTTATAAATTTAAAAAATAATTGATTTTTTTTAATTAAACTAAAGTTCAAGGATAATTTCTATAATTCACCCAAATAAAAATCATAAAAATATATGTTATTCCTTAAAATAATAGTATGATCCTACTAAACTTTCAATCAATCATTCTTTTTTGTGGTAATAGTGTGAGTATATATAAAAAAATTATTTTTTAATTCTCATTTAACTGTTATATCAAAATTAATTAAAATGAAGCAATAAAAATGAAACATAAGGAAAATATCTTATTCAATATGAAATATTTTAGTTTTGTTCAAATTCAAACTATTCAAAAATAATTTTCTAAGTTCATGAAAGTTTGCATGAATGTTTGTTAAAGCAAATCCTAAAATATAAACCAAAGAGTTTATTACTTCATCTGTCTAAAATTTATTGTTCTCATGTTTTTTTTTTTTTTTTTGTTTTGGATACAATTTTAAATTATTTTTGTTAAAAAATATTTTAGCACTTAAAACAATAATTTCATATAACTATCACTTAAAACAATGATGTCATATAACTAACTATATAATTACAAAACTTACACTTTTTTAATTCTCAATTAAAAAATTCATTTCGAATCAAAGTAAACCCTTACATCATAAAAATGTTATTTTCAAAGAGATTTTTAATTTTAGAAAATTCCTCTGAATTTTCTTACTAGGAAGGCATAAAAAACCGGGGGTAGAAAGGTCATTGGATTGGCGGACGTAATCAACATAAAGTTAGGTCAAAACAGTGTCGATACGTGTCAAATGCGTAAACTTTAATGCACATGGAGCCGTTTTCCCCAGTTCTAATATGTGGGCTCGTTTCTTGACCGTCAATAGAAATGAAGCAGCGGAAAGTCAACGTCTTTGATCAACGGCCCGCACACACTTGTCATCTGCTTGTGAGCGCACGTGATCATTACCACCTCCCCCCTCTTGACCCAAACAGAAACTCCTGTTGGGCAACACCGTCACTAGCCATCTAACATTTTCACCCTCAAACGCACCCACTTTTTCCTCTCGCATCCACGCCTACAGCCCTGTAAATTCGAGTTTTGTTTAGGGATAAAATCGGCATGTAAGAAGTTGGTCAAACGGCGCGTTTTAAAAGGCCGGCTGGCGTTTGGTTGAACCAACCTAACAACCACCACCACTTTCCTTCGTAGTTCACACTTATTTCCTCTCTTTTCACCTTTTAAATAAAAAACTCAAAAATAATTATAGAAAAATATTTAATTATTATATTATTCGTTTCCCAAATTAGCACTCCTCGCTGTAATTACATAGTTCAATGATAATTAACGAATTTCTTAAGAGAGTATACATAGAAACTATAAATTAACCTCTCTTTAACCTTTTTCGGTTTTCCAAACCCCCATACTTTGTTAGGATTCCATCTACTATTCCTCTCTCTCTCTCTACAATTTTTTTTTCTCTCTCTATACATACAGAACGCCGTTGTCTCTACGTGCCGCCGGGAAGCCTATCGTTCGCCGGCGAACAGTGTGGCCGCTGAATTGAACATTTGTTCTATACATACGAAACGCTTTGTTCTATTTTATTTGTTGTGTGACTCGGCGGGTGGAATCGTTCCGATCTCTGAGTTTGACTCGGTCCTGGAGTTCCTGTGAGAATGTGGAAAGTACAATAGATTTTTTGTGGTTGCTTCAGCTCTGGATCGTGGCCTAGTGTAATCTTAGCGTTTTTTTGGAGGCTTTTTGATTGTCCGTGTGTTTTTTTGTTCGGTGGAGAAAAGTTGGAGAAGACGGAGGCGAAAGGCGAAGGTTCTCGGAATGAGATGGTGCGTGTCTGTATTAGTTTGTTATATGTCAGTGTTTAGTGTCGTTAATGTTTTGCTTCCTTTATTTTTTTATTATTTCTGCGGTTAATGTGTATTCTGGTTGATTTTTTGATCATTTGGATCTGAACATTGTTTTGGTTATGGTTCAAATTGAATAAATTTTGGAAAACAGTTTTCTATTTGCCGTTTCTGCTGTGTTATATCAGTATTAGGTGCGTTTGTTATGTACTAGCTTTTCTTATTATAATAAGTTTGGTGTTGCGGAGTTATTTGTTCTTTTCTTTTTCTCCTCTGGAACGCTGGTTTCTTCTGTGTCTGTGTTTTTTATTTATTTTTGTGGCCTCTAAATTTTAAATGGATAATCTTAAGTTATTTGTTCATAATTGGCAAATATTTTTCTTCTTAATTTTAGTGGTTTTTTTCCTGCTCTTTTTTCTCTTAACGTACATAATCACGCTCTGGAGTTTTTACACCGGGAACTTTTCCGCTTTCACACCAATTTTAGATCTTGTTAGTTCACCTTTTGGTTAATTTAGAAACTCTTTTAGGATTTTTCATTATTCTGGTAGTATATTTGTCTATAATGCTTACTTTCTCGCACTTTTGGTAAAAAATTCTGACAGTTATGGAAATATGATTTTTGCATTGTTTTTGATTTGACTTTTTCCCTTTGCTAACACATATTGTGACAATGGGTTAGTTGACGCGGAGACTTCAAGTTTGTAGATAGTTTAGTTGAAATCTTAGCATAGTTCATCAGATCCTCATTCATGTTTCTAAGTGAATTTAATGTATTCTAAATTTTAGATGAGATGGATTTGGATTTTAGGATTGTTTGGACTGAGTTGCTTGCAAAAATTTTGGTGGTGGCACATGTCATGCCATCATAACAAACATTCTTATGTCAAGATGTTTTTCTTCTAAGAAATTGTGCAATGTTGTGTTCTTTTTGTAATTTCAACTAAATACCTTTGCAGCGTTGGTGTTATTACAGGTACATACTATAAAAAATGCAGCATTTTCATATTGATGATATTCTTGATTGTTCCCGTTAACAATGACTTTAATTGGATGGTTGTTTAGTTGTTACAAACAAACAAAGAAAAGAGAATCAGAAACCGAAATGACAAAAAAGAAATATCGCATGTCTTAAGCCTTTTCATTTCCAAATTTCTCAAGCAGGTTTTTTGGATTTGTTGCCTGTGAAATGAATTTGAAACTTTTAATTGCTGATACTTCAATTGAATATTGCTTCATGTATGTTTAATGCTTATGATTTTGTTTGGCAGGTGGAAGGAAGGGTTTGTTCATCGAGGGAAGCTAAACTAGAATTTTTGAAGCGTAAAAGGCTGCAACGCATGAAAACAGAAACAGAGAATGGTTCCACCTTTATGAGCAACATGATGAGTAGGAGCGGGGGTGATGCTTTAAAAACTTCCGCTCCATGTGGTGTAAGGTTACATAATAATGCCAATGTGTACTCAAAATTTGGCAGCAATTCCAGTGATAAAGTTGTTTTTTCAAAG
Organism: Paulownia fortunei; assembly: GCA_019321725.1. Classification (NCBI taxonomy): domain Eukaryota; kingdom Viridiplantae; phylum Streptophyta; class Magnoliopsida; order Lamiales; family Paulowniaceae; genus Paulownia; species Paulownia fortunei. The sequence continues at coordinate 7,867,444 of CM033111.1, forward strand.
AGCAAAGTGGCAAAGTTTGATACTTCTGACCTTGAATGGACTGATGAAATTCTGGAGTGTCCAGTATACTGTCCAACAAAAGAGGAATTCCAGGATCCTTTAGTTTATCTTCAAAAGATAGCTCCAGAAGCCTCAAAATATGGTAATCCCATTATGACATTTAAAATGTTTGAATAGAGCCTTAGATTGGATTGAATATTGTCTTCTGTGCAGAGATAAGTTTTCATTGATTTGATATTTGTTCTGTGGAATTTAGAATGGTGATAAAGTTCTCTTGTTAAGTAATTTACTTATTGCTGTTTGTAGTTTTTGGCGTTTCAAATGATTTTTTCACAACTAGTAATTGTTCACTATCTACTTTTGACATGCTCCTATGTTTCTAAATTCTCCTTTTTTTCCTCTTGTCACGTCCTCCCGTTATATTTTTCTCTGGGATTTTTCACTGGAAGGTTTTCTTTTTCTTTCTTTCGTTCTTTCTTCTTCTTCTTTTTTAAATTGAAGAGCCTACTGCTAAAATTGTACTTCAATCTTCAGGTATTTGCAAGATTGTATCCCCTGTGAGTGCTTCTGTACCTGCTGGTGTAGTTCTTATGAAAGAGAAGGCTGGTTTCAAGTTTACAACTAGGGTGCAACCACTTCGTTTGGCTGAATGGGATAGTGATGACAAGGTGACCTTTTTCATGAGTGGGAGGTGAGTTTTTCCTCTCTTATTTGAGATGTTGTGCTCTAATTTAGATATCCTTTCTGGCTTTGAAACTTGAGTGTGATTTTTCAGAAACTATACATTTCGTGATTTCGAGAAAATGGCGAACAAGATTTTTGCTCGTAGATATTATAGTGCTGGATGCCTTCCTGCTAGATACATGGAAAAAGAATTTTGGCATGAAATAGCTTGTGGAAAGACTGAAAGTGTTGAATATGCATGTGATGTCGATGGTAGTGCATTTTCATCTTCTCCCAGTGATCCACTTGGAAAAAGCAGATGGAATTTGAAGGTGTTCTTCTTCTCATAACAAAAGTTTCAATTTTTTTTCTTTTTTCTTTTTATGGAATGTCTGATTAACTTTTGACAAAAGAGTTTATTAGATGCTTCTAAGGAAAGAGGATGAGAGCATATCTTCCACTTTCTGAGTTAGTCTAAATTTTTTGGTAGTAGAACCCTACTTTACAATCTTTACCTTTTTTTCTGTATCTGCCTTTTTGTTGCAACTCATCATGGTACCCATGTTTATTTTTTATTTAAAATTTTTTTAGCGGAAGGCTCTTGGGATGAGTGCCTTTGATAATGATTTCCCTGAAGCTGTATCTCCCATTAATCGTTCCAGTGCCTTTGATAGTGATTTCCCTGAAGCTGTATCTCCCATTAATCGTTCAAGTGCCTTTGATAGTGATTTCCCTGAAGCTGTATCTCCCATTAATTGTTCATCTCCACATCTCACTTTTCTGTTTTGCTTTGTAGAACTTCATAAACTATTCTTTCATTCTCTTGTTTGATGTCTATAATCTTCTTTATGACCTTTATGGGGGACTGACCAATATTATCTTGTGTTTTTTAATTGGTTACAGAAACTTTCCGGGCTGCCAAAATCTACTTTGCGTCTTCTAGAGACAGCAATTCCGGTATGGGCTAATTATTTGCTTGGAAATTTTTTAATTTTGTATCGATGGCTTTTCAGACTAATATTTGGTTCATTCTAGGGAGTCACTGAACCTATGCTTTACATAGGGATGCTGTTTAGCATGTTTGCTTGGCATGTGGAAGATCATTACTTATATAGGTGTGTATTTTTTCTACTTAAAATTTAAAGGGTTTTGCTTTCCGATATCTCTCTTTAATTACTTGGTTGATCGTTGTTCTATGCATGTCCAGCATCAATTATCATCACTGTGGGGCTGCAAAAACTTGGTATGGTATTCCTGGTCATGCAGCTGTCGATTTTGAAAAGGTGGTCAGGGAGCATGTGTATACTCGTGATATCTTATCGGTTGATGGGGAGGATGGAGCTTTTGATGTTCTTTTAGGGAAGACAACACTTTTCCCACCAAAGATATTGTTAGAACATGACGTTCCTGTTTACAAAGCTGTGCAAAAGCCTGGGGAATATGTAATAACTTTCCCGAGAGCTTATCATGCGGGGTTTAGTCATGGTACGTCATATATTTGCTCCTTTAGGTTGGGATTTGCCTGATTTTCTCTCATGTTGTATTAATCTTGTAATATAATAATTTTCTCCTGATCTTTGTTGTGTCCTGTTTTTCCTTTAATAATCTATCAAATATTTTTGTTCTTGTATCTTTCAGGTTTTAATTGTGGTGAAGCTGTCAACTTTGCAATTGGTGATTGGTTTCCCTTGGGATCAATTGCCAGTCGACGCTATGCTCTACTCAACAGGATGCCTCTACTTCCCCAAGAGGAGCTCCTGTGCAAAGAAGCAATGTTACTTTATGCAAGGCTGGAACTTGAAGACCCAGAGTATACATGTACAGATTTGATATCTCATGGAAGCATAAAGGTTTCTTTTGTAAATTTGATCCGATTTCAGCATCGTGCCCGGTGGTGTCTAATGAAATCAAGACAATGCACAGCTGTTTCTTCTTTTTCCCATGGAACAATTCTCTGCAGCATATGCAAACGCGACTGTTATGTAGCATATCTAAATTGCCAGTGTTACTTGCACCCTATGTGCCTTCGCCATGGTATAACAGAATTGATATTGTTTTGACTTGTATCTCTGTAATTTCTTTTACCAGAATATATTATTTATCTTGTTGATTGTTTTGGTCTTTTTGTTTCCATATCAGATATCAAATCACTTAATTTGCCTTGTGGAGGCACTATAACACTTTCTGTAAGGGAAGACATCTTGGATTTGGAAGCAGCAGCCAGGCATTTTGAGCAGGAGGAGAATATATCGCATGAGTTTGAACAAAATTGTAGAAATGTTGATGACTTTCTTTTGCTGTCTAGCATATTCCCAGGAGCTGAAAATGATGGTTACATCCCTTATGGCAAGATTTCTTTCGGATTAAATAAGGAAATCTCCCTAACAGAGGAACAATCAAAGCATCCAGCTTGGAGTTCCCCCTGTCGGTCTATCTTGTGCAATGGCACTGGAACTACTAGAACTGAAACTTCTGATGCCTCTGTTTTTGTTTCGTCCTCATTGAAGTCAACTAAAAGTCTCAATATAATTGCAAAAGTAAGATTCACTATCGTTTAAGTTTTACTGTCTCCTTTCTTATGCTTTTACAGAAAAATCATTGAAGAGAGCACCGATAAGTAGTGTGTTAAATGTCAAACTTACGTGTTTTACTTTTTGCTGCTCGAGCAGGGGCATGCCAACTCCAACCCGGAGAATCATATATCTACAATGCATTCTAGAGAATTTCTTGGAAATGTCTCTGAACTTCCACCCTCTGACAGCGAATATGTTAGATCCCAAAAGAAAGTTGTTCAGGGGGTAGACATTAGAAGTACCGTCAATGAAGATAGCGATGAGTCTGATTCAGAAATATTCAGGGTTAAACGACGATCTTCTGCCAAAGTGGAACATATTTCACATGATTCTGTGTCTGTTAAAACTGACCAGCAGGTACAGCATTTCATGTGTGATGTTGCATGTAAAGGTTTAGCATTTGGCAAGCCATAATTATAACCTCAGACTGGGAATTTCATCTACTATGTGCCTACATGTTTCTCTGATACAACTGTAGATAACACCTCCCCACTCACCACCACCACCACCCCCCCCCCCCCCAAAAAAAAAAAAAAAAAAAAAAATCACCGAGAAAGGCGAAGAACAGGAAAAAATGGAGAGACATGCTTTTGCAAAAATGAAAATCATGACCATTTTCATGAGTGAAATTCAAAGTGTGCAACGGAGTACCTTGATGTCTGCTTAAACTTTTTCATTTGATGTTACAATCTTGAATTATGATCCTGTGACTCTTAAATCTAAGCAAGTTTTTTCTATTTGAAATCCTTAGTTAAAATTCATGATTGATATTTTTCAGTTCTTCCAACTTCTGTGTAGCTCAAGTCTTCTTACCTGATTCTGTTCTTTTTTCCCATCCCTGCTGATATCTCAATTGTTGTCCATTACTTGAGCCTTGAGAATGTCTAATGTGAAGATATGGTAAGGCTGGTTTAATTTCCATAATAACTGGTAATTGAATGAAGCTGAAAATGTCTCACTTGTGACAAGTAAAAACTGGTGGCTTAAGTGAACAAAAATGATCGGCACATTTTCTTGTTCTAATCGCATCCTGATTATTAGAATGGCCATTTTTTCTTTTTTGGGATGTATGATTGTTGGAATGGTTTACCAATTCTAAGTTCTATTTCACTTATCACTATGCGCTACAAAATATTATACTACTTTGTCAAATGTCTGCTTTGCAATGCATGGTTGTGGAAGTAGTTTTATCATTTGGCAATGTTATGTGTGACTGAATTGGCATCTTCTGGAACTTCTGAATTGAATATGACTTTTTGGTATTACTTTTTGCATCTGTGATAACACTTCTCATTCTATGGAGCATCACTCTTCAAATCGCTTAACTAACATGGTTTTTGCACTGTTGACTTGGACTTTAATTTTTCTCAGGGTTTCAAGAGACTAAAAAAGCATCAACAAGAAGTGCGCTGTGGGCAGTTAACATCATCCAGTTCGAATCCTGATGATCAAAGTCGTAACTGTAGTTCGATTTCTACTGAATCTAAAGAAGCTTCGGTTTGTTCCTCAATGGACAAATTGGCCAGAGGAAGTGGTATTCCTATCTCCATTAAGTTCAAGAAAACGCCAAATGAAGAAGTGTTGAACAAACATGGAGAACTGCGCAGAGATCATAGACACCAGCATGAGTTGGGGAAAACCCTTAGGGAACCTCTCCCAATAGAGATTGGGCACAAGCGCCTCAAAGTCAGAGGACCATCAGTTTTAGGTTATGAGGGAAGATAGTAACTGACTTAGGTATGTTGGCGATTGCTGAATACTGGTCTTGCAGCTGGAGCTTCTTCAACCTGACTTTGCTAACGACATTCTTTATTGGGGAATCTAACAACAGGGGAAAGTTAGAAATTTCTATTGTGGAAGCAGCGACAAAAAATTAACCAATTTTAGATTTAAAAAGTCATTCTTTGTGCAGGCCTCAAAACTGGGGCAACTTGCACGGTGATAATTTTATGGTTCTCAGGCCGGGGTGTTTTTCGTTCTTTGGCAGGAGAACCTCTCTCCTACGCACATGCAGAAAGCAGATTTTAGGTTAGTTTCTTTAAGATGTACATTTGTTCTTAACAGTTAGATTGATTTTTGTGAGGACGTGGGTATTCCCATTGAAGTCGTCCCATTAATGTCAAGTCTGCTGCTTCCCTTTGTTAGGGTTTATTATTCTTTGTTGTAGCTATTGGCCTTGGTGCCCTAAGACTACATGAATAAAAAATCAAAGAAATTCCTTCTTTCATTTCGTGGTAGTTTATATGTTTGTCCATGGTTGATTATCAGCTCTTACCTTAAAATGTTTGGGAAAGTAACATGTTTAAACAAGAGAAGAGATCCCATAAAAGAGATTGGTCTCAAGTATTCATTATTGATCATTTTAGGATGTCAAATGTAAATTGAGAACAGGGCTGTGAGGCTTTTTGATACATTTGATATTTGGATCTTCACTACAACGAGCCAATATGCCTAAGAAATTGTAGACGAATCATCATACTGGGGTGCCAGTAGAACACCCTACAATACAACCTTCGAAGCAGATGTCGCATAAACCCAGAAGGAATAAATAGGAGGAGACGGGCAGGTGAAGTTACCAAAAAGAGCAAAGGATAATTGTTGTTCATAATAAAGTGGTCACAACCAAATTGGTTGCCCAGAAAAACCAGATCTAGAGCAGAAAATGAGGAAAGCTTCACTAGTACTTAATGTACTTTACTTATCAAGCTCTACATTTTCCAATTTAATTACCCAAAATGAAAAATTGCCTTCTCGTTTGATTGATATTTTGCATTTTGACTAAAATGTTGACATCATTGATAGGGTCTCAGACTCTAAGGGTTGTCGACCACTTCAACAAAGCCTTAGGTTACTGGATTTTTTTCCTAAAAAAACTTAATTTGGAAAATAGAATTTAATGTTTTTATGCATTTTTCAGCTTCAAATTGCACTCAATAGCTTGGGGTGGGGTGGGGGAGGGCAGCAATTTGTAGTCTTTTTGCCTTTTGATAATGCCATTGACTCCTTGCTGGAGTTCAACATTGAACGCAGCCGTATGCATCATATTTTTCTGCTGCTTAAAGTTATACAGAGTCCATGCTACTGACTAGTTTTCTTATGCCCTTTATTTCTTGAAGATTGTTTCCATATATGTTGTTTCTGGTACTAGTTTCAGATCTCGCTTAGTCTATTTTGATGAACTTCATGTAATTTTACTTGTGCTATGTTTTGGCTGTTTGTTACGCACTTAATTTGTAGCTATAGTTATGACATATTGCTTGCTTCATTTGCAAATTGCAAAGTGCACGAGTAAAGTTGCACACCGGATACCATATTATAGCGTCTCCATTCCTATATTTACACTAATTACTACTCATAACACTTTGACACAGCCATGTATAAGTGCTACACGCAGAATACAACACTGTGTAACATGAATAACTCGTATATTTTCAGGATGTTTGACCTCTGCTTCAATGGAAGATAGGAGCAATCCATCACCCGTTACTGAAATAGGTCATCTAGTTCGAATTGGTGTTGCTGAAGTTGCTTCTGTTGTGTTGGTTGGATAGGTTCCCACAATGCATAAAAGTTGCACAGGAAGTACAATTTTTGCATGGATTTGCATTTGACTCTGAAACTTTTCATAGCAGCCCTTTTTTCTTACAGTAGTTGCAGTACGTTTTCTTCAACTTAATGCCATGGCATCTGCATGTGTGTATTGGTTGTTGTTTTGGAGAATGGAGACTTTCTAAGGCTATGTTTTGAGAATGAGGGAAAATGGAGAAATAGAGATTTACGTGTTTTATTTTATTTTTATTTTTTTAGTGTGTGTTTATAGCTAAGTATATATGTGTGCGTAGTTTGGTGGTTGTTGTGGAGAATGATGAGCTACAGGTTTTTGTTACTGCACCAAATTGAGTATAAATAAGCCAATTTAGGTATGTTTTCAACCAGTCGTAGCATAGATGAGAGCTTATAGAATAATTATGTTTTTGGTCCCACTTTTCCTACTAATCCAGTTTCAATGAGTTAATTCAGTTCTCGTCAAAATTAGTTCCTCATACTTTCACTTTTACTTTTAAACAAGCATGGTCTACGTTAATTTCTAATGGGATTGTTCATGTAAATATTGAATATACAACAATTTTGGTTCCTTAAATTTGAACATTTAACAGTTTTTTGGTTCCTTATGTTTTAAGCTTTTATAATTTTAGACCCTCTACAAGTACATTCCAGTAGCATCTAATATAAAGTTGAGGGTATGAATTATTTAAAATTTAAAAGTGTAGGAATTAAATGTGGTGAGGACCAAACCAGAGGGACTAGAATTTAATTAATAATAAAGATGAGGAACAAATAAGTTAGGGAAAAAATCCCATGCTATCTTGCACAATTGCTGGATATCTAATAGAAAGCTAGACAACCCATTGAAGGAGGGAGTGTCATTGACAAAAATCATATTACTTGGGTTTGGAGAGGCAAATGCAAAAAGTCGAGGGGGCATGAGTGCAAAAATGCTTTTAAAAAAAGGACCGTAAAATTACAATTAATTTTCGCGCCGCTATATAAACAAATAGTTGAAAAAATATCCACTTGCTCAAATAGTGCAAGTTGTATGAGTATGGAGAGATTCTTGAGGTGCTCCAAAATTATCGGATCATATAAACAAGTTGTTTAACATGATCAATGATTATATATATATATATATATATATATGCGTTTCTTGAAATTCCCATGTCTTTTAGAAAAAAGGAATCATGCTAAGAACATAATAAAACAAAATATGTTGAGAAAAACACAAACAAATATTCTTTCTCAATTCTCATCATCACCAACTAAAATATCAATCCATACAAAATTAGTCACAATGGTTTTGGAGAGAATATTATACAGTCTAATTCCATTGTTCCATCCGCCACCATAGAATTTTAACTGAACTAAATCACTCCAAATTTCTGCACTAACACCATGACAGCATCAAGACAAATCAGTTGTAAAGTTAGAAACAGGAAAGAAGCCAAATTAAGCAGCCTAATTAACGACGTTCAGCTGGACGAACAATCCCATGAAAAGAAATTCCAAAGCCACAAACCCTGTAGAATGATTCAACAATTTGTCGCGTAAAATGCAAATGAGACGTGCTTTTTTGATGCTACATTACAGAAAACAAAATCAGCCGAAGGCTCAAGGCCTTTTAGACCTTCTTATCTCATGTAATACAAATGCATCATTTGTTTTACTATGATAAAATCATTTGTCTGTTTCGATTCAATCCAAGGTTTTTTTCAATTGTTTTGTCTGTCTTAGATAACTTATTTATATACCATTAGTAATGGTACTAGGTGGGAATTGGAGACTTGTCTGGGGGTCCTTGACCAAATCCATTTCACCAAATAAATGTAGAAAAATATTTATGGTCACTACATTCATTTTCAAGATATATAAATCAACAGAAAATACATAGATTTATAATCTTAATTAAGGAAAAATATAGTCATTTTTAAATGATAATAGTGCATGAGCATCGTTGGACCAAGGGCTACACTTTTTAGTCTTGGGGGCCGAGATACATGTGTAAAAATTTAAAAAGGAGCAAATTTTGAATTTCATTTAATTTTACATTACACCTTAAAATTAAAGACAAGTGAAGAAGTGATCGAATTTTATTTAATTTTACATTTCAGCTTACGATTATAGACAAATGAAGAGGGGATCGCAAGTCCTACTTAGTACATCTCTTACCGGGAGCAATCAACATGCATAGCTTGCCATATAAATGTGTGTGTGTGTGTGTGTGTGAAGTTGTGTGCATTGAGAAATATAGATATTTGTGAAAGGAATTTGGTTTTCTTTAACATACTAAGTCAAAGTAAATAGATGTTAAAAGAGTGGGAAGAAAGCCTAGAAGTGAATATTTACAACAGAACTATCAAGAGACAACCTGGAAAACATCGATCCGTTAGTCCAGCATGAAAATCATCTAAGTGAAGGTGGAGAAGTTTGATAATCCAAATATCTCTTAGTCTTGAACAGTGAACTTAGGCTCCAATTAACTAGATAAAAAAAGACACTGAACTTGGCACTGTAATCATCGATTGTCTTTCTGTCTTTTTTCATGGAGACAAGTTATAATAACAAGGAAAAAACAAGCAAAGGACATGGAATATCTGCACGTTTATAAGAGCCCGCATGCATCGTTGGAGTGTCAAGTGATTCTGTAGGAGAAAATTTCATCAAAAGTCAGCCTCAGAATACATGAAAATGGATACTTGCACCAAATCTGAGGCCAGCCCTGAAAAGCGCGTATTCTCCATGGCTGAAGCTGATGCTCAAGAGACTAAGCGTGTAAAGAGGCGGCGTAGATCTCCTTCTTTACTAACACTCAGCTACAATGAACAACAGCATCCACAGACATTCCAACTTGATCAAACAGCTCCCACCACCACTACTACTACAACAATGAAGAGGAGTTCAAGATTCCGAGGAGTTAGCAGGTTTGTCTGTTTCTCATTCTGAAGAGTATTTTCTTGTTTGCTTCATGGCATTTATTGGCTTGTTTCCAAAGATTTAGCTCATTTTTTTTCTCAGACATCGGTGGACAGGGCGTTTTGAAGCTCATCTATGGGATAAAGGGTCTTGGAATGCAACACAGAAAAAGAAAGGAAAACAAGGTAAATAATCTTTTTGTTATGAGTGACATTGAACTGACAATTTCATTATTGTACTGTTCAAGTACTAATATGCTATGGCTTTTGACAATGTCATCTGATCCTGTGTTGGCTGCATTTGTTGGTATGGAGCAGTGTATCTTGGTGAGTTCCTGAAATTGATGAGATACAAATAAAACTTTTGCTACCAAACATGACCTTATAAAAGCCTGGTAGATTCTAAATTTTTGTCACCAATTTTTTAGGAGCATATGATGAAGAAGAAGCTGCAGCAAGAGCATATGATTTGGCTGCAATCAAGTATTGGGGAGCCTCAACCTACACTAATTTCCCGGTGTGATTCTCAAGCATGAATATCCAAACCTTGTACTTAATTTCTTCTATTTCTCGAGATGATAAAACGTGCATTTAAATCTTTTCCTCCCAGATATCTGATTATGACAGAGAGATACAAATAATGCAAAACTTAACAAAGGAGGAATACTTGGCCTCTCTAAGAAGGTAATTCGACTGGAAAATGATTTACGTTTTAGCAGCCATGGGATTTAAGTTTTAGTCGTTATCTAACTAGCTGAATTTTGATACAGGAGAAGCAGTGGTTTTGCAAGAGGTGTATCCAAGTACAGAGGTGTTGCAAGGTACAACACACAGTTCAATTTACATCCTGTACTCTGTTCCTTGTCTTTTCTTCCCTTTTAGCTAACCAGTAGTCGATTTTTGTACTGATTATTGATTGTTGCTATTCAAACATAAGGCACCATCACAATGGAAGGTGGGAAGCAAGAATAGGCCGCGTTTTTGGAAATAAATATCTTTATCTTGGTACTTATGGTGAGCAAATCAGACATACATTTCCCATCCCTATCAGTCAATATTGATTTTTCTCCTCAAACTTGACCTGTGTGAACCTTCATCTTAAACTGAAATCTTCCCTGCATTACCTTATAACAGGTACCCAAGAAGAAGCTGCACATGCTTATGACATTGCAGCAATTGAATACAGAGGAATCAATGCAGTGACTAACTTTGATTTGAGCACATATATCAGATGGCTAAGGCCTGGTGATAATGCAGCAGGATGTCAGGGCTTAAGATCAGAAAACGCGATTCTACAAGCTGACTCTAACTACATGAACCTAAACAAAGAGCCTGATTTCTCAAATGCCAGTTCTTTTGCCATAAACAATCCTGCAATTTCTCAAAAGCATGAAATCATTGAAAGGAAAATGCCTCTCAGCCCTGGCAACAAGGCAACATCCCCAACAGCGCTAGGCCTACTCCTCCGGTCTTCCTTGTTTAAAGAACTAGTAGAAAAGACTACTACCACTGCTGCTGCTAACCAAGAAAACGATGTCAAACCACTAACCTGCAGTGGAGAAGATGATGAGGTTGTGTTCTACTCTGGGAATGATCATCAAGTTGCTCATGCTGCAAACAGCGAAAGAGTGTCTGAGAAAAATGCTTCACCATTGCACAATCGAACAGGACAGACCTTTTGGAACACCATGCAATATGGGGGATGAGGTGAACTGTGTGTGAGCTCACAGAGGATACATGTGAAGAATAGACACAAAAAAGTTACCAGAACAGACTGCATGCATCATTGATGTCTGAGGAGAATAATGTATGTAGGTGGGTTTGTCTTCAGTATAAGTATACTATGTTAGTTTGGTTGCTGACATAGCCAAAAAACTGTGTAACATAATAATATCTTTTCATTTGATGTCAATCTGAGATAAGGGGATGGAACTCCAAGTAATTTCTGGAGAAACTGTAATGAAAAGACAAAAATGAGATTTGCTACAAATAGAAAAAGTGCCGTACACATGCATGTTCGCAGGGATGGAGTCAGGTTAGACTAGCAAAGCAACGCGTCCCTCAATTTTATATAATTTTAAATTTTATTACATATAAATTAAAATTACAATAAAATTTATATATAAATTTTATCCACTTATAAAATGCCTTTAATATAACTGAAAGTATCTCTTTAACATTGTTTTTAAGAAAAAAATTAATATTTAAAATTTTTGCTGGCCGCTGCATGTATGGGTGCGTACATACTTCAGTTTAGTAAATTAGGGGGAGACTAATATGGAAATCATTAATAAAATAAAGAAATTAAATATGTAATCACTGGATACACGCTCGTGTGGATTTTCCAAAAATCTTGGAGGGGCGGGGGCATGGCAACTGTCCAGGAATCTTCCCACTCAAATAATTAATCAATTAGAATTGATGATATAAAAATAATGAAATATCAATAATCTACTTTTGTATTGTCCACAACCATATTTCATGTATAATATTTAACAATTCTAGTCTAAAAAAACATTTTAACTAGTCCTCATCCAAACTAATGAATGTTGCTTTATACAAAGTCTGTTGGTTTTTTTTTTTTTTTTTTTTTTATTTGGTAACTCGGTTCCCAATGACCAACTCACCTGAGCCCTCCGGGGAATGCTCTGTGCCACTTACCTCGGGGGTTGGTCTTTTTTTTTTACTAGTTCTTTGTATTGATTCTTCAACTATATTTTGATATTATACATCTTTCAAATTGTTATATTTATCGAATTATTTAATCTTCTTCAAATTATATTTAACAAAATTGTTCGTTATTGTACATATAAAAATAATCATTTTTATTTCATTTTTTAATACTTATTGGAATATATTTATCCTAATTATAGAAAAATAATCAAATTGATAAAACCACTAAAAAGAACATTGATTTCTTTATGGAGATAGTAATTATTATCCATGAAAACGGAGTAATTATCATTCGTGAAAATCTTCTCATGGACACAAGTATTTATGTAAACAGTGAAATGGCAAAATCATGTTTGTTTGATCACCAAAAATCAAAGACATTATTGTGAACAAAGTAATTGTCATGTGGTATGTATTTGTGAAATAAGATACGAAATAAACTGAATATTTCAATTGGGAGGTGAGAGTGAATATTAGGTTTCTTCAAGAGTTGGTATGTTTTAAAGCTTTACAAAGTTTTCAATTTTCAGTTACTTACCATTAACTCCAATTTGTCACATTTTCAATAGGGTTGATACCAAATTTAGATACTATATCTCCACTGTAAATGTATAGCTACAAAACCATACCTCCTATAATTATTGTTAGGGTGGTTATGGAATTAAATAATAGTGTGCTTTTGCCAATTTACTCATATTAGATTTCATTTCTTGTCTTGTAAAAACAAAATAAGCTCAAAAAACACAAAATTGTTTGATCCCTACACAAGTAGTTAAATTTGGAACTTCGCTTCCCATTTGGGCCATAAATGGGTAGAATCTCATTAGTCAGGTTTTGCCATGTGAAAATAGATGTCTGACAATATTGGCAATTACTAATTTAGTTAAATCGCAATTAAAAATCGATAATATTGATAATATTGGCAAGTAGGGGTGTTAGGCGATAGAAGCCCCTCCCAACTTTATAAAAAAATCGAATTATTAAAAAAATTTACATAAAATTTTTAAATTTTAAAAATTTATTCTAAAAAATAAAAAATATTTCTTTATCTATTATTTTTATAAAAAAATAAATCTCACTCCCAACTCCATTCAATAAAGTCTTCAAGGCAACTGAATGAGTGAAGAAAACATAAACCATCCTTTTGGACTCATTTAGTCGGCCGAATGTTAGAATATTAATTTACCGCTAAAAATTAAACAGCCAACCTGAGCAGACCCGAGAACAAGTAACCTTTTTGATGAAAGGAGGGGCAAAATTGATTATTTGAAAAAAATTCGAGGATAGAAACATAAAAAATATATATATAATTAAAATACCAAAAACAGTAAATAATAATAAAAAAAAAGCACCCTTGAAGTAGCTTCCAACTTCTGACTTTTTTTAAGCCAAGCACAAGCTGAAGCAGCCCTATCAAACCCTCGATTGCTTCTTTTATTTTTAAGTTAATTTTTTTTCTAGCACTTGTAAAATGATGAGATCTTACGGTTAAGCTCTACCAAGTTTATAGACTAGGTGTTTGTCGATTTCTATATTTGTCTCTACACTTTGATGTCAGGTTTCTTATAACAAGTAATGAAATTAATAATTGAGATTGCTTTATTGAAAACAAATATATTAGGATGCATAAATTTACAAAATTTGACTGGATGTAATAATAGGATGCCTTCCAATTCATATAAACTTTTTACCCCAACAAAATTCCCATTCTACGCTTCTTGCAACCAGTATCAAGGATGGTTTAATTATCAGAATATAAAAGCAGCATTGGCCCAAAAGCATATCCACCGAGATCATTGTCAAAACAAAAACTATGTTTGGAGCTATTTCAGTGATAAATTCATAAGAAAAGGAATTTGGTTTGAGATATTTTCAAGAAATGTTTTCTGAAAATATTATTAAAAAACAACCCTATTTTCATACCCCCCCCCCCCCCCCCCCCTAATCTTCAATCCTATTTCTCAAAAAACGTACACCCCATATTCAGGAAACACACTCTTTTTTACTTTTGAAGACAAATGAACCAAACATACATTCTCAAAATGAAATTTCAAATCAATCTATAAATCAAGAATTGCAAATCCAAAATCATATTCATTTTAATAAAGTTCCCAGAGAAAATCTTTTCAAAACATTTTTCGGAATATTTTAAAAAATGTTTCTTGAAAATGAATCCAAACATAGTTAAACAGATCCAAACTCGGAAAATATAAAATGCACCCAATGGTAACCAAGCAAATAAATGCTCAACCAGTTAAACATAAATAATCCCGATCTGATACTGTTTATGGTCGCTCATAAATCAACAGTGTTGACGACTTTAGTTCAATTGTAGGGTTGATACGAGTGGCATTGAACATATATGTATTTCACATAACTTTTTCAAGTGTCAACAATTTTTTGGAGCTCTTTATTTTTACATGTACAAATTCAAAATCTAATAAAGAGGAAACAAAACAGAGAGATTATGACACATTACATAAATAAGCTAACGCATCATTTCGAGAAAAATCATAAAGTTGTATCATTTACTTCGTAAAAAATGATAATCGAGCAGATTATATCACATAGAAACCTTACTACATGAGCACGCCCACAAGGGTAGCAGTCAACACTTGGTAGAAGTAGTCCTGCATTTTAACCTATTAGTCTTTAATGCAGGAAAAAAGTTGCAAGGCATTAAATGTAAGCAAATAGAAAACACAGAAGTAGATCGCAGGCACATGAAAGAAAAAACTGAGCTCCTCTTTATCCAAAATTATCATGCAATACACTTCAACGAATATACCTCATCAAGGTATCATTCAGCTTATCAGAACAGTCTTGCACATTTCCATCCGTCAATAACTTATTTTCAGAAGAAAGAGAATCTGCAATCTCTTTGAGACCCTGTAAAGAAATCATGTTAAAATGCTCGTGGGATGTAAAAGAAAAGTCAATAAAAAAATCAGAAAAGTTGATCTAAGAACAAGAAAATTCTTTCAACTATTTTCCTCCTCTCTTTTTCACTCGATTAGCACATGTGGATTACCACATTAACACTAACTCGAATGAAAAAGTTATAATCAGATCTTTCTTAACAGGTTCACATGAAAGGAGAATTGGCAGTCTTTTGATTCATGACCACACCTCTTCCCTCGAACCCAAGGGAGAATTTTTTTTTTTACAACAGATCCAACTTTGGCTAGCAGAAATAGCAAAGGGGACTTTAATTGTTTCAGCACTTGGTATCATCATAGAAGCAGGTAACAACAATAGGAAGCGAAAATTTAGATATAATTGTGAACTTGAAACTCATCTAGCATTGGTGCCCTGCCAGTATATGTAGCAAGCAATATCATCAATAGAATTATGTATTGGTTTATCTCTTATATTGTCATTTCTATTTTTCCCAAAATTTGTGCCTGTAACAATGGCAGTAGAAAATAGATGAGGTACCATTAGACCTGGTGCCGAGTTTCCAGCAATTTTAAGTCGATCCTGCACAAAAACATTGAAGAGATAAAGTTAATAACAGGCAGTAAACATTAGAGAGGAACGGATTTTGGTCAACAAAGAAAGACAAATTCTTTCTGATGACCCCAGTGTAATCTTATTAGAAGCCACAAGGAAAAAAAAAAAAAAAAAGAATCTAGTCAATTAACAAGCGAAATAAAAGCAGATGGCATAGCAATTATAACGAAAAAGAGTTTTAAAGCCCATCATGAAAGGCAAGCGGTGCGCAAGGGAAAAAAGGTTCAAATCAACTTGATCGTGTTACTACAAAGTATTTATTTAGTTAGCCAGAAACAACTATACTACACTAAAATAAAGGTTCTCTAATTATAACATAGTTCATAGATTGCTTGAGCTCAGAAGGAGAGCCAAAGCTCATCTATATTCTTCTCGCACATTAATGATAATAATCGCAGGTTCATCTTGGTTTTTCAATATCTATGTACTATTTCTCTTAAAGGGCCTGAAATCCATTCCTGTAGTTATAGTACAACTCTAATAATTTGTTCTCCCATATGAACCTAACACCTAACTCCTTAAAAGAGGGGGAAAAAAAACAAACTATAAGCAGATATTTCCTAAAATGGTAACTAAAGCCTATATAAAATTCAGTACAAATTGGCAGATTTATGTAGCATTAGCTATTTTAATCGACAAAATTGCAGAAACAAGAGAACGAACAATTCCAAACCTGAAGCATTTTAGGCATTTTCACCTTTCTTCCATTAACAATGCCACACAGGTACATTACCCCAGCATTTGCAAGCTCCTATAAAACAATATGTATGAATGAACAATCAACATTAAACATCACAGCGATCCATTATAGAATCAATGTTATTAGAAAATATTCAAGCCCAAGAAGCAACTAAAGCTTGCAAAGTCAAGAAAATAAAGTAGAGCCTGATATGAAGTATTATGGAAGTTTTTTCAGTTCAGAAAGTAAGTTTGTTTTCACCTGTTTGCCTTCTAATGAGAGTAGCTTGCCATCCTACAATCCAAGATATAAGATAAGAGGGGGAAGGAAGAAAATGAAGGAAAGCAAATAATAAATAAATAACAATAATAATACAAAATATATCAACTGAGTACATAAAGATGATTTATAACAGCCAAAGCACAAAGTTCCACGCATGCATAAATGTACTATATTTACATCAAAACTAAGTTGTATAATCCTGCCTTTACGAAACCAAGAAGCAAGAAGGCATGAAAGGAAGCAGTTAGTTTGAGTTGGATTCACAAAGATTTCATAGTAACTAATGCGCAAAACCACTAAAGAAGCATTTGGTATATAACATGAACACATCTAATCTTAGTTGTGCATGGATCAGTGTCCGAAGAGACAAAAACTGGGTGCTTTCGTCAGACAAAGCATAGCGATACATTCAAATGTCAACTCAAAGACAGAAAGAACCTCCCAACCCACATGGCGAAAGTTGGTTGGGGGGTGGGGGGAGGAAGCGGGTGCAGGCAGGTGGAGGATGGACAGAAGACACACCTGCAGGAAACAGCCAAAAGAAAAAAGGAAAAAACCACATGCAACAAATGCACACCCTGAAATATACTTTGGTAATGTATAATTGCCACTTAATGAATGTGTTCAGTAGAGCTGCATCGATATTTCTTCTATCCACAGTAGACAAATAGAAAGCTAGAATCAACTCAGTTAAAAAATACCATAAGAAACTCAAGTCTCTCTGTTTTACTAATTACATGTTAATGTGTTCATTTTTCTGACAAGATACCTTGACAAACTCGCTTAATACTTCAACATCAAACCTTTACATAAACGTCTTCCCAATTTTCTAATCTATAACCCACAACAAACTATGTCGCATATCAAGGTACATCTAAAACCATTTCTTGCTCAGCCACACATAGAAAGCTTAGTGAATTAACAAGTTGATTACACCTGCTTATCCTAGTAGGTAAGTATAGCACATTGGAGATGTATTGTAGATGTAATAGTATATTATAGCATCAAGTACATCAGTTGTAATTAGCAGATGATAATTGATCCACGATCATGAGGCTGCTACTTAATTTCTAGTATTAGCAATAGAAAAATAGAAAACCAGAATCGACTGTTAACATCATAAGAAATTTCATTCTCTGTTTGCCCATTCACTTGTTAGCTTGTTCACTTTCCAAGTAGATACATCCCCAAACTACAGAATCCACAATTTCTGATCTACAACCCACAATAAACTATGTCAAACATAACAAGGCACCTCTACAACCATTTTCTTGCTTGGTCACAACATAGAAGGTCAAGTTTCTTCAGTTCCTAGTGAATTACAAAGTTGATTAACACCAAGTTACCCTAGCAGTTAAGGTTAGCACATTGAAAATGTATTCTAGACATAGATTGTTATTATTATTATCATTGCTATTATAATTATTATTGTAAATAATTGTAATAATAAACTAAGCAAAGAATACTAGTCGTAAGAGCAGTCAATGACTAGTTTACATCACCAGATACATATAAACTAAGTGAAGAGCTTCATCTCACTCATTTGAAGCACAATTTATAGATTATGGTCGCCAAAAATTATATATTCTAGTGCAAATTAGTGGCCAACGATTGTTACATGATAATGAAAACTATTAAATAAGAACTTGGTTTTCAATGGTTACTTTTCTTTTAAGCGTCAAATGCACACTACCAAAACAGGACCACCATTTAGTATCCGATACAGATGCTCCATCATATAGCAGTTCATTAAATGATTACACAACAAGAGATGTGAATTATACAAGAATGTAAATAATTAAAAAAATAGGACAAAATAAAAAACCGACCAAACCAGAAACCATCCTCTGCAATTCATCCAAATCAAAGCCAATTTGAGAGAGATCATCACGCACATCATTAACCTGTTTCACAAGTTAAAATTTTTGGAAATGATTACACTGAATGATGGTCTAAAACAAAATTTCTTATGCCTTCTATTACCATGAACCCAGCACAATCTGATTCCTTAGATTGCTAGCTACAGAATGAGAACCACAATTATACCTTTTGAAGCCACTGACACAAAACTTACCGTGCATTATAGGGAAACAAACTCAAAGATCATAAAAAAAATAAATAGTAATTTTGCATTTTAAATATACCTCATTCCTAATTAATTTGGAAACCTCTACTTGCTCATCGAGTTTCCCATCCAAGTTCTCAATTCTCTGAGTTAAGTGCCTTTTTGTCGCCTGATCAGAAAACCATTTTAAATCAAGCTACATAGAAATCTCATAGACAATAAGATATTTGGACCACTGAGGTTGCAACTATTATAACATTTCATGAGAAACAAGTACCTTATGTTATGAAGCAAAATGGTAACAACAGAAAATCCTAAAAACAAACTGAAATAAGGGAGAATCACAATAAATAACTACTCTGGTTTCGCCAAGCATCACAAAACAGTCACTAGTTGCAATAAGGTACAAAGAAGACACAATAAGCTCCTCGATGGATTTCACCACCAAGATGTATGCATTAACAAAAAAACATGATGGCTGCTGTGACACCTATCAAAAAATAACATATACTTACAGCAAGAGCCTCTGACACATGATCCAAATGTTTTGTCAAGTTTGAAACAGCATTTGCCATGTTGCTCTTTGTTACATACATCAGGTCTGAGAATGAAAGACCCTAACATTTAAAATACGGAGAATCAAAGGGATCAAAACACCAGAAAGAGAAATCAGTTTTCTACAGAAGGCATATTGGCAGCATAAAATACAATTCTTAAATGAGAATAGCATTTAAATGTCCTAGGCAATCAAATGAATGTAAAAGGTATGCTTCCAACCTTCCACCACATGTATCCATAACCCAAAGCTCCCAAAGCAGTAGCTGGCACCACTAGAGATGTTAAGTTACCTGTAACAAAGAGAATGGGAGAGAATCACTTAAGAGAACTATAAACACCATATGCTCCGACATAAACACAAGATACTGACTTTGGCCAGAGTTCCCATTTAGAACAGTAATCTGCCTAGATGAGGCCAGCTGGCGAACCTCCATGGCTAATCGACGAACCTGTAAAAGAATAAACCAGAAATCAAATCTGTACTGCAAAGTCTTTTTAATGATTCACAGGTATCACACGTTAAGTGCTTTCAGCTTGAGTTTGAACATTTGATTATGAAAAGATTTTATATAAAGAACGTCAATTGCACATTCAAAGAAAAAGGAAGATTACGCGGGAAAAGCCTACATTTTAGCTGACACGATCTGAGGCAAAGAATTACATCCTACCGTAAGCCATTTTCGCAGTCAAAAATCAAGAAAAATACTACCAGAAGGGACATTTAAAGAGAAAGGTCTCATAGTTCCCATAAGATAACTTTGCAAATTTTTAATAGATACAAGGATTTAATCAATGATAAATGATTAGCATTAAGATCTCGTATTGTTCCAGTCTTACATGATATGCTAAAACAGAATTGCTAATGATTAAATAGAACAAGCAAATAAGTTGATTAAAAATACCAAAAAAATTGAACAATTCTGTGTCAGCAACATTAAGATAACAATTTTCCAGTTACCAAGAATATACCTGGGTGGCAATGGCATCAGAATAATCAGGGTCCCCCTCAGATTCACCTGATTTCTCCATGCCTTTAACCAAATTCTGCCAAACACAATATCCGGAAAACACTTGGTAGTCAATTGCATAAGCACAACATACACACAGATATACACCACTATATAAACATTGCAGCTTGAAGAACTTGAATTTGACAAGGATTTTCAAATAACACACTGAAAAGAGCATGATACAGTCAAAATCACTTAGAAATATACTAAAGTTCATGTCATTGGAAGTTAGTAAATTCAATTATCCTCCAGAACAAGAAATCACTCTCTTACAGAATTATCTCAATAGGGGAGCCTCTTATTTCTTCAAACCACTAAATATATAGTGAACAGAACAAAAAAACATCAGGAAATCCCAGAATCAATTTTGCCGTACAAGAAATCTATATTAACTTTTCCCGTGCACAAAATTACACTTCTCACTTGCACTAAATTCACCACAAGTGGTTGAATTTAAATGCAAAGAAATGCAGGTCAGCACTACTCACCTAACGTATACTAAGATGCTAAATACAACTGAATTCAAACAAAAAAAAAAAAAAAAAAACCATAGGCGAAAGTGATTTAATCAAAAACGAAGAAGGAAAATTCAGTACCTGTAGTTCACCTAATACGTCTGATAATTTACCATTCTTCAACAGTATAGTTCCTGTATAACCTAATCCACACCAAAAACCAAAGCAAAAATCACCTCTTCTCAGATCAAACCACACCATATAAAACAAAAAAGAAGAAGAAGAAGAAGGAACTGATGTATACACATGTACCTGCTCCGACTATGATGATGATCCTCGATAATCCTATTCCAGCTTGCAAAGCCATGGGGGATGATCAGTAAAATTGAAGCCCTAACGATTTTTAGTTTCAAAGGAACGGTGAATTTTTGGCCTTTCCTTTTGTTCTTCACTAACAGTAAAACTGCAAGAGTGATACTTGGACGACGTCGTATGAGAGGGGTAAGGTGGGGAGCCTTGGGGGTTGACGGTCAATTTTTGTTGGGCAAGTTCTGTATTGCGGGCCGCGGCCCTCATGCCACATTTGTTTTGGGCCAGAGGCCCACTACGAAAAGGATAATAGTGATAAAATGAGTTAAAGAACTATTTCGGTACGCAATTTTGCCATAGATATCAAATGAACATATGGATTTTACAACTGCTCTAATTGATAGTTAAATATTTTTAGTAATATCAAAATAGTATATGAGTTTTTATAAATATTTTAATTAATCTTTGAATTTAGTCATAAATCTCCATTTGGTACATAGCACCCAAATTTCCATTGGATTTTTTTAAAAAAAATAATGAATAATACTCTTTTAAACCCTAATTTAATTTTATATAATATATGTTTATGATTAAATAATTTTTTTCATTAACATTATATAATATAAAATTGAGTAACTATAAATAACCATATAAGTAAATGTTCATGATTTAATAACAAAATTAAAGATGACAGAAGCTTTGAAAGCAAAAATTTATGAGATAAAAAAATAAGTTTAATTTATAAAAGTTTAGAATAAAGAAAAAGAGTAAAGAGGATAATTTTCTTGGCTTTTATTACGTTTTGGTTATCGTATTTCCTATATATATATATATATTTTGAAATCTCAATTGTTTTAAAAATTAAAAATAAAATCCCATCTCATAAATTATGTACATTCCAAACTACAGCTCCCTATTTAGTTATTTAATTTTTAGTTTTGTAATTAAATTACCAATATTTAGATTGTATTTTATTTGTAAATACACTTGTTATTACTCAATTTTACACTCATATATATGTTATAGCGATGGAATTTAGTCATATAAACATATCATAAGAAATTAAATGGATACTTGATATTAAACTATAGTCTAAAAAGATATATATATTATTGTAATTGGATGGAGCTTATTCCATATGTACTAAATTGACATTTATGACAAAACTCATATATTAATTACAATATTTCTAAAAACTCATGTATCAATTTGATAGACAAAATTTAAGTATGAATTAGAACATTTATAAAAACTCATATATCATTTGATTTTAATAATAAAATTTGGATACCAAAATAATTTTTACTCATTATAAAATTGGGGTTATTACATAATTATAGAATGGTATTAGAAAAATTTGCACTTACACCATCCGACCTTTTCTTCTTGCATCGTTTGTTGTTCGTGCTGCTACAATAGTAGAAACAACTTATAATTTTAAGTTTTTTGAATGAGTTGTATGAGAAAATCAATTATGTTTTCTAGGAAATAAAAGGTTTTGATGGGAAAAGAATGATAAAAAAAAAGTGAAATTAAGGTTAATCAATTTTATGATTTTCAAGGTACCTGCTTTGATGTCATATTCTTTTACTTTATTGTTTTTTAAGAAAATTGAAGTATACCTAAATTCTACGGTTTTCAAGTATTTTAATTTAAAATAATTAAATGATTAAATCCACACTTTCATACAAGTGAAAAGCCAAACTTTATTTTGGTAAAGGAGAATTGAGTAGCTAGAATTTAGAGATGAAATTGTTATTAGATGGATTTAGACAAAGTATGAACAAGTATACAAGTATGGACAAAAGGAAAATCACTCGTACGTAATAAGTTTGTGGTTCAAATTCATTCATTTCCCTCCTTTCTCCGCCTCTTATATTTGACCTAACCCTCCCCTAAAACACACACACACAAACACACACACACACACACACATATATATATATATATATATAGTCTCTTTTTGAATTTAACTTAAAACTCATTTTGACAATCATCCAAACTGTTTAAATTCCATTAGAAGGACAATTTTTATGAACTATTCAATTTGCATTTGTGCATAAATATACACTATTGGCATTAAATTCTCCACAAAGTAAATCGTGCTTGAGAATGAAAAAGTCAATATGTTTTTTTAAAAAAATAATTTTACAATCCTTTTATTTTCATATTAATGTCTTGCTGAGATATTGAATACGCATGGAAATATACTCCATTTATTAATGATTTGATAGAAGGACACAAATGTTACGTACAAAAGTGTATAAACTAAAACTTAAGGACTGAAATGAAAATTTTGGAAAACACTGTGATAGAAACATCCTACGACGACACACTCAGAGAATTTTAAGCCACCATTGGTTGCCTATTGAGACACAATAATTTATAACACTAAATTTGGTCAAAAATGAAAGAAAAAAGTTAGCCTAGACAATGTCGTTTGTTTATTTACCACGCCCCACAAGCTTCCAGGTCCCAAAGTATGAGTTCTCATCTAATATCAGTTTACACTTTAACCCCATCATTCATTGTGAATTTTGTGGACATTTGGTTCGTTGCTTGTTCATTCTTATCTCTTTTGATCTATAAAGATAAAAAATTACCATCATTGTTGATATGTACTAAAATTAGCATCAAATATTTTTACCTTCTTTTATTAATGTTCTCTTATTAATATTCAATATGAATCCATATTTTTATCTTCAATTTGGTCTATAAAATAATAAAGCGTTAGGTAGATATTGAGTTTTCCAGAGGGAGAACGTGGTCGCTCCAACATTCAAATTAGTATCCATTCTTAAGGAATACAAAAGCATAAAAAATAATGATCTCAATTATTCATAAGAAAGTAATTTTTATGCGAAAAGAATAAATGTTTATAGGACACACATAGAGCTAACTTGTACAACTCGTCCCATATTTTCAAAATTGGATCGAACCGTCTGTTTCAATCGGGAACCGGAGTCGGTCTGGTCCGGTTAGACACATAAAATTGAATTTCTAATTTGACCGGTCAAACTGGTTTGATCGATTTTTATTTTTTATTTTTTATTTTGTTAAAATTTTAAATTTTGTTATATTTATGTAGTTATTTGTGTTTTGTGCTTTGATAGATATTTTTATATAGTTATTTATCTTTTTTTATATTTAAAATATATTATATAACAATTAGTCTATTATATTATCATTTTATATAATATAAAAATAAAATATAATTAATTTTTTTTAGATTAATTCGATGATTGACCCGCTAATCGATGGTAAAATTAATTTAATCACCAATCCAATTATAAAAATACTACACTTGCCTACTTCTTTCGTTCTCGAACTCGGATACTGATGAAGTCTACCGATTGACTTTTCTGAATTATCTTTCTTGGTGTCTTAGGGCAACCAATGCCTCTATTTAGGGCCGATAGGTCCAACCTGGCCCAATTCTGTCTCCTTGGTGAGTGGAGCTCTTCTAAAGACCAATTCGGCCAACTATGTTTTGGGCCCAATCAAAGGGGCCCGAAATATGATAGTATCTACCAGTTTTCACTACTTTTATAATTCAATTTAAGAGCTTTAAGAGTAGAGTTATTATTAATGGAATTTGAAAAAAGGCATATAATGAAGTTTATTGACATTAAATAAATTGAGAAGATGAATTCTATAACAATTTCGAATATGTATTTATACAAATTAATTGAGGTGAGACGAGGCTTGTAAAAGGTCAAGCAACTCTGCCCTTATTTTTCCGGAATGTGCTTTTTAATGAGCATTTAGAATAAACAAGAGTCGAGAGTGATTTGGGGGGTTTTCTTGGTTGTATACAGTTCACAAAGTTTTCCCTGCCTAATCCATGCACATAAAATCAACATTCATCTCTCCACATCTACATGTTATCTCTGGTATAATAAAATTAAGCTTCTAATCTTTTCATTTATTAACATTTTTTTCACAGTTTTGACATCATAGAACTTTCAAATATAACATTTATTATGTTTTTATATCACAATAATTTTAAAATTAATTTAACATTATAACGAAAAAATAGTCAAGTTGGTTGATTAACAGTAATAAAGTAACATTCGATTATAAAACAAAAGAATATGTAATAGAAAAACTTTAATTGTACACCTCTTTATGGAAATTATGAAAAAAAAGATCTTTATGTCGCTAATAAAGACTTCTCATTTGGTTTGCTCATAATATACAATTAATTTTCTGAAATAGATAATTTAGGTTTCATGCTACAAATCAATATGAAAAGGGTAGTTAGATAAGCTTATTTCTTACTCAAAATATCTTTATTATGTCAAGAGATGTTTTAAAGTATTTGATAAAAATTAAAATGAAAAGTTGTGAGCTCTAACGTAAGATTTCGCTTTGATTTGAATGAAGAAATAATCTAAAATATTAATTCTAAAAATCTCAATTCATCAAATTCCAAACAAATGTCTCATTTCTATGGATGACCAAAAGAACTACTTTTCTATCCGAATATTTCAAAATAAATTCCAATGATTCTGTATAGCCAAGAATAGAATAATTGAGAGAAAGATATTAGGATGATAAAAAAAAAAAAGAGCGGCAAACAAAGACAAAAATGATTCAGTTATCATTATCAAGAAAACCCATTATTGATTTGTAAAAAACATAAACGAAAGAATAAAAAATAACGAATTAATAAAAAATAATAATAATAATTTACAAATTATGATTTATCTGCTTCTCTATCACTTCAAATAAATGTTTGGAGCGTGTTGGCCAAGACGTATGACATACCAATCAACCCATCTAAATTTCAAAAATCTATTTTTAAACACAAACTAACTCCGAACAAATTTAGAGTATGTATTTATTAGATCCACCTTGTTGTCATTCTTCCGATCCATTTGCAGTCCTCCTATTCAGCCATATTAATTCAATATTGCCAACATTTTTAAATCAAACTAAATTCACACCTCCCCTCTCACCAGTCTTTATATGTTATTTATACATGCCTTGGGCAAGACAATAAATGTGTATCATATAAATCAGTACTGCCACAATGCTTGAGCATCATTTACTCTATCTTCTTCAATGGAAGGGGGTGAAATAAAATATATGTAAGCATATGAAAGAAATCAATGCCCCTTACTTTCTTATGCAATAAATTAAAGAAGATCCAGCATACCTGAAATTAATTTCCTACCAAAGTATATTAAATTTATATTCTTGCCTTTCGAATCCAGCACAAGTATTAGTTCTAAAGAAGCGCGTGACATAAATCATGTAATAAAACCTTGATCTGAAAAGTAAAACTATAAAGTTTGCGTATTGATATCAATACTATTTACTTCTTGTAGAACAATTTTGATTTGATATCAAAACTTTGCCCAATAAATATGAAGAAATTACTATATATGCACGTGCTGCATATGATATAGTACGATAAAATTATTGTTATTGTTTACAAGTACGTCGTATAATTTAATTTAATTTTAAATTTAAAAGGTGCTATTTTATACAGTGATGTATAAAATATTTTCCACGAAGATGCCTCTTGTTAATTTTAAGTTTTGGTCTAAAGATTAACTTTATCCAAATTAAATCTTAAAAGATGAAAATATGAATTGGTTATGCAGAAAGTCATTTTAGTATTCTACTATTGAACAGAGAAATTTTACAAATTTTTAAGATATTTTTCTTTATTTTCTCGAGACGTAATTTTTTTTTCTTATGTATTTATAATTTCTAGACTTTTTTTTTTTTGTATTTTGATAGAGAAAAAGTGAAATAAGTTTTCACATACATGACTAGGTTTTCCTTTTCCTGCTGTCCAAAAATTCAAAAATAAATCAATAAGCTGCAGAAAGCACTTGCCAATATTCTTATTTCTCATGATATTTCAGAGATAAATGATATTACTAACGGGATTTTCTGTAATTAGAAAGAAATGTAAATGGAGAAATTAGGCTAATGTTTGTTTAATTATTTTTTTTAGGACTCGGTTACGTACTTACAAGTTTCATTTATCTTTCTTTTAAACAAAATGAAGGAAACCAGTTTTTTATTGTTTTCGTATTCGAATAGAAGATTCAAAATATAGACTAAAAGTATACGCATAATGTTTATAATTTATATATATGATAGTTAAGTAGAACTATAATCATGGTTTGTTTGGGAATTTATTTCATATGGAAAGCACATTATTAAGATCCAAATGGAACCTAAAGTAAATTAAAAGGTTATTTTGATTTTTGAGTAGAACAAAAATCATAGTTAACTTTTATTTGATTTTCATATTGAAAGCACCCATCAACATCGATCACATTTTTTTGTAGTGATTTTTTTATACATTGTAGAAAAAAGGTCCAAAAATTATTTGCGATTTTGAATTTAATAATTTATAGGTATTTAAGAATTTTTAAACTACAACAAGTTTGTTTTCTTTTTGCCCTATAGAAAAACTCTCATATAATGTAGGGCTTCATTGAACTCATTGATTAAACTTAGACCCTGTGTAGCAATTTAAGTTCTTCCTATTTGATTGAACGGTATGCTTTTTGTAAATATCAATTTTTAAAGGTCCAAAGTTTTGCAAGAAATAGAAAAATTGATGCAAATAATTTTTTTTGCTCCCTTTAATACTATTCACGCTTTTAACAACAACAATAATAATAAATTACGTAATCAGATTCTCTACGAATTTTACTTTGTATTATGAGAGTACGCTCTAAAATTTGTGAGCTAACTACGAGAATTTGCTCCATGAATTTATTCTATATTTATTTTAAACGACTTTTCTCAAACAAGAAATTATGAAATATGTGATATATATTTGTAGCTTGACGACTTAAAATAAACATGACATAATTACAACCCTCACAATTGTTCTAAAATAATAAGTTTTGAAATGACTTCACTAATTAAATTAAACTTCAATTAACAGAAAATCCTTTTTCTTTCATATTAGACATGTATGAATTGATATAAGACTCTTATAACATCAATAAATAGAGATAAATATTACAAATATTTGTTTATTGCATTAAAAAATTACTTGTGAGATAGATAACGAACTCGTGCTATTTTATCCCAATAAATGGTTATTTGTGCCACAAACTAAGACCATAGTAAAATAATAATAATAATAATAATAATAATAATAATAGACACCAAACGATTGAATTTTTATTTGAAAGAATTACTAAAAACTCATTAAATAAATTTTGATAGTTAAAAAATTCCTGAAATTATTTTTCAATATGAAAAACTCATTCTATCAACTATTCATTCAAAAAAATCCAATTATTAACTTTTAAACTACTCTTGTATGAAATTACCCTTGAGCTTCTTACATTAAGAATTTTTTATTTATTGATAGTTTAAAATTATTCTTTTAACTTTATTTATTTGTAGTAAAAAACTTTACAAAGCTTAGTTTAGAACTTTGAAAAAACTTAATCATTTTGTTTAGTCCATTCAATTTTAAAAATTTTCTCTACTATAATTTGTATATCTAAAAATTAGAATTTTTTTTCCAAACTTTGATTTATTAAAATTAAAATTATCATTGATACAAATCAATTTGAACTAATGAATTTTTTGGGAAGAAAAGTTGAAGAAATAGATTTTTTGAATTAAAAAATATTTTGATGGACTTTTTTAACATCAAAATTATTTAAAAGATTTTTAAGAAATTTTTCTTTTTTTTTTTTGGTTTCTACATTGGCTTGTAGAAAGGTGAGGACCACCTGAAATAGACTTGCTTTGGACTCATTTGAGTATAAAGAAAGGTTTGACGTCAAGATTTCAAAGCCATTAAATTTTGTCTTGACCTATTTGGAGTTTAGCTTTGCTGTATTGGGCCCACTAACTGGAGGCCTCAGATGGATTTTCACCATCATCATCTTTTGCCTTAAAATACTCACGCCCTATGCCAACCACTCACAAAACACTATCCAACGTGTTTCTTTCAGTTTTATGAATTAGTACAAAAGTATAAATGACTGACAATTAAGAAAATAAAAGTTCCATTTCTTCTATTCTAAATTTGTTATTCTTATCTTAAGATATATTAAATTAAGATTTTTTTAATTTTCTTTAAAAAATTATTATTTTAATTAGAATAATAATGTGAAAGTATCAACTTTCATCTACTATTTTAATAAAAATAATATAAAATACATAATTTATATTTTTTTAATTCTTATAAGAATTTCATATCGAGTCAAATCAATATTATGGAATAGAGGAAAGTATTTATTTTTTGGCTTTAGAAATAATGCTTTAATATTAATGATAGTCACATCATTACTAATTAAAATAATACTACTATAAAAAATTGAAAAATATATTCTAATCAAAAATTTAATTTCAGAGGCGAAGAGAAATAACACAATGCAAGTTGAAATTATACATATCAAGGAATATATAAGTAATTCGCTTATACACATTTCTCATAAAACTCCACTTATAAGTACAAAAAAAAAAAATTATAACTTCATATGACAAATTTAAATGTCATTTATGCTCAAGTGTTCAAGCAAAAAAAAAAAAAAACAAAAAAACAAAAAATATTGGTAGCAGCTAAGTTTAATAGTGAATTAAATTAAATGGAGTCTTTATAACTTTAAAATTAGTATACAATTGATTTGAGTCGTGCTATTGACATGGATTTTTGCTTTTAATTGTATTAGATACTATGCTAATTACTTCACAAAAATATCATTATTGTCAAATTCTCAAGTGTCATTTCCTTATCCCTAAAAAGATTAAATCCGTTCTTGCACACGGTTATGACTCTTGTGACAAATATTATACACTGGACTATATGAAGGGGATTATTATTAACCAAAATTATGAATAAGTCATGCTATAACGAAAATTTCATTATTTGTAAAAATTATAAATAAAAAAATAATACAAATAAAATTTTATTGAATTTGATGAAAATATGTAGATACAATCTCCGTTGATCATCTGATTATTCTCTTCAACAACGTTGACATTGCAGATTTGGTAACCTCTTGATGAAATCGACCATCCGATCTTTTTCAAATTTGATTTGTCTTTCGACAACGTTAATTTAAGAGTTTAACAACTTAATCTCGAGTTAAATGTTATAATTTTGATGGTATCCACGATTAACGTTTTGCTTTTCTCCTTGAATATCGTGGATCTACTTGAATTTGATGGATTTGGGTTAAGAAAACTTTCTTCAATACCTTTATTACTTGAACTTCTTCTTATTCACAACTTGTGTTTAATTATTGGAGATGACCCCTATTTATACTTATAGAATGAAGGTTCTTGCTATTTTTACTTGATAACATGAGAAAATTTGATTGATTCTTTATGATTTAATGAACATTTACATCACAAGATGAGATTTGAATTACTAAAATATTGGTATTCACTTCTATAATTTTCAATATATGATCTTTATTGCCAAAATATAATAATTTAATATATGGTAATCTTTAATTATATCGATTAAATATTTTATTTATCTTTGGAATTCAATGATATTTCAAAAATAAATAAAAATATAAAATTGATAAATAAAAATATATTACACATGTCAATGCATAATTGACTATAACTTTTTCATGTCTACAAATGCCCCATCGAGACTTGTTCACATGCATCCAACGGGGTATGAAAAATGAATAAGTTTCAAAATATTTAAATTGATTTGAAATTGTAGATATTTTATCCTCATATCACTCATATCAAGGAGTTCTTGACTTGACTTGACTTTGTGGATAGCTTATACTCGTATCAAAGAGTTTTAATTTGGATTTGAAACTTATTAAATAGTTTATACTCGTATCAAAGAGTTTCAATCTGAATTTGAATTTTTTTAGATATTTATACTCGTATGATCATTTGAATTTGACTTTTAAACATTTTATACTCATCTCAATGAGTGTTTCATTTGATTTGATTTGTAATTTTTTATACTCTTGTCTATGAGTCTTTCATTTGATTTAATTTGCTTACTTTTTATACTTTTGTCAATGAATGTTTTATTTGATTTGACTTGTAGATCTTTGTACACCTTTTATACTCGTGTCAATGAGTACTTCATTTGGATTTGAATTTGTAGATAGTTTATATTGGTATCAATGAGTCTTTATTTGGATTTGACCTGTAGACTTTTTATACTCTTGTCAATGAGTGCTTTATTTGATTTGATTTGATTTGATTTGTAGACCTTTTATGCTCATATCAAGGAGCATTGCTGACAGTTTATGCTCTTGTCAATGAGTATTTGAGTAGGATTTAATTTAACAATTTTAGATAGTTTGTGCTCGAATTTAGGAGTATTGAAAGTCGAAGTCGGTAATTGTTGCATATGATACCACATCTTCTTTATCTTCATCTTCGTTGACACCACTTAGGCATTTTTGTTTGTCAAAATTTATACTTATTACAATGGCATGTGCATGAGTTATTAATACTCTAAAAGTTTTTGGTTTGATTCCTTGAAATATATAACAGAGACTCCAGTGCATTCCTTGGATGTATATCTCAATTGTAGAACTTTCTGACAAAGTATCTTTATAATTTAAAGATAAATTTATTTAATTATTGATATATCCAAGCATGGGCAGATATTTTTTTTGTCTTAAGTTAGTAAGTTCAACCATATTAATAGTACAATTGGTACAATAAAAGCGATTGAGAAACTCTTGTTCCAACTGCTCCCAACTATTAATTGAGTTTTTTTCCAGGTCGATTTACCAATCAAATGCATTTCCTATCAATGAGCGGACAAATTGCTTAACCAGATAGTCCCCATATATTTCAGTATTATTGCACGTCTCAATAAAATAAGCCATGTGTTGCTTCGAGTTTCCTTTGCATCAAATTGCTGAAATTTTGGGGGTTGGTAACCAACTAGCTTATCAATTCTCTTAGTGTACGATTTAACATATGTCAAAGATGATTTGGAGCTTCCATCGAATTTGTTTTTAATAGTCTCCATAATAAACTCTTTCAGTTGCTCAATAACAATCAACCCATCAGGTGAAACTTACAACTCTTTCGAAAACTTCTCTCTTTTACTTGATTGTTACTTCATGGACGTCTCAGTTTCATCATGATCTTCAGTTTGTTTGCCCATTATGCGACTAGTATCAGCATTATCCACTTTGTTTATCGACTTCATGATTTGAGAGTCTTGCTCTTGAATATGTTTCATGAGTCCTTCAACAACCTTCATCAAATTTACAATTTGTTCTTCTAGTGAAATAATTTGGACCACCATGACTGTTGCGACTTCAAAATTTGAGCATTGTAGTTGGATTCAACAACTCTTTCTTCACAGTTTATGTTTCTTGTTTTGCCCCCAATTTAACTAGTAATGTTAAATCGTCATATTCTCTTACCCCATCATGTTTGTGTTTTAGAGTGGTAAATTCATGGCTTGACAACACACTATCTTTTCTTGCCCTCTTATGCTTGTAATTTGGAGTGACAACTTCAACTTTATGGCTCGCCAACACATCATCTTGTCTTGTCCTCACGCTTGTGATCTGGAGTGGCAATTTCAACTTTATAGCTTGACAATGCACCATCTTGTGTTCTCTCTTTATGTTTGTGGTTTGGAGTGGCGACTTTATAACTCGACAAAACACCATCTTGTTTTTACATAAGATTTGTAAAATTAGACAGATTGTCTTTCATCACCATTTGAATTTTGAACTTGATTTGAAAAGAAGAGATGAGAGGTAAAGATCGTCCCACTAGACGTGCCAAAAATTTATAATACAAATTTTATTGTTTGCAAAAATTATAAACAAAAAAAATGGTACAAATAAAATTTTATTGAATTTGATGAAAATATGTAGATATAATCTCCTTTGATCCTATGATTTTTCTTTTCAACAACATTGACTTTGTAGATTTGGTAACTTCATGATGGAATCGACCCTCCGATTTCCTTCAAATTTGATTTGTTTTTTGATAATATTAATTCGAGAATTGAACAACTTAATTTCGAATTAAATATTATAATTTTGATGAAACGTCTTGTTTCTTCTCCTTGAATATCATAAATTTCCTTAAATTTGATGGATTTGGGTTGAGAGAACTTCACCAAATACCTTTATTGCCTGGACTTCTTCTTATTCTCAATTTGTTTAATTTATTGGAAATAACACTTATTTATACTTGTAGGATGAGGGTTTTTGTCATTTTTATTTGATAACATGGGAAGATTTGATTGGTTTTTCATAATTTAATGGACATTTATTACTTTAATTACAAGATATGATTTGAATTACCAAAATATTAATATTTACTTCCATAATTTCTAAGATATGATCTTTATTACCAAAATATAATAATTTGACATAATATTTAATTCTATCGATTAAATATTTTATTTAACTTTGAAATTCAATGATATTCTAAAAATAAATAAAAATATAAAATTAATAAATAAAAATATATTACACATGTTAATGTATAATTGATTACAAATTTTCCATATCCACGCATGTAGTGAATAAACTTAAGCAATATTATGTCACTAATTTATGTCACTAATTTGTGTACATCTAGCACGAAATTATAATTTGGACTGATTTCATCTTATCGGTATTCAACGTTATTTCCTCATCTTCTTTCATGAGTTATCTTGTGGTGGCTTTCCATTATTACAAACCTAAAAAATGGATTATCATTAAACCTTTTAAAAGTCAAGACTCTATTCCTCTCCTAAAACTTTTCAAGGTAGTTATTACATAGTCATTATTTATATACGTGTGCACAAATACACACACACACACACATATATATATATTATTTAAAATTTATCACTTAAAATATTAATTACTGAAATATTATTACATAACAGAACACTCAAATTATTCAATTTCAATACAACTTCATTATTAACAGACTTTTCTAATTTTTATCTAAATTCTCTTTAGAATATTTGCTTCTAATTACTCTTGTTTTTCTCTCTTTTGTTTCATAATTTAACAGTCCAAATATAAGTTTTATTTATACTAGTTTCTAGCAAATCTCTACAACTAAATAAACAAACAATTTAAAATCACAACTATACATTTGTCAATTAAATTATCACATAATTTTTAATAGTTTCACCAACATTACCTACTTTACTTAAAATTAAAAATTTCTAAAATTTGGGCTAATATGGATTTGATTAAGATTTAAGGTTGAAACAAATTTATTTTCAACACATATATACACATTTTAACTAAGGTCATGCTCGACCTAATTTAGACTCAAACGAAGAGCCATCATATGAACTTTCAAATCCCATGGCTCTACCAGGTCTTGACATACAACACTCATATGATTGACGCGAGATTTTGTATATGTTATATCGGGTACACATATACTTGATATAACATCCACCCTTTAATATAAAAAAGATATTTGATATTCATTTATACACCCAACACGTGGTACATTATGAATATTACTAATTGGTACAAGTGAGCAAACACCATAAAGCCCCCTTGTCAATCTTTAAAATGTATAACATTAATGCTTTATTAAGTATATATCTGAATCGTTATTACCATTATACTAATTTAATTTGATCCTTAAAGAGTTTATATTTAGACGACCCATTCCTTTAAATTTTTTTCACTTATTTCAAAGACTTGAACCAAGACTAATAGACCTTAGACTCGTTGACTGAGGTTGGCCTGCACGTCATACTCAGATCAACATATGCATGTGTCATGATAATGAATTTTTTAATTAAGCAAGACGAAACAACGCTTATACGAAAACTAGACTCATATGAAAAAGAAATTATACTTTGGTGTGTTTGGCTAACCTTTTGCATTCTTTTTCCCAAAATTTGGAAGAAAAAGATCCAGTTATTACATTAATTGTTCCGTGACATTGCCCAAGATTTTGTGAAAATCCGAAGGGGTATTCTCTTCGTTCAAATATAGTTGAATAACAAGCTATTTGCTCTTTGCTACACTATATATATTGGATCTTGAATTCTAATTAAAAATATCAAAAACATTATTTTCTCTCTCCACATAATACAACTTTGTATTTCATTTTTTTTAATTTTTCTTTCTTTTTTTATAGTTTTTCTTTTTATTTTCCTTAAATTTGAAGACCAAAAATAGATTTAGAGTCAATAGTACATAATATCATACATGGTAATACCTGCAGCTCTCTTTATCAACAAACATTCTTTTAAGAGATCTGAATTCTGAAGTTTCAATATATATAGATCATATATATATATATATATATATAGATCTAATTAATGTTTACCTGTGGACAGTACTTTAATGTTTACCAGCTTTGACATGCGAAAGGAAATTGTGCCTAGACTAATAAATCTAATTACAAGACAAATATTTTGTAAACTAATCAAAGACTTTGAGATTTTAATATGGCCAAGTCTTAGAATTAATGTGGCGATTCCAACAAATCAAAGTTTTTTAATGATTTTTAATAAATTATTCAAAGTTTTCCAAATTTACATTTTCTCGGCTGCAAATTTTTTGCTGTAACGCTAATGGACAAGTGAAGTTAAACATGATACATGATTGATTCATATTATAAAATGGATATATACATTCACTTATTTAGTAAATATGTATAATTCTTAAGGAGTTTTAATATTTCAAGTTTTTAGATAATTACAATGATACGCACAGAGTCGACTTTATTATATGTACGATTTTAGTTGTCCCATAGCACAAAAGTTTAAAGAATTTTAAGAATAATTTTTGGGCTAACAAAATTATTTTGGTAATGTTTATTCCTGATATTTTAAAAATTAAATCGGATCGGCTGGTACGACTATTCAACTGTAAATCGATGATAGATTCGATCCATTCAGGTGAAAAAAAAATTAAAAATCCAATTAAATCGATTAAAAATTAATTGAATTGATTGAACCGACACAAAAAAAAAAAAAATCAAATCAATTAGTAACTTTTTTTTTGTTTTTTTTTTAATTTTTTAGAAAACTTAAACTTGATATTTTGTCATATATATATAATTATTTAGATTTTAAACTTTATTAAATATATTTTTAGTTGATTATTTATTTTTTTTATTTTGTAAATAATAATTAACTTATCAAATTATTATTTTATAAAATATAATAAAAATATAATTAATTTTTATTATACAATCGATAGACAATTAAATTGTTCAATCAATTAAACAGCTACTAATCAACGATAATTTGATCATCATTTAATTATAAAAATACTACTTATTCACCCACGAGGTTTAAAAAAAAAACAAAACAAAGAACATAAGGAAAAGCGTTTCAATTGAAGCAAAGCAAAGGTTTGACTTCTGTAGGGGCTCACTCGTTTATAGCCCATCAGAATCGCGCCACGTGTAGGGAAACATCCACCCCCCACTGATCACCCGGCGTTTGATCGGTTTCATCATATGCACAGTTAAAGCTCGCATTTACCCCCACGGCACCCCCCCCACCCCACCCAGTTCCCGTCGGGTGAATTCACAATTACTGTTACAGAGGGAGAAAAGCATTAAACAGCTTGACTCTGCAAGAACTGCAGGAATATAGAGAGAGAAACAAAAAGGAAAAGAAAGGTGTGCGTTTGGTGAAGAAAGACGAAAAAGAAAAGTGCTAAAGAAAGGAAGAAGAGGAGGAAGACTTTAAAGCACAACCGACACGACTAAGAGGGTATTTACTATCACTCGCTTTTAGCTTTCTAACCCCTCTTTCTTAGCTTTCATTTTGTCAACTCTTTAATTAATTTTGGTTGGTATTTTTTTCTTGGTTTTAAATTTCCATGGTGGTTTCGGGACTCAGCCATAAGACTTTCATCAGTAGTGTTTTTTCACTTCAAAAGGGTGAAGAATTCTTCGTTGCCACCTGAGTGGTCCTGACTTTTTAATCTTTCTGCATGCTTTTCTATAAAACCCTTGTGTTTTGCTGTGATCTAAGGCATTTTGGACAAGATTTGTGACATTCCTTTTGATGGGGTTTTCCTCCAGTGTTTTCCAGTGGTACCGTGTTCTTGAATGCTCCTTCTTGACAGTACTGTCATCTTATTTTTCAATTTAAGTTTATCAGAAATATTTTATCCTCACTGGTCTTAACAATTTCTGTCACTTTTATGTAGCATATAGCACTGCTTTAGTTTTGAATGCCATTTCCTTTGTTTTTTTGTTTTTTTTTTCCATTTTTACAGGTCTGGATAAAGTGAAAGGAAGGGCATAATCGAGCTAGCCCCTATTTTCAGAAGCATACAATTTTTCTGAGAAGCTTCAGAGATTAAAGAGGAAAAAAAAATGTATGGAGATTGTCAAGTGCTGTCAACCATGGGAGGGAATGCTATTCCCTCAGATAATTCCCTCTACTCTTCATCGATCCAGAACCCGAACTTCAATTTCATGGCTAACATCAACCCTTTCAACATTTTTTCTCCAGCAATCCCAGTAAGTATTTAACCTTCTATATGCTTGTTGTTCTTTTGGAGTTAAATAATTGATTAATTGCTTTTTTAAAAAAAAAAAAAACAGAAAGAAGACACTGTGGCTAAAAGCAAAGAGGAAATGGAAAGTGGTTCTGGAAGTGAACACATTGAAGGGGTGTCAGGGAATGAGCAAGAGGCGGAGCAACAGCCACAGACAAAGAAAAAACGCTACCACCGCCACACCACTCGACAGATCCAAGAAATGGAAGCGTATGTTACCCCTCCTCCCTCATCTTCCACCCCTCCCACATTGTCGTCTTCTCTTTTATCGAGTTTTCTTGATAGAGAAAGATGCAAAAATTTAAGGGTTTTTTCTTTGGAATGCTCTATTAGATTCTCTAATTGTGTCAGTGAAATTAAAATAGTTTGCTGATTTGTATACACATCCAGATTGTTTAAGGAATGTCCGCACCCGGATGACAAACAACGGCAGAAACTAAGCCAAGAACTTGGCCTCAAACCACGACAAGTCAAGTTCTGGTTCCAAAACCGCCGAACCCAGATGAAGGTGAGCATTTAGCATCATGCCATTCGTCTCTCCCCCTCTCTTTTCCTGGAGAGAGAGAGCTTTCATTTTCTTGGAAAAACCTAAATTTCTTTTCCAGCTGTGAAGAACCATATATAACAGTTGTTTACGAGGTAGCCAGCACGATGTCCGATGGCATGAGGGCTGTGTTTCATTTACTACAAAAGGTCAAAAACGAAAGCCTAACAAGAAACTGGAACCCTTAATTGCGTATGCAACGTTACCCCACCCACCACAACGCGCACAGTAGCCATGAGGAGCACGACATTAACTTAGGGTTGCTTTCAAAGTCTGCATTGCCATTATTGTACTCAGTGGGGGTTGCGCAGTCAACCCTACCTCCACTGCTGCATGAGCTCTCCAACGGGAACAAGACTTTAATGTGTACATACTAGGGTTAGGGTCTTGGAGATATGACCCCAGTTAACTCTATATCCAAAATTAATCAATTAATTAAGACTTCTTTTACATAAAATGTCCTGTTACATTCTATCGCAACAATTTAAATGTTTCGGAGTTAATTTTGATTATTCGTACATAATTAGGCACAACAAGACAGGCAGGACAATGCTGTGCTGAGGGCAGAAAATGAGAGCTTAAAGAACGAGAATTATCGGTTGCAAGCGACACTAAGGAATATAGCTTGCCCTAACTGTGGAGGTCCAGCCATGCTGGGGGAGATGGGTTATGATGAGCAGCAGCTACGAATTGAAAATGCCCGCCTCAAAGAGGAGGTACTCTAATTTTTACTGTTTTTTTTTTAAATTTTCCCTCGCTCTTTGATTATGTCGTAAATAATGAAGAACAATTGGCATAGGTTTAGTTATGCAATTCCTTGTGGTTGGGTTGGCATTTCATACAATTTGAGTAACATGGTAATTTTGAAATTTAAAGAATAATTTATATACACTGTTTATTTCTATAATTTTTTTCTTTATTCACTAAAATTACGAAGTCCCTGTGCATGTCTATTTTAACTAGATTAATTGAGGAAACTTAAGTGCTTTTGCATAATTGCTATTACAAAGAGCAACAGTATTGATGAGATGTTAAGTGATACTACTTAAAGTTGTAACTCATGATATATATTAAGTGCATGTGTTTTACTAGCTAAACAATAATAAACATCATACTGCATTTAAATTTAATTTGTCACTATATATATACTAATTAGTGACAATTATATACTGGCAACAAAATCATTATTAAAAAAAATTGTTGTCATTAAATTGTCAATAACACATGTGACACCAAAAATTACAATTTAACTATAATTTTGTCACCGTAAAGTTTGTGAAATTTATTACTTAAAAAAAAGAAAAGAAAACTTGTCATTTATATCCGTTCATCGATATGCTTCTTTCTTGTAGTGAATTAAGAGTGACTTTCATGTAAAAATATTGTGATTGGATGCACCAAATGCACCTTATAATATCCTTTATCAGATGTGATGTAGGCTGTTCATAATATAAGTAAGATGAAAAGGAGATCATTTTGAATTGTGCATACAAAGTTACATTTGATATGATGTTTTACATGAAAAAAGCAAAAATTTAATAGACATAAGGATCATTGGCATCCACCCCTCAAATGAAGTAAAAACTTTTTTTAGTTCTATATGTGAATTTGTTAAGACTTTTAAGAAGAAAATTAAAATACAAGGCCAAGAATGTGCCAATGAATGGTATCTAAATGCTTGCAAAAATGAAAATTATTCCTTTCCTTTCTTTTTTGTAATTGAAATCATTGCGATGTAACACAGTTTGAGCGGATGTGCTGCCTTGTTTCGCAATACTCTGGGCGACCGATGCAGGAAATGGGACCAACTCCTCTCCTGCCCCATTCATTAGACTTGGATATGAGTTTATATCCAAGAAAATTTGAGCAAGAGCACATGAGCAACTGCCCTCCTGATATGATTTCTGTGCCCTTTATGCCTGAAAACTCCCACTTTCCTGGGAATGCTTTGATCTTGGAAGAGGAAAAAGCTCTAGCCCTGGACCTGGCCGTGTCGTCTATGGATGAACTGGTGAAAATGTGCCACACGGCGGAGCCACTTTGGGTTCGAGCAACCGACATGGGGAAGCAGGTGCTCAATCTTGAAGAGTATACAAGAATGTTTTCTTGGTCTGTGACCTTCAAGCAGCAACCTCCTGAATTCAGGACTGAAGCAACCAGAGACACCGCCGTCGTTATAATGAATAGCATTACCCTCGTCGATGCATTCCTCAATGCAGTAAGTACTATGGAATGTTCTTTTATTGACTGCTTGGTGGAGTATACTCCAAAGAAACTACTATAATTTATGCTGTGTGTTCTTTTATAACGCAATGATTCGATACCACTGACTCACTGACTCTTAAATACTATTTTGAAAAACAAAACTTTTTCAACTTTCTGTTAAGACTAAGACTCCATGTCAGAGCAAATGGAAGCTATAATCTATATATGATTTCCATAATCTTTCAACTTGATAAGAAAATTCATCTTGCCTTCTTTCTTTCAGAATAAATGGATGGAGCTGTTCCCCTCAATCATTTCCAGAGCAAAAACACTTCAAGTAGTGCATTCAGATGTTTCTGGCGATGCAAGTGGTTCTCTTCAGCTGGTAAGTTTTTTCTCTCCATATATCAAAGTTCTTGCATTTGAAAAACACCCTCAGCTATTCAAAACTTAGAATTGTACACATTTTGTTTTCGTTCAAACTGATTATGTCTGTAGATATTTGATATTCTTCCTCCAATTTTTTCTGTAACAGATGTATGCAGAACTACAAGTTCTTTCCCCTCTAGTGCCCACAAGAGAGGCTCACTTCCTTCGTTACTGCCAACATAATGCAGAGGAGGGAACTTGGGCAATTGTTGATTTCCCCCTCGACGGCTTCCAGAACGATTATCCACCTACTTTTCCTTATTACAAAAGACGGCCTTCTGGATGCATCATTCAAGACATGCCTAATGGATACTCGAGGGTGACTCCCTATTTCTCATTCTAAGCACTTTTTTATCCTATATTTGGCTTGCTCTTTTGCATCTGCTGACAAGCATAGAATGTCAAAACTCTTCTATATGGTAATCTAAAGTGAGGTCTACATGCAAAATCATTGAAAAATTACATAAATGTCCTATGGATTTAGGTAACATGGGTTGAGCATGCCGAGGTTGAGGATGGTCCTATTCATCAAGTTTTTAGCAGTTTAGTCAGTAGTGGCGTGGCCTTTGGAGCTCAGCGCTGGTTAGCTGTTTTGCAGCGACAGTGCGAGAGGCTTGCTAGCCTCATGGCCAGAAATATATCCGACCTCGGAGGTAAGTACACTTGTTTCTATCTTCCCAAAACATGTAAATCATATGGTGCATAATCTGTTACATTTGTAGAATGTAAGCCCACCACCTGTATTCATGATAAATGTTTGCTACTGCAAGTGATCGCGGATGTACAACACCACATTCAGTAATGATGAATCGGTATTCTATTAACGACAAGTATATACAAATGATTATGCACGGATAGAGTAGGGGGTTGGACCTTACGTCCCCCAATTCTCTGCAATCTCAAGTTTTACATATAAATTAAATATGGAATTTAAAATTTTGACACCTTTAAGTTTCCAAGTTCCTCTCCCATAAAAGCCAATATATATCTTGTCCCTCAAAACTCAAAATTCTGACTTCATCCCTGATCATGCATGTTATTTCCCCTTTGCAGGCATAACATTTATTGTTACTAATCAGTACCCTTCAAAACCTCAACCTCTTCATAAAGTTATATGGTTTTCCTATATATTTTTCTTTAATTCTTAATGTTTGTTCTGTTGCACTGATTACAGTGATCCCGTCTCCTGAAGCACGAAAAAGTTTGATGAATCTGGCTCAGAGGATGGTTCGAACATTCTGTCTTAATATAAGCCCTTCTTATGGGCAGTCTTGGACAGCCCTTTCTGATTCTGCTGAAGACACCGTCAGAATAACCACAAGAAAAGTCACTGAGCCTGGCCAGCC
Organism: Paulownia fortunei; assembly: GCA_019321725.1. NCBI lineage: Eukaryota > Viridiplantae > Streptophyta > Magnoliopsida > Lamiales > Paulowniaceae > Paulownia > Paulownia fortunei. The sequence goes on from CM033111.1 coordinate 7,909,666, forward strand.
AAACGGCTTGATTCTTAGTGCCGTGTCCACTACTTGGTTACCATATCAACACAAACAGGTGTTCGATTTCTTGAGGGATGAGCGTTCTAGAGCTCAGGTTTTACATAACTTCGTATCTATCTATTTTTGCATTCCCTTAAATCTTATGCAAACCAATTAATGCAAAGCCAATAGTGACCTTAGTTTGTATCTATTTCACAGCTGGAAGTGCTCTCCAATGGGAATTCATTACATGAAGTGGCTCATATTGCAAATGGCTCTCATCCTGGAAACTGCATTTCTCTTCTTCGCATTAATGTAGGTGCATTTTTCACAAAGTCTCAATTCATTTGTACGGACAAACGTTGTAATAATTGCATGTTGTAATAATTGCAGGTTGCTAGCAACTCATCTCAAAGCGTAGAACTCGTGCTGCAAGAGAGCTGCTCAGATAATTCAGGGAGTATAGTAGTGTACACCACCATTGACGTCGATGCAATTCAGATGGCAATGAATGGTGAGGATCCATCCTGCATTCCTCTCCTCCCCTTGGGATTTGTCGTAGTCCCAATGGGGCAGACCAACAATGACTGCATCATTGCCAATGAGGGTAACATAAAGCAAGCCTCAGAGAACGGTCACCTGCCTGACTCCGGGTGCCTGCTGACCGTAGGCCTTCAAGTTCTTGCAAGCACAATGCCAAGTGCAAAGCTCAATCTTTCTAGTGTCACCGCAATTAACCATCATTTGTGCAACACTGTTCAGCAAATCAACGCGATTCTTGGCAATTGCAGTGTCATTTTCTCCGAGAATGTCAACATTTTGGCTTCTAACTTGGAGCCTGAGGCTGCACAGCCTGCACCAGACAAGCCAACTGATCCGGCCGGCTCCTCATCCTAATTACCCTATACCACCTAAATCTTTCTCAGCCCCTTTTTTCTATTTTTGGTTTTAACCTTTCCAGAGGGGGATCGTCGATCGTTTAACAAACATGGCCAAGCAGGTTTTGCCTAAAGAATTGATTCCCAAGGTAGTACAACTTCTTTTTTGCCGATCTTTCAATGCAGAAAAAAGAGAAAGGAGGAGGTTAAGGCATTAAGGGTAATTAGTGAACGTGTTCTTTTTGTTATTTGGGCTTGATTTGGTTAAATGAATGAAAGACATTGTAATGAAGTTATAAGGGTAGTTGTTAGGTAGGCGAGTTGAGATCATTGGCTAGTAGTTGTCCAGCAAATGTATGTAAGTTATGGCTTGAGAATTTGAAGTCAAGAGCGCACCAGAAGTGATCCTTGCTACTTGTTAAGGCTATGAATGTTGAGTTATGGCCTCACCATCTAGCAAGGGTGGTGGTTCGGGTATTGACTTCTTCCTTATTCAATTCAAAATGAATGGTGGATTGTTAAATTGTTGTTATTCGTCTAGCATGTGTTTTACTGTGTTTCTTTCTTCTCTTGGTGGTAAACAATCCACAGTTTTTCTTTGGCCCAGATGGGAGGTTTCAAGATTCCAATTTTTGAACAATCAACAATCATTCATAGGATGGAACTCATGTACAGTTTCATATACACAAATGATTGTGATTGTTTAGAGTTTTGAGTCCTACTCGATAGAAAATTCCCTAGTAATTGAATTCAACAAGCTAGCATTGATCTTTTTGTTTATTTTACTTGACATTCCAGCTCTTGCTTCATTTTTTGAAACCTTATGATAATAGCAAATTCAAGTTCATTTGAAATTAAATGTGTTATAAATTTTCTTACAACAATAGTCTATCCAATGACTCAATATTGTGTACTAGATTTTGTTGTGGAATAGACCTTTTGAAATCCCAAACTTCATGAAAGTGCAATTTGCGATGCTTTTGTTTGCATAATGAGACTTTTTATTTGTACAATCGTGATGCCTCTTAAAGTTTCCAAATAAATAGTTTTTGGACGCATATTTGGAGTAAAAGATTTGAATTTGAAGGGAAAATTTCAAATAACTTATTATTACTTGAATTTTCAAATCTATATCATAGTTATATAAACGAAATAACTCAAAATAGTTGTTGATTGAACATTCAAAATCATACCAACTCAAAAATATCTAAACAAGTAATATAAATTGTTAATATGAATAAAATTTTCAAGTTTTTTTTTTTTTTTGCTTGGCTTCTCATTTTGGGAAAATGATGGAAAATTCAGTTTTTTAATTAGTTCCAGAATATAGGGTTTATCAAGTTTGGTGTTATGCTCTCAAAAAAATATATTTTAATCCTATATATATGTATTTTTTTGTCATAGTGTCATTTTGGATGGAAAATATGTTGTTGCCATTAAATTTGGGATTTGGAGCTGAAAAAGTTAATTTCAGACCCATATTTAATTTTATATAGAATTACAAAACTACCAAGTAACAATCAAGGCAAAATATATAAAACCCTCATGAACTTCACCTATGGTCGCAAACACATCTTGAACTTGCAAATATAATACTTTCCCCAATGAATTAAATACTTAGATAAAATTGCTTTTAATAATTTATATAGTTTTCGCATCCCAAATTCAATTTAAATTCTTTTTAATTAGAAAAATAAATAAATTATATTTTTAAAAAAAGTAACTAGTAACTTAAGTCATTTAAATTTTAAAAACTAAAGTAATAAATGAGTATAATCAATACCCAAAAGCTATTAAACATGAAAAAAATAGTTAATTGAATTCAAATAAAATATTAACTATTTAATATAAATGAATTTTGAACTCTTTTGAATAAAATAAATAAGTATGTCTCTATTGACATATAGATATATATTTATATATTTCTTAAATTGAACAAAAATATTTTTCAATTAATTTTTGACCATTTTGAATAAGAATGCATAAATTATTTTAACTCAATTATATATATATATATATATATATATATTAAGTTTAAAAAATATACTTAGTTACCTTTGTCCAAAAGTGTTCAAAATTAATTTAATTTGATTTAATTCTTTATTTTCAATTCAAATAATTAAATATTTTTTTCATGTTTAATATGTTTTTTGATTATTTATTATACTTTTTTATTACTTTAATTTAAAATATTTTTTTCTAATTAAAAAATAATTTAAAATTAAATTTAGAATACAAGATATTCAAAATAAACTAAAAATTATATAAGTTGATTGCATTAAGGGTAATTTCATCTAAAAATTTATTTCATAAGGATAAGTATTACATTTAAAAGTTTAGGGGGCGTTTGCAATCATAAGTGAAGTTTATGGGGGGTTTTATTTATTTTGTCCTACTAATTAATTTTTTTTATTTTCTCTATTTTTTTCTGTTTTTGCCCTCTTTTTTTCTTCTCTCTAATTCTCTCTCTTTTTCCTTTTTTTTTACTTGTTTTATTTCATATCATCATTTTAATCTTGGCGTAGATGGTCAAACTTTTTAATGGATTAATATGTGATATCTTTATGATTTGTCCTCAACACTGTGTTAACCCCAATTTTGATATTTTAATATTGTTTTAGAATTTTAGATGTTCTAAACTCAGAAAATATGAAAAATTCATTGTGATGAATTCGTATATATATAGAGAGAGATTACAATCGGGAGATTAAATCAAATCTTGTAATAAGTCCTATAATCAAGTCTAAGTGATTCATTTACACCTATTATACAATTGGATTATTTCCCAATAAGGAAAAAAAAATAAAAAAAGAAGATTATAAGAATAATTAACAAATCTAACACTCTTCTCGAGTTGGTGCATGGATATTGCATATGCCCAACGTATCTAAAAATTTTGAGAATGCTCGTTTAGAGACAATTTTGTTAAGAATATCAACCAATTAATTTTTAGACTGAATCTTAGGCAACTTCACAATTCTTCCATCTAACTTCTCTTTGATGAAGAATCTATCTATCTCGACATGCTTAGTACGATCATGTTGAATTGAATGCTTTTTTGTTGTCATAATATAATTGAAATAGTTGCTTAAATAAATAACCTAAATCTTGTATGAGAAGCCTTAACCATAAAACTATTGGATCCACTATAATCGTAGGAGCATATGCAGTAAAAAATTAATTTTTTTATAAAAATATATATGTATCAAATAAATACATTCTTCTATCAAATAAATTTTTATAGTTGTTGATGAGTGCCAATGATTGGTTGGAATTTGGGAAGTTTTTCAATTATCCAATTACTTGAAGAAGAATTAGAAGTTGATTAGGAGAAGAATTTTCAACTTATACGCAGATAAGAAGCCAAATTTAATATGGTAAATAGTTCTAATGAGCAGAGGATTGCAGCATGCAAGGAATAAAGACAAAGCTGGTTTTAATCTGGAAAAAAGTTAGGTTGTAATCCCATGACTTTAGCCTACCTACACCTTAAGTCAGTGGCCAAATAAATCCTTTTTTAAAAAAAAAAAAAAGGGTGAGAAGAGTCGAAATGAAATGAAAAAGAAGTCTGTGACTCTAATGTCATGTTACTAGTACCAAGCTTGGCCAATGCAACTGTAGATAAATAAAATTTATACCAATTAAATTGGAATACATATGAAATAATATATTAAATATTAATTTTATATTTTTTATTTATATTGGAAATTTAATCAAATTTCATTTTTAAAGTAAATAGTTAATTAATTTGATATTATTATATATATTTTATTCGTCAATCATATATCGCCAAGTGTCAAATCTCAATTTTTGGGCATCAAGACTTATCTTGTAAGTTATAAAACTGAACACAAATACAAATTGATAATTCAAATCATATTTTTGTAATGTCAATCAAATTATGAAAAGTCAATCAAATAATGCCACTTTATCAAATAACTTATCCAAGAGTCCATGTCCTACAAATATAAATATGGGTCATCTCCAAGAAATTAAACACAACAACAATATAAGCGGTGAAGAGAGATCCAAACAAGAAAGGTGTTGGAGGAAATTCTCTCAACCAAAGCGATCAAATTCAAGGAGATCTACGGTATTCAAGGCAAAAATCAAGGCGTTCATCGCGGAGTTCATTCAAATTGGAGGTAAAGCAAAAAATAAAAGTTATGGAAAAAGAGTTGTTGAATCCAACTACGATACTCGAATCTATTATAAGTTCAAATTTTAAAATTGCAACAGTCATGATGGTCAAAATTACTTTACTTGAAAAGAAAATTGCAAATTTGACAAAGACTGTTGAGGGACTCACAAAATATGTTCAAGAGCAAGATTCTCAAATTATAAAATTGATGAACAAAGTGAACAATACTGATGTTAGTCGTGTAATGGGCAAACAAGTTGAGGTTCATGTTGAAGTTAAAACGTCCAAGAAGCAACAATTAAGTGAAAATGAGAAGTTTTCAACTAAAGAATTACAAGTTTCATCTGATGGATTGATTCCAGTTGACCAATTGAAGGAGCATATTATAGGGACTATCAAAAAAAAGTTTGATAGGAGCTCCAAGTCATCCTCGACTTATGCTAAACCATACACTCAAAGGATCGATAATTTGAAGATGCCAATTGGCTACCAACCTCCAAAATTTCAACAATTTGATGGTAATAGCAACCCAAAACAGCATGTGGCTCATTTTATCGAGACATGCACCAATGATGGAATATATGGAGACTACCTGATTAAGCAATTTGTCCGCTTATTGATGAGAAATGCATTTGATTGATACATCGACCTGGAGGCAAACTCAATTGATAATTGGGAGTAGTTAGAATAAGAGTTTTTCAATCGTTTTTATAGCACCCATCATGCTGTTAGTATGATTGAACTTGCTAACTTAAAACAAAAAAAAGATGAGTTTTGAATATATTAATAATTAGAGAAATTTATCTTTAAATTATAAAAATACTTTGTTAGAAACTTTTGCGATTGAGATATGCATCCAAGGAATCCATTGGGGTCTCTATATATTTCAAGGAATCAAACCAAAAACTTTTGGAAATTTAGCAACTCGTGCACATGCCATTGAGATAAGTATGAATTTTGAGAAGCAAGAATGCTCAAGTGATGTCAAGGATGATGAAGATGAAGAAAATGCGATTTCATATGCAACAACTACTAAGTTCGACTTTTCAATACTTCTTGATAAGAGCATAAACTGTCACTAAAACTCTTTGATATGAGTATACATTATCAGCAATTTCAAATAAATTCAAAAGCTCCTTGACATGAGTATAAAAGGTCTACAAGTCAAATTAAGTTGAAAACTCATTGATACAAGTATAAATTATCTACCAAAATTCAAATTCAAATTCAAATAAAAACTCCTTAATATGAGAATAAATTGTCTACAAATTCAAATAAAGTCAATAACTCCTTAATATGATGATAAATTATCTATAAATCCAAATCAAATTTGAAGAACTTCTTGATATGAGAATAAACTGTCTACAAATTTCAATGAAGTCAAAAACTCCTTGATATAAGGATAAACTATCTACAAATCCAAATCAAATTTGAAGAACTCCTTGATATGAGAATAAATTATCTACAAATTCAAATGAAGTCAAAAACTCCTTGATACGAGAATAAACTGTCTACAAATTCAAATCAAATTTGAAGAAATCATTAATATGAAGATAAACTGAAATCAATTCAACAAAAGAACTCCTCGATATGAGTTAAACTATCTTTATGTTCCAAATAAGTTCAAATAAATTGTTGTGACTTAATCCTATTGACGAAAGAGTTCGAGACTTATTCACTCTAAGACGCATTGTCCGTGAACAAGTTTCGAAGGGACATTTATAGACAAATAAAATTTATACCAATTAAATTGTGACACATATGAAATAATATATTAAATATTAATTTTATATTTTCTATTTATATTGGAAATTTAATCAAATTTCATTCCTAAAGCAAATAGTTAATTAATTTGATATTATAATATATATTTTATTCGCCAAGTGTCAAATCTCAATTTTTGGACATCAAGACTTATCTTGTAAGTTATAGAACTTAATATAAACATAAATTGATAATTCAAATCATATCTTGTGATTTCAATCAAATCATACCATTTCATCAAATAGCTTATCCAAGAGTTCATGTCCTATAAGTATAAATATGGGTCATTTTCAAGAAATTAAACACATCAACAACATAAGTGGTGAAGAGAGATTCAAGCAAGAAAGGTGTTGGAGAAAATTCTCTCAACCAAGGCGATTAAATTCGACGAGATCAACGGTGTTCAAGGCGAAAATCAAGGTATTTATCGTGGAATTTGTTCAAATAATAGCGTTTTAATTCGAGATTAAGTTGTTAAACCCTCGAATTAACGTTATTGAAGATTAAATCCACATTGAAAGAGATCAAAGGGTCAATTCCATCAACAAGTTGTCAAATTTCAAAGTCGACGTTTTTTGAAGTTCTAACGTTTTAATTCGAGATTAATGTGTTAAACCCTCGAATTAATGTTATTGAAAGACGAAATTCATTTCGGAGGAAATCAAATTGGCAATTGCACATCCAAAAGTTCAAATTTCAAAAGATATTGTTCTTGAAAAAAATAATTAGATGAATTATAGAGATTGTAACCACTTTATTTTTTTAATTCAATAAAATTCAATTTATACAATTTTTCTTGTTTGTTAATTTTACAAATAATGAAATTTGTGTTAGAGCAACCATCACAATGGTTTGTGTAATTCACGTTGCCAAGTGAGTAAAAAAATAAAAATAGAAGAAGAAGAAAAAATGGAAAGAAAAAAAAAGAAATGGAATGAAACAAAATTTGTTTACCTGGTTACTGAACTTGAGTTATTATCAATTTAGCAAAGTTGTTGGCGGAGGGTATTTTTTTTTCCTCTCAGAGCTATTATGGGCTTCAAATTAAAACCACACAAAGTTTTCAAAGTTGTGGGCTGCATTTTGGGATTCATGTGTGCCAAAAAGTGCTTACATTGCTCATCAAATTGAAAGTTTTGAAGAGAAAAAAAAAAATGCATATGTGCTAGAAGTTCAATTCTTTGTTCATTTACTCAAGTCCAAAAGTCTAATGCAAATTTTGCAAGGCCCAATTACATATGAAAAAATTTAAGCAATTATCTTGACTTATTCACTTTAAGATATATTGTTAGTTAATAAGTTTTGAGGGGGTATTCGTAGACACATTAAATTAGTGTCAATTAAATAATGACACATGAAAAATAATATATTAAATATTAATTTTATATTTTGTATTTATATTTTGGAGATTTAATCAAAATTTAATTTCTAAATTAAATAATTAATTAATTAATATTATAATATATATTTTATTGGTCAATCAAATATTACTAAGTGTAAAATATCAAATTTTGACAATGAAAATTGTATCAAATCTTGTGATCAAAAGATAGATATTAATCAAATTATAAAAAATTAATTAAATCGTGTTACTTCATCAATAATTTATCAAACAATTCATATCTTACAAGTATAAATAGAGATTATCCGCAAGAATCAAAAATACAAATTGTGAAGGAGAGGTCCAAGCAAAAAAGGCATTGGAGAAAAAATTTTCAACTTACGGTGATCGAATCCAATTCAAAAAAATCTACGGTGTTCAAGGCAAAAATTAAGGTGTTCATTAATAAGTCCGTTCAAATAATAGTATTTTAATTCGAGATTAAGTTGTTAAACCCTTAAATTAATATTATTGAAAATTAAATTCACATTGGAGGAGATTGAAGATCAATTTCATTAATAAGTTATTAAATTCAAAAGTCAACGTTTTTTAAATTCTAACATTTTAATTCGAGATTAATGTATTAAATTTTTGAATTAATGTTATTGAATGACGAAATCAAGTTTGGAGGAGATCAAACCAAAGATTCCACCTCCAAAGGTTCAAATCCCAAAAATCTTATTTTTGAAAAGAAAAATCAGAAAATTCATAAAAATTGTAACAATTTCTTTATTTCAATTCAATAACATTCAATTTATACTATTTTTCTTATTTGTTAATTTTTACAGATAATAAAATTTATATTAAAAATTTCTAACATGTTCAGTACGACAATTTGAATATTTGATATGAAAAATAATATTATACACAAATTGAAATAGAAAATGGTGAAAATCGAAAAGATTAGCCAATCAATTAACACAAAGCAGTCTTACCATAGAGAACTCCACGACATTGTGAAGCCCTCTTTCTACCTTTTCTTTTTGTGCTTCTGCATCCTTTGAAGTATGGAGCCATCCAGAATACAGGTAGCACATTCTTATAATTATATTCAAAAGTATACTATATAACAAGAGGAATAATATTAATGTATCTTTTTGTTATTGTCTCACAAATTTTGCTTTGGGCTTCATTCTTCTATGATATGTCAATTAACCAGTGTCGATGTGTAGGGCTCAAATTTCCAGCCGACGGAATGTACGGAATACCAAATTCACACAATAACGCAAAATTAAAGAAAGCTGTTGTGGTTTGGCTTTTGTATGTTTGAGAACTATCCCACTTTGTTTAGATATCATGTATTGCAATTACAATAATTTCCCAAAATGTGCAAATTAGACTGTGGGTGAGTTAAAGCTTTTAAATTAATTTATAGTTGGAGAATAATCTTTTGTAATCACTAATTCGGGTGATGTTTTGCAGGTTGAAGGGACCTTGAAGCCTCCAGAAATCTTCCGGAAAGCACAAATGTTTTTTTTTTTTTTGGGCAAAACATAAATTTGTCACCAGTGCAGCAATCTCTCAGTCTGCTTCAAAATGCTGTGGCTAGCATATATATATATATATATATATATATAGCTCACACTATTTCTGGTCAGCGTCCTCTCAAAATTGGTGAGCACACAAAATCGTGCATGGCTTCTAATTACAAAGATATTTGGATTTCAAGAGGCGATGGTGGCATTTTTGTGCTTGTGTAGCCAGGTACTTCTTATGTAGTTTTGTGACATACAGATGTCGCGTATTTTATATTATCTTCTAACAATGAAAATTCTATTGTACTAAAAAAAAAAAAAAACAGAGTCATATTGCCTTTGTAACAAATACTTTAGGAAGAAAAGAAGCCTGTGAAGGTGAAAAAATCTCAAATTTGAAAATCCTCGCCAAAAAACGAGCCCATTTTTAGTTCAGTTTTATGGGTTCAGTGTTTTTACATGATTCTTGAGTTTTAACGTCATTCGTGATGCACTAATAGTGAAGGAATGTTATACATATATTGGTCCATTGTAGCTAGTGTGACTGCTTGGTGTGAACGTTGGTTCAAGACTTCGGTCGTTCTAAATGAGTTGAATAGTCGACTAAGGCAGTAGAATGTGTCTTATAGTTTCTTATTATTCTGTATATTTTCACTGCTTTGGACTAGTTAGTCCATTATTGTAAGATCCTCAAAAGTGAATTTGTATATGTTCAAGTTTGTGGCAAAGTTTTAGGAATGATCCTTCTAGATGGACTGACTTTGTAGACCTGGACCACATCAGAGGTCTTAGAATTCAAACAACAGGCAGCAGCAACAGTTGACCTAAATCTTAATCCCTGGAGGTTGGGCCAATGGTAGTCAATCTGGACCTAATTGTGGTAGATGCGATTTTTGAGATTGAGAGTTATATTGACCTAGTTTATGTTCTAGGTGCAAGAATTACTATTCAGCTGTCTACTTTGAAGTTAGAAGTCAAAACCAACCACCCTTTATTTCTTTCTAATAAAACAAGAAATAAAGAAAGAAAAAGAGCCATTTCATTGATATTAGGCGAACTTTTAAACCCAACTGTACCAAAATTATAATTGTGAAATTTATTAAGGGGTCTCCATATATTCGAATTGTTGGTCATGATACTTACTTGTGGCACTCTGTTGATGTAGTAGTTTTTATGTTGGTCTATGTCTTGGTATCACATAAGAAAAATATGCCGTGGAACTCTCAAGACTCAATTTCCTATGAGTGAGGGTATATGTATATGTTGTTTTTGCGTATTAAATTTTAATTAGCTAAGCTACAAAATTATTTTTGTATTTTTCGGATGACTTTCCTATTATTCTAGTCATTCTTCTTTATTAAAAAAATCATACAATATAAAAGCTTTTAGTCTAAATTTTATTTGACTGTACTTAAATTAATCATATAATAAGTGAATTTAATTGGTGCATTTCGCACATAATTGGTTTAAATTTCAAGAATAATGACTAATCACAAAATAAATATAATTACTTAACCAAGTGTGATCAAATCGAATTTAGATAAGAATTTTTCAAGAGAATACATAATATGCTTGTTCTTTTATATTTCATTTCTCAAAAATCAAATTAATTTTACATAGCTTATGTAATACTCCCACGGTCTTATATTTATACTCCTATTTTGACCAAATAAGAAGTTTTAGAAGTGTTGAAAATATAAAAATTATATATATTTTTATCTTATTATCTTTATAATTAGTGGTCAAAAGTTAATATTATCATAACATTATTTTTAATAACAAAAGATTTTTGAAAAAAAAACTATTTTTAGAAATTAAGACTTTAGTTTGAGATGTTGACAAGTAGTATATCTTTGTAAGTAAAATACTGATTGATTTTTTAATTCTTTTCTAAATAACTCGAATTTATGATTAACTATAAGTCATGAATATTAAAAGTTTATCAACAAATACCAATTTGTAATTTTGTATGTAACTAGCGTTGTAGCAAGATTAGGAACCATGAATGCATGCAATGGAGAAAGTACAAAAAGTGGAGGGCCACTTCAAGATTGGTAGGGGTTGGATTTGCAAATTTAAATACAACGGTTGACAAAGTATTAACGGTCGCTTTCAGCAAGAGCGACGTGCTTCTTTCACGCAATTCCCGCCATTTGTACCGCACCTTTTTTCTTTTCTTTTCTTTTTTTTCAATTTTTGTGTGTATCGTTACTTATCATCATTCTTGTCAATGCAACTATATTAGAATTTAGAAAGAATTTTTTATGAGTTCATTTGTCTCAAATTGAATATGTTTGTTTGCTATATTGAGAAAAGATAATTTTTTTTAAGGTTTGATCACTTTATTTTGTTAATTCTTCCATAATTTTTATGAACCTTTCAAATTGTAATATTTGCTTGTTATTTATTATTATCTAAAATACTTTTAGATAAATTTTTAAAATTATTTATTATTTCATTAAAAAAAAGTCAAGTTCACTTCACAGATGAAACATTTATTTTGAGAATGGAGTACTTTTTGTTTTTGTTATGATATTGGGTAGAGCATTAGAAATACTTCATATTCACAAGGAAATATTGTGCCCGTTAAACTAATTCACATTTGGAAATATCTTCATTGCATTGATGTTGGCATCGGAATTGATGCGACGTTTTCGTCTCCTAAGAGGAGATACATTATCTAGTTAAAATTATTTTGAACTATTTATTTATATTTTATATAAATATATTTCAAGTATAATGATCTACGTATTTATTAAGAAAATATCTTATATTCTTAATATTTATTTACAATGTGATATAAAAAATAAAACATCAATATTTATTTACAATATAGTATAAAAGATTTGAATTGAGTTAAAACACTAACATGACTAAAACCTACAACAATTTGATTGGATTTGTGATTAGGTCGCAAGCAATAAAAATATTAAGCATGGATAAGAGCCAAAGGAAAATTCTAAATACCCTTCAATGGGTCCATCTGGTTGTTTGACTCTTTAAAAGACCCCAACCAAAAAGTAAAAAATGACACCAGTTCTATCCTTCCGTAGTTAGTATATGAAACGTACCACCAAACAGAAATAAATACTATTAATCACCAGACCATAATGAAATTAAATACCCAAATCCATCAGTATCGATAGAATTAAAGAATAAAAGTCTATCGACTACATGTTGTCAAACTACAGACAAAACGGCGTTCTCAGTTCCTTTTCTTTTCCATAAGAAGAAGAAAACAGTTCAATTAGATCCGAATGATTAGCCCTCGTCAAAGTTTTACCAGCAATTCGGATGACCCCTCGAAAGTGGTGGATCATTAACAAAAACCCAACAAAAAAAGAAAAATTCAACAGAGTGTAGTGAATTTCTGCATCAAGAAATTAAAATCCCATATGCATATTTTAGTGCAGAAGGAGAGAAGCAGAAGTTGCAGACTTTTTTGAAGGTGAAACAGAGGAGCCCATTTCGCACATAGACACACATTCAACGATCAGGGAAAGGGAAAAGACAAGAATTTTCAGGGTTTTTTGGAGGATTAAAAGAGAGCCCATTTCCAGTTTTCATCCAGAAAAGAACCAGGGATGAGCAGTAAAGAGCCTGCCGTAAAGTTAGACGACGAGCAGTTAGCGGAGCTGCGAGAAATCTTCCGATCATTCGACAGAAACAACGATGGAAGCCTCACGGAGCTCGAGCTTGGCTCGCTTTTGCGTTCCCTCGGTTTGAAGCCCAGCCCTGATCAGCTCGACGCGCTGATCCAGAAAGCGGACACCAACAGCAACGGCTTGGTGGAGTTCTCTGAGTTCGTGGCGCTGGTGGCGCCCGAGCTCCTGCCGGCGAAGTCGCCGTACACGGAGGAACAGTTGAAGCACCTGTTCAAGATGTTCGATAGAGATGGGAATGGGTATATCACGGCGGCTGAGCTGGCTCACTCCATGGCTAGGCTCGGCCACGCGCTGACTGCTGAGGAACTGACCGGGATGATTAGGGAAGCCGACACGGATGGCGATGGGAGGATCAGTTTTCAGGAGTTTTCGCAGGCGATCACCTCCGCTGCCTTTGACAATTCTTGGGCTTGATTCGATTTCCTTTTTTTAGGTATGAATTGATTTTTTTTTTTTTTTAATGTTCCCTTTTGATAACTTTTTAGATAGATTAATCTTTAATCTTGCTCTGTATTTGTTGTTCATTTTGAGGACTGTACTGTCTGAGTGCTGAATGTTTGGAGATAATGATGAATTGTAGTGTATATAAGTTATGGGAAAGAGATGGTGTTTGAAGTTCTTATTGCCAATTTCCTAGCTGAATGGATTAATATAGTAGAAATGCAAGTTTTCTTTTTTTGGGGGGGGGGGGGGGGGGGTTGTTTGTTCTGTATCAGTGGAAATAATATTTGACTCTGCCCTTTTAGACATTAATGTCTTATTGAAGGGATGTTGGAAAAGAATGTTTTGGCAAATGATAACACAGTTTGTGGTCATGTATAATTTGGCTGTACAAAAATGGCTTAGGAATATTATCAGGTCAGGAGTCGGGACGTATCTTCTTAATGCAACTTTAATTGCTGAGAATACCTTATGTTTTCTGTAGCAGAACATCTAACCCAAGAATCCCTTCACAAATTCACCTTCTCCTTTTTCTTCACAAATTCGAAATTTTGTGATATTGTATAATAAGGGAAGCTGGTTAAATGGAGTATATTATTTGCATTCATGTCCAAAAGGAGTTGAACTGCATGCGATGATATTTTATAGTAATCAGTAAAACCAAAACCGAGAGTACAGGTGCCAATTCTAACCTGGTAAATCCTTGTTTTATATATCTTGGCATGAATTTTCATCCTTGCCACTCTGGAAATTCGCTGGAACTCAACCGATTTTCATATACTCCTTTGTGCATCATGTGTAGCTCAATCCAGTGTTAACTTTGCTATTGCTGTGGCTGAAATTGATTTGTTTACGCATTTTTCATCATTAGGATAAGATTCAAAATCCTTATTTAAATATGTTCTGTTGGATGTATATATCAGAGTATCTATGTCAAGTCCATAAAATGGTTGGTATGGATAAATTCCCTGATCACTAAATAGGCATAACATGTTATCTGGTATTCCACACTCATAAGATCGTTTCAACTGAGCATATATACATACGTGTTAACGATACACAAGAAAGAATCAGCTCCATAAAAATAACTTCATCTTGTCTAGCCTGGAAATAACTTATCAGAAGTTTTACGGTACAAATGATAATCTTGATTCATTTTTTTCTGCATCAGGTTCGGACAATTTTCTGGAAGAAGTGTAGCCGAGTTGATTTTCCCTCAGAAATCTGCAATGTACACAAGTGTTCTAGCTTGAGTTGATTCTGCATGCGCTGTCACTAGGTAGATCATCATCTCTCGCCAATGAATTTGAAGGTGTAACTGTATTCTGTTACCCAGTCACCTCTTGACCAAGAACTTACAAGAATGTTTTTTCTTACCAAAGATTTCTTGTTTGTCTTTGGATGGCGGAAGAATTTATGGCAAAAGAAAACTTGTGTCTGACTGGTTGGATTTTAGCTTGATGAATTTATACATATTAGTATATTTTTGCTACTTAAACAGGCCTTACCAACATCTTGTGTTTAATTCGCGCCAGATGTACCTCGAACCAGGAGCAGTATATCTGAAGAAATCTCATCCTATGTTTGTCAAAACACAAAAAAGGTTGCTGATATAGATATGAAACCATGCTTGATCAGGGATTGATACCCAATTATTGAACTAACAAATGCCCATCTGGAAGAAGAACAAGAGATCAAATTTCTGGAAAACTTGCTTTATTTTTTACTTACCAATAATATTTTTATTGGAGATCATTTTATTAAAATAAGTTTTTAAATTCAATTAATTCACAAATATTTATTGTTTTATTTTTTTCTTCTTTTTCTTTTACGTTTTCCTTCATCCTCCTTATCCTTCCGCTGCAGCCACCAGCCCGCCACCCACTAGGCTGCTTTTTCTTTTTCTTCCTTTTTCCATATCTATTTTACTACCTATGACTCCACCTCTATGCCGAAAAACTTACATATTAATACAACTATTCGTAAAATATGTTTTAAATGAAACATGTTATTGACAATGAAAAAATCTTTTACGCTCATAAGAGCAACGACCGCAGTTTCTTATTGTTGTTAGCAGCTCCACAAAATTGGGAAGCTGTGAGGAAAAGAACAGACAGGTGGATTACATATTTACATATATATATTATTCTCTAAATAAATTTTCATTATTTTTTCAATAATGATTGGTAATATTCAATTGCACAAGGGATTACAAGAGCCTAAAGTCTAAGGATCAATTCTACAACAATTGTTCAATACTACTAGCATTCTACAACAATAGGGAACTCCTACAAATACGGACATTATAACAAAAAATAATCCCTTAATATGGGGTAAATGTTCGTAAAAAATTAAAAAAAATATATATGAAAAAGAAAATTCTAGCACGATATTTAGTGACGATGTCTTCGAAACTAACTATAATGACTATTTTAATTTTCTAACAAAATTCGTATCCGATCAACTAATCACTTAAACTCATGTGCTATATAGTTTATATCACTACAGTTTGCTATTATGGAAACTCTCTAACTTATAAAACTATTTTCCAAATCATCAATACAGAATCAAAGTTGAGATTATAATTTTTGATAATTTTGTCTATATATTTTTCTAGTTCCAAATAACTATATAACAAAGTATCTTTTGAGGAGAAACTGAGCTAAATAATATTTTGGTTATTATTTGAATATTTTTTTATTTATTTAGGAGAACCGATAACTATATCATTATATCGTGATATGAATCATTATAATTCAATACAATCATCAATAATCAATAAATTATAATAAATAATAAGATAACAAACTCACATACATAAGTAAGGCAACTACCACATATCTAATGGAACCTAAAACTTAGCCCTCATATTTGTAGAGTTTTTGGGATTTCAGTCTTCAGCCATTAGAAAAGATCTCGTCAATTATTATTATTAAAAGTTACTATTTTTTGGTGTATTATAAATTTAAGTATTGTGATAAAAATAATAATCAGGAAAAGAGAATATCATACACAACTGTTAATGAAATTGAAAAACAAAATTGAAAAAGTTATTTCTGTAGATTTTCTAGACTGCCATTTTTTTTTTTTTGGGGGGGGGGGGGGGGGGGGGCGGGGGTTATGTTTATGATTATTTTTTTTTGTCATACAAGTATTTATTTCATTGGAAGAAGTGATAAAAGATAAACAAAGGGAAGGGGATAAGAGGAACATATAGTCTGGACAAGATTAAACTTTATATATAAGTAATAATTATTAATTTTTTATGTAAATGTAAATATGATTATAATGTTGTACTTGATTTTGGAAAATAAATAATTGTCACACTTTGAGCTTGTGACCGATGGACACAAGAATTGCCTTAGAACCTATCGAGTATAACTTGAAATGGGATTGTGAACAACTTGTACAAAAAGGATAATAATAAATGTATATGGATTTATCAGCCAAAGCTTACAAGATATTCAATTTTTTAAATTTTAATGCATATGGAATGGGGTATCACAATCACCTCTCTTTCAAAACACGATATTTTTATTACAACATGACAGTTCATAATTGGTCACCAGGCATTGAAATTCTAGACGTATCTTCTACGAGTTTAATAGGTAATTCCCACATATGTAATAGCACTTTGTCTCATGGGTTCAAAAAGTAACTCCTATACGTATCACTTTATCTGCATAATACTTAGTTTTTAATATTTTGACTAATGATTGACTCTGATACCATTTGTCACACTCTAAACTTATAAGCCCGTTGGACACAAAAATTGCCTTCAAACCCAACAAGTGAAACTTGGAATATGAACAACTTGTTCAAAATAATTATCCGATAAATTCACGTGGATTAATTAGTCAAAGCTTATAAGGTAATTAATTTTCAATTTTTAGTCCTTATGTAATGGGATATCATAATAATTTAGATTACTGGGGTTTTTTGATTAAATATAATACTCTATAGATTATTTTTAAGGCATTTCTCTTTATTAACTAAATAACAATAAAATATTACATTGATTGAGATAATTGAATATAATTACAAATAATTAATACTAAATTACTCAATTTGGTCATATATAATGCACATGTACATAATAATATTTTTGAAATGTATGTCTAGACTAATTCATTTGCAAAATTTTTAATAATTCTTACTTTGCTTTATTTTGGTGTTTATTATTTATCTTTTTTCAGTGATTAATGTAATAGCACACTCAAGCATTAATTTCATGTCTACAAACTCTTTTAAATATATTTAATTTTGTACTTTTGTGGATGATGTATCATGTATGCGCATAAGTACTTATATTATACGATATGTTTTACATTAATTGTTTTTAAATTGATAATCAAATATTTTTCCTAGATATATAATAATTTATCCCTTTATAATTTTTCAAACAATCTTTTTAAAAGAAAATCTAAACCAAAATAGGCCATCAACTAAATACAATAATTTTAAATTCAATACGTATGATTTTCAAAGTTATTAAAATCATTAAAGATAAGATGATTCACGAATTGAAACCAATATAATTGAAATATATAACATGCTTATTTAGGATAGGAACAAGCCTTCTTTACTATGATTATATTTTTCTTTTAAGTGGAAAAAAAAAGCTTAATTAAACATTTAAGTTGAAATTTGAAATAATTATTTTAAGGTACATAATAATATATACTAAGAAAACTTATATTCTTAAAAATTATGAACAGTTCATGAATAAATATTTGTAAAACAAATCCCCTTAATCAATCATAGACATCAGTACTCAAAATTTTATATTCATACACATACAATAATCTTAAATTCAAAAGTATATGTGATTAATCAATTCAAAAAATTTACAACAATTTATTCCTCACACTTATATTTATTCAATATATTTAAAAATACATCTAATTCTAAATGTAACTTACTATCTAAATAGTAAAAAAAAAGTTTAACAAAATACTGATAATCTTTGTTCATGATTTCATACTGTTGTTACTATTTTATTGGTCAAAGAACAACAATAAAGACGACATCAATGACTAGGGAATAGATAAACGTGAAATTTTAAAAAGAAAAATACAAAAAAAATATTATGAAACCAAATATAAAAGGAACATTTGGACCAGTAGAGGTGAATCACAAATAAAAGGATGACTTGTGCACCCATGAATTGAAAATTTTATAACTTGCGAAGTAACAATTACTTAGTTAAATTATTACTTAGGTTTTAAATATATATTGAATAATCAATTCTTTGAATCTTACTCAATCATTTGTGTTGATTAGTTTTTTTTTTTCATTCATTGCATTTGTATATTTTAACTAATGCAATGATTTTAGAAAGTGCGTATATTTTATTAATCGTATATATTTCATTTAAGACATTTTTTTAGAGTGTGACTAGAACTTTGTTAAAACAAACAAAATCAAAATGCAATATTATTAAGTTAGAAAATAAAACAATAATATTCTCTGTTATTTTCTATCGTTAAGTTTCTCTATTTTACACACATTTTTACACGCAACACATATATGTATATTTTCCTAGTTCAATCAAAATTATATTTTACACGCAACATATATATGCATATTCATATAATTTTCATTCTCACACTTTTATTCATTTCTCAAGATAACTTCAAAAAATTTCATGCTAACAAAGCCACGAAAATTTGATGGGGAATTTTGTAACGTCGTCGTCGTCGTCGATGATTCAAAGAGTGATGCTCTTGATTAAGAGAATGACGAAGTCAATTAGAGTGTCTACAAACGTTTAAAAAAAGTGCTTTAAAGCTTTTAACTTTAAAAAGATGATTCAAGAATGCAAACGCATGCTTCCTGCTTGAAAAAAAAAAAAGAAGAAGAAGAATAGGCAAAAAGTTCGAAGCATCCTTAAGAGTTCTTTTTTCATCTTTTGGTATTTTTTGTAAGTATTTGAAACTCTTTTTGAATATTTAAATCCTTGTTACTTTATAAAAATTGTAATATTTTTCTTTAATTAAATCACAATAATTTTGCCCCATAATATTTAACTAACCCATAATATGTATGCACACGCACATTTGTACATATATATCGACATAAACATAATATGTAATTTTAAGGTATAATAAAGTATTTTATACATTACATTTATGAGTATAAATATTATACTTATTTATATGTACATAATTATGTTATTATGCTTATTATAATTATTATTATGTAATACATATATAATCTAATATGTTGATGTTGTGCAATAATAAATTTAGTATATTATGTGTACATATATGCAAAACACACACACACACACACACACACATATATATAGTATACATATACATGCACGTATATCAAAAGTCATACTCGAATACGGAAAATATATTTATGTAATAAAACAATCATATATCTATTATAATATTGTATATTTAAATATTCATATACACGTATATTTATATGCACATGTTTGTTTATATACACAAATACATTAACAAATATTGTTATATCCAATAATATACATATATACAAGTGTAAGTGTACCTAATATACAAGTGTAAGTGTACCTAATTAATGATTTATTTTAATTAATTTATTATTAAATTGATTAAACATACATGAACATGTAAATGTTATATTTATTATTCTATTTATTATTCTTATGTATATTCTGCATACAAATAATTTTAGTTAATTTATTTGATCAAACTCTATCAAATAAATAATTAGTTTAAAGTTCAAGAACAATTTAAACTTTTAAACGTAAAAAAAATTAAAATAAATTAGATCAACTATTACAACTTATTCACCAAATATTTCTTTTTAATTTAATTTTATTGTTTAACAACACTTTGTAAACAATCCAAACTTTTGCTTCTCAACAGCTTTTTTAATTTTTCTAAAAGTAAGTATTTGTCTAAAATTAATTTTTTTTTTGCAAGCACTCCCGGTGTCAAAATAGATGAAAATGAAGAGTACGGCGATGATTAAGTTTTATGCATTGACAGTTTTGTGCTAAATGGAAAACTTAATCTAAAATTTTCAAAATAATAGCAACAAGTTAGAGCATTTGCAGGTGTTTTAGTTTTCAATATTGTTAGTTAGCTATATAATTAGCATTAATGGTAGTATTTTATTTGTTAATTATTTTTTAGAGATCTTGAGACTCCAGAATCTCGTGACAATCACAACGGTCGGTAGAGTCTTTGTGGAGTTTATTAAAAATAGATAAGTTGTTTTATTTTTTAATGTTGTCGCTTAGTTATAATTAGTATTAATGATAGTGTTTTATTTGCTAATTATTTTTAACAGATCTTGATATTCCAAATTTTAGAACATATGGTAGAATACATGTAGAGTTTATTAAAAAAAAGATAACTGTGGGTTCCTTGAATTTAATGTACTGGAACCTCCAAAGAATCACACATTCAAAAGCCATAAGAACTGTCACAAATCAACACCCATTTCTTATTTGAGAAGTTCCTTTTTTTTCTTTTTTCCTTATTTAGAGGGCTCCTCGAAAGTCTCTTCAATCTCTTCAATCTCTAAACTTACAATTGTGTAATGCAACAAATAAAAACCTACCATCTTAAATCGTAATTGACTGTTTGGTTTCATTTTTAAATTCATTTTCATATTTCTAGCATTTTTAACATTAAAAATATTTTTATTAGATTTTTGTGTAAAAATAAAAATATATTTACATTAGTTATATTTTTATGTAAACTATATATGCTTGAAAATAAAAATATATTTATTTTATGGTATTTTCTATATGAAAATATGTGAAATATTAGTAGATTTGAAAATGAGTTTAATAAATATATAAAAATATATGAAATATTAATATATTTGAGAATGAATTTTGGAAATAAAATTAAGTTGTATATCTGATAAAAATGAATAAACCAAATGTGTTTTCAAAATTTCAAATACTAAAAATTAAAAAGATTTTATTTGGAAATAAAACCAAACAATCTCTAAGGAACTCATCCATTCCCTCTAGACAATCCAAGCTAAAATGCATACAGAATTCCCAATGTAGATGTTGGAAAACAAGTAGGTGCAATTCCCTATGGCTAAATTTGGCAGGTAATAGTATAGTTAATATCTTTTTTTCTTTAAGAATTTGTCTTAACACTTAGTGCTCGCAATACTATTTTTTCTAAAGTAACACTATAAAAATTAAAATATAGTGAAAGAGAAAGTATTTAAAATTCTCTTTTAAACTTTTAGAAGGAAGAGAAAGAATGTATATTGAAATGAATGAAAAAATTCGAATCAAAGGTCTATTTATAATTATAGAAAACTTGTGACATGCGAACACAATTATTGAAAAATGCGGTTATTGGATGGACACAATTATTCAATTGGTACTTATTGAATAACCACATCCGTTTCAAATTTAACTAGACAAACACTTCTTAACCAATAGGTGCTGACAGAACAGACACGTTCATTTGGCACTAACTGAACAGAATATATGTCCATTCATCTCGTCAGCAGTTGACTGGTTAGTTGTCATTTTGTGCCATGCATCATCATTTGAGTAATTCCACTTTTCACATTCTAATTGAAAGGAAATAAATTAAAAATTTGATAAAAAAATTCTTAATTTATTTTATATAAAAAATATAGACAGAATGTGTGTATGAATTTTGGCCCAAATCTACATCTTGCTTGGAACACGTGCGTATGTGGGCTTTGGTCCAAACTCAGGTTATCTCCCTCCAAAATCTATATGTACCGCTCGACTCAAAGCTAAGTCTCATCCTTAAACTAAATAAAGTGGTCTTACATTTACATATTTTTCAAATGCGGGATATGTGATCATTTAAAGAATTCACTTTATATTTTTATTTATAATTTACTCAAAATTAATTTTAAAAAATCAAATATACTAAATTCATCTACATGCGGCATAGATTATGTTTAACCAAATAATTTTTTATTTTTATTAAATACAATATAATTAAATTATTGATCAAAATTAAATCAAATCCCAACTTTCTTATAGAAACCCTATTAGTTAAATATGGAATAGAAAATATTTATTATTTAATACATACATATATATCACAATTTTTTGTTAAAAGTTACAACAAAAAATCAAATAAAAAATATGAAAACATATAATATATGAATTTCTAGACTTCAGGTAAATATGAATGGAAAAAAAAATATTCAAAAGTAAAAATACAAATTATTATAATTTCTTTTTACATGTATCGTGTTTATACTATTTTTAAAATATGCAAAAATTATTTTATATGTGTCACTAAGTTTTTATGATTATGACTCAATGTATATATAAGTATTTAACAATAACTAATAATTAGCATTTTTATTTTTTAATTGTATGAAAATCAATTAATACTTATAAATATTTGTTTTGAAATGTTTAAGATAAATATATGAATATTTATTAAAATATAATATTATTCATGACTATAACACGAAATACTATAATATGTAAATATATTAAAAGTTTCATCTAAAAAATACAAGTATTATTATTAAGTTAAGAATGCATAAGAAAACAAAAATATTTTTTAATTATTTGAACGCATGCATACTATACAAATATAATAGAGTTTTTACTAGAAGTGAAAACTAATGAAATGTCATTCTACTAGCGATCTAATTGACTAAAATTTCTCTTCCAAATAGGAAAAATAAGCCGATGCGCTTCTTAACCTCCATGCATAAAAGTCCTGAACATATTTCGACTAGCAAACTCAAAATCGCTATATTACTGCTGTCCTTGTGTGGATTCAGCAGTCCAGTAAGTTTTTGTGGCAACAAGAATTTTCTCTGCGTTAAATGGTCCGCTTTCGTGATCGACTATCTTACTCTCCCATCTCATTCCATCTGTTATACTTTTAATCTTCACCAAGACTTCCACCATATCTCTGAAAATCACGGTGCCTTCGGGCCGTAGAATCCTATCCATCTCAAGGAGAATGTAAGTAATGTCACACCTTCAAGAACAAGTTGAACAGACAAGTTACGAGCGCATTCGTTAGAAAAAGCTTTTCGAATACACAAACCATAGATTATCAGATTACCTATCCTGATACATGCTGAAGACACCACCTGCATGGATGAGATCATAAGTTCGTGGATAGGTTGAGAATGCTTCACACCAGTCCTGGTATGTGCCAATGAAACCTCGTTCATATATCACTCCCAACGTGTCGGGATGTGAATTAGTGGGAACCACGTTCATAACCCAAACTGGGTATTTCATCAGGGCTGCTGCAAATCCTCCTAAATTAGCGTTCATGTCCATTACATTTCGATATAGTCCTCGCGGTAATTGACTAACAAGACTTTTGTAGTACTTCATTCGTTCCTTCCACATTTCATTATCCTCTTGGAATTTCTTAGCAGTGATGCCTGGGATTGAGCCACTGCTGATTCTTGGTGGAATGGCAATCGCACGTTCCGGCCATTTCTTTAATGCACCCCCTGCAACCTCATTAGCATTGCTTACCTCTGGCAGTGGGGTTATACAAGCTTCCAGGTCTTTGTACCTATAACAGATGAATTAGCATTAAAAACCATGCTTAAAAATACTCAGATTTGATGCCATCCAAAAATTAGGCATTGAAAGATTCAGCAAATACCAAGCTGCATCAGCACTGTCTGATTTGCACATATGTGGTTCAGGATGCATAGCTTTGCTCTCAAGACATTCAAAGTGGTTGATAGGTTTTTGCCAAATTGCCAGATCTCCCTTTTCCACGACCTTTTTCCAGCAGAGTCGTTTAGCTACGTCCTCAATTGCATCTTGTTCTTGCTTTAAATCTTCTTGGGTTCTCTCCCAACCTCTCCAGTATTTCTTCCAGTGGACTGGAGGGCCAGAGAGTATCCAGTAGCCACCAGGCCTAAGAACCCTATCCACTTCAATCAGATACAGGCCATCTGCAAGCAATCAAAAAGTAATGTAGACATGTAAAAGAGAGGAAGCAATTCTTAATTGACTTATATAGAATAATATGTACTCCGTACGCATATTCTATCAACCACATAAATTTCAATTCAAATTACTGGATTCATAATCATCTTACCATAATTGAACCAAGGGATCAGGCAACGAGAACAATGAGCCATATCAAAAGCCCTAGCAGGATATGGAAGCCTCTGTGAACCTAGGATGCCAATCATTGCAGGAACACCGCGTTCCAATGCAAACCACACCTGTGCTTCATGTGTATCTCTTGGAGCAAAAGACATTGCTATAATATCCCTCTTCAGTAGGTAAGCACCCCAACTAGCTACCTGAAAACCAATACACCAAAAGAAAAATGAAAACCAGTCCCTGATAACTAGCATTTTTGCAATTTATAACAAAGATATTAGAAATAATAATCAAAATGCAACTGCTATAAGGACAATGAAGTTTAACACTCAGAATAATATAGCAGAACATATGATACGCATAAGCTAATTTCCTTACTCCGCAGCCTGTATCAACAGCAGTTCGAATGGTTCCATCCGTAATAGGGATGAGGGCATTGATGTCATCAATGTATGCATCAGCCCCACGTGGAAACATTGTACCTCCTCCAGGAAATCTGAAGCGATCTCCTTCAACTTGGATCCAGTTCTGAACGGCCTTCTCAATGCTTAGTTCCTTATGGGGAATGTTGGCATACCATGCATAATCCCTGCTCTGTGGCCATTTGAAAGGGCTCTTATAGTTTGGTGGAGCAGGTATAAGGCAGCGTAGGAGCTCTTCCTTAGGGGGCAATGCCTTTCTCTATACTTTAACATATTGCGATCAAATCTCCTACCCCTTTGTTGATCTTGGCAGGGGGTGTATTCACTGTACGACATGCCACAAGGTGGAAATTTCTCAGATTCCTCAGAACTGTTGACTACTAACTGATGATGGCTCTCAAAGTCCAGTGGATCTGCCATCATGGAGGATGATGATGATGGAAGATCAGGTATCTTCCCAGTAGAGCCAACATCGCAACCAACTCTGGAGGAGATCTCAGACTGGCTGGATGGAGTAGGAGTTCTACCCTGCCAAGCTCCAAAAACATAAAACAAGACACAGAGGCCACTCACAGCTAGGATCCAAGTGAGACGTTTTCTCTTCATATTCAGCTGATGAGGCTTTGGGGATCCATTATACTCCTTCCCCATTTAAACCTGAAAGCAATAGTTTTGTTTGATGTTAAGTGAGGATGAAAGAATAAAAAGAAAGGCTACTTTAGCAAGGATGATAGTTGAGCCTGTTACGCACTTAACAGTTACACTACTACATGCTGTATTGCAGCTTGAAAGTTGACGATAAAAAATTTACATCCCCTCACAGAAGGCTCAAGGGAGAGATGAGAAACAAAGAGGAAGGGAAGGTTTTGATAATGGGACCAAAGATTGAAGGATTCAAAGTGTACAATGGATGAGATAGAACCAATTATTTACTGACAAAAGGTGATCAATGTGAGTATTACAGTATCTGTCTCAATCAATTTAAGTTCAACTAAATTCATAAAACCATATTCATTATACAATTACTGCAACATAAATCAGAAGAAACATTTTACAGATGCCAATATTGAGTGCAGAACTCGTTTTATATTTGTAAATAACACACTCCTCTCCTCACCTCATTCATCTCATATACCTAAAGAAAAGAAAAATAGAAAATAAAAATTTGTACATTTAGAGGCATGGGATTATGATTTAGAACTTGGAAAGCCGAATTAATTGTTTTACAACGTTAATTCTAGTTCCCTGTTAAACTCTGAGAAGGTACATTCCCCATTTATATGTAGGGGCATGGATCCTAAAAAGAAGCAATTATGGATCAGACAAGTTCAAGAGGCCAAGATCCATTACCTTATAGTCTAAGTCAACACTCTAATAACTAACACATAATTTAGCTCCAGAGACATTTTTTCCTGGTAGGCATCCAACA
Organism: Paulownia fortunei; assembly: GCA_019321725.1. Classification (NCBI taxonomy): domain Eukaryota; kingdom Viridiplantae; phylum Streptophyta; class Magnoliopsida; order Lamiales; family Paulowniaceae; genus Paulownia; species Paulownia fortunei. Next base: position 7,936,303 of record CM033111.1, read on the forward strand.
ATAAATTACAAGGAAGAATCTGTGTAGACCTACCGTTCCCTCTCCTTAAGGTTAAGTGCCAAGAGAGAAGAAAGTAGGAAACAGGGCAAAGGCACGCGCTTCCCCTCGGTCGCTCTAAGCTTGAATCACCAAGTTATCGACGAACTAAGACGACCCTACTGCCTTCAAATTAAGAAAAAGTAAGTCGCCATCTGCAAATGTGAAAATTACCCTGATGGTAAATATTCTAAGCACATCAAAGTAAGTAGCAATCCTTTTCTTTCTTCTGTCAATAGACTCAATACAAGATAAGGGCACAAACTAATGGAAATTAGCAGAAAGTATAAGGTAAACCAACAGCTAGACGAATTTATTAAATATTATACCAGTGGAAATGAGATAACTTTTCCATACACATAGCTCTTTCAAAAGATTCTTGATAAGCACGTGCTCGCCCAATAAAAAAAAAAAGAAATACCTCCAGTGGAGCCGCTGTTCATAACTTTTTCCTGCTAAAGCACCAAAAAGACAACCATCTATCTATCAGAATAAAGAAGAGAAAACTAAAGAACAAGAAGGGCAAGGCAATAATAAATAGATTGTTTCAAAAAAAAAGGAGATTTTCTACAAACACCACAATGGGAAGAAAAAAAACGAAGAAGCAAGAAATGGACTGCAAAACAAATGGCATTTTCCCTTTTTCTGTTCCATATACCACTCCTCATGGTGTGGGACTGTGTGTGCACGAACTAATACATACATAGTAATCATAAGGGGCGTGCGGGTTCCTCATGGCTGCAACCAACTTTGTCCATCTCGGGAGGGAAACGCAGAGATAACAGAGAAGAAAGGGAAGAAAACCTTAATAGGACAAGAAAGATGGGATTGAGTGAGTGAGAGTGAAATAATTAGACCACGAAGAGCATCATATCCTCATCTGGGACATTCCCAGTTCCAAGTTCCCGACAGAAGGGCCTCAATTATCTCCCCACCTTATGTCTTTTTCTAGGCAAACCACTTACCCTTTGATTCCGGGTCTCTGATTCACAAGTTTTAATATTAAAAACATTTGCTTATACGTAAGAATTTTCCCTTTGATATTGGGGTCAATACGGAAAAAGCAATTGGCAAAAAAGTGTAACTGACCAAAAAGTAGTGGTACGGGAGTCAAGGCGAGCCAATATAAAAAAGTGATTCCATAATGACGATGAAGGGATTTGGTAGAGAAAAGTTAAGAGGTTCAAATGAGGAAAGTTTATGCTAGATGTATTCGAGAGTCAAGATTAACAAGTGGATACAATTAGTTTGTATTGTATTAAATGTTGGATTCTATTTAATTTTTGAACGTGGTAAAGTTATTTAATTTAATAAAGATAAATAAATAATATATAAGTGGACGCTAAAAATATATATTGGGTATGAATTTTGCAATATGTAAATATTTAATATTAGTTAAATTATGATTGATGTGCTTTTATTTGACCTAATATATCAAATTAATCATTTATCTCTTCTCATCTATCCACGTCTTAGAGTGATAACCTATGGAGTACCTAAGGAGATTTGTTATGGAAGACGCAAATTCGATATGAATTTATGTATTACCAAATATGAATTTATGTATCATCAATGTAGATTTAAAATACATTTTTGATTTAATATTTAATTCAATTTTTTGATAAATCAACATGACGATCTTGGTTATACGAATGTGTTAATTATATTTGTGTTAAAGTCGAATAAATAATATCAAAATAGGTCATGATAGATTATCAAAAATAATTATTTTTTTTTTTGTGATTATATTCAATTTTTATTATCCTGAAGAATTTGAGAATAATATTGTGAAACAATAATGATTCTTTTCAATTACTTTCAACGAAACATTAATTTTGAAAATTAATTAGGAATTCAATTCATAGAATTATTGTTTCTTGTTTTGGCTTGTTGTTTATATTGTAACATATGTTAACTGACAGAATCCTATTAAGATATATTCTTACTTCAAGTTATTGGGTTCTTTGTTGTTGCTGTAAAATCCGGATTGAGAGTCAGTAGCAACATTTGTGAAATTTATTTCTTTTTTGGATGAATATAATTTAGTAAAATAATTCCTGATTGAAAGAAGAATCAAGAACAAATTTGTGCATGTTGTTACTGTTTCTCAACAAATTTGTTTAAAGTTTTTCCTTGAAGCTTTACCAGTTTGCTATCTTGCTGTTATTCGTTTAACAAAAAAAAGGGCAGCCAGCGGGTTTCTGGGTTTGGTGGATTAGGGTTTTAATTTAACAAAATGAGATCATGGGCTTTACTTCTATTTTGGCCTTGTTTTTGTTTGGGCTTCAGTTAAAATGAAATTTTGAATCTAATTTTGATTCTAGGTTTGATTTAGTTTTGGCTTAGAATCCAAATAAAGTTATATTTTGGGTTTAATATATTTTTAGGTTCAAACTTATAAGATTGAATTTTTAGACATATTTATTTAGTTATGGCTCTATTTTGGTCTTGAGTTCATTTTAATTTTGATTTTAAATTCAAATAAAATTGATTTATTGGACCTAATTTGATTTTTAGCCTGAAATCCAAATAAGGTTGACTTTTGAGTTTAAGTTTAGCCTCATTGTTTGGGTCATAAAAGCAAATAAGATTTAATCTAACCTATAAGAATTGAATTAGATTTGAATTTAAATTGAATTCAAGTCTTATTCGTACATGACTCAACCCAATTTCAATAAAATTCCATTAAATAAAATTAATTATTTTTATTTTACAACTCTTATCTTATATTTTAAGATAAATTGAAATAATACGTCGTCAAAGTGACATCTGATTTTAAATTTATTTTGAAATTTTAGATATTAAGTAAAGTGTTTGCATTATATCTATATTTCTGTAGATAATAATTGGCTCAAATAAAGATTATTATTTGGCTAGATGATAGACGTGTGAGATAAATTTGGAATTGTATGTGTTTCTACTTGTCTGATATTTTAAAATAAATTAATTGAAACAATACATTGCTGAAATAACCTCTATTGTGTAAATTTATTTATTTTGGGATATTAAGATGTGTATGTTTATTATTTATATGAATAATGATCGACCTAAAAGAAGGTTATTGTTTGGTCAAATAACAAATATACATATGGTAACAAATATATGATAATTATTAAGTTTTCCATGTGAGCAATAATTTGTCCAAAATGAAGGCTATTGTTTAACATGATTAGTTATCAATATTTGATTACTATATTAAGAGTACCACTTACAATTGATATTTTTGTCCAAAGACTAAACATTAATGTTGTATTAGGCATTTTATGATGAGCCCCACTATTACTGTATTATGTCATGCTTAAATATCTTTTTTATGATTATGTTATGACATAAATATTTGTGAGCATGTTTGATTTTGTTTTTTTAATTAAGTTTTTGCTTATATTTCTACAATATTTGCGAATATTAATTTCATATATGTTTAAAGGCACACTTTAAGAATTTGAAAGAAAATATTGTGATTGTTCTTAGGTACATGAATTTTGACCTTGCGTTTTAAACAAAATGATCTTCTACTCTCACCAATGACAGTTCCCCTAAAGCTAAATGGACTATGAAAAGTGAGACTATTCTAACCGCACGAGTATTTTGATCATAAAGTGTACAATTTTAAAAATATTTTGGAGCATTACATCTGAGGAGGATAGTGTTAAAAATTTTCTTAAAGATATTAGTTGAAATAAGTACTCTTTTGACTGATCCTGCTTCAATAAGATATGAAGGAAAATAGAACATAAGGGAATACATTATGAAAATGTCTAACTCACTTTGAAACTAAAGGCACTAAAGTTAGAGCGATCTAAGTATTTGCTTGTGCATATGGTTTTATTTCTCTTCCTACATAATATGGTCAATTTAAAGTGAGTGACAACACCTAAGATGACAAGTAAACTCTTAATGAGTTTACATTGTGCAAGAAGAAAGGTATGAGCGAGAAAAGACCGCAAATGCTCATTCAGTAACTACCTCTCAAGATAAAGAAAAGTACGCTACAATTAGGACACCATAACAGAAATTGCAAAATTAATAGGATCAGCTGTAATTGGGACACTATAACAGAAATTACAAAAAAAAAATAGGATCAGGAATCTGCAAGAAGGGTGGACACATAAAAAAGAAATGTCCCAATTACGCCAAGCAGATGAAGAAATATATACTTCTCACTTTGGTTTGTTCAAAAGTTAATTCAGTCTTTGTACCTAGATATACTTGGTGGGTAGATCTGGTTTTACTACTCGCATAAATATGTCTATGTAGGGTCATCTATGGAGTCGGCAGTTAAGTGATGTTGAAAGATACATCTATGTGGGCACTAGCAAAATAATTGCAGTTGAGGCTATACAGATTTTTTGGGTTATCATTGATGACTGGTTATTTTTTATTTTGAAAGAGACATATAGTATCACTATTTAGATGAAATTTAATTTCTATTTTTACTTTGGGCAAATTTGGTTATTCTTGTTCATTTGAAAATAGTAAATTTGTTTTCTTTCAAGATACAAATATTATTGTAATTGGTTCTTCATCATTTATGATAACCTATATTTGGATGCAATTGCCTCGTATGATGAACCTTGCATATAAGTTTACATGGTACAAAACGCATGAAACATAATGTGTAAGGACATGATAAGAAGTAAGATTAGTCATTCTTCTTTACCAAAATCACCCTGGGAGAAACACTAAAGACTGCAGCATACATTATTAATAAGGTTCCAATTAAAACGATAGCTAAAATCCCTTATGGACTATGGATTTGCAAAAAGCCTTGTATTAGGCATTTGCATATTTAGAGTTGTCCAACTAAGTAAAAACCTAATGAAAGAAAATTAGACTCAAGAACAGTAAGTTGCTACTTTGTTAGGTACTTTAAAAGGTTTTTTTTTTAGATGAGAAATACGGGTTCTCTTGAGAAAGTTTAGTTTGGGAGGGAGATAAAGTTAAAGGTATTGTCTTTGAAGAGGAATTCGTTTCTCTTGTTACTGTTTCTATTGACAATAATTAGGCTTCCATTCCTAACATTATTCAAGATATAAATTTGGGCTATCAAGACAATGTGAGGAGCTTCCTCTTCAAAATAAAGAAAATTATTTCTAAAGAGCAAACTCAGTAATCTCATGAGAAAATGCAATTAAGAAGATCCATTTGAGAAAGGAGAAGAATGATTTTAGTTATTATATAGTCTTTCTCTATGAACATGAGGTTGACATATGAGTAATGAAAAATGATTCAATTAACTTTTATCAAACCAATAAAATTTTAATTCTCAAAAGTGGATTGATGCTATGAAAGATAAGATGAAATCCATAAAAGATAATGACATTAGTTGTGAATAGATATTTAAGACCAATAAGGATTAAAAGACAATATTGAGAGATATAAGGTGCGTCTAGTTGTTAAGGGTTTCACTCAAAAGAAATGCATTGATTATAAAGAGACTTTTCTTTCGCTTTAATCAAAAGACTCTTTAAAATCATTTTGACAGTTGTAGCTCATTTTGATTTGGAGTTGGCTTCTCGTTAATGGTATTACAATTTTCATCAAGTTATTATCTCGTTTGTGTTTGAGGTAAATAAAGTTGATAATTGTATATACAATAGGTTCAATGGGAGATAATCTCATTACAAATGGAGATTAATTCAGTCTTATTCAGTGCCCCAAGGATGAATTTAAAGTAAAAGAAATGCCAAATATTCCTTATGCATCAACTGTAGGAAGTCTTATATAGGCTTAAGTATGTACACATCTAGAAATAGCGTGCATAATAGGAATATTAGTCAAATATTTAAGTAACCCTAGAATGGATCATTGGGAAGCAGCCAAAAGGGTCATACAGTGTTTACAGAGAATAAAAGATTACATGTTCCCTTATCAAAAATCAAATCTTTTAGGAGATCATTCGGTATTTTGATTTTGATTTTACTGAATGCCACTTTGGACTATACTTAATTGTTAGCTGGAAGCGCTGTTTTCTGGAAGAGTGCTAAACAGACACTCATAGCTCCTTCCACTATGGCAGTTAATTTCATGGCCTGTTATGAGGTATCTAGTCTTGGGATATGGTTGCATAACTTTGTCACTGGGCTACATGTTGTAGATGGTATTGAAATACCACTAAAGATATATTATGATAATAAATCGGCCTTACCATATTTCAATAACAACAGAAGCTCTTCGATGTCGAGGTACATAGACATTAAGTTTCTTGTTCTTAAATAAAGAAATAATTCAGAGTTATCAAGTGTCTATAGAATATATTCAGACAAAATCCACGATTGTAGATTCGCTCATCAAGGGTTTACCACCCAAGGAGTTTCATGAGCATACTGCTCAAAGGGTGTTGTAGTGTTTGATAATGTGCATTTCAGTGGGAGTTTGTATTATGATATTCTTTTTGGTTTAGACACAATTTAAGTTTAAATTCTGCAGAATAAAGAATATGATTTATTTTCAAACTCTGAATCTTTTGCCATTTAGCATGATGTCATAAACAATAAAGTAGGACCAGTTGGAAAATAGGCATATTTAAGATCATATTGCATGTAATTTTCATGTTACACATCCATACTTAATCTTTATCATTGAATATGTTGGTGTGGTGACCATTGATGGGTCTAGTTACGATTAAATATAACAAAAGTCGCTTTGATGTCATGTTGATATAGGAGATGGACTAGATTGTAACCAAAGAAGATATTTTAAGGATAGATAGCATTTTCAGTGCGCACTCAAGATTTTATAATATAATTATCTCTCATAACATATATAGCCCAAGTGGGAGATTGTTGGATTTTATTTAATTTCTCAATGTGGGCTTATATATGTAAATAACAATCATATTATAATCTATCTAATTTAATAGAAGCAAATAAGTGATCTATTAGTGGGACTCTAGAAATATCTATTGGGTATGAGCTTTGAAATGTGTTGGACCCAGTACTAGTCAAATTAGGATTGATAGGCTTCTATTTGACCTGATATATAAGGAATATTATAGGCTTATGGTCCCCAAGTCAAATCAATCGTTTAATCTTCTCATATATCTTCATTTTAGAGTGAGAACTTATGGAGTACCTAAAGAGATTTGTTGTGAAAGACACTAACTCGGTATAGATTTAGGTATTACCCAACATGGATTCATGTATCTTATGGATCTAAGGTACGCTTCTAATTTAGTATTCAATTCATTTTCTTGATAAATCTGCACGACGATCTTGGTTATATGAATGTGTTAATCATATTTTTATTAAAGTCTAACATTCAAAGGTAAGTGATTAATTGTAAGGCAATTGAAGTTATATTTGTTATCATGTATACCTCAATCAATCAAATTAAATTTTGAGCAACTTAATAAAGAAAAAAGATATTGTAGCAAATTGGACTGCAACATTATGCATGGCATTGCCCATCCAAGAAAATAAAAACAAGTGTATGCTTCGATCTATGAAGTGTACACCACCAAGTGTAGCATCTCTAACACCGAGGTTTGAGAGGGTGTCTAAGCTAAATTTATCTAAAATAGGCCAAACAATTTAATTCGTCCATCATTTTTAGTCTTAATTTCTATTAAATATTTTTGTTGTTGGTATTTATTGGCAAAATCGAAATAAATTATTTTTGAGGATTTTTGGAGAAATATAAAATCTGTCGGTTCTTTAATTCTTGTAAAAGTTGAATTTTGTATATTTTAATTAAGTTGGATTAATCTTGTTTAAATTGGGCTATCTTAATTTGTTATTTGAATTGTGTTATCTTGATATATTTGATATTGACAAATCATTTGGTGGAATTTTAGTGGACCAGGATTGGATAAACACAATAGATTTTATATCAAGATTGAAAGATTGTTATAAAAAGATAATTCTTGTATCTTTTATTTCTACGAATTTTGGAAAGCAAACATATATTGTGATAGCAGAAACTTTGAGTTAAGTTTCATCTCATAATATTTACAAGTGTAACTGAGTTTCACTTCAAAAAATTATTAAATGAAGTGCAACTCAAAGTTGCGCTTCTAATGCATATATATATATATATATATACTTGCTTCTTTGATTTATATATATATAATTAATATATAGTTTTGTAAATATTTAGATATTTATATGTATAGAAATATATATTTTATATATAGATAATTAACTAAGATATAAATATACACAAACACGTTTGTTTATATAATATTATTTTAATAAATAATATAAATTTATATTATTTAAATAGTTTTTTTACATAGAATATATTACCTATGTATTTAAATATTTCAATAAAGTTAGAATAAATATTTATACATATATATTTGTTTCTCTCCAAGGCAAATCAATCAGTGTACTGAGTTTCGGGATTTCAAGTCTGCCAAGGAGCTAAATGTCTCGTTGCAATTTGTGTTGCAACATTCTACGTAACATCCTTTGAAAGAAGAAAGTGAGTCTTTGAGAAAAGCCTTGCTGTTGTGTGACGAAGTTCAGCATTGAAGGTAGTTCAACTAAGCAGTCTAAGCTGAGGTGGTCTTGCAAACAGGTCTAACTATTAGTTGCACTACAAGAATGACGTGAGTAAAAGAGGGAGTCTTTTATTTGTTTTAAGTCATTTTTATTATATCGTGTAAAACAGTTTTACTAGTAGATTGTTTTATCTGGGCGTCTTATGCAGTAGAGCATCTTGTACTTGAAGCACGTTGAAAATTGCTAAGTCAAATTTTTATTTTTCGCTGCATATTACAACTTTAACTTTAACTTTAACATAAGAATATGGTAATTATCATTAAAATTGGTAAAAGATTAGGCAACATATTCTATCAATCTTATTTGAGTCCTTTATCTATGGAATGTACCATTTTAGTCCTTCATCTCTTAAACTTAATTTATTAAAGTCCTTAACCTTTCACTTTTGTTAGTTATTAACGAAATCTCGCTCAAAATGAATGGAATATTCCACTAGTCAAGGGTATTTTCGATAAACCACAGTAGTTGAAGTCTTCAAAGGTTGCATTTCATCTGACTTCAGCCCCTTATTTCCTAATGATACTATTTTTGTTCCTTATATCTCAAAATGAACTTTCTACAGTCCAAATTAACACATTTGTTAACTACTTAAGGAATATTACTCCAAATGAACGGAATATTGTACAAGCCAAAACCATTTCAAGCAAACTACTAAAGGCTTAAATCTTCAACCCTATTTATTCAACGAGATTAAAATATAAACAATAAACATTAACCTTGATTTCAGATAGTTCCAAGTATGCAAAGTGCAACTTTTAAAACAAATTCAACTCAATATATTGCGAACATTGAGGGAGTTTAGATTATGTGAGTTCACTAAGCAATGCAAATAGTGTGATATATAGTAAGATCATTGAAGAGTGATGCAAGATCAAAAGGTTCAATTAATATGTTCAATATCCGACTCGAAATGTCACTGTTGTAAATAAAAAATAAAAGAAACTAAATTTTGATGAGACATAAAATCTATGAGAAAGATATAATTTTTTCTATCAGTGACATTGATTGGTCAAATGCCTAAATGGTGAAGTTAGCATCTAAAGTTTTGATAGCATTATCATGATAATTAAGTGTGATGATTCTCAATTGTTTGAAAAGATGTGACAAACTATTGACTTTTGAGTTATTTTGTAATTGTTTAGTGTGCTAGTTGAAGCATTCTTCTTGTTGGCATTTATGTTGTTATCAACTGATTAAGAATTTTTATGGGAAATTGACTAACTAATTTAATAAAAAATTATATTTTTAATTCATAAAATCAAATGCCACATTGAAGAGTAGTTAATAAAGTAGGCAGAAGCGCAATCGTCAGATGTGCTTTTCCATGAAAGCGCAATTCTCGCTTCAGCTTTCAACATTTTTTTAAAATAAGAAAGCGCAATCTACACTTGCGCCTTCAACTTTTTTTTCTGACACATGGCTGAAAATCAGATGAATCATAAGATGATTCAATGTTATTTTAAAAAATATTATGCATTTATATTATTTAAATAGTTTTTTATTCAATTAAATATATATGTGTATAAATAATTTAATTTAATATATTTGATCAAACTTTATAAAATAAGTTATTATTTCAAATCCAATGATAATTTTCAACAAATAAATTACTTATAATAGTGCCAATTTTTACGTCACAGCCACGTAGTTAATTTTTTTTGGATAATAGTTTCAATACTGAATATATAAAATACAAAAGTTTTGAAAAATGCAAGATCAATAAAAAAATCTCAAAAAATATCCACCAGTGCCTACAAGTACGTCGATGGCATTATCGTCTACCTCTGTGTCCACTCTCAACAGTAGTAGTATCATATGACTGATCTTGTATCAGATCATCAACATATATACTATAGTTTAAATTAAAGTTCGACCGACCTGATGAAGAAGCTAGAGTCTCCACAATCATGATACTCGCTGTCTAGATATGATAATACATTAAGTGAGACAAAAAACTCTCCATGACCAGTCTCGTATCCTAGATACTACATACAAACGATGTGTGCGTCATGTCAAGATCTGAACCGAGTAGTGTAGAGAATGACAGTGTAGATGGCAGTATACCCTAATACTAAGTAAACAGGTCAGTCTGGTTATGCCTCTTGAAATACATAATAGTTCGCAGTACTATCCATACCATGAGATACATGACGTGTTAAGGTAGATGGACCCACCTCATCTACTGCACTAGACATAAATGGAGAAGAGATGTCGTGAGATGTAGAAGCATGATTAGTAAATGTAGGGGTAACCCTGTAAGTAAAGTTATCCTCTATTGTGCTACTATACATTCTCCTCTTTATGCCTCTGTCTTCTAGTGGTACCACTGATTGTTCAGGCATATGGACTGCAGATTATTATCGATGGAGTAGACACATGAGATCATCAGTGGCGTGTATAGCTTCACTCCTTATTCGCATGAGTGAATCTATATCTTCCTCATTTATGCCATCGTTACTAAGCCTAATCCTCTCTATTATCATACTTTGAAAGACATGTAAATGAGAATAATATTAAATAATATTATTAATAGAATACATATTATAAAAATTACTATTAACTAAAAAATAGGTACCATAACGTCCAAATCTGATATGTCTAAAAGTTGATACCTCCCACATAGGCAAATGAGATGGTGATATCAGATAAAATGTAATGTGATCGTACCACCACATATATTCAAGCTCAGTACCGTCGGACCTAGTGATGGGAGGGCTAGTGATAATAAACTGATGTCTATCTGCCCACTCAGACATACACTCCCAGTGATATCAAGCCCAATCCTATCCACTGAGTCCCCTGTGGTCTACATCGTACAAAGTCGCTTCATGCACTACTATATCCTGGAGAATATATTGTCGCATATCAAACTATCGCATGACCGGCTCTGGATGGTGGAACTCTACGATGGTGTAGTTGATTAAAGGACATTGAGATCTCCATAGTGGTATGTTACATCTTGGTTCAAACACTATAATATCCGATGAACTCATATTATATAGCTCCTAAATAAACTGCAATTAACAAATGCATCAAAATATTTTTTACAATGAAAATAAAAAATAAATTTAAAAAAATATGTTGAGCTCTACTCACCTCTCTCTCAGTCATTCTATCTAGTATATCTATAATAATCCTGACAGAATGACTCATCGTATGTATGAAGTTGTAATACTGCATCCACATATATGTATATTAAAACTATCATTAATTAAGAATCATAAAACATTATTAGAACTTAATATTAATTATTATTGAATGATACCTTGCACCATACGGAAGAAGTGGAAGCTCATTATCGTCATCGCCAATGAGTGGGCTCATATTAATTCAAGAACGTAATTGTTTGGGCACCAAAGGTCTAATTCGAGACCATGCCCATATATGCGGTGTATATTAAAAATAATGTGCGAGATAAATAGGAAACTATGACATAAGAAACTTACGACACTGATATGAAGGGGTTATATTAAGTTTACCTATAGAAGTACCATCATATCACCAATAACATGCTTATCTCTATCGGCTAGGGTACATAACTCACGATGCATGAATCCTAATATTGCATTGCCCCAACTAAAAGTCAACATCCTTAATTTGTTCCAACAATACCCTATTGCTTGATGAATCAAGACACAAAATACTCTCAAATAGAATCAATACACACTGGCGTGCATATCGCTCCAAGTCATCCTGGGAAGTGTCATCTGTCATTGGATTAGCCAGAAAATAACCCCTCAAGGCATTCAACAAGATATGTCCACCTCTGAACTGTTGGGAAGTAGGTTGGAATCCTAAGTAATAGTGGCAATATTCCTGCCACTACTGGGTAGACCTCATCAGATCACATCCGATGACAGGTTGACCATCTACTGATAAGCCCCAAATAACTATAATATCCTATAGTGTGATAGTCACTATTCCCACGCAAAAATAAAATGTATGGGTCTCAGACCACCATCTTTCTACGAGCACAGTGATCAAATAGAAATACATATTAAACTGGCCATATCTATAGACACCATAGAATCCCATATTATATAAAATATGAACTACATGAGGATGCAACATACCATCACCACCATCAAGTCTCCAAAATGGTCCAGCTTCGTGCCTAACTATGAGGTCGTTTCTACCTCACCAATAAATACACTCTCAAATTGGCGATGAGTCTGTCGGGATAAAACTATCATATCTCGTGGACTATATATAGAAACAGTGTCCATCCTGTAATCAAATAAACAACAATACTAATTAATATTTAAATTATGATGTAATAAAAGACAATTGAAACATATCATGAAACTTGCATGTATAAAATAATTGCATCAAACAGTGTTAACAAGAATTTTAACATATTACAATTCAAATTGGTCATACACTTAGTCTCAAATATAAGAACAATTAGTTTTACATATGATGAATTTTACTCTCCTACAATCCAAAACTAAGTATCTATAAAATATTAGATATTTAAGAAAGTCGTTTGTATATTAATCTTAACTTGAAAGATTACATATATTTTGGCTGTAAGAGTACTGTATAGAAATAAGGAGTACTTCTCCTTGATAAAGACTAAATTTAATCATACTCTAATAACATCATCTATATCGGGAATATGTTCTATATTATGTCACATTGAGCCATTGCCTCGCACAGGCTTGTTATCTGCACCTGCTTGAGGCTAATCCATTTTGTTCAGAATTCAAATAGTAAATTTTATCCACGATGATTCTGAATCCGCATTGATGGATTTTGGTACAACTCAAAAAGGGGAGTATCCCAATAAACTTTATCCAATAATGACTCAAACTTTCCTCTATAAGTATAAACATAAGAAGCGGTGTTATAGTACGATTTCATAAATATTACTGGGTTAACTCCAAAATAACGGCAAGTATGTATTGCGTGCGAGCAAGGAATTCCAAACGGAGTCCAATTAACTCATGAGCACTCTATTGACCTCAGCATCACGATGTGGGTAAAACTTTTGAATGATCATGGTCGACACCTTATGACAAATGCAGATTGCTCTATGTAATCAAACACGTATACCATATATTCTATGAATTAATTCTGTCAACTCTCGTACTTTTGTAATACATTATCAGGCTATGGTTGGTTGTTTTCCATCATTTGATGACCATTCGATAGTCGATCAAGAAAATATTTTACAGAAGATGGAATGTAATATGTACAATAGTAGTTATTGGGAGTCGTCGAGTACCTTTCAATATTCTATTAATGCAATATAACATATTTGTTGTCATTATGCCATATCTTCATCCTCCATCATGAGTTAAAGTCTTTTGAGACTTTTCTATATTCTCCAAGTATGCATGCATACACATCCTCGTTAAGATTCATGATTTGTTCTATGATTTTGTTAAACTGTCTAATTGTTAATTGTGAACCAACTGTCCAACACATATTCCTAATCTAATACTCTTGAACCACTTGTTGAAGTTAGAGAACATATGCCTTAAGAAAAAATGATATACTCCACAAGATGGCGTAAAATCAAGTATGTATTCAACAACTCCGAGTAAGCCACTATGCCGATCAGAAATAAGACACATATTTTCAACCCCTCGGACAATATGTCTGGACAACATATGAAAAAACCATCTCCAAGATGCAAAAGTTTCTTCATCAACAACCACAAAAGTCAGAGGCAGAACCTGTTGATTTGCATCCATTCCCACAACAATCAACATCTTGTGTTTGTACTTTGTGTAAAGATGGGTTACACTTATAACTTTGTGGCAATTTTAAAATTCATCGATACATGGCTTTAATGCCCAATAAAATATATTTCAACATCTTCTTTTCTGGTAACTTGGTGTTGATGTGGTGTCACTCCACATTTGTGCTTGGATTCCATTTTTGTAAAGCTCCTAAATATTTAGGCAAATTTTTACTGAGCTCTCCCAAATACCATAAATATTTTCCTCGTGCGTTTAAAATTGTGTTAGTCCTTATGATATAAAATTTCATACTGATATTTATCTCTCACATTTTGTTAGACATACTTAATCTTATAGGTTAGTTCACACTGAACTATGCCCGTAAGCAACCTAGCGATCATATTTTTGCACAAATTGCAATGATTCGCAACCACTGAATTTATAAGACAAGTATGGGAATCTCCCTACTTGGTGATTTTACATAAACTGAGCTTTGCTTGCAATGATGCTCGAACCCCCCAAGTACACCATATGGTCGATGTATTATGTTTGCATTTCACTTTTTCTACTTTTAGTGTACTCTCAACCACCTAATACTCATGTCTCACAACTCGTATGGAGTAATCTTTAATTGAAGTTTGCAAATTTTCTTGTCTTTAAATACCATACTCTTTTCAAGCTCTTTTTTACCGAAGTCATAAAATTTTCCCCTATTTGGATTTTTCAATAGAGTCCACAAATATTTTTGGTACGTTGTGGTGCAGAACAAGACGGTCGAATAAAACCCATATTCATTTGTCATTTAAGGCATTGAGGTATACACTGGCACTTGATGTTGGGATGAGATGCCATCATCACGTTGCTCATACATCTCCTACAGGTCAGCAACAACAACATCATCATCATCATTATCAATTTTATCATGTTTGTAATTAACATGTTCTTCAGCATCAAAACTATCGACAAGTGGCTCAAGCAATTCATCAGTGTATACATTATACAGCTCTACATCAGTACCATGAGATTCAATATTCTAATGTGAAACTTCAAAATGCTCTTGGCTAGATCTTGAAGCACCTGCATTAAGGTCATTGATGCCAACACTTATCATCATTTGTGTGACTATAGGCATATCAAACATACTATCATATCTTAAAAATGATGCACGCTGAGAATACTCATTGCTTCTTGGGATTTTAGGCACAATATCATGCACCATTTGCCCACCTCAACATAAATATCTACAAATTGATTATCCCTCCCCTAATCCAAGAAAAACTTCAAACCTTCATCATCGATTATTGATATTAGATGTGATATATTGTTCCAACAGTACTTACCAAATAATTTCAATAAGAACTGATTATCATCAATGCCCGTTATCTGATACACTTTCAGTAGTAATTCAAAAAACTTTGTTCTACGAGATATTCTTCTAACTTCAGTTGAATAAGCATCCTATATAATTTGACATTCAAAGTGGACCAGAATATCAATATTATTCCTATTTGATATAACTTCATAAATATGAATATATTAGTAAACTATATTATTTAATTATTATATTATTATTTAGGGTTATTAGTAAAGTATATTAGTAAATATATCATAAATATAATATATAGTTATTGTTAACATATAATGCTTTCAACATTAGTAAAGGGTTAACATGAATATATATTTGTAATGCTATTATTAAAATTACAAATATGAAATTAATAGTTAATTAATAATTATTATCATCATTATATATATTTTAATTACTTAGACATTATATATATATATATTTAAATTAATATATTGGTACATAAATCTTAAAAAAGTAGTAATTTGTAAACTACATAAATGAATTTGTTAACTAGTTAGATATAATTAATTATTTATTAAGTATTATTATATAATTGATCTTTATTATAAATTAAATATTAAATAATTAATATACAATTAACCATTGTTATATAATTATATTTAATTATTATATATTAAAATATTATATTATAATAACTATTGTTGTTAACATATGATGCTTTCAACATTAGTAAAGTGATAACATGAATATATATAAGTAATGTTATTATTAAAGTTATAAATATGAAATTAATAGTTAATTAATTATTATTATCATCATTATATATATTAATTACTTAGAAATAATATATATTTATTTATTTATTTAAATTCATATGTCGGCACATAAATCTACAATACATAAAAAAATAGTGAGTTAACTAGTTAGAGATAATTAATTATTTGTTAAGTATTATTATATAATTGATCATTATTATAAATTGAATATTAAATAACTAATATACAATTAATCATTATTATATAATTATAATTCATTATTATATATTAAAATATTATATTATTATAATTATTATTGTTAACATATAATGCTTTCAACATTATTAAAGTGTTGACATGAATATACATAAGTAATGTTATTTTTAAAATTAAAAATATGAAATTAATAGTTAAATAATTATTAATAGTTAAATAATTTGTTAACAAATTATTAGTACATAAAAAATTAGTAATATTATAAACTACATAAATGAATTTGTTAATTAGTTAGAGATAATTAATTATTATTAAGTATTATTATATAATTACGTATAATCATTACATCTTAAAGTATTATATGAATAATAATTATATATATTATAAATATAAATTTATCAATTGATTTATTGTTATTAACATTTTAATGTTATATATTAATTTCATAAACATAATATATAATTATTTTTTTAAGTAATTTTGTTAATATATATTTTTATTATATTATAAAAATTAGTAATATTATAAACCATATAAATCTAGTGAAATTTAAGTTATAAATAACCCAATTCTTCTTTATTGTAGAAAATCATATTCTAGTGAAAATATTAGGATAATGATAGGAAAGATTGCCTAAATACTTCTATGATTTTGACAAGTTATGGTATTTACTTAGATTCTTGTATATTTTAACATCTAAATGAAACCATCGATGGGTGTCACTAGAGTATATATAGATATTCAAATCACCTAATATACGATATTAAAGATGAAATTTTCAAGTTAAATGATAAATATAAAAGATACACAAAAAATTCAAGCAAAGGTTGGCTTCTACACATATATAGCATGCTCTTATATATGAAATTTCATGTGGCATTGAGAAATATAGTTAACATTGCATAATAATTTATTTCTTCAATATAAAAATATATCTAGTTCACAATTATTATACTATATATATATATATATTGTAAGTGAAATATTTATGGTACCTGTAAGTTAATGTCACACTCGAAATATGATCATCATCGTAATTTAACTCTTCACACAAATGACATATATCTGAACGAAAATACAAAAATATGAATTATTTTATTTATCTTTGTGAAAAAAATGATAAAAATAAAAAATCTTATGGATTCAAAGAATACAAATAATACTTGTGGATTGTGATAAATAATTTTAGAAGAAGAAGATTGCAAACGAAGAAGACAAACAAAATGGAAGATAATTGAAGTACAAGAACGTTGGAGGAATTTTGAGAGAGAGAACACTGGATGAATTTTTAGCAGGGAAGAGGGGGGAGTGGGAGGATGGTAAAGAGAGGCAGGCTCCATCATCGATTAAAATGGTCAAATAACTGTTTTGATCGAATTTTATTTTTTTTTAAAAAATAAAATAAAATCTATGTTACACTTTTTGTATCTGTGTCAGCGAAAAAATCAATTTCTTCTTTAATAAAAAAACATGTGCATAGAAAACGCAACCCTAGGTTTTGCTTTCTATGTGCAGTCAGTAAAAAATTTAACCTTTCGCTAATAAAGAAACATGTTAAATTCAAATTTAAATTTAAATTCAAAGCAAAAATAGCAACTGCAATTTCATTAAAAAAATTTAACACTCAATAGGGTAAGCTGTATTTGCGTTTTTTTTTTATTAAAAATGCAATATCAAATTGAGCTTTTGTGTAAAATATTAAGCTTCCTTCAATTAACGGTAATTATTTAATTATGGATTAAAAAAACAATACTCTGTATATTTAACCGAATTTGGTTAGGTGCACTTAATTTTGCTACCATTAATGTTATCTTAGTTAATTTTTGTTGGCAATTTTCTTGTTAAAACAGAGTCCAAATTCACATGGTTAGTGAAGTGATATTTTGATGGCATTTGTTTAGTTTGTCAATTTATTTGTTACTTTTGTATTAAAATTCTTTTTCTACATTAGGGTGCTTTAACTATGAGAAACAAAAAGTCAAAAATTGCATAACATATAGAGGCCCAGGACATAGTTTACTTGGACTACTTTGTAACCGTAACTATTTTGCATGCATCCCTTATACAAAGCTTCAATAACTCATTGTAACCTAATGTTTTTAAAATCGAATTGATCGTTCGATTAGTCCAATCGTAAATTGACGGTCAGTCCAATTCGACTAAAAGCAAAAAATCAAAATTTTGGTTAAATCAATCAAAAACCGATCAAATGGTTAAAACCAACTTATTTTTATTTTTTTTAAATATTAAAATTAATATTTTATTACATTTATTTGGTTATTTAAATTTTGAACCGTGTTATATATATTTTTTAGTTGATTATTTATTTATTTCATTTTATAACAAATAATTAATTTATTATTTTATCATTAGATTAATAATTAAATCGATTCAATTAATTAATAATAATAATTTAATTATTAATTTAATTATAAATGTACAATTAACCCTAGCTAATGTTTTTTTATTCGATCCTCAATAGATAATGTTATGGCATCAAAGCCAGAGAAGCTTTTACTCACCTTTTTATGCCTGACATGATTGGACGGTAGAAGGAACTCTTGTTCCTGCATTAATTTGCTACAGAAATTGGGGTTGCTCCATGGAGGAGGGATCTTCAAACTCATAAAATCTAAAATGCCCTCATAATTATGCATCTTGGCATTGACTCAAATTTCGGTCCTATAACAAATAAAAACTGTTATTTTGAACTTAAGTGAGTCCATTTCCAGAGACGAGGCACTAAAGTGGTACGAAGACTAAATGTAAAGTTGAGGGATCAACAAAGTGATTTGAACTTTAAATTTATTAAAAAAATTATATTATATGAGATATTATTTTAACTTATAAGATATTTGATTTTTATCTTTAAAATAAATATTTAAAAAATTGGATAAAATAAAATTATGGAACTGATAACATATTAGAAGATAATTTTTTGATTAATATGTCAAAATCAAATAAATTTATTAAGATTTTAAATTTTTTTAAGAAGTTCTTAAAGGATCTTATATGATCCTATTATATTATTTAAGAACTTATAAGCTTTCATCTTAAATTTTTTTATCAAATATTTTAAAATATATTATAAATTATAGATGTTTCAATGAGCTTTTAACACAGTCAAACACCATCCAAGTCATATGCTCCCTTTCATGTGTTCAATAATTTTCATTAGGAATATGATACTAAAAGAACCTTTACATGAAATGGTGTGATATGAGAAGTCTTGATTATGTCGTAGAGGGTGTTTGTCTGAGTGTATAGGCTCTTTAAATACTTTGTAAAATGTTTATTAAATTTTAAGATATTTTAATGTGTTTGGTAAAAGTTTTAGCACATAAGCTTATAACTTCCAAAAGTAATATATTGGAATGTTTTAATTTTTTTTCAAAATGTAAGGTGACCCAAATTTATTTTTCAAGATTTTAAACGAACTATTTTTATTTTTATTTGACCGTATGAATGATACTAACATGTTTTACATTCTATTGTTGTATTTTATCCAAATACAATAAATATTTATTTTGAAATAAAATCTAATGTCTTCTAAACTTCAATAACATCTTATACTACATAAAAAAACTCGTAAGATGATTTAAATAAGTTTGCCACACACTCAAGGGTTAGTCCTTTCCCGTGCAAAATGGGTTTTTCAGATGTTACTGAAATAATATATTTAATAGTAGTAGATACTAGATACAATCAATTTTTCAATTTTTGGTGCTAGATATGTAATTGACTCCAGCATAAAAAAATAAATAAATTAAAGCACTATCAAATAAATAAGAACGGATAATCAATTTATCAATGATTATTTTACATGTACTAAAAAATGGATACACTTAGCAAAATTGATAATAAGATTATAATACCACTTTTTCTAAATGTAGAAAACCGTAGAGAGTCAGAGTTGCAGCAGAAAATTGATAAACAAGTGATTTACGTATTTATAAAATATTATCTTGATTTTATACTTAATTCACATTTGAATATGTACAAAAAAGGACTCTTCATCTAAAAAAAGTGCGAATTTTCTTTGAGAAAACAGCAAAGACTGCTTCCTATTAAAGGTTAATTTTTTTTCTTCGATTAATTATAAATCTTAAAATCGTAACTAATCAAGAATCAAGAATCAAATTTTCCTATAATGTAAGATCATGAAAACTCCACGATTTCATAGTCACCATATATATATCTTCTGTAAAAAAGAAAGTCACGTCATATGCAACCTCCTCAAATATCTAAAAAAATTAGAATTAAAAAAAATTAAAATATCTTTTTAAAACATTATTCATATCACTAATTTATTTGCTGGTCAATTTTAGGAAAAACACAAGCAAAAACCTATGATGGATAAGCTGGTTTGAGCTTGGGAGAGAGACTGGACCACTTTATCATGACTAGTGAATTGAGGTGGGCTTATTTCATTTGGTCTGGGCTTAGCTTGTTGGGAACTGATACATGTTCATTACCGAGGGAATTTTGTATATGTGATAAGTTTTAGGAGGCTTAATTATAGTAACAAAATTCTTATAGTTTACGTGAAAAATAATTTAAATAAAATACAATATTAGCATAGGACGTTGGAATAATATATAACTTTTATAAACAGTAATATGACAATCTCTCCATTGTTTTTTAATATAACAATTTATTTTTAATTTTTATATATATTTTAATAAGATTACATTATATTAATTTTTTTAATATATATATATAAATTTACTAGTTAACATAATTTTTATTGATAATTTTTGCGAATAAATGTGTTATTTTTATAAAATAATGAGAAATTTGATATTGATATATTTCTTAATTAATTATGAATTAATGATGAATTTATTATGTAAATGAGATTTTATTAATTTTTTTTAAGTTATCTTGATGAATTTGTTACTACATTCGGACAAACTTCAGACGTATTGCTAGTGGTAAAAATATAATTAAACATATTACGGGAAACTATCTGTATATTAAATAAAGCTTCAGGAGGTTCGAAAAATTCTTGCGGCCAAACCGTACCCAAGGGTTAATGTGGTTTGGGCTTGCCAAGAAGCCTGGATCAGTTGGGATCAATAGTAAATTGGGCTGAGAGGAAAATGAAGAGCAAAATGGGCTTAGATTTACTCTCATTTGGGCTGTTGGGAATTGGACATTGTTAATTGTACAGAAATAATTAATACATTGTTGGTATCTAAAGATTTAAGGAGGGTTTTCAGCTCTGGGAACCCAACTGCAGTAGTGGTAGTGGACGGGCAAGAGAGTGAGCAATATCTGTTGGTTTGAAGATTGAAAATGTGGAACAGTAATGGAAATGTAATGATGAAGATGACGATGATGATGAGGTCTTTCTCCTCAAGCTCGAGGAAGCGTGCCCCGAATTTGCGAAAAATAAACCCTAAGGTCCCATTTGAGGAAGCCGCCTCCATTGCCGAAGGTCTCTATGGCGTCATTAAGAGTCATGGCCCTGTCTCCATCGGCAACGCTTGGAACCACGCCAAGGTGTGTTGATTACCCGGTTTTAACTTAATTTAGTGTTTGGTTAGTCTCTGATTGATGGGATTTTGCTTGAAATGCTAATGTGTTGGGAATGATTAGGATCTGTATTCCAGGATTGGTGAAGCAGTACTAGAGTATGGAGTGTTTTATCGGGATACATGAGTTGATTGAAAATGATATTGGATGAAGTTCAAAATCCAGTTTCTATGTGACAGTAAAAATCAAAATTTTTCAGGGCCCAAATGGATTAAAAAATATCTCTTGATTTAGTTTTACCATTAAAATTCCTAGACAGAGACATAGTGTCCATGTGTTTCCAAAATTTGATAATGCAACTCTGAAGTCTTCAGCTTATTTACTGCTGATCTTCGCTTTGGGTGATGAAGGAAACGTTTAATAAAAATCCTCAAGTTCTCATAAAGTTTTGCTTCAGGGTTCATTATCTCAAAAGACGTATGGGTGTGCCCCTTTGGCCTTTAGTTAGAACTTAGACCTGTGGTATTAGTAGTTCTGCATCAGCACTCATTAAAAGATGGATAGGTTAAGCTTGACAGAAAAAGGTTACTGTGCTAAAGTGAAATTTTTGAGAAAGTTTTAGTATCTCTTATACCGATTCATACCTTAATGTGTAAACTTCCACATATCTAAGATTTATCACAACTTTGGGCTTTTATGAGATAGATTATTCAGGCTAGAGTAAGCTTCTTTGTTTTGCTATTGTCTGTTCTTGTTACTTGTTGAATGACCTTCTAATCTCTGCTCTATTCAAAATCTTAAATCAGTCAAAGTTTGTACACTTAGACTGTTTTACCTTTCTCATGATGCCCCATGTATTGTAGGTAACCATGAGATACTTTCAAAGAAAGGTGCGTAGACCTTATTTCAAAGGATTCTCCTTAATTAGTAATTGAAGTTAAACACATCATTTCTTCAGTTACACAAAGTTATTTGAAGTTTAATTATGGTGTTTGGCACTAGTTGATTTGTAATTAACTCATGGGCATTTTTGTCAAAGTGAGGGTTGTCTATTATATGCTTAGCATGTGGCAGTTCTGGTCTTCTGGGAAAACTCACACCATGTAAGGGCATAATCTCTCACTTCAACACTTTCTTACTTTGTGTCCTTGTTTTTTGGATTAGTATGGGAGTCGATGTAAACCTGTCATCAACTATAAGCTTTTTGATCCACTAAGTACAAGAGGTAACAGTAAGGACACTACATTCTTGAATTTGATGGACCAAAATAACTGGATGGCTTGATTTTGTGCTGCTCCGACTAATAAACTAATTTTCCTCTTTATATCTCAATAGTTGTTGGAAAAGAAGCATTTTCACAAATTGGATACCTTTATCTTCTTGTTAGAGAACTGTTTTGATATTGATATACAAACTAATTTGGTTAATTTAGGGTTTTCTTGTCTTCATTCTTGTTCCATGCATGTAATTGTGGCCCCCTCATCTATTTCTTGACTTAACGTATCTGCAAGGCTGTTGCTCTTAATGTTTATGTTTTGGCCATTTCATCTCTATTGCAACTTTCATATAAGTTAGAATCATTAAAATTAAATGCTTTTTTTAACATGAGTAGATGGCTTACTCTGTTATATGCTGTTGACTTCTAAATGAAGCAAGCCTCATTTTTCCATTGATTCTAAGATTCTATAGGGGCCAGTACTTTATGTTCAGCATATGAGGACTACCATTTTACATTGTTAATCTTGATGAGCTATCCATGGCTACTGCATGGTAGTTGATTATTTGTACCAGTAACCATTTGATATTGTGATTAGGGTTTGTTTTTTCCTTGAGCTTCATTTGCATCATCTCAGCCTTATTTGGATGCAGCAGCTGTCCTGATGCTGTTAAAATGTAGACTATGCACATGTGATATCTTTATTGACTGATATGTTATTGTACTCAACTCATTACTCAACTCATCAGATCAAACGTCTCTATGCTGCAAAAGTTCATCTACATGACTAGATTGGTGTTTACTCTCTCCCTTCACCTCCCAGAATGGGAGAAGAAAAATTGTCTTGCATAAGAAAAATCTGAGGGAATTATGTCAGACTGACATCAAATGCTGGGTGTAAAGCCATTACTTTTGCCAAATATGATACAAGGTCGCATACTTTGCCTGTTGTGGCATGTAGCCTTTTGTTTTGAATTTTGTATCATCCTTGAGCTTATTGAAAGCAAGTAATTTAATAATGTTGTATGTCCTGGTTTTCTTCATTAGATTTTATATTTCCACCTGTTTTTCTGCCTAAAAATTTGCATATCAGTCATGAAATACACTTTGATGAATACTCCAGGATGCTGGGATAAGTGGATTAAACAGCAAAACACACATGAAGTTGATGCTCAAGTGGATGAGGGGTAGAAGTATGCTGAAGCAAATCTGTAACCATGTTGGCTCTAGCAAGAAATTTCTGCTCACTACACTCCCTGAAGAACCTCAACTGAACCAGCCAAATAGCTCCATGGAACTGACGCCAAGGAGTAAGAAACCTCCAAAGTCGAATAAAAAACGAGCACGATAATGTCTTTATTTTTTTTGCTTTAAATGAAAATGGCAGTGTAGTTGAGCACAGAGACTTCGAGAGGTCAAGGTAAAATTATATTGAAATTCCTTGCTGACATGCTTTTCTTCCGTTACTGGAATGTATTTCTGTGTCTCTAAAGATGTATTGGCAGTGGATATTTCCTTCTGTATGTACTTGTTTAAATATGGCTTTTGGTATAAGGCGAACTGCTTTTCTTATTACACATGTTTTGTTTTGTGATAGAATGTGAGTTTAGCATCTAAACTTGTTTCTAGAACATATATTTTTTTATGTGTTATGATTCAACTTTAAGAATGATGTTTTGAAAAATTAAATAAAAGAGAAAATCACAATATGGTATTATTATTTACATTTTCCAAATGTTTGTTTCTAACGTTGTGCAGTCTAAATGCGTATGTTATTATTGTTAAGCTCATCTTAAAATTGCATTTGTTATCTTAACATTATTTTTAACTTCTCCCACTATTGTTCAGTTGAGTGCTTTTTAACAATTTAAAGGGGTAAAATTCATTTTCGTCCCCCAGCATTAGACCGTAATTACATGATCGTCCCTATATTATTTTTTTAAATTTTCTCAATTCATTCTTTGGGCAAGATTCCGTTTCTAATTCTCGTCAATTGAAGGTCATTTTAATACTTTCACCCATACAATTTTCAAGCATTTGAAAAGATAAATAGCTAGAACCATTGATAATGGAATATTCATTTTCCATCTCTCACATTAGACCTCAATTGCAACATCCTCATAATTTTATTTTATTTTCTCATTGTCATCATTCAGAATTTTAATGAAATGTATATATTTTTTATATTTTTTGAGAGGAATAATTAAATATAACCAATGGCTCTAAATCAAATCATACAATTTAGAAAAAAAAAAAACTGCTATTTATCTAAAAAAATACCTAAACACTTGTGAGACTCAAACAAAAGAAATTTGATTTTTACACTTGTCGGTGAAAGGCCTTTTACAAGAGAAAAAAATGGCCAGTAGTGAATTTCCAACAGTTAGATCATGCAACGATTAGATTACTGGAAAATTGAAAAATCCATTGGGCAGGTACTGAATTGAGATGTATTTGAAGGAAGGGAATGAATTCGATTTTATGTCAAGGTTGTAACTTAATTCAAGGGTATTTTAGTCAATCATCATGCAATTGGTAATTTTGGTCGGATAATTGTAGTCGGAATCACATCGGAAGGATAACATTTAAAAAAAGAAAACAAAAGAACATAGGGACGGCCTTGCAATTGAGACCATAAGTCGGGTTTGTAAGCAAATTTTACCCCCCTTCACTGTAAATACTCCTTTCATTCTCATGTTTGTGTCGCCTCAACCTCTCATCAACAAAATTATAGACGTTATTTATAAAGAGAGAATTTTTACTTCTTCATATGTGTTCAATAAAAGAATTTGATTTAAAAGTTATTTTAGTATATGGTATATGTGGTAAATCATGAAATTCAATTATTTAATATTTAAATTGAATATACTTTTTATAAAAAAAATTATTCAAATCGGAAACAAGGAAAAGATTTTTGATCCCAATAAAAAACACAAATTTTATCCTGTAAACAATTTAAATTAACTTTTTATGCAAATGGAGTTAAAAGTAATCGTGAAAAATTAAATTACCTGCTTCTGATATCACTATTAAGTTCGCATAGGCCCTAGAAATTTGTGTTGCAACATAATTTTAAAATATATTAACAAATGTAAATTATGACATTCATAATAAAATCCTAGTATTCAGTTGCTATGGTGATTTGACCGCTTATGCAAAATTAATTCTCATGTAAATCAAAACTTATATCTTATGCTTTTGGTTGATTGCAAGGGACAATCAAATGATCTAAATAATTCTTAACCTCTCACTACTGAAATTAGAAGTTATGATTCACAATAACATAATTCCTTTTTAGTTTGTCTAATAGCTCAGAGTGTTTCTTCTCTAAAGTTGATCCAAACTTTGAATGTCCACACGAAAGTTAACCTATGCTAGTAAGTTTGATTCGTTAATTCCTAACTAAAAGATTAGTATATAAAATCTAGAAAGCAATGACACAAACATTTTGTGTATGGATATATAATATTTTTTATTCTTTTATTTAAAAATGAAGAATCAAAGAACACAAAAATCACACAACGAGGAAGAGAGAAATGGACGGTTTTGAGGCTCCTTTTAGAGATGGAAATATTTTAGATTTTCTTGCCAAAAAAATCCCTCTTAAAACCATCTATCATGGGGTGTATTTGTACACCCTTTGTTTCCTTTATGTGGGTGTTGTAACATGTCACGTGGCGTTGCAACTTGTAACAATTGTCATATAATCTCTAATCTATCAAAACACATTTATTAGATTCATCAAACATATGGCATGATTTCTTATTAAATTTAACAAGCAAATTTTGATCACACAGTTGGCTTATGCTTATCAAATTAGCATTTAATCCTTCCACATGTAAAATATATTTCAGTGTTGAAAGTTCATTTACATTTAGGATCCATTTTCCAAGTATTCGTCGTCTTACACCATCCCTAAAAGTAACATGTCGTTCTTATTAGCTTTGATAGTATCTTAGCTTCTCTCTATCACTAGGGTATCCACTATCAAAATACTAGGATTCAATAATGTTAGTTTTTAAAGAAGTGTGTGCCAAATGACATGCAAGATGAATTTTTCTGATCTAAATTATATGATTAGATTTATTTTTCAAATCAATCTTAATTTTGGGAGTATGTTTTGTAGGATGTTGCAACACTTTAGAAAATATTGAATCAATTTTCATACCATTAAGTAAAGGCCTTTTATATTTGAAACTTTTAAGTATAATATATCGAGATATTTGATAGTAATGACAAATAGGAACAAACCTTTTGGGTTTAGGTCTCTGTATTTTTTTGCTAGACCTTCTTGGCTAATTCAAATATTAATTCAGGCTGGCCAATCTCCTTTACAATACTATTTTAGAACTCTTTCTAAGTTTTGTAATTCTGCACCTTTTGAGGATGATCTCCACCTCTATATCTTAATCCAGCTCGATTTTCACTGTACTATCCTGTTAAGATAATTTCATATAGTTGAAATTGTTGTGAATTCAACTTTCTTATAGGTTTCATCATGTTCTCAAGTTCTAACTTGACTGTATTAAGTTCCTTATTTTGTCTATGGCAAGATATTCAAACTTTATTACATCAGCTTTGAGGGTCTCATTCTCTTTTGTTAAGTTAGCAAATTGCTTCTCAAGACTTTAGCAAATTGCTTCTCAAGACTTAATTACTTTTGCACACTTTAATCCATTTCTGAAATATCTTTGGTACATACACTGAATGTCCTTGTAATTGGGTCATTCATCATCACTGCTATCATCAGAATCTGTACTTGCCAAAGAAACATAATTCATATAAATTTTAGAAGGAAAAATAATTAACTTATACCTGCCAGGTGTTGCAACATTACCTGCAACATCCACTGTGTCTGTCTGTTTCTTCTTTTTCTGGATTATTGAGGTGAGTGCAACATAATTGCTAACATGTTATTCCTATTCATCTTGGCTATATTCTAATTCGCCATCACTCCAAGTGGTGTTGAGAGATCTCCTCATCTTCTTTAAGGTGTTGGCACACTCAGTTTGAATATAACCATACCCTTCACATTCTCTACACTGAATTTTCTAGTTTTTCCTGAAATTAGACAAATTAGAATCATTTTTATTTTTTTAGAGTTAGATCTTTTACTAGATGTTGAAGGTTTGTTTCTTTTGTTCATTTGCTTTAAAAAAATTTCAAAGTTCTTGGTGAGTAAATTAAGTGAATCATTCATGTTATCACCATTCTCATTTCTGGTTCATTTTCTAATGCAATGGCTCTAGCATGAAATGCAACTCTTTTGTTCTTTTTTTCTTTTATTTTGGTTCAAATTTATTTTAAAGGTTTGCAGTACCCCCATCAGTTCATCTAACTTCAGTTTTGTAACATCTTGAGATTCCTCAATTATGCTAATCTCTCTAGTGAGCTCAAAAATTTTCTAACAAGTTTATAATCAATGTTCTTTTTCACCCAAAGCATGTCCTTCATTGGCAATGACACACAATTTTGCATTAAATTCAACAATAATTTTATTTTCTTGCATCCTTAAATTTTCAAACCAAGTGGCAAATATCTGAAGTTTGGACATCCTCAGTCTTGATTTCTTCATATACAACTTGCAAGATATCCAATGCTTACTTAGCAGATTCACATGTGGAGATCAATTTGAATTGATTCTGATCCACTGCACTAAATATGGCATTTCGTGTCTTTGAATTAAATTGACCACTTGATCTTCTACCGTTAACTACTTTGTTTCTAGTTTGAGGACCGTCTTTTGTTCTTTAGTTTTTGTTGGATGCTCCCATTGTGTTAAAACTGACTTCAATGCTTGTTCATAAAGTGACTTAATGAATGCCATCATTTTGAACTTTCAATAAAAATAATTAGATCTATAAAGTAATGGAGGACGTGACACTAAATTTCTTTCACGTGGTTGTTCCATGCCTACAACAATACAAAACTAGAAACTCAGCAATTAGTTTTTAGTGATCTGCTCTAATACCAATTAATAGAATTTGTATTTGTTGCCCAATTTCAATTAATCTCAACTTAGTCCTTAGTGTTGTGTGAAGTGTAGTAACATCAACTGATTAATATTGTGAATAATATTATAATATCTAGTTGAAACATGCAATATAAATAAAAATATAATATAATGAGGTCGCACTCAGAGAAAGTACTTTACAGGCATGAGGTCACACTTAGAGAAAAAAAATTCAGTAATTAGTATCAATTTTACAGAATATAATATATGAAATTAAATCAATTTAAATACTCCATCTTTAAATGAAGACCATTATTTGCATTCCATTAATTAGTTATTTCTACAAGTTGCCATCGACTTTAATTAGTACTACTGGACTCCCTCAACTCTAAACTCCTTTAGATGATTGATGTGGTCATCTTCAAATACTTTTCATTTTTTGCTCCCGAATGATGTATAAGAGTGTACTCGCCTCACACTTTGAATCACTTAGTAGAACTATATAGCTCATCCACTTGGTTTTTTCAAAGGTTGATACTTGAATATACACAATACATTCAAATCAATGCAATTTAAATCCCTCCAAACCGAGTATTAGTTGTTGTATGAAAGGATAAGTGCTCGTCAGAGATTGCTCTAATAATTTATACAATTTAATTTAAAGTACTAGTTTGTCTATATGTAATTGAGAGTTAATTTAAGGTTAATTTGTTTAGCAAGTTAGTGTTAAAATTTGGTGTCAAGTTAGTAGATATCATTAATGTATAAATATTATAATTGCATAAATAAGGTGTGAATGCATGGCTCAATACATATTAATTAATTTAATTTCAAAGTAGAGCTATTTACTTGTGAGGGTGTAATAAAACTGAGAAAATAAAAAATGATAGGAAATTCTTATAATGTTTATTAAAGGAATTAAGAATTTTTGAGTGAAAAAAAATAATGATAATTTTCTAAAATAATATATATATATATATATATATATAAGACGGTAGTTATGTAAACTTATGTGAAATAATTTTAACTTTAATATGTCCTCTCTATACTATTATAATCATATTTTGCTATTTTTTTAATTTAAATTTAGTTATAGTTTAATTTATTTGATAAAGGTAGCATTTCATAAAATTTGAGTTCAAGATAAATGATATTGGATTGTAGAACGACAAAGTACTATACTGTTGGGATGTGTCATACATTGGAAAAATAAAACAAGTTTAACTTGCATATATAGAATTTCAATTCAAGAAGAGAATAAAATATGTAGTTCTCCTCATGGTGCACCTTAGTGGATGTAGTAAATTTTTGGCTAGTTTTAGCTAGCTCAAGGAGCTACGAGGTTGGTGCGAAGCAACGTTTGAGCCTGTATTTGCACGCGTGCCGCAAATGTTGCATTGGCCGTTTTAAAGGCGTACTTTGCACTTAACACGTATGCATCATCGTGAGGAGAAAGAGCCTTAAATTTTTCATAAATTGAACCAACTTGTGGTGAAATTGCTCGGTGATGTGGCATATTCGTCCAAGTGGCACCTATATGGCATGACACCGTGCAGTTGAGTGCCGAGTTGACGTGATCGTACATGCGGGTGAGTGCACACACCCGTCCAATTTGTAGAGGTGCGTGGTAAGGTTGTGGACCTTCACGTAGGAATGCAATCTGAACCACTATATCACAACCAGATATCAATAGATGCGATCTAATGGTCTAGATTGATCCAACGTAGCGGTGATGTGGCATATTCGTCCAAGTGGCACCTGCATGGCATGCCACTGTGCGGTTGAGTGGCGAGTGGACATAACCATACACATGGGTGCTGATAAGGTATGCCGAAGGGTTGTGATTGGTCCTCGATGTTGATGGGGTGCGAATGAGTGCACACACCCATTCGGTTTGCAGAGTTGTATGATAAGGTTGTAGACCTTTACATAGAGATGCAATCTGAACCACTAGATCGCAACCAAATATCAAGAGATGTGATCTAATGGTTTAGATTGATTCAGACAAAAAAAAAAAAAACCAATTATAAAGGGCCACACAAAACTCTATAAATAGGACCCCCCATTCATTTCAATCCACACAAAATCAATTAATATTCAATTGATTTCTCTATTCTCCCATCTATTAAAATATATTATGATATTTTGGTATTCTTATTCTCTTTGAGAAGTATACAATTAAGCTTTTAGTTTTCCCGATAAAATTAGTATAGTATTGTACTAATTTTATAAAAAAAGTATTGTATCTTGGGAGACAGACATCCAAATTCCTATAAAACCGTGTAGGTGGCAAAATCTATCTTAAGGAGATTAACTTCGTGCTTACCTCACTTTAGCTGAAATTACAATCTTCTTTCGAAACCTTACAACTAACAATCTTAAGATAGATTATGTGATGACGTAAGAAATGGAGCAGCTGCTAGCTCCAATCCAGTGATCATGCCTCCATTTTCCTAACATGAGAAACCAGAAAAATTTACCAAAGCTGATTTCAAAAGATGGCAGCAAAAGATGTTGTTTTATCTCACCACCATGTACCTGATAATGTTCTTGATGAAAGATGCTTCTACCGTTCCAAAGAAAGAAAGAGATCCCCAAAAATGAGCTGCCCTTGATGCATGGAGTCACAACAACTTCCTATGCAGGAATTACGTGCTCAATGGACTAGGCAACATATTATATAATGTGTATTGTCCAGTCAAAATAGTAAATGAGTTGTGGAATTCTCTTAACAATAAGTACAAGATGGAAGATACCAACACAAAGAAATTTGTCATTTGCAAATTCCTTGATTTCAAAATGGTTGATACCAAAATTGTTATCAGCCAGGTATAAGAGATGCAAATCATCTTACATGATATACTAGCTGAAGGAATGATGCTGAACGAATCTTTCCAAGTTGCTACTCTGATTGAGAAGTTATCTCCTTTATAGAAAGATTTCAAGAACTATCTCAAGCATAAACATAAAGAGATAACAATGGAGGATCTGATTATTCATCTTTGAATTGAGGAAGACAATAGGGTTGCAGAAAAGAAGGTTTCTGCTAACCGAATGGAGGCCAAAACTAACCTGGTAGAGGACTCTAAAGATAAGAAGGGCAAGAAGAGAAAGCATCCTGACTCATCTAAGGACAAGGATGCAAAGCGGTTCAAGGATAATTGCTACAACTGTGGCAAGCCGAACTACAAGGTAAAAGATTGTCGACTTCTAAATAAGAGCAATCAGAATCAGGCTAATGTGACCGAAGAAAAGACAGTGCCGGTAGATATGTTGGACCTAATGCTCCTGGCTGTTGTGTTTGAAGCCAACTTGGTGGATAACCCAAGGAAATAGTGGGTTGACACAAGAGTTACACACCACATTTGCTCGGACAAGGAGATTTTCTCTACATATATTCTGATTAATGGAATGAAGCTATTTATGGGCAACTCATCAACTTCCAACATAGTCGAATTGGGCAAAGTAGTACGAAAGATGATATCAGCCAAGGAGCTGACCCTAGTTGATGTACTACATGTTCCAGATATCCAAAAGAATTTGGTATCTAGTTCATTACTTGTAAAAAGTGGGTTTAGACTAGTATTTGAATCCAAAAATTTTGTACTGACCAAACATGGTCAATTTGTAAGGAAGGGATATGTAGTCAAAGGGTTATTTAAGATGAATGTAATACTTGTACTCAAAATTTTTGAAAGTCATAAAAATTTATCTTCTGTTTACTTGCTTGAGTTTTCTTCTTTATGGCATTGTAGACCAAGTCATATTAACCGAGCTTCTCTAAGAAAGCTGGCAGGTTTAGGCCTTATACCTAAACTTGATGTTGATGATAAACACAAATGTGAAATTTGTATTGAAGTTAAATTTGCTAAGAAACCTTTTATTTCAACTCAAAAGAGTAGCAAACCTCTAAGCTTGATACATAGTGATATATGTGATCTAAAATTAATTTAAAGTCGAGGTGATAAAAAGTATTTTATTACCTTTATTGATGATCACATTAGATATTGCTATGTAAATTTACTATGTAGTAAAGATGAGACTTTGGATGTTTTCGTCACTTATAAAAATAAAGTTGAAAACCAACTTGGTGGGACGATTAAGGTATTAAGATCCAATAGAGATGGAGAATATGATTCATCATCTTTTGGTGAGTTATGTGCTACATTTGGAATCTATGAGTAATTAAAATAAAAAAATATTAATTATTCACCAAACTACAGCTCTATATACGCCTTAGCAGAATAGAATTGTTGAGAGCAAGAATAGAACTCTTAAGAACATGGTTAATGCTATGCTTATTAGTTCTATATTACCTCAAAACTTATGGGGGGAAGCTGTTCTTACAGCTAAGTTTATTTTAAATAGAGTTCCTCACAAGAAAATCGAATTAATACTATATAGAATGTGGAAAGGTAGAATGCCTTCCTACAAATACTTGAAAGTGTAGGAGTGTCTAGCTAAAGTAGTTGTATCATCTCCTAAAAAGGTCAAGTTAGGTCCTAAAACTATTGATTGTACTTTTGTTGGATATGCAATGAACAATAGTGCATACATATTTTTGGTACATAAATATGATATAAGTGACATTCATGTGAACACAATCATTGAATCCAGAAGAGCTGAATTCTTTGAAGATGTATTCCCTCTAAATGAGATATTTAAAATAATACTCAAAAGAGAACGTATGAAGCTGCATTTAAGAATGACTAGAATCTGAATCTAGAAGGAGTAAAAGAGCTAAAGTAGCTAAATCTTTTGGTCCATATTTTATGATATATATAATTGAGAATGAACCTCAAACCTTTAATGAGGATACGGCTAGTTTAGAAGCTCTATTCTAGAAGGAAGTTATAGATAGTTAACAAGAATCCATTCTAGGTAATAATACTTGGCAATTGGTTGATCTTCTTTTGGGAAATAAACTAATTGAACGCAAATAGATTTTTAAGAAAATTAAAGGTAGATAGATCAATTGATAAATACAAGGCTAGATTTGTTGCCAAGGGATATCGTCAAAAGGAAGATATTGACTATTTTGACACTTATTCATGGGTAACAAGAATTACGTCAATTCGAATCTTAATAGCCATAACAGCCTTGTATGATTTACACATACATCAAATAGATGTAAAAATTGCATTTTTAAATGGTGATCTGGATGAAAAAATTTACATGAAGCAACCTGATGGTTTTAAAGTAAAAGGACAAGAACACAAAGTGTGTAAACTTGTTAAATCTCTTTATGGGTTGAAATAAAACCCTAAACAATGACACGAAAAGTTTGACAGTATCATAAAAGGAAACGAGTTCACCAGAAATGAGTGTGATAAATGTGTCTATTCCAAATTTTTTTGAGAAACACATGTACTTGTATGTCTTTATGTAGATGACATGCTCATATTAGAAACTAATATGGAAGTCATCAATAAAATAAAGAAAATGCTCACCAATAATTTTGACATGAAAGATATGGGTGAAACTGATGTGATCTAGGAAATGAAGATTTCTAAAATACCTAATGGGATATTTTTATCTCAATCACATTATGTTGATAAAGTGGTTGAGAGATTTAAGTCCCATGGTATTAAAGAGATAAATAATCCATTTCTACTGCGTATTATTCTTCATCAGAATACTAGAAATGGAAAATAACAATTAGAATATTTTCCAATCTTCGAAAACCTAATGTACTTAATGAATTGTACAAGGCCGGACATAGCTCATACTGTAAGTAAGCTAAGTAGATTTACAAGTAACCCAAGTAATGACCACTGAAGTGCATTACTCAGAGTATTTGAATACTTAAAAAGAATCAAGGAGTATGCATTACACTATGGAAAATATCCTTTAGTTATTGAAGGATATAGTGATGAGAATTTGATTTCAGACACTGATGAATCCAAGTCAACTAGCGGCTACGTATTTACTATTGGTGGTGGTGTTATATCATGAAATTTTCTAAACAGACATGTATAGCTCGTTCTACTATGGAATCTGGGTTTATAACTTTAGATAAAGTTGGAGAAAAAAACAGAATGGTTAAGGCATTTTATAGAAGATGTTTCAATATGGCTAAAATCGGTGCTAGCAATATGCATTCATTGTGATAGCCAAACAACTATAGCTAGGGCACAAAATATTGTATATAATAGTAAGTTATGATATATTCATAAAAAATATAATACCGTTAGACAGTTGCTCTCTAATGAAACTATATTGATTGATTTTATAAAATCAAAGAATAATCTAGTAGATTTGTTTACTAAAGGGTTATCAAAAGACAGAATAGATTGCGCATCAAGAGAAATGGGTTTAAAGCCTAAAGAATGAATAAGTCATCTTAATAGAAACCTAACCTAGAGACTGGAGATCCTACAGACTAGGTTCAATAGGAAAACTAAATTATGAATGACTCAATTGAAAGCACTTAGGAACTTAATTCCTTTCCATTCCTAGGATACTAATAGGTGTTACCTACAAAATGGTAAATGATAAGTATTGCTTTTAATGATACTTATATCTTGTAAAGTATAAGTGGAGTATAGTAGGATACTCTTTATAGAACATCACCTATATGAGTGTGAACATGGATGGTTCTACGAGAATTTCCATAGGCGAATTCTCTAAAACACTTGTAGAACTTAAGAGAGTTCATAGCCAAAATAATGAATACAATAGAAAATCAAACTCGATATGAAAGTTAGTGTGTGGAGTGTATTGACTGAGTTTGTAATAGCGGCTGATAGTTCAAAACTTAGAGTTCAATGATTAATCAAATAAGTCCGATGGACTTTTACTAGGGAAGGTTCAAAGCGAAAACTACCTATCTTGATGCACTATATTTCACATAGTATTTTTCTTCATACGAGGGATTATTGAAATGTGGGGGGTATCCCATATTGAAAGGTTGGTGTGAATGAAAAGAGTCTCCAAGTTTTAAAATGTTTGTCCTTTAGTTTGGGAGTGCATCCCGCATTGGAAAAATGAAGTAAGTTTAATTTGCATATATAAAATTTCAATTCAAGAGGAGAGTAAAATATGTAGCTCTTCTTATGGTACACCCTAATGGACTTAGTGTACTTTTAATTAGCTTTAGCTAACTCAAAAAGCTATAAGGGTAGTACAAAGTACCGCCCGAGCTCACACTTGCACCCGCATGTCGCATTGGGCGCTTTAGATGCATACTTTGTACTTAGCAAGTACACATCGTCGTGAGGCGTTGAGGATCCTTAAATTTTCCAAAAATTAAATTGGCTTGCAGTGAAGTGGCTCGGTGATGTGGCAGAGTAGCTCAATGTGGCAAATTCATCCAAGTGGCGCCCGCATGGTATGATACCGTGCGATCGAGTGCCAAGTGGACGTAATCGTACACGCGGGTGCTAACAAGATATGATCGAAGGGTTGCGATTGGTCCTCAACACTGACGGAGTGCGGGTGAGTGCACACACCCGTTTGATTTGTAGAGGTGCGTGGTAAGGTTGTGGACCTTTACATAGGAATGCAATCTAAACCACTAGATCGTAGCCAGATATAAAGAGATGCGATCTAATGATCGAGATTGATTTGGACCAAATGACACAACTAATAAATAGGACCCTCCTCATTCATTTAAATCAACACCAAATTAATTAATATTCAATTGATTTATGTATTCTCCCTTCTACTAAAATATATTCTAATATTTTAGTATTATTGTTCTTTTTTGAGAATTATACAATCGAGCTTTTGGTTCACCCAATAAAATTAATATAATATTGTATTAATTTTATAAAGTAGTGTTGTATCTTGGGAGACAAACATCCAAATTTCTATAACACTGTGTAGAGAAAGAAATTTGTTTTAAAAAAATTAATTTCGTGTTTATTTCACTTCAACTAAAATTAAAATCTCTTTTTGATATCATATAACCAATGTATACAAATTATAATAGAAATGGCAAAGTGACTTTATCATTTTTTTAGCTAAAGGATATTTTTATCCATTAATATTAATTATTTTAAATAAAATGGGTATTTGAATGTTATTATTGGAGAGGGGTAAATGATATAAACCTTAAAATACAATAATGTAAAGTGAAGTTAACTATTTGGATTATATTGGCCAAAATAATAAATTTGACATACCATGAAAAAGAAAAAAATATATAGGATTATTTTGTACGAGCTTATTTACTTCATTTGATTATGTTGAATATTTTAATATACTCAATTTAATCAAATGTTAACTCTTGATGTTTCATGATAAGACCAAAGTCCACAATTAATAATATTTGTTGGATAATTCATCCTAGGAGGTAAAATATGAAATAATCACACCATTCTATCTAAAATATCTAAAATATATTTTGATCATAATACCCATAATTTTAAACTATATATTACAATTTAAATCTAAACTAATTTGTAAATTTTTTTAGTTAAGGATAAATTAGTAAAAGTATAATTATTTACATAATTTCAATCAAAGTACAAATTTGATAATAATTTAGATTAATATATTATTTAAATAATCATATAAGATATATATAAAATTTATTAAATAATTTAAATTAATTCTTTATCTCGTCACATTTTTCAAATTTTATTCATCATTCTAATCAAAGAATATAGTATTTAAAAATTCAAGAAAACTCATTAAACATTTCGTATTAGCTTGGGAACCCCAAGAAAAGGCTGAGGTCACTGCATACGTACCAATAGAACCGAACAAGTCGTGTATTCAGAGTAGTTCGCTCTCTCCCGTAAGCCGTAAACACTCACTCACATAATGCCTGGAAAATTCTTGTTGATTTTTATCACATCGATACTGCTATATAATGAGTAATTGTTGTTGTTTATCCTGTGTTTGGTCAGTGGAATAAACTAAAATGGGTGCTGCAAATGGGGAATGCCATGGATGGGCCGCCAGGGATCCCTCTGGACTTCTCTCACCTTACAAATTCACCCGAAGGTATCCATTCATCTTGTTTCTTGATTTACCCATCTGGGATGTTGATCGTTTTGTTTGAACAGCAATATTTTTGTTTCCTTTCCTGGATTTTTATTCCACGGTAACCAGCTTTTATGTCTTGCCCTTTTCTTGGTTGTAATTGCTGTATCTGTCTTTTTGGTGTTTTTTTTCACCTCTAAAATTATGATTTCTGCGCAGGTCTGTTGGTAGTGATGATGTTTCGATAAAAATAGTGTACTGTGGAGTTTGTTTTGCTGATGTTATTTGGACCAGGAACAAATTTGGGCATTCAAATTATCCTTTGGTGCCCGGGTATGGAGATTGATTTTCATGTAAATTAAATAGCTGTACGAGTTGTAGTTTTAACTCTGCTGATGGACTGATAAGTAATTCCTCTGCCTGATAGGCACGAGATTGTTGGGATTGTAACAGAGGTTGGATCCAATGTTAATCGCTTTACAGTCGGTGACTATGTTGGAGTTGGAACTTATGTTAATTCTTGCAGAGAGTGCGAGTATTGCGATAGTGAATTAGAAGTTCATTGCTCGAAGGGAGCAATCTTCACATTTGATAGTGTAGATGTTGATGGTACCATCACTAAGGGAGGGTATTCTAGCTACATTGTAGTTCATCAAAGGTGTGTACTTCATTCTGCTAACCTCTTTTTCAGATTTGAGTAAAGAAAATGGAGAATGGACTCTAAACTAGTTTATCTATGATCTACAGGTACTGCTTTAGGATACCTGAAAACTACCCTCCAGAATTAGCAGCACCTTTGCTCTGTGCTGGAATTACTGTTTACACCCCCATGGTGCGACATAACATGAATCAACCTGGAAAATCTTTAGGGGTGATTGGGCTAGGTGGACTTGGACACTTGGCTGTGAAGTTTGGCAAGGCTTTCGGATTGAAAGTAACAGTTTTTAGCACCAGCATATCCAAGAGGGAAGAGGCATTAAATCTTCTCGGGGCAGACAATTTTGTCATCTCTTCTGATGAAAAGCAGATGAGGGTAAATTTTATCAAGCTTTTGGATCAATTTCATAGCTTCTCAATGTTTGCCTGCCAACACAAAATAGAGGACTGAAAATGTTAGTTAAACAGCTAATGAAGTTGCTTTAAACTTCATAATATGTCTTGGTGCAGGCTTTGGATAAATCATTTGACTTCATCATAAATACCGCATCAGGAGATATCTCGTTTGATTTATTTTTGTCAATGTTGAAGACAGCTGGTGTGCTTGTTTTGGTGGGATTTCCTAGTGAAGTGAAGTTTAATCCAGGAAACCTTGCCCCAGGTATGACTTGATGCAAATATTTGAATACGTTTCTTTTGAATCAGTTGATTCCTTTTATGCCTTCTGCTGTTGAGCTCCATTGCTATCGGCTAAAGTGAGTGATTTCTTGTAGGTGCAAAAACAATTACAGGAAGTATAACAGGTGGAACAAAGCAGACACAAGAAATGTTGGATTTTTGTGCTTCCCACAGTATTTACCCTGAAATTGAATTAATTCCCATTCAATATTCAAATGAGGCCCTAGAAAGGCTGATAAACAAGGATGTGAAATATCGCTTTGTGATTGATATTGCTAACTCTCTCAAGTGAAATGAGGAGAGTTACAGTTACCCTTTTCTTTTAGCACGGAGTTCTGATTCAGGCCCAAGACAAGTAGAACTGAAAATCCTTGGCTATTCGAAACTTTTGGCATTGTTTACTTAAATAATTAGCTGCATGTTGTTACTACAATTACTGCAGCTTGTTTAAGGAGTGAAGACACCGAACCATCTATTCCCACAGGTACACAAAAAATTATCTCGTGTTTCACCTCCTATTGTTGATATCTGTGTATTTTGTCATTGGAGGCCCCAAAAACCTTTTCTTTTTTAAAGCGTGAAGTTTGAGTGATAATGGGATGTTCATGTTTCCATCGACTTACAGTGATCAGCTTACTGTTACTGTATTATACGTTTTTGCCTTTAGTTAATTCCATTCCTGGTACTCAGTGGCATTTTTGGGATGAATAAACTTATGGAGCTTTTTGTACATGATTAAATGGAGTTTAAAATGCATTGGTGCCAGAGCTAAATCACAGTATACTCCTAAATTCCCTCTCTCCCCATGTGTGCGCGCGCTGGTGCGCGTCTGTATCTGTTTCTGTCTGACATGCTAAACTAAATTTAGCGATGAATAACCATGGTGAAGTAAATTTAGTGACGAATGATCATGTGCTACAAGTATTTAACAAAACGGCAAAAGTTTATATTAACACTGTAAAATTGCAAAGGAATTTGGTACCATAGATAGAATTATGAATTGAAGTTGATGCACAAGCACAGTCCTCATCATCATGGTCATTGGAGACAAAACGTACGGTCACTTAAAACTTCAGAAACTGCAAATGAGAATCAAAGACAATTTGAGATATATGTTGATCAGATCACGGGTCCAAACCCGGAAGTGCCGATTCGAGGGGTTGGAAAATCCCGATCCTCCCGACCCTTGCTGGCTACGATCGGTTTCGATTTCGGGCTCGGTTAACCGTCTTGTTCGGGTCGATTCCGATCTTGTTTTTTTAAAAAAAATTGAGTTATATTTTGAAAATTGTTATTTGTTAACTAAAATTTAATTTTATGAAATTACCACTTTTGCTAATTAAAAAAAAGCTTGAGGTATTAAATTTAAATTTGAATGAAAAATTTTAATTTTAAATTTGAAAAAAATATTTTTAAATTTTAAATTTAATGAAAATTTTTAACTTAAATTTAAAAAATTATTATTAATTAAATTTTTAATTATCTAATATTTTAATTATAATAAATTTAAAAAATAAAAAAAAGATGCATTGTAGATAATATATTTTTTCAAAAAAAAAAAAAAAAGATTGGACCCATCAAGTGTCAACGAGTCCACAGATTGGGTAAAGGCTGGTTACGGATCGATTCTAATTGTGACTCATTCCGTGGTCGGGTTTAGATATATGGATACATTGATTAGTGATTCATAGGGAAGGTAGGTAGAGGACTTTGTAGCTTACGAAACCTTGCAACATACTCATCTCAAGATCTTTCTAAATATAACTATCATGAACAATTCTTGATTTAATTAGAGTTGATCAACTAAATTTTTCTTTATCTAGATATACATGATTCACACTTACGCATTATTTATTGATCTTTGTATAGAGATAAGCTCATTCTGATAGAATTTGTAAATAAATAGTATTTTTTTTATATTTTTAATAAAATAATATGTATTACTAATTTTAAATTATATTTACATATTGAGAATCATCAATTTAATCTCCACTCGTAATAAGTATTTTTGGGGTGGAAAAAAAAAACACAATAACAACAACAACAACGATCACAATATTATATCCATACAAATATATGTTAGAGCGTTTAAGTGTCAAACAATTAAGTCATTGTTTGCAAGGACAAGACCAGAATGGATTATAGGAAATTTTCATTAGCACACTATAGGAAGGACCATCTCTCTCAAAATTAAAAAGTTCTTTTGAACTGGGATTTAAGAGAGTTAGAAAATAATTTTTTTATGTAATTTTATATTATTGTTATTAAAAATCGTGTTCAAGAATTATTGTGTCAAAATGGGATGATATTTTTGAAAATTAAAATTTTATTTCTTTTGAAAATAAAATTAAAATTCTATTTCGAGTCAATTATCGCATAATTTGATTTGTTTTTCAATCCTACTTCTATTTACATATTCTTTTGAAAATCATAAGTTTTGTTTCTAAATTGCTACCCCCATTTTTATGTTAAAAAGTTATAGTTAAGTTCTTAATAGGTCCATTTTTATGTTTTAAAGGAATGGTTAAGTTCGATATACCTATTAAGATTTTCGATATACCTATTAAGATTTTTAAGTTTTATATCATATGAAGTTCATTGATGAATTATTTACCTAAATTTATTAAGTATGATTTTCTTGATATTGGATTAATTTATAACTTCGACGTCCTGGAAGAAATAGTTGATAGGCCTCAAATATCAAAATCAAATACTTAAAAAATAAGAACAACTTTCCTTATGGCATAATATCCCAAATTTAAATTGTTATTGAAACTATTTGAATAATAAGAATTGAATTTGATATTATAAGTACGTAATACCACAAAAGCGTATATTATAGCATCAATATTGCATGTGATGGTAACAGTATCAAAAAGTTCAAT
Source organism: Paulownia fortunei (assembly GCA_019321725.1). Lineage (NCBI taxonomy): Eukaryota > Viridiplantae > Streptophyta > Magnoliopsida > Lamiales > Paulowniaceae > Paulownia > Paulownia fortunei. The sequence goes on from CM033111.1 coordinate 7,978,608, forward strand.
TTTAGTTCTATATATTTAAATAACAAATGATTGGTATGGTATTTAACTTTAATGAATAAAACTAAAAAAATTGAATCGTGTGCATTCCTAATGCCAGATTCATCTTAGTAGAGAATAAACAAGATCACTGCATATTTAATATATCCTCCTTCCATCTTTTCGGCTATATATTTAAAAATTAATATACTCCCCAATGTTTGGGCAATATATTTATACTTAATTGTAAAGCTAATCTTGTAACAAAGGGTGGTAAAATTAGTCTTTGTAATATATGATAGCAATTTAACGATATTAATTCAAAAAATTTCACACATTGAAGATAAAATTGATTGAAAATTACAATTTTCTTCAAAAGTTGGCACACGACCATTATTTGACCCACCAATTTGGATTTTTTTTTTTAATTTTGGGGGGAATTTTGTGACGTGGAGGGAGATAATTTTACTTAGGCAGACTTAGATGCTTAGTTGGAAAAAATGCCACGTGGACCTCATGATATGGGATAAATTACCTGCTCGACATGACCCATCATATGTAGCGTTTGTAAGAAATAAAATATTGATATAGATTGAAATAATCCACCGAAGTATGCCAAGTTGGAAAAAATGCCAAATATCTTCTTTTTTGTACTTTGCTAATTAATTAATATTATTTATTTATTTTTACTCCATTTGTACAAATTAAAAATAACTATATATGCAAAAAATTTCAATGAAAATTCCAAATTTTGGCCAATTTTATTCTCAATGGCGATTTTTTTTGAATTAATGTCCTTAAATTGCTACCTTGTATTTAGAGGACTAATTTTGTAAAACCCTTAGTCATACCATCAGTTTTGCAATTAAAACCTAGAATTGAAATATCCTTTAGCTTTAGTAATTAGCTGCATCTAGTTGCTACAATAGTACCAGCTAGTTTAAGGTTCACAGGGATTGTTCATATACATATATTTTATCTTATCAACTGAAAGTGCACGCAAAACATTCCTTTCACCAGGGAGGATTCTTTAAGTATAAACAAACTTTTCTTAGCTACAAACGAAAGGATGGCCAACGAGTTTATTGCACCCAAAATATTAAAAATACCACTCCTAAGTCATTTTATGCACTCTAGCTTACCAAAAGTATTGATCAAGTTTTATATGGCCTAAACCTCATGGGATTAAAAAAATAAAAATAAATAATGATAAAGAAAAAAGAGGACCAGTGCAGTGTCCCACGCAGCCCTCTAGAGGGACGCCTCACGCTCTAGCTCTACCTAAAGATACAACATAAGAAAATAATAGGATTTCAACTAAAAAGAAAAGAAAATAAATAAATATAAGAAAACACACTTCTTCATCCATACACACATAAAAACACCAAGAACCACATTAGGTCCATACACATATTTTCATCAATACACCAAGAAGAGTCCAAGATTGAAGAAAAGAAATTGAATCAAGCTCGTGTGTTCTTGGAAAAAAGTGAGATATAAAGCTAGAAAACATTCCTTCTTGTAAGTAATACCATCTCTTAGAAATTCCTTCCCCCAAGCATGAAGGAGAATGGGACCGATTAGGAATATGGATTGATTAGTTGAGTGGTAATAATTTTGATCGTTGTGTGTACCTATTTGATGATAATATGATATGGTCATCCACTTCATGCATTTTACCATTTTTAGTGATTTTTCACATTATCCATGATAATTTTTTGCATTCTTTGTCACATGTCATCATATTAGGTCATATATGGCTTTTCTAGCATTTTTCATGTTTTTTTATATTTTTCTCCAATCTTTCACAAAGTATAGGCATAAAAGTCATGTGGCCCCTTTAAGGGCATTCCCATTTACATATTCTTTCAAATTTTCAAGTCATTTTAGGATATTTTTCCATAATTTGCCACACTTTTATCATTTTTCTCTAAATATCTAGAGAAAAGAGTATTTCAATCATTTTGCCCTCCAATGTTTTCGTCAATACAAATTACAATTTTTAGCTTTTCTAGATATTCTAGAACACTTCTTGTATTTTCATAGTTTTCTATAATTTTCCATTTATCCATAATTTTTCTCTTAATTTCCAAAGAAATTGACATTTTGGTTATGTCTCTCTCAAAGGGCTATTTTCAGCTTTTCCATGCATTTTCCGACATCACAAAACATTTCCACAGCATCCTCAACAATTTTATAAATTTTCCAATTTTTTCAATTTTCACCAAATTAACACATTGCTAATGGCATTTTCATCATTTTGACCCTGCAATGGTAACTTTGGCATTTCACTTACATTTGCAGCACCTTAAAATAACTGCAAACACATTCTGCACACTTTACACTTTTTTCTAGGAATTTTCCATCATTTTTCAAGATCGAAGGCATAAATGTCATTTTTTCACTAAATGCCTCCCAGTCATTTTTCCTATAACTAAACCATGTCTAGACCATGTTTGCATCACAATTGACCATTTTATCTATGGAAGGAATTTTTGGCCATTTGACAAAGTCCGACCCATGTAGGAAATTTTGATTTTTTTCCCACTAACTCGCATGTAGAAGGATATTACATTTATACTTTCTTGTCATTTCAGAGATGTAATTCACCTGTTGCGATGAATACTTATTCAAAGCAATGTAATTTGGGTTCTCACTCTTCCCCTAAAAGAGTGTGGCCGCGACTCCCTTTTCTCTACCTTTTTCTTGTCCCACTAAGAGTTCCTAGAATGAAGCCTTGGGGCTCGCACAGCTTGCTCGATCAGGGCCGTCACCTCTAGAAAAGGTCGGCTTGTGTTGGGATACCCAATAGTGGCGATCTACTGGGGATGTGAGAGCTAGACTCCAAAGGACTACCAAAGATCTTTTCTTTTTCCTTTCTTTTTGTGCATTCTTGTACTTGTACATTTGTGCTATTACCTGTACTAAATGTTTACTCGCTTTCCCCAAGTTGCTCACATAACTCTCACAACGCGCTTTCATACATTTTTAAGTATCATGCACTACATACCCCTAATTAATCACCCCTCGAGTTGTAGCAGTTACAACAATTTTTTCTCTTTGGTGCTAGTTTGTGATCAGGGATGGTTATGGGGTGTAGGTCTAAACCCGTCGTGTCCCGAACCCGCCCCATTTAATTAATTAATTTATTTTTTATTTTAATATATATGTATTTATGTAATATTATATTTAAAAAAATTAAAAAGCAGGTTCAACAGGTCTAACCTAAACTCGACGGGTTTGGGGCAAGGTGGGTCTCGGGTCCTTAAAAATGTTGACGGGATGAGTTTCGAGTTTTGACAAATCCAGCCCATTGCCATTCCTATTGGCGATAGAAGCAAGCACTCCTATCCATCAATCCATAATGCTTGAACATGCCTTAGTCAAGGACGACTACATGTACCTCAGGTATATAGTAGCCTCTGTAGGCCAATGGGTTCGGTGTTGGGGTATTAGAGCAATTAAACCCACAAATAAATAGTATTGATTAGAGTCAGCTTTTAGGAAAGGTTGCAGGGGTCACAATGACCCCATTTAAAATCTAGTCCCTTTATACAGAACCTATTTAACAATACTATATGTAACAGACTAAATACCCTAAAACAAATATTGAAAACTAATAACTAATAAAAATAATACCAAAATAGTAAATGCAAAATTTAAAGACAAAAAATAAAGACCATACACCATATTTGATAATCGAATTTGGTCAACTTTGCCTACGTCTCTTGATAAGTGCATATTTTGATATATTTATATATCAAATACTTTTCTTGCTTTATTCTTCTTCATATTATAGGTGTATTAATATTTTGAATTAGAGAATCAGTGAACAAAAAAAGATCAAAAAGAGCCAAAATAAAACCAAAGAAAACAATACGTTTTGTGAGCAAGTTGAGAAATAATATTTCATTGGATCAAAGAAGCATCACAATTAGAAAAAAAAGCCATTTTTCCTAAGTCCATTATATGTAGATCAAAATATATGCAAGAAATTACTTGGACTTTGCAAGTGATTATTAAGCTTGTATTAAATTTAAAATAAGCATATTTCCAAACTTGTGCAATTTTAGTATTTTAGGTATAACTCCATGTTCAAAGTGCCTATAGACTTGAATCTTACTTTATTTGAAAATCAAGAGATAGAACTACAACTTTGTTATTGGAAGCTCAATCCAGTTCAATCTTAATTATAGCAGAAAATTAGTTGAATTATCTGTATTGGAAGAAATCTATCTATGCTAATACATCTCCTTAAATCAAGAATAACTTTCTCCCCAGTGGTTGGAATTAGGTGATTTAAGTTGAAAAATGAAGCTAACAGATAAATCTTGAATTTTCATGTTGATCACTTTCCCAACATTAACTGATTTTAGGGAGAAAAATATATGATAAAATTTGAATTTGGAAAGGATATATGAATTTAGAGCAAGTTTGAAATAAATTTAGAGTGCATTTGTAGTAAATTTGAAAATGCCAATTTAGGCATTTCTATTATAAATAGGGCTTTTGGATGATATTAAAGACACAAAAAAAAACCCTTAGAGGAGGAAATACAGTTTTATTGTTGTCTTTCTTTAGACTAAGTTTTCTAATAGTAATATAAGTTTTTTAGTAGTAATATAAATGTATTCTCTAATTTTTCTTTTTATGTTTTTAGTCTTTTCTACTTTCGTAATATCTTTCTAAATTTCATTTAGTTGAGGAGAAATTGTGAGCCTCTTGATGGAGGAAGGGAAACAATTATAAGGGTACATAATATTCAGGTATGTTGTATTATTATTTTAATTTTTGATTGAAACACTCCTTATTTTGTGGTGATTCTTGATCTATGTATCACCAATTGACACAACAAATACTTAGGCTCATTTAACTTATTGTATGATTCTACTCCACTGACTGCTAACGTAAAACCTTTATTTGTTATAAATAAAGGTGTGTATAAATACTTGATCCCATAAACAAGTATTGGTGTTAAGAGATGATTTGTAAACAAAAAGACAATATCATGATTACCTTCATGCATGAGTTATTTGATAACATCTTTTCATTGAAACCTTCATTATGTATGAATTTTAATAGTGACATTTGAAATAGGTAAAAATAAATAAATAATCATTCCTCTATCCAAAACTCAAAAAGCAAATTCATAATCCTCAATACTTTTATTACTTTGATTTCTTAGTTATAGCATAAATTTTTCTTTATATTCTAAACCATATAAAACTCATATTTTAAGAAATATACTCCTCAAAACTTTAAATAACTTTCCTGTGGATCGACCTCAAACTCCCTAAAAATTTATTATTTGACACAAACTGTACTTTGGTTTGGAACTTTAAAGTTGTAGCAAATTTTTGGCATCGTTGCTGGGAAAGGCAAGGTATGTATTCAGGTTGTATATTTTTCTCTTTATAAATATTGTATGTTTTTTTTTTACGAATATATGTTCATATGATATAGTATCTAAAAATAATTTTGGAACTTTATTTGTAAATTTTTTTAAGTTACCTCCACATACTTCCACCATGACAGAAAATAAAAGTGTCCAAAATAAAAATGAGAATCAACAGGTGCATACTATGCGCTATTACTTGCAACTTCTTCAAAATTCATCTCCTTCTTGCTTTATTTTTCCTCTCAATGCAAATAACTTTTGATTTAAGGCAGGTATGATCCATTTACTTTCTAATTTTCATGGTTTAGACTTTGAAAACCCTTATTTGCATCTGAAAGAATTTGATTAAGTATGTACCATTTTTTTATGATCAAACTTGTACAAATGAGATTGTTAAACTCAATTTTATTTTTTTAAAAGATAAAGTAAAAACTTGGCTTAACTCTTTAAACCTAGGTCAGTTGACATTTGGTAAGAAATGCAAGCTGAATTTTTTAAAAAATTCACTTATAAAACTAATGCTTTGCAAAGAGAAATCTAAAAATTTTCTCAAAATTTTAGTGAAACTTTCTTTCATTGTTGGAAAGATTTAAGGATTTGTTGAATTTATGCCCACATTATAGTTTTGAAAAATGGTGCTTAATTAGTTTCTTTTATGAAGGTTTAACTCTTGAAATAAAATAATTTATTAAAATAATGTGTAATGGTCAGTTTTTTGATAAAGAACCTAATGAAACCCTAGAATATCTAAACCATTTGGTTGAAAATTCTCAAACATAGCATAGTATTAATTCTTTCGAATATTCTATTAGATCTAATATTACTAATAGTAATAAAGAAAAATATTACCTTAGTCAAGAAAATAAGTTAAATGCTAGGATTGCTAGTTTAACAAGAAAAGTTGAGGTGGTAAAACTTAAAAAAGTAAAGAAATCAAATCTGTGCAAGATGAAAAAGTTTGTAGCATTTGTAAACTTGTGGGACACTCCACCAATGAATGCCCAAATATTTCAGCACAAGCAAATATCATGAATATATTCAAAAAGCCTTTTTATTATCTATATTCTAAAACTTACAATTATCAATGGAGAAATTATCCCAATTTTAGTTGGCAAGATGATAACCGTGCCCAACCACTACATTCATAAAAGCCACCAAACTTTTCTTCTTATCTAGCCACATACAAAATTTCTTGATAAGACTTTGTAAGAATTTACATATGCGCAAACAAACATCAATAACCAGACTTTACAAGCTATCAATGAAATCAAAAACACACTGTCAACACTGACAACTTCTTTGCATACTCATGAAGAAGATAAATTTTTTACTCAACCTCAACCTAATCCTTCCACTCAGTGTCATGTTTCTTCTTAAGGTGAAAATTGAATCAAGAAGGCTAATTTGGTCACAACTCTTCGAAATAAAAAAGTTGTTGACAAGACTATTCATTCCAAGGAGAAAATTTCTAACCCACCATCAGAAATGAAAAATAGAAACAATCTTGACAATGAAGATGAGTTTAATGAATGTGAGTTTGAAAATGATGACAAAGAAAAATACTCACTTCTAGCTCATTTTCCTCAAAGATTGCAACCGAATCAAAAATTGAATTCAAATGCTAAAATCTTTGAAGTTTTTAACAAGTCAAGATTAATATTCCATTGTTGGATGCGATCAAGCAAGTTCCACCTTATGTCAAATTTTTAAAAGATTTGTGTACAATTAAAAGAAAACATCATGTACTAAAGAAGATATTTTTAACTCAAAGTATTAGTTCAATCATTCAATAATCCACTCCACCCAAGTACAAGATCCAGGTTGTCCAACCATTTCATATACCATAGGAAACACTAGAATAGAGCGTTCTTTACTTGATCTTAGTGCTAGTGTAAATCTTCTACTTTTCTCAGTTTATGAACAGTTAGGTTTGGGAGAACTTAAAACAACTTTTATTGTACTCCAACTAATTGACCGTTCGATTAAAGTTCCAAAGAGAGTAGTAGAAAATGTGTTGGTATAAATTGATAAGTTTTACTTTTCAGTGAATTTTATTATTTTGGACACAGGGCCTGTTGCATATTCATATACACAGATTCCTATTATTTTGGGTCATCCTTTTCTTGTAACTTTAAATGCTCTGATTATTTGTACGAATGGTATTTTAAAGTTATCTTTTGGAAATATAACTTTAGAATTAAATGTGTTTAATGTTTGTAAACAACTTGCAAAAAGATATCGAAATACAAAAAGTAGATTCAATCGTGAAACTTATTCATGAATATTTTACTACCGTTATTTATTTAGATTCTTTGGAAACTTATTTTAAAAATAAAGTATTTGTAAAAAGACACTCTAATACTCTCTCTAAATTTTTGCAGGTACAAAAAAAATATTTTTGAAAGTCAAGGTTTGAAGAACTTTCATCATCAACAGTACAATCTGTCCCATCAAGTATTAAAGCTCATGTGATTGATTTGAAACCTTTGCTATTTGATTTGAAATACTCTTTCTTGAATAAGAATGAGACTTTTCCAATAATAATTTCTTCCAAATTTGATGTCTCCCAAGAAGTTGACATTATCTCAAATCACAACAAATATTGAGTTTACTAGCAAGGATGGAGTAGAGGTTATTTTACAAAAATATCTCCTTATGGAGGATTTGAAAGAAAAGAAGTTTGATGTGCAAATGTTGGGGGATGAGGAAAATGATGTAATAGGGTTGGATTGGTTGCCAAAAAAATCAATGTATGATGTATCCTAAGTTGAATTGCCAATATCTAATGAAAGGCTTCTACCTTTTGTGAATAAAACACTTACAATAGAGTTTAAACTAATTTCAGACCATCTTAAATATATCTACTTGGGTGAGAAAGAAATACTACTAGTCAGCATTGCTAAAGATCTCACTCAAGTGCAAGCAGAAAAACTTATTTGGGTGCTTCAAAATTATAAGACGGTGATTAGATGGACGATGACTTTGACAGCATATATTGATGAGTGATGAAGAAGGCAATATCAGACCCAAATGCTTGATGGGAGGCAACAATAGATGGAAAAGAAAACTATGAGGGCCGATAATAAAGATTTGTTTTCTCTAACTCTTATTCTCTTTTATTTTTATCCATTTAATTTTTTTACTTTTTTCTATTTTATTTTGTCCTAATCAAAAATGTGTACTGACAATATGATAGGTAGTATTTTTAAAATTTTGTCATGTAAGAGTACATGGTAATTACTTTTCGATTAAGAAAATTTCTACAAAGATCTTGCAGTGTTGATTTTATTAACCTTCTATTTTCAAAGACACTTGCACTTTTTGAAAAAGTTATGAAAATTATAAAAAGTTAAGATCCTTCCCAATTAAGTGGTGGATAACAATACTCCATGGCTATTGAAGTCGGACTTATCAGTTTCCTAAACAACTGAAATCTTTGTACAAAGTTTCTCTTTTTTGCTCATTATCTTTTCTTGTTCTTTTCAAAATGGATGATATTTTTCTAAATCTCATGAAGCAATTTTCTTTTTATTTCTAAAAATTTAATTTTTAAAATTTATAAAACTAGGATTGAAAAATTAAGGATGCTTATGCACAAGAGCATTCAAGGGGACATATGATAGATAATTGAAGCAAAGGTAAGAGTATCATGTGAGTTTTCATGCAAGTTTTCAAACTTACTTACTAGAAACATACCTGATTTTGGTAAAAACACATATTCAAAAAAATGAAGAGCGAAAAAAATACAAGTCAGTCACAAATTTGTTCGATGGACTTGCAACACAAAGTGTTGTTTCTTAAGAATAGTTTCTAAAAATCGAGAAGATAAAATTTAATTCTTTATAGATAAATTGAGTAATGAGTGTTTAGATGACATTATATTGACTCTTGAGACACATTCTTGTGGATTCATGCATCATGCAATTCTTAATTTATGAAATCACTTTCGGGATGAATATGAGCATTACAGTGTTGAAAATCTGATATTAAAAGATCTTGTTTGTCAGTTTATAAAAAAAACTGAATGGGAAGCATATTCTCGATCCATAAAGGGTATTTAAACCATTACTGGATGTAAAACCAGAGGAAGATATGAGCCTTAAACACAACTACATGTACATTCACGTGTAAGTAGCAAATTTTTTAAAATTTTGTGTCCTTATTTTCACCATTTCTTTAAAAAAAAAAGATGTCCAATAAATGTAATCCCTATTTACACCTCAATAAATATCATTGTACTTACTCTATTTTTACACAACTCACTTTTTAAAAAACATGAAAAATGAAGGTCTCTTCCACTCGCAAGTTCAATTGTATTTGTGTCATTTATTTTGGATAGAATGCATAACATGTTAAACAATGCGGATACATTCATCACTCTACCTAGTGGTTTTGGTGCACTGGAGGAATTATTTCAAGTTATCTCTTGGGCACAACTCAACATTCACTAGAAACCCGTAGGTATTCTTAATGTTAATTGTTTTTTTTATAGTTTGCTATCTTTTGTAGATCATGCTATGGAAAAAAGTTTTATTTCACTATTTGCAAATGAATTCTCATTTCTGCTCCAACACCCGACCAACTGAATGATCAACTTCTAGCATATGTGCTAGAACCTGATCCAGCCTTAGCTCGTGTGAATTGGTCAAACAAGACAATGGTTGAAAATACAAAATGAATTTGAATTTCAGCCTGTGAAATTTATACTTAATAATTTCAACTAGTAGTATATATATTGTGTTGTTTCAACTTTATTTTTCAATAAGTCACATTTCAGGTAATATCTTTTAAACTCTATTTTTCTATTTATTTTTTATATATTGGGGATAATATCTCGATTAAGTTAGGGAAGGGGATAGTTGATATTATATATTGTGTGTTCAATGTGTGTTTTTTATTTTTTATTTTATTTCAAGTGTCTTTTCTTTTGGATCTGTTGAAACAATAAAAAAAAGTGGTAGAGTAAATGACAACTTTAACACTTTTGAGACGTACATTTTTTTTTACATAACATGGCAAGTTTGTGAAGTTTTTAACAAAATTTTATGAATTCTCAATTTTTGTTTTTAGTCATAGATATTTTTCCAACTTCAATGATTAAAATTAAGTACGAATAATGTGGTTTCATTGATGATGAGTGTTGTTTTGGACTTTGATGTTATTCTTTGGTTAATTTATTTTTATGATAATTATACTTAAATCTTGTTGCACAAATAGTTATGCTATTCGGTGTGGAGAGAAGCATGTTAAAATAGGTAGTTCTTATGTCCTTCCTTTAATCATCACTTGAATTTTCGACTTGTAGGGATTGAGTATTAGAACTTTTTCTTTTGGTCTGTCGAGGTAAACGACTGATTGAGCAGCACTTGAAAAATGATTAAGGCATTAGGCTTTCTAGCACCATGGCCAAATTAGTTTATTCACCATGTGAAGTTCCAAGAGAATATCTCCTATATTGAGCCACTTTGAACCTTTTAATAAATAAGCCTTTTTCTGTGGTAACCATATCTTCTTACCTAGCCTAAATACACTATTAACCTACCATTGTCCTAAAAATAATTTGGAGCTTAAGAGATATTCCATTGACAAGGTGGGCTTATAAAAAAAAATTGGGTTGGAATAAGAGATAAGTGTGGGGTAGTTTCTCTTTAAAAAAAACAAAACAAAAGTAAATATTGCAAAGTATTAAAAATATTACAAGTTGCAACTAAAAACAGGATGGTGCAAAATTAATGAAAATGATGAAAAGGGGTCCAATTCAATAACAATAGGCCCCGTTGTTGAAATTCATAGAGTATGAGAATTTTTTATTGATAAACTCTATGTCTCTAATCTCATAAAGTTTTTAAAACCTTTATTGCATCATATCCTTTTATTTCTTAACCACATCACTACTTTTTGGCCCATTACAACCTTTGTTAAAAACCTTTTAATTTCGTGTGATGCCTTTATTGTAGTGGGGATTTATACCAAAGAAAGAGTCTATGATGTTTAACTCTTTCATTAGAAATTGAGTGATGGTTTTTGTGAGGTTCTATAGGAATTTATTTGTCTGAAGTATGCATGGTTTCGTCAATGCAGACTTTAACTATTCACACATACATACACACTTGAGTATGTTTATTGTGGAAATGTATTGACTTTTGAATGACTAAAAGTTAGATTTAATACTTATTTGATTTCATTTCTATATTACTTTGTTGCTTTCTAAAAATAATGGTCGGAAGTTAGTTATCATAGGCCTTTATGGGTATTACCACTAGAAACCATCACGAGACTCTAACTTATCATTTATGGGTCATCTAAGGGTTTAAAGGCTTATTGCATATGCAAAATAAAGTTATGATTTCCTACAAAAGTGGATTAGTTTATGTTTATTTTAGGGTTGCTCGAGGACGAGCAATGGTTAAATGTGGGGGAATTCGATAAGTGCATACTTTGACATATTTTTGTATCAAATCCTTTATACTTTTCTTGATTTATTCTTGTTAATATTATAATTTTATTAATATTTTATATTAAGGAATTAATGAACAAAAAGAGATCAAAAAGAGCCAAAATAAAACCAAAGAAGACAATGCATTTCGTGAATAAGTTGGGAGATAATATTTTTTTGGATCAAAGAGGCATTACAATAAGAAAAAAAGAGCTATTTTTACCTAAGTCCATTATGTGTATATAAAAATATATACAAGAAATCACTTGAACTTTACAAGTGATTGTTGGGCTTGCATTAAATTCAAAATAAACTTATTTCTAGACATGTGCAATTTTTGTAATTTGGGCATAAATTTATGTTCAAAAGCCCTATGGACTTGAATCTTACTTTATTAAAGCTAAGAAATAGAACTACAAGTTTGTTGTTGGAAGTTCAGTCCAATTCAACCTTTATTATAATAGAAAAATCGTCTAAATGTTTGTATTGGAAACGATCTATTTATTTTGACACATCTTTTTAAATTAAGAATAACTTTCTACTTAATGGTTGTAATTAGATGATTCAAGTTGAAAAATAAAGTTAACAGACAAATGTACGACTTTCATGTTAACCATTTTCCCAACATCAGCTGATTTCATGGAGACAAATATATAACAAAATTCAAGAACATGTGAATTTAGAGCATAATTGAAGTTAATTTGGAGATGTAAATTTAAACACTCTTCTACTATAAATAAGAGCACTTGGATGACATTAAATACACATAAACAAACCCTTAAAGGAGAAAAAAAAGTTTTATTATTGTCATTCTTTAGGCTAAATTTTATAATAATAATATAAGTTTTTAAGTAGAAATATAAATATATTCTCTAGTTTTTCTTTTATATTTAGTCTTTTCTACTTCCATTATGTCTTTTTAAATTTTATTTAGCTGAGAAAAAAAGGTAAACATCTTGATGGAGGAAGATGAATGGTTGTAAAAGTGCATAATGTTAAGATATGTTGTATTATTATTTTAATTTTTGATTAAAACCCTTCTGATTTTATGATAATTCTTGATCTATATATCATCAATGACACAACAAATACTAGGGTTCATTTAGCTTATTGTACAGCTCTACTCCACTGACTATTAATATGAAACCTTGATTTGTTGTAGATAAAGGTGTGCATAAATACTTAATCCCATAAATAAGTATTGGCATTAAAATTCTTCTTATTTAGTGGCGATTCTTAATTTATGCATCAACAATGATATAAAAATACTTGGTTTCATTTAACTAATTGTACGGTTTTATTCCACCGATTGTTAATGTGAAACCTTGATTTGTTGTAGACAATGGTGTGCATAAATACTTGATTCTATAAACAAGTATTAGTGTTAAGAGATAATTTGTAAATAGTAAGACAATATCATGATTACTTTAATGGATGACCTATTTAATAATATTTTTCCATTGAAACCTCCATTGTATATGTATTTCAATAGTGACATTTAAATAAAGTAAAATAATAATAAAATAATCATTCATCTATCCAAAACTCAAGAGTTGATCCCTATCAGTACTCTATTACTTTAATTTCTTAGTTATAACATAATTTTTTTTATATTCTAAACCACATAAAGCCTATCTTTTAAGAAATATATTCCTTAAAACTTCAATCAACTTCTCTGTGGAATGATCTCAGACATCTGATAAATTTATTATTTGACATAACCTACACTTGAGTTTGCAATATTAAAGTTGTAGCATCTTCGGATGCCACAACAACCACTTCACTAATCTCCCTAACAAATAAAAACTTGGGTAAAATTACCCACAACTTTGGATATCCTAATTAAAGGACTTCTACAAATATTAAGAGAAAATAAGATTTTGGTATACAAAATCATGGAGTTCAAAGCCCTATCTTGCTTTGTTCTTGTTAATAATAGGTTTTTGTTAATGTTTTGTGTGTGATAGGAATTTGGGAATCAAAAAAATCGAAAATGAGTCAAAACAAAGTTGAAACAAGCATTATTGGGTCAAATTGACAAGGTTCCAATATGGCAGTTTTTGTATTTTGGGAATACATTTCTGATCTAAAGCCCTATGGATCAAATTTTTATCTTATTACAAAGTTAAGAGATATATGTACAACTTTCATATTGCCAATTTTTCCAATTCAATTTATTTCAAGGAGAAAAATTCAGTTAAAAAGTTAAATATGCACTGAAACTTTTAGATATGGCAATCTTTGTATTTATGGAATAACTATCTCCAAAAATGTGATATTGATCGACTTCAAGTAACTACAAAAAGCTAACAGATAGGGCTACAATTGTTATGAAGACACTAAAAACCAATTCATCCTAAAAAGATGTTAAAAATCAGTTAAAAAGGGATGAACAATGTCAAACTACCATTCTGGAAAAGAATAAAACAGTAGCAACGTCGCCTAGGTGCCGTGCTTACTATCCTCTTCGGCTCCTAGGCATTGTTCGTGTAGGAAAATTAATTCCTTTACTTGAAGTGACAACCCTTTACACCTTTTGGTATATATTTGTGATATGTATACACTAGATACATATATCACACCACACACATTACATACTTTACAACACATATTACTCACTTTACACAAAATAAACAACACACTTTACACCAAATCACATCACTATCTCACACTTTATAAAAAGGCACTATCCTCTCAACATAAACATCAATTTTTCAGATTTACTCACTCTCTTAGAAATCACATACATCTTTGGGAAAGCAATCTTGGGGTCTTGGAGCATCAAGAAAGATAAAGTGGAGAGACTTAGAGGAAGAGACATCCACAATCCATCATCAACTTCAACTATCTTCTTCAACCAATAAGTTTCTTTCACTCCCAATATTGTTAATTTTTATTTTTTTATCATTTCTTATCATGTTAGGCTAGACTTTCTTCTTGGTTGAGGATGATTTCAAAACCCTAGATATGGGTTCTTGTAATTGAATGTTTGATATTATTGATCAATTTTTCAATTGAAGTTGTTTATGTTTTTTTATATTTAATGTCTTATGGGTATTTTCTTACTTTGTTTGGGTGCGCAACAAATTGGGTATGAGAACTCCCTACAACTAGATTAGAAATTTTTGATCCGTAATTGTCCTGAATTTCTAATCATATATAGTAAATTGTCATTAATTATTATAGGATATTTTTGTTAAATGCAATGAAAAACATAACCTAAGTTAAATGACCTGAACTTGTGTTGTTGTTGCTTAGATCAATCTATCTTTCTTGTTTTAATGCATCCATTGGTTTAAATTTAAAGAGTTTGTTCTAGGTTGTTTGGTAGGTAGGAAATTAGATAGAGAGCTTGTTCTATTTAATGAGCAACTAAGAAAAGATTGGGGTAGTAGAACTTGTTATTACCTACGGTTGATAATTTCATTGGCAAATTATTCATAATATTAATAATGAAATTACAACCTATTGTCTAGTGGCGGCAAATGAAACCTCAAAGTACTTTAATCACTTGCTGCTTATTGATTTAATTTTCATTGCTTTGAATTTTAATTAGTTTTAGTTTCTGCAACTTATTTAATCAACTCAACCCCCCCAAACGTTTGTTGTTTATTTCTAGAGTTTGCTTGTTGAAATCTTATTTTTAAGTTAGTAATTTTGAAGTTAAAATTCTTAGTTAGTTGAGTTGATAGTAAATCAATTAGCCTTGATTCTCGTGGGATCGACTCTTACTCGCTTTATACTCGTTAAAAATTTATTTAAGAATAAGGTTTAAATTTGGTAGGCCTATGACAACTGACCAAGTTTTTGGCACCATTGCCGGCGACCAAGCGTCTAATTGAGTAATTTTCCTTTTTAGTTTTTCATTTTACTTTACTTACTTGTTTTTGTTAAGTTTATTTTAGTTTGTTTTCTTGTTATTTTCAGGTTTTATGTCATCGGAGGATTTGAGGCTAAGACTTGAGCAAATTCATATTAATTTGAACACACCGCTGCCATTATTACCACCATTTCCACCTATACCTTCAATCAATTCACCACCTAAGCTCGAGTTTGAAGCTCTTCCTCATACTTTTGAAACTCCTCATCAACCTAAAACCATTGAAATGGCACATAATCATAGAACATTGAAAGAGTTGGCTGCTCCTAATTTAGAGAATCAGCCATTGTGTATCACCTATCCCAACTTGGAAGCTGGCTTTGAACTCAAATATGGGATGATTCATCTTTTGCCCACATTCCATGGTTTTGCAGGTGAAGATCGAAATAAACACTTGAAGGAATTTTATGTCATGTGCTCTAGTATGAAATCGACCGGCATTTCAGAAGAAAACATCAAGCTCATTGCCTTTCCTTTTTCTTTGGCAGATTCGGCAAAGGAGTGGCTTTATTATCTACTATCTGGCATGATTACCACATGGAAAGAAATGCGAAGGGTGTTTCTTGAGAGGTATTTTCCATTATCCAAGGCAGAGAACACCAGAAAAGAAATATGTGGGATTCAACAATACAATGGGGAATCTCTCTATGAGTATTGGGAAAGATTTAAGAAGTTGTGTGCTAGTTGTCCTCATCATCAAATCAGTGATCAACTTCTCATTCAATATTTCTATGAGGGGCTTATGCCAATAGAAAGAAGCATGATTGATGCTGCAAGTGGAGAGGCTTTAGTTGACAAGACACCCAAGGCAGCAAGGAATCTAATTGCAAATATGGCTGTAAATTCTCAACAATTCATCACTCGCAATGATCCATCGCCGCCACCTAAGAGTGTCAATGAGGTCAACACATCACTTCTTGAACAAAAACTCTCACACCTCACCTTTTTAGTACAACAAATAGCTGTAGGGCAACAAGTTGAAACATGTGGAGTATGTTGCATGGTAGGGCATCCCATGGATTTATGTCTATCCCTCTAAGAGAGTTCTATGGAGCAAACAAATATGATTGGTGGTTTTCCAAGTTAACCAAGGCAAAGATATAATCATTTCTCCAATACTTATAATAAAGAATGGAAGGATCATCCTAATTTAAGATACGAGAACCAACAACAACAACCTACTCTATTTCAAATGTCAAACTAACCACTCGATTGTCACCAATCGAATGTGCAAACACCCTTCCAATCTCCAAAACAATTGGGCGCATACTTGGAGAATCTCATGAAAGCACTTGCTAGTAATACTATGTAATTTCAACAAACCACACAACCCATCTCCAACATATTGAGAATCAAGTAGGGCAAATAGCCACTAGCTTAAGCCGATTGGAAATACAAGGATCGGGCAAGTTTCCCAACCCATGGTGAATCCTAAGAAAAATGCAAGTGTCATAACTCTTAGAATTAGAAAGCAATTAGAGTCTCTCAGTTTTCCAACAAAATGAGTATCCAAAGTGGTTGAGAATGGCGAGTCAAGTAATACCATCCCTTCCTTAGATGATTCTCACTCTTCTACTCATCTACCACCCGTCGTCAAGGAGAATCCAAAGTCGCTAATCATTCCTAAACCTCTCTCTCATACTTATATAACACCTCCATCCTTTTCTAGTAGGTTAGCAAAGTTTAAGAAAGAGGAGCAGGAAAAAAAGATCTTTGAAACTTTTCAAAAAGTAGAGATAAACATCCCTCTTCTTAATATTATTAAACAAATGCCTCGCTACGCCAAGTTTCTCAAGGAACTATGCACCAACAAAAGAAAGTTGAGAGGAGATGAAAAAGTGAGTATGGGGGAGAATATTTCAGCAGTTCTTCAAAGGAAGCTTTCTCCAAAGTGCAAGGATCTGGGCACTTTCACCATCCCTTGTACCATTGGTAACACCAGGTTTGAAAAGTGCATTTTAGATTTAGGTGCATTAATCAATGTCATCCATATACCATTTATATTTCTTTAAATCTAGGCCCTGTAGAAGAAACTAGTGTTGTTATTCAATTAGCGGATAGATCAAATGCATACCTTAAAGTAGTTATGGAGGATGTTTTGGTACAAGTGAATGAATTGATTTTTCCTGTGAATTTTTATATTCTTGAGATGGAAGATGATAGATTCTTACATCCTTCACCCATTCTCTTAGGGAGACCATTCCTAAAAATAGCACGAACTAAAATTGATGTTCATGATGGCACATTGTCTATGGAACTTGATGGTGAGATAATTAGATTTACTATTTTTGAAGCTATGAGTTATCCTAGTGATGTGCATTCCATTTTTGCAGTTGATATTATTGATTCTATAGCTTAACAAATGTTTGAATTGACTAGCAATGATAGATTGGATGTTGCATTGAGGAACAATCTTTACACGGAGGACTTGAAATAGATAAAGATGGATGTGCAACTAATAGAAAATATGGAGGAAGCAGTGGAAGGATTGGATTCATTTTTACAAAATACAAAGTATGATATCTTTTAGATTACTTTGCCATTGACTAATGAAAGACTTTTACCTTCTGTGGTGCAAGCACCTACATTGGAGCTCAAACCACTCTTGGAGCATCTTAAATATGTGTATTTGGGCGAGAAAGAAATACTTCCAGTTATTATTGCTAAAGATCTCACTGATATATAAGAGGCTAAGCTTTTTAGGGTACTCCGTGAGTACAAGATGGCTATTGGATGGACCATTGCTGATATTAAAAAAACTAGCCCGTCTATGTGCATGCACTGAATTTTACTAGAAGAAGGATCCAAACCAACGAGGGAGGCCCAAAGGCGATTGAACCCGCCCATGATGGAAGTTGTGAAGAAAGAGATATTAAAGATTCTTAATGTTGGGGTCATCTACCCCATTTCAGATTACAATTGGGTAAGCCCGGTCCAAGTGGTTCCTAAGAAGTTTGGCATCACTGTAGTATAAAATGATTGTCAAGAGTTAGTACCTCAAAGAGTTCAAACTGGATGGTGAGTTTGCATTGATTATAGGAAGCTTAACTCTTCTACTCGCAAAAATCATTTTCCTTTACCTTTTATTGATCAAATGCTTGAATGATTATCCGATCATACTCATTATTGCTTTCTTGATGGCTACTCAAGGTACAATCAAATCGTCATTGCTCTGGATGATCAAGAGAATACTACCTTTACTTGCCCATTTGGTACATTTGCCCATCAGCACATGCCATTCGGACTTTGCAGTGCACCGGCCACATTTCAAAGGTGTATGGTGAGCATTTTTTCTGAGTACATTGAGAACTTCATAGAGGTATTCATGGATGATTTCAGTGTTTATGGTGATTCATTTGACAAATGCCTAGATAACCTTATACTTGTACTTTAAAGATGCATTGAAACTAATCTTGTACTCAATTCGGAGAAATGTTATTTTATGGTTGATCAAGGAATAGTGTTTGGGCATATAATCTCTACTAGAGGGATTGAGGTTGATAAATCTAAGATTGATTTTGTGCATTCCTTACCCCCACCCACAAGTGTTAAGGAGATTCGTTCTTTCCTTGGACATGCAGGTTTTTATCACAGGTTTATTAAAGATTTCACCAAAATAGCATTTCCCTTGTGTAGATTGCTTCAAAAAGATACGACTTTTGAATTTGATAACAATTACATGACAGCTTTTAGCATGCTCAAGGAACTTCTCACCTCAACACCTATCATCCAACCACCAAATTGGGAACTTCCTTTTGAACTTATGTGCGATGCAAGTGACTATGTAGTTGGTGCCGTATTGGGGCAGAGAGTAGGGCGAACTCCTCATGTTATTTACTATGCATTGCGTACTTTAAATGATACCCAACTCAACTATTTTACCACTGAAAAGGAACTTTTGGCGGTTATTTTTGCTTTAGAAAAAATTTGTTCATATTTGTTTGGTGCAAAAGTAATTATTTATTCCAATCATGCAACCCTCAGGTACTTGCTCACCAAGAAGGATGCCAAGCCACGACTCATTCGATGGATCCTTTTTATGCAAGAGTTTGACTTGGAAATCAAGGATAAAAAGAGGTCCGAGAACTTGGTTGCGGACCATCTTAGTAGGTTGGTACACGAGAAAGATGCATTGCCATTAAACGAAGGTTTCCTGGATGAGCAACTTCTAGCAATGAGTGTGACAACTTCTAACAAGATGAGTTTGCAAAAGAAATTTGGGTTGAATTAGAAGATAAGTGTGGTGGAGCTCAAAGAAAGAAGGCAAGAATGGAAAATTATTGAAAAACATATATATACAAAAAAAAAGAAGAAAGTTGCAAAATATTGAAAAAAAAAAAAAGCTTATTGTGAGTTGCAACTAAAATGGGATATTTCAAAGTTAATGAGAATAATAAAGAAGGGTCCAACACAATGATATTAGGCCCCAATGTTAAAACTTATGGATTATGAGAATTATTCATTGATGAAATTTATATCTCTCATTTCATGAAGTTTTTAGAATTTTTATTGCATTATATCCCTTTCTTTCTTATGCCACACACTACCTATTGGCCCCATTATAACTATTATTTAAGACCTTTTGATTTCATGTGGTGTTTTCGGTATAGTGGAGATATGTGTCAAAAGAGGAGGAGCCTATGATGTTTTACTCTTTCATTAGACACTAGATGATAGCTTTTGTGAGGTTCTATAGAAATTTACTTATTTGAATCATGCATAGTTTCATGACTATTGACAATAGCTATTCACACACACACTTGAGTATAATTGTTGTGGAAGTATATTTGCTTTTGAATAACTAATAGTTAAATTCAACATTTGTTTGATTTCATTATCATATTACTTTGTTACTCCCTGAGAATTAATCATTAGAAGTTAGAGGTCATAGGTGTTTGTGGGTATCACCACTAGAAGTCCTCACGAGACTATAACTTGTCCTCTATGGTCCACTTAAGTGTTTAAAGGCTTTTTGCATGTACTAAATGCAATTCTGATTTTTTACAAAAGTAGATTAGTTTAGTTTGTGTTTATGTCCTATTTAAGGTTTGCTCGAGGACAAACAAATGTTTGATAAGTGCATATTTTTATATATTTTATATCAATCTCTCATTGTATTTCTTGCTTTGTTCTTGTTAATAATAGATTTTTGTTAATGTTTTGTGTGTGATAGGAGTTTGGGAATCAAAAGATTGAAAACGAGCCAAAATGAAGTTCAAACAAGCATTATTGGGCCAAATTAACAAGGTTCCACTACGGCCATTTTTATATTTTGGGCATAAATTTCTGATCCAAATCCCTATAGACCTGATTCTTAGCTTATTGGAAACATAAAAGATATATGTACAACTTTTATGTTGACAACTTTTCCTAATTCAATTTATTTCAAAGAGAAAAATTCAGTTAAAGGGTCAAACGTGCATTAAAACTTCCACATATGGCAATCTTTATATTTGTGGAATACCTCTCTCCAAAAATCTGATATTGATCGGATTCAAGTGGCTATAGAAAGCTAACAGATATGAATACAATTGTTATGAAGATACCAAAGCCAATTAATCTTAGAAAGAGGTCAAAAATCAGTTGAAAATGGATGAATAGTGTCAGACTGCCATTCTGGAGAAGAAGAAAATAATAGCAACGTCGCCTAGGCACCGTGCTTACTGTTCTCTTCAGCACCTAGGCGCTGTCCATTTACAAAAATTGATTCATTTGCTTGAAGTGGTGACCCTTTACATATTTTGGCAAATGTTTGTGATATGTATACACTATATATATATATATATATCACCACACACATTACATACTTTACAATACATATTACTCACTTTACACAAAATATACAATACACCTCACACACTTTACACCAAATGCACAACACACCTTACAAACTTTACACCAAATCACATCACCATCTCACACTTTATAAAAAGACACTATCCTATCAACACAAACATCAATTTTTCAGATTTACTCACTCTCCTAGAAATCACATACATCTTTGGGAAAGCAATCTTAGTATCTTAGAGCATCAAGAAAAACAAAGTGGAGAGACTTAGAGGATGAGACATCCATAATCCATCATCAACTTTAACTATCTTCTTCAATCAATAATTTTCTTTGACTCCTAGTTAATTTTTATTTTCTTATCATTTCTTATCATGTTGGGTTAGACTTTCTTCTTGGTGGAGAATGATTTCAAAGCCCTGGACATGGATTCTTGTAATTGAATGTTTGATATTATTGATCAATTTTCCAATTGAAGTTGTTTATGTTTTTCTATACTTAATGCCTATGTGTATTTTCTTGCTTTGTTTGGGTGCGCAACCAAATTGAGTATGAGAACTCCCTACAATTAGATTAGATTTTTTGATCCGTAATTATCTTGAATTTCTAATCATATGTAGTAAATTGTGATTAATGATTATTGGATATTTTTGTTAATTGCAGTGGAAAACATAACATAAGTTAAATAACCTGAGCTTGTGTGGTTGTTGCTTAGATCAATCTATCTTTCTTGTTTTAATGAATCAATTGGATTATATCTAGAGAGCTTGTTCTAGTTTGTTTGGTGGGTAGAGAATTAGATAGAGAGCTTGTTCTATTTAACGAGCAACTAAGGAAAGAATGGGGTAGTAGAGCTTGTTATTACCTACGGTTGACAATTTCATTAGCAAATTATTCATAATATTAATAATGAAATTACAACTCATTGTCTAGTGGTGGCGAATGAAACTTCAACCTACTTTAATCACTTGTTGCTTATTGATTTAATTTTCATTGCTTTGAATTTTATTTAGTTTTAGTTTCTATAATTTATTTAGTCAACTCAACCCCCCCAAGTTTGTTGTTTATTTCTAAAATTTTCTTGTTGAAGTCTTATTTTTAGGTTAGTAATTTTGAAGTTAAAATTTTTAGTTAGTTGAGTTGATAGTAAATCAATTAGCCTTGATCCTCATGGGATCGACTCTTACTTGCTCTATATTCGTTAAAAATTTATTTAAGAGTAAGGTTTAAATTTGGTAGGCTTATGACAACCGACCACCATGCCATCGCATTCCTGGTTCTGAATGAGTCTTGCCTACTATTTGAAGGTCCATTAGCTTGGCGTCATGATATTAGCAAGAAGCTTGTAAAATCCTCTTATTCTTTAGCCAGGACAACTCAACTCTCTGTTGGGTATCAGGATAATCAAAACCCACAAACAAATAGTATTAATTATAGTAAGCTTTCAGAAAAGGATGGAGGGTTACAACGATCCCACTTAAAATACAGCCTCATTAGACATAACTTACTTAAATATACTATGCGTAGTTAACTAAATACCCCCAAATAAATAATTATCCAAATCAAAATGAAGACTAAGAAAAATAAAGTGATAAACCAAGACACCAAATTTTACGTAAAAACCCCCTAAAAAATAAGAGTAAAAACCACGGGATAAATACCCACTAAAAATCCACTAACAAATAATAATTACAAATATTTTAAGCTTTTGCCCCAAACTTGAGTTAATTACAATAATGGAGAAAATATAAATACTTTCTTTTGATGTATCACAATATTATTAAATACCCCAAAAGAAAATCCATTAATTTCTTCAAAGCTCACACATTGTGGAGAAAATCAACTCCGTTATTTTATGATATAGAGTCATATATTTGGAGAAACTACTCTTCCTCTTTTGGAGAAAAATCTCTCCTACTTAAAAGAGTCGAAGGAGCCTTTTAGCCAAATTCTCTCTTTCTTGGCTTTTCTCTCTTCACAATATCTTGTGTTGTGTTTTTTCTTGCTTTGCCTAAATGCCTATTTATAGGCAGAATAAGGGGATTTCTTTTCTTGTTTCTTTCATTTTCTTCTTTCAGTGGCCAAAAAACTTGATCATTTACACCTTATTTTCTTTTATTTGGTATTTGCTTTTGTTTTGTCAAAGTTTGGTACCCATCCCTACGGCGGAAGCAATTAAAAATTCGAGTTTTGATTTATTAGGAATATCCGGCAAATCACACCAACAGGATGACGATAAAATATACATGATGCCAATAGAATATAAAATTGCACAGAGATTTTTACGTGATTTGGCAAATCCGCCTACATCCACAAGAGTTCCCGTTCTTCCACTAATCGAAAATTTACCAGTACAAAAAATATACAACCTTGAGTTTTATGTACAAACTTAAGAAATGAAAATTCTTGTATAACCACTCTAATAGTTACCAAAAAAACACACTATCAACCCATTTATATTGCCCCATGAGAAAAAATCCCAAGTTTTTCCCACCTATCACAATTTGACTATCACAAATTATTTTCCCTAGGTGTCTACACTTGCTATCTATTTTTCTCTTTGTCTTGGGTTGTTTCACATGCTCCCCTTGATGTTGTGATTTTTGTACTCTGCCCAAATGCCTATTTATAGGCAGAATAAGGGTCTTTCTTTTTTTCTTTCTTTTATTTTCTTCTTTCTATGGCTGAAAGAGACGTTCATTTGGTCCTCATTTTCTTTGGTTTAGTATTTGCTTTTGTTTTGTCAAAGTTTGGTACCCCCACATGCAGTGAATCTACCAACACTCTCTTCGACTGACTTAGAAATAGACGAAGGAAAAGGAAATGAAGTGCAGGCCCTGCTTGTCGCACTATTAAAAATTTAAAATAATAATATAAATAAATAATTTATGGTCTCAATCTATACTATTATAAAAGTGTGAATGTTTCTTTCAATTTTTTATTCGACTAAAATACCCTCTTAATATTATTAATTATAATGGTAGTTATGTAATTTAAAAATAATATAATTTTGAAATAAATAATACATATTTTTTTAATTAGTCAATAAGTTTATATGACAATTACAATAAAAGAACACCAAGAATTCAAGTCAAACTCTACTTTTATTTATTTGATATTCCAAAAATATATGTAAAAATTATATTTATAAGTACTTTACTTTTTTTTCTCTTTTATCTATTTAACTGTTCATATTTTGATTCAATTATTTTGTTAAATAAATTTTAAAAAATAAAAACTTAAATAGTTTAAATTTAAATAATAAAATCTAATTGTATTTTGAATTTATTATTTTTAGTTTGGTAAGTTAAAATTAAAGAAAAAGGGTATAATATTAATTAATAAAAATAATATTAATTAATAAAAATAAAATAAGATATAAAAAATATTTATAAAACTTGTAAAAATTAAAATTTGATATAGGGTGTGGTTTTATAAATTAAAACACTAAAATTAAACCGAATACTGAATTATTATAAAAATAAAAATTAAATACCAAATTGAATTTTTTTGCTCGACTTTGATAAATTTAATTCTGTCAATTTATCGAATTGTGGTCACCCCTATAAAAAGTCACATTATATTAGAATAGAAAAAAAATATGACATACTATATAAAAATTATGTTATTATACAATATGTCTATATGAATAAACTAAATATACCTCATAATATCCAGTCTAATCATATTCATTAAAATTAATGTAGAAAATAACATCTATTTTTTTTATATCAATTCAAAGGCACATTCCTCTATTGTATTTGTAATTTTGGTTATTCCATTTATTGAAAAAATAAAATAGAGCAAACCTATATATTAAAGTGCATTCATGGCTAATATTTGATCTTTTTCAAATCATGGGATTAAATTTGCAAGACCTCCTGAACTATGAAACTAAAAGTGTATTTTTTTGTACTTGGGAGATATAAAAATAATTATATCAATTGATGGGATATTTGATTCTTTTAACATATATTTTCTCAAGCCACCTATATCTGAATTTTATATTATATTTACCAATATGTTAATTTCTTCTAAAAATATGTGTGAAAATTATATTTGTAACTATTTTACCATTTGTTTTATCTTTTGTCCATTTTCGATTCAATGATTTTGTTAAATGATTTTTTTTAAAAATAAAAAATAAATAAATAAATTTAATTGTATTTTGAGTTTATTATTTGTAGTTTGGTAAGTTAAAATTAAGAAAAAAAGTATAAGATTAATTAATAAATATAAAATAAGATATAACAACTATTTATAAAAATTGTAAAAATTAAAATTCAATATTTTGTACTATTCGATAGATCAAAATAAAAAATTAAAATCAAACCGAATACCAAATTTTTATGAAAATATACCTCACAATAACCAGTTTAATTAGACTCATTAAAATTAATGTGAAAAATTAATATACCTCACAAAAGCACATTTTACTGTCGTATTTATAATATTGATTATTCCACTTTCTGAAAAAAATAGAATACAACAAAACCTAAAGTGCATTCATGACTAAAATTGAATTTTTTTCGAACCATGGAACTAAATTTGCAAGACCTCCATAAACTATCAGACTATTAGTTTATTTTTCTGTACTTGGGATGTATGAAAATAATTACATAAATTAAGGAGTATTTGATTTCTTTAACATTTATTTTCTCAAACCATCCATATTTAAATTTTATATCATGTTAACGAATTATAAGGTCAAATTTCAAAAGCGAAACTATCCCTTATATTTTATATATTTTACGCACTAAATCCAAAATCAATTCTAATAATTTGACTTATTTTTTTTCATTGCAATCATAGTAGTTCGGTTGTAATTGCATTTGATATTTAACTTGGTAATTTTTTTTCACTTTTCGAATTTATGCTAAATCACTCCTGGATTCATTTCATGAAAAAAAAAATCTTTTGAGTTGATCATTTAATCTAATGAATTTTATTTATATTATTTCATTGTCAGAACATTATAGTTTCGATTACTTTCTCTTTCTACTTTTCTTCCAAATATTAATTTTCTTCTTTGGATACAAAAACATATTCGTCACTTGCATTTTTCAGGAATGATATTCCCCTCCCATAATATTAAATTAATTATTACTATATTTAAATATTCCTATACCCTAAAATGTCACTAATTACAACGTAATAACATTGACAAAATATTTATTATTGAAAATATCTTTCATTAATTATAACAAAATAATATTGACAATATATTTACAATTAAAAATGTCTTTCAAAATATATCGTATCATTTCTCTCAACAAAATGTACACATTTTTATTTTGTACACGTTTTCCAAACTCACTTCCTAGAATACATTCTTCCAAAACACTCTCCTCAAAATAACTAGAAATGAAACCCAACAAAGCCTAAATTTTTTTAACAAAATCAAACATGGCAAAAATAAGTTGTATGAACCTTCATGTTGTATCATTGTATTTCAACATAAATATTTTAAATACATATATATATATATAATTTTATACTACATTTACTTGTGTATTTCTTGATCTTTTTACATATTATTCTACTGAACAAATTATAGAATTGATAGATAATTGGAGCATTTTAAAAAGTATATGCAAGGGGTAAAATGAAATTAATAATAATTTTTTTTAAGGTAATCTTACAAAGATAAAATATTATTATGTCTATATATTACATTACTGCAAAGTTATATATTTAACACATTTTCAACTCAACTTCTTCTTTATTTTCATTTCTTAACAAAATTTAATTGTATTTTGAATTTATTATTTTCAGCTTGGCAAGTAACAAGTAAGAAAAAATATATAAAATTAATTAACAAATATAAAATAAGATATAAAAATTATTTATAAAATTAGTAAAAATTAAATTCGATATTTGTTATAGTTCGATAAATTGGAATAAAAAATTAAAATCAAACCGAATACTGAATTTTTATAAAAAATAAAGTTAAACATGAAATCAAAATTTTTTATTCGGCTTTGGTACATACCTAATTTTCAGTGTTGATTTGTCAAATCTATTTCATATGTAAGGAACAAGTATCGCCTATAAATTATGAGTTGAAAGATTTGTTGCTATGTCAATTGCAAAAAAAAAAAAAAATTATATTGCCTCAATTTATATTTGTTTAAAATACTTAATTTTTCCATATTAATTTCAATTCTTCTTCTTTTTCTTCGAGTTATATATATTTTTAACTAAAAAAATTACAATAAATAAAACTATAAAAGTTATAAGTATCATCAATTATATATACTAACTGCATGATTTTGAAGTTATTGATATTCATCAATATGTCAAACTTGAAAAATAAAACACAATCAACCATCAAACATGATTTTAGGTTTGCTTGTCGGAGGACATAATATTGCTAGCTAGATGCACTTGTATCATCAAATATTTGGTCGAATTGCTTGAAATTTACTATAGAATCAATACTGGTGTATATTGTGCACCAAGAGATTTGAGAGTTCTTTGGGGTACATAACAATGTTTAAAGATTTTAAAAAAAAATTAAAAATTTTAGTTGATTTACAAGTTGTCAAAACTTTGAAAAGTCTGAATTTTTTATTGGAGAGCATGTCAAAAAAATATTATTTTAATTCATATGATCTTTCAAACATTCTTATTAATATAGATATTACAAGATAAAATGTCACTATGAATACCTCTAGAATATTACAAAGCACATTTAAAGTTGAATCATGTACAATATAAAGCCTTTTCAATGATCTTACATTGTATATAAAAGGGCAAGAGTTTCTTTATTGATGAGCCAGGTGGAATACGAAAAAGATTTTTATACCATGCATTATTAACTCATTTTACATCCAAAAATTAAATAACACTTATAAATATAACATCTAGAGTTGGTATCGCAATAATGTTACGGG
This sequence comes from Paulownia fortunei, assembly GCA_019321725.1. Lineage (NCBI taxonomy): Eukaryota > Viridiplantae > Streptophyta > Magnoliopsida > Lamiales > Paulowniaceae > Paulownia > Paulownia fortunei. The sequence goes on from CM033111.1 coordinate 8,006,981, forward strand.
GTAGAACAACACATTCTCGCTTCAAAATACAAATAGATGTAATTAAATTAAGTGAGGGCACTATGTCTAAGCAAAATAGGGCTAAAGAGCTATTATGTAAAATACAACTATTTTTGTAGGATAAAGTACCAATGACAAAATGATGGCTATTAAGAATATTGATAGACTATTGAAATATATAATGAAATATGATGAGAATTTTGATGGAAAAGTAATTAGTTTTTGTGAAGATTTTAGATAAGTATTACCAGTTATTCCTATAATAACAATCTATCAAATTATTTATGCAAGTTTGGTAAAATCATATTTGTAGACCAAAATAAATAAAAAAATACTTTGTCAATGAACATGAGTCGAGGAATAATCCAAACTTCAATGAGTTCTAATTTAGAGAGAAAATATGAGAAACCAAGTGATACTAAAATTAACATCAAAATTCTAAAAGAGATGATTATTGAGTATGATAATGAAAAAAACTCAATATTACGATTTATTAGGACTATTTTCCCAACCTTAAATAAAAATGTCCATTCAACTCATTACATGATAATTTGAACATCTAGAAGCAAAAACTTTTAATAGTTTTGATGAAATTATTGATGGCACAAATTAGATGACGTTTTGAACTCTTTAACTTTAAATAGCTTGTCTCCTCATAAGTTGGTGTTGAAAAAAAAATTACCCCTTTTGAGAAATCTAGACTCATAAAATGGATTGAGTAATGGTATGCAGGATTTCAAGAATAACATAATTGATGTAAATATTGTATTTGACAACGTACTAGAAAATATATTTTTATACATAGAGTATCATTTTCACCAGCTGAAAATAAAGGTTATCCATTTCAATTTAAACGTAAACAATTATGTATTAAACTTTGTATTGTAATGACAATAAAAAAAGTTCAAAAACAAATAATTCCAAATGTTGGTGTATATTTGCCTCATTCAATGTTTTCTCATGATCAATTATATGTTGCTCTTTTCATAGCAACTTCAATGTTTATAACCATTAGTTCACTAAACAAAACACCTCAAATGTAAGAGGAAGACATATGTTAAAAATATTATATATAGATAAGTTTTGATTGTAGGTACATATATTTTATCCTTAAATAATATATTTTACTATTTTATTTTTATTAGAAAAATACAACATTGAAGCAGGATTCACTATAGTACAAAGTTTTGATACCTAACAATCATATAATATGAAGAAAATTCCAGCATTCAAGTAATTAAAAAAAAAAATTTGATTATTTATAATGGTTATAGTAAATTAAAGTAGTTTAATAATATTATATATAGGCTATATGTACAACTAATAATATGTAAAAAAAAATGAAGAATGATTCTGTAGATTCTTGAATATTGGATATGTATTTTATTTAATTTTTAATCCTACACCCTAATTCTTTTACTTAGTTTCATATGTATTTATCATTAAAGAAAAAATATAGCTGAATTATAGTTTTATTTATGTTCGTAAAAGGGATATTTTTTAATAGTAATTATTTATCTTGCTTAATATTTATATTCTTTCAATTTGTCAAATTTCTTTAATCTCTAAAAAACAAATATCACCTACAAAGTATGAGTTGGAAAAGAATCTCTTACTTTATTGCAATATCATATCGATCAATAGTTAGTTTATGAAATATTTTGGAATATTTTATTTTTTTTTTATTATATTTTTATTCAATATTTCTTAATTTATCAAGTATCTTATAATGTCTTAATTTTACTCAAATAAATTATTAAATATTATAATTATTTTATTAGAATCATATAAATCACGTACGACGCACGTGCTACTTACTAGTACATATAAAAGCAATAAATGTGTTTGAAATTTTAAATTTTTTGAAACTAAAATTGCATATATAAATTTTTAAATATTTAGTTCTTTTTTAATAACATTATACTTTATACTTAAAAGGTATGGTGATATTAATGGAAAAAAATAATATTTTTAACTATAAAGCAAATTAGGTGGATCTAGCGGATTCAACATGTTGAGTCTTGTATTTGAGGTGGTCTGGCATCATATCTATGAAAACTTTGGTAGGTCGACTCCAAGTTTGACAAACTCATCTCAAAATCAATTCATTGTCATCTTTAACTATTTTTAATATCAATTTTATCACTTAAGTTAGATTTTATTAACTTCAATAACATAAAAAAATTAAAAAATAACAAATATTAACAGTCAACCCCAACTATAACTGTAAAAAGTAGATTAAAACCCACGTCTAACAAGCATTTGAACTATGTATGCTTCATTCACCGTGACGACCTAATACTAATAATTTAAATGTTGACATTCAAGTTGGGACTTTTACCAAAGGATCTTGACTTCAACTTTTGAGGATTCATGCATCTTTTTATGTTTTTATATCAATCACATTTTCTTAAAAAACGATCATAGAAGGGTCATGAAAAAATATTAAACTAAAAAGTTTATTAGTATAATTTTTATAACATATTTTGTTCAATAAATTGATTAAGTTTTTGTTACTCAATTTTATTGTCTTGACAAACAAAAGTGGAACTCTTTTGCATCATCTCGGGAATTTGTTCGTAAATGTGGACTAGAAGAGATGAATTTTTTACTTTCCTGAGGATTACTTTTCTCATATTATGCATGACTTATTTTCTTAAATCACAATTTACAAGAAATGATAAAAGAGGAACATACTCGTTTTTTCATAACAATTAAAAGACTAGAGAAATTGGATTTATCAATGAATTAATAAATTTATTCAAAGATAGAAATTTTCTGTACTCGGGTTAACTTTTGTTGACTTGAAAAAATCTTCCTTCTCCAATATTCTTGTAAAATTTTCTTGGCTATTAAACATAGATGAGAAAACAATTTGTATTTTCCTTTCTCATTTTCCCTTGTTAAAATGTGAGCTTTGGCATTTTCATAAAACCCATGAGGAAAAAAATTCAAGCATCCTTAATACTCTTTAAGTCTTTGTTAATAAAAATTTGTACTACATTCATATACTACACGTGCTTACGAACAATATGCTTACAAATAATTGAAAAATACTCTCATTTCTCATACATAACTTGAAATTATCAAATAAAACTAGTACTATTGAGGTAAAAGATTTAGTAAACGTATTGTATGCATTCTGTATTATACTTGACTAATAGTTCTCTATTTTAATAAATATTTATTATATTTATTTAAAATCCCAAAGTCATATCAAAATAGTTGTAAATATTAATTGAATGTCATATGGACAAAAACTAAAAATAGTAAACATAAAAAATATTTCCAAGTATTGAATGTCGTACAAATGAAAAATAAAAATCCTAACAATTTACCAAAATATTACTTATTATTAAATAGTTACTCCAAGTTACATAATAATAATAGATTAAATGAAATTATGATTAATATAAAATGATTTTCATATAATGAGCTCCTGAATAATTCTTCTGCATTCGTATTTTGCCTGTATATCTATGAAACTACATAATATATTGGATTGACTTTTTTGCGGTAATACTCATGCATAATAAACATTGAATATCTCTAGCTTAAAATAAAAAAAAATCATAATAAATAGTTCGATTTGAAACAACATAAGTACTACCTCTTAGGAAATGAGAAAGCCTTTGTTCGACTCAAAATTTTCACTTGAGACACAACAGGAAAAAAAATTTAGAACAGATTTCAGATAATTGTTTTTATCCGGTTAAAAAGAGGCATAAGTGGCGTCCCTAAATCGTTCTTTTCTCCTTGGCAAATCCTACAAATTATGGTACAATCCACAAAAGTTGATTCAACGTTTGAATCCACTCATATTTCAATCTTCAATCATGCACCCAGTGTCATAGTGAGGGATAGTATTTGTTCAAAAAAAAAAAAAACTTATTTCAGCATATCAATTATCGGAAATGTGCAAACTTGTTTGATCCAAAAGACAGTGCCTGAAGTGTACACGTTCATGAAAGTGACACCTGAAGTTCAGGCATATTACATGACTCTCCAATTTGAAAAGTAGTTTGATCAAAACAAGACGGCTGAAGGAATGCAAAAAAGTTCAAGAAAGAGAACGCACAGTTTCTGCTAGGGCAAAGCAAAAGCCTCAAGACTTTTTTGAGTCCTAACTTTCTCAGTATGCACTTTCCTTTTTCAGTTCTTACTTCAAACTCAAAATTTTCAAGGCATTGGTCTTCGCAGCTATCTGCTTGAGTAAAAAGCAAAAGCAGCCAGTAGCTAGTAGATTAGTGATGCAGAATCCAGTGCCTTATGTCATTCCTAAGAACTTCCCCAAAGCCAAGTTTCCCATAGTTCACAGTGAAAAGCTCAGAGCCACCAGTGCCATATTGCCTATACTGGATATTCTGTCCAGGTGGCCTCGTAGGCCTCATCATCATGGCAATGGTGGGAAAGGGTTTATGCCAGATGTTTCGTGCAGCAGTAAACAGATGCCTATCTGATTCCCTATCCACACTTCTTGCATTGTCCTTTGGGAGGCCTCCCTGATTATTCAGGTGTGATGAGTTGTTCGACTGCTTTGTCACATTGGTGTTTGCATTAGTGCCTGGGGGAGGCAGTCCTCTGATCTGAGCATCAGGCTTCATTTTGTCAAGCCACCGAAGGATCCAGTTGCCAAGGTTCCGACCAACTTCAATATCCCTTTCTTGTATCTTGAGATGAACTTTGAGTGCCACATCAAATATATTTCGAGTTCGTCTGAAATGCAAATCAGCATATAGAGAAATCTATCTATTAAAGCAGAAAGCAAGTGAAAAAGCAGACCAAAAACTCTTAACACATCAGGTTCTAATAATACAAGACACAACTGGCAATTTCGTAAGTTAAACTGCATGGATGGTTCTCTCAGTAATTTGACATGCAAAGTGACCCCTTAGCATTATTTGTCCTCCTCCCTTCTTTACTTCCTCTGTTGAGTAGTTACTTTCCTCTCTTTAGATTGGTAAACTATCTGCCAATGAGCTTTGTGATTTCATTTATTGGCCTCAGATTTTGACTTGTCAGAGACAGGACCAAATTTAAAGAGTTTTTTTATTCATTTTCACCACAATGGGAATACGGATATAAAATGGAGCTAGGAGTGAGGAAAGAAAGACCAAGAGTTCTTTTAGATTTAGTTATGTGGTCTATCTGTCAAAGAAAAATATCATATAAAGTCAAGTAAAACAACAATTTCATCCACAAAATTTCTTCATTCTTCATTATACATGCAGTCACCTTATGAAAATAAATAGTCATTTCCTTATCCTATGATGACAAAATTGTAGCTTTGTATGGTGTTCCACTGAAGGTCCAATCAAGAGGAAGAGTCATGTCTGTATTTACATTTCTAGAATTTCCCATATCTCCAATCTAAGGAACAGGAAAAAGGAACAAGAATATAGAAGTGACAAATGAAAAGGTTTTACCAATTCGGTCAGAGAAGAGGAAGCATGGATGATGCTGAAGTCGGATAAGAAATATAACAGAAGGGTCCACTACGATCCAGCTATATTTTCCCAAGAAAGCAAGATTTAACTATCAAGGTGATATTCCAAGAATAATTAAATATGTGGATTATGCGCTGGTGTGAATATACCTTACCAATTTATAACTAGCCAAAGCCAAACATTCATCCTTCATCAACACTACAGCATCACAGAGAAAAGAACAAACTCTTCATTCGTTTTTCAGTATATGACTCACTTTTTAATCCAAGAACTTCCACAAGCTCAATGCAAGAATAAACTTCAGTTTACTTTAGAAAAATTTAATGAGACTTCTCCCTTTGACAGCAACGAAAGATCATCAATATAAGGGCAAAGGTAACTAGTAGCCCTTATACTTTTTCAAAAGTCTAATTCATGCTCCCCAAACTTTCTTGTATTGATCTAATAATAAAATTGTGTAGATTAACAGAAAATGAAATATTTAGTTAACAATTAAAAAGATTAAAGGGAAAAAGACCCATTAATAAGTTACCTTGCTAAGATCACACGATGAAAAGATGGAAAAGGAAAAATGAAACATGTTTGACAGGGCAAAAAAACATCCACAAACAAGCATAAAGTCAAAGTTCTATAGTGAAATCTTGAGTTAAATTCAAGGGCATCAATTGTCTTTTGCCTCTTACAGTTACCAACCAAGCGATCATCTTGAAGTAGACTTTCCAGCACACAACAAGCAGGCATAAAGAGTACAGTTTTGTGTTTGCATCTTAAATTCACGAATTTTATTACTTAAGTTTGTGCAGAAAGAGTACTTGATTTTGTAAGATTGACCAAAAAAATGATGATACTGAGCTCTTTCACATGCAATTTGGAACAAAGGACATGAGCAGCCACAGAGAGCATAGTTTTGCGCTATTTATGGCTAATTCTCAAAATATAGTGAAATTGAGCATTTATTAGGTAACATAATTACTGAACTTGCCATATTGACTAGGAATATGATGGCGGTGAGCAACTTCACACTCAATTGAGCATTTTTTTTCATCTAAGATAGTTTTTCTGTAAATCAACTCCAGCTCAATTGCAAGGTTCTCTTTAACTCAACCATCTGTCGTTTAGTATTACAAGTCCTAATACGCAGACATTGTCCTATAATCTTTAATGTCAAAAGAAGTCAAATTCATGAGATTCTTTTTCCTTTCCAAAGTGAAACTCATGAGAGCTCCATTAATTTCATGTTAATTTACTTTTGTCTATCTATCTCAGGGATTAGTGGTTGCGAACAGTTATAGTGCGTCCAGGGTGTAAATGCCAACTAACAGACTAATATTTTTACGAGCATAAATCACCAATCAAATAAAGTTAGTGAAGCTGAGCTAACTAAATTTTCGTGATTTTGAAAGTATAATGTGTAAATAAACCTGAAGAAAACTCAACAATCACGATACACCAAACATAAATTAACAAGAAGAAAAAAAGAAAAATCAGAACACTTGAATTAAATTGAAAAGAAAAAAATAACTATCTTAAAGATAAAGGACCCACATTTCCCCCCTCACCAACCCAAGCAAAACCTTTCCTTTACCCTCTTACCACTCATCCATTTCTTTCAGCTTTTAACTAATTTCCCCCATCTTTTTCTATCATTCATTCCTGAGTTTCAAACATTTTCATCAATCCAGATTGTATATAATGAAGAAATGTATCCACCTGCGAAGGGCCTATTTGCACCACAAAATATTGACAATGCACCATAGTTGGAGTATGAACACCTACTTTTTAGATTATCATCATGGCAACAAACAACCAAAGAAAGAAGCCATTCTTCCACAAATCCAGTACCAATTACACAAAATTAAAGATAAAATTTCATCCAAAATCATAAAAATGAAAAAACAGATACCCAAACGATCGCAGCATGACACTGATCAACTACGGAGAAAAAAGAAAACGTAAGAGATTAAGGCAAGAAACCAAACAATTAAACTAATCAATTAAATTCACAGATAGACAACAACACCTTTGAACAAATTGGCGAATCTTAGGATGTTTAGGGCTGATGAGCTTTCGCTGAATTTTGAGAGCAAGTTTGTAGGTTCTTTTCAGACCCAAAAAATACGCCGTTCCCAATGTGATTTCCCAGAGCACCATTTTTACCAACTTCCACACTCAACTCTCTCTCTCTCTCGATTCAATAGCGATGGCAGAAGCAATTTTCTAAGGGGTTTCGTTTTTCGCAAATAATTTGAAGATGCTGCGAGAAATTTCGGTTCGAAGGGCTTTTTAGTTTGCCACTGTGACTTGTGAGGGAGGTATGTGCTGTCGTCACGTTGAAATTCTCACAGACTTCATCGACACCGTTGATTACCTTTTGCATTCAAAGGTGTGTAACTCGATGTGCTTGTGCTACAATAATACTCCTCTCTCCCAATTTCTCCCATTTATTTTCTTACTTAATTTTCTGAAAATAAAACTTTTATTTCAAATGTATCCTCACATTTAAACTAGTTATTAGTAAAGCATTAATTCTCAATCATTATTTTTTAAAATTAAAAAAAAAATTAAATTTCATATAAAATTTTGTGCTCAAATAAATTGAAGTCTTAATTTTGGGACATATGAATTTAAATTAGAGGGTGTTTGAGTGAGGTTATAAGTGTTTTGAAATATTTTTGAAATTTTATAAGATGTTGTAAAGTGTTTGCTAAAAATTTAAGGAGATGATATTATAAGTTGCTAAAATAAGATGACATAAAATCTTATAATTTTTTTTGTAAAAAGTATAGAAATTTTAATTTATTTTTAGGATTTCAAACGAATTCTTTTAATCTTGATCAATTATAGAAATATCATTATTAACATTTTATAAATTTTATAATATTATTTTATATAAATATTTTAATAATTTATTTTTAAAATATAATTCATCATCTTATTAAATTCAAAAACATCTTTTAAGATGTTATATTTTAAACAGCCACACAACCTCTTAGTATTAATTGTTTATTTGCTTGTTACTACAACTTTTGTTATTATTATAATTTTTATTATAAAAACTTGTATATGAGACAAACCTCAATAATAATTTATATTATTAAACAAAGATTTGTTGGATTGGGCAAACCTTAGAGAAAGTTTGTGTAATTTAATGAACAAAAATGAGTATTTCTTTATTTTTTTTCTTTTCTAAACAATCGGATTTTAGTATGGGGGTTATTTTTAAGAGTATTTGTAATAATTTATCGTAAGGATGGGACAAAATCAAGTTCAATATGATCTCAATTGTTTATTTTAAATTAAATTCAATTGTGTTTTCAAGTTGGGCTAGCCCAAATTATAAGAACACCATTCAGTCTTGATTGATTTGGGCCGCTAATTTGGATTTGAGACAAATCCATATGATATGCAAATATTTTTAAATTAATGCAGAGATTAAAGCAACCACAATTCAAATGTTATATAGATCATTATTTTTTATGTGGGCTATTTGTGGTGATATTTATCTGTTGGAAACCTAATCTACATTTTCTTGTTTTATTAAGCCGATAAAGCACGTTACTACATTAAAATATCTATTAGTAACTAAATAAGTACAAATAAAATAGGTTATGCTAAAATAGTGTATGTTATTTGTGGGTAAGCTCTTGAACCCTTCTTTTATGTCACATGGAGTGAGTAACTATGTCATATCAGAAGTTATCACTGAATGTTCGTTTTAAGTGTGTATAAATTATTATCACGTTATTATTTATTTAATGGTCGAACCATATCAGGCCATTCACTCCTAAAATTAATCAAAACAAGCGTCAACACATGAATTATTTAAAAAAAAAAAGTTAAATAATTCACGATCCTCAAACTTTTTGATTCATCATGCTATTACTTTGGACTTACACATAACTGCATTTAGTAAAAAATGTTTTTGGTGCAAGCGGACAAAGTTAATATCAGATAAACAGAATTTCGGTTATTCTTTTTCATGGGATGGCTCGGGAAGAGGGGCTACATCAAAGTGTGAAAGAAACTAGTGTGATATTAAACAATTGGACATGCTTACTCAGCAATTACATGTTCCAATAATAATAATAATAATGCAACAACAATAACTCTTTTATATCAATCTATTGACCTCTTCTTTCACTCATTGGCTACTGGTATCACGCAAAACGCATGATGTCATATTGAGACATCATGATTATCCATGTGAGAGTCTTACATCTCAGATATCTGAGATTCATGTGATGAATAATCATGATAAACGATTAAGAGCAATGATCTTTGTTGGGATTAAGGTGAACAAAATCAAATCATTGAATTGGACAAAGTATTTTTTTTTTTTTAGTTACTTTTAATTGGATTTCTATATTGGCTTGGTTTACTTGAATACGAGTTGACTTAAAAATAATTTAATTTTTGTATATTATATTTTAAATATACACCCAATCATATAAATTTGTTCTAGTGGCGTCTTTTCTTATACTAATTTTTTGATAATCTTCATATCTCCATGCTTCTTATATTATGTTGTCTCGGTGTTCGTGTCTGTACTAGTGCAGCATAAGTTTAAACAGAAAGTTGGAACAATGTGTTTTTTCTTTCAAAAATTATGGCGATGATCATAATGATGAAGATTAACTCAGAAAAAAAAAAATCCTAATTTTTCTGAAAGCCTCCTTGCACACTGGTTTCATGATAGTTATTCTTATAAGTGAGCAAATGAAAAAAATAAGAAATTCTACTTATCTTGCAAATAGGAGTCTTCATTTGATAAAACAAAAACTGAAATTTCGATAAATGGAAAAGTCACATAAATACCTAACCAAATTAATCAAATCGATTCGATTAGAATAATAATGGATTTTTTCATTTTTTTGGTTAGTCGACTTTTTAAAAATAAAAATAGTAACTAGTTTAATAATTATATGATAAAATCATACTCGCATTTTTTATTTATTACTTTTAATTTTGGTATCTCAGATAATAAGAGTAGTATCAAAATTTATAATAAATATACACTACAAGAAATTTGTATTTTAGCAATGAATAATAACCACATTTTCGTCGCTAATACATTTTCGTCGTTAAAGTCGTCGCAATTAGACCGTCGTAAAAATTTTGAGCGATGAAAATTTGGCTAACATCGCAAAATTTAGCGATGAACATTTTCGTCACAAAAATTCAAAATTTCATTGCTAAATATTCACTTAGCGATGCAATCCATAAGAACTTTCATCGCTAAAATATATAAAAAAACTTAAATATTTAATATTTAGCGACGAATTGTTAATATTCGTCAAAGAAAAAACACAATTTGTCGCTAAATTAATAATATTTTTAAAAAAATATAAAAAGATTTTAGCTACGAAATTTGATCTGTCGTCGCTAACATTTGCAACGAATATGAACAATTCATCGCTAAACATAGCAACGAAAATCATAATTCGTTGCTAAATTAATAAGATTTTTAAAAAAAAATATGAAAAAATTTTAGCGGCGAATGTCAAAAATTCATCACTAAGTTAATAAAATATTTAAAAAATAGAAATATGTTAGCGACGAATTCTGAAAATTCATCGCTCAAAATTAGATTTTTTTAAAAATATTTTATTTATTTCGATATCTTTATCCTGTTTTAAACAACAAATTCAAATTATACCATATTTTAAATAATAAATCTACAACCTGTTTATCACAAATATTCAACATCCCCCACAACCATTCACAAGACATTTATCATTCTAATAATCTAAATATTAACTAAAAGACATTTCATTAGAAAACTCATCGTATATTAAAGAAAGCACCATATACACAAATCATATAAATAAATCATTAAGCAAACCACTATAAAAGTCAATATTAAAAATAAAATATCTTCATATACAAATTAGACAGAACTCTAATATACCTAAATGAGAATCAAAATAAAAATCTTCAGGTGCTTTTCCAGCCATGACTACAGAATAACAAATCAAAGATGTAATTAGAAATAAATCAACACTATATATTAAATATAATCGTATATATCAAAATAATATCGACTTATATGAATAACATTGATAGAACAATTAATCTATTAAAAAAAGTTATGAAATATTTACACAAAACTAAGTCTGAGGCGGTGGAGGCCGGGGTGGAGTTGAGGAGGATGACTGTTGTTGGCTCAGTGATTGTATTACTTGCAATATACCGGGAGACACCTTATCAAGAAACTGCAGAATCATGGCTTGTTGTGACTCCATGAGATGCATTTTATCTTTATAAACTAGTAGCTCAGTCCTGGTGTTTGCAAACTCAGTCCTGGTATCTGCTAGCTTAGTCCTCGTGTCTGCTAGCTCATCTTGTATCATATGAAGCTGATCTCTAAGTGCTGCATTGGTTAATCTAGATGATGTAGCATCAGAAGTAGTCGACCTGAGAGGTTTGGACCCATTTCCAAGCCCACACACGTACCTCGAATGTGTACCGAGGACCTGATTACATACCCTATCTGCAATTTATACGTCGTTTAAGATGTGAGCATCATCCCCGGTATCAGTGTGAGCCTGTAACTCTCGGTGCTCCTCTCGAAGTCACACCATCTCATTCTAAAATTAATAAATGTTAACATATTTAGTTTCAAATAAATTGAAAAGAAACAATTAAATGAATTAATTACTTACATATGCGCTTTGAGCTCTATCTCCTACTCAGCCCTTCGTAATGCTGTAGTGAGTTTCATTAAAAATGGTAATCCGATCTTTTCTACTAGTTCCATCGGTCTAGAAATAACATATGTCATATGTTACTTAACGAATAAAGTAATTATTTAAATGAAACTTAAAATTTTATATATTTACACCATCGTAATTGTACTGCATAAAGGACTTTAAACCTCCGCGATGATTATAAGACAACTTTGCTCGATTTGCGGAGTTCGTCGCTGACCATTTCTGCAAAAAAAATTAAAATATTAAACATCATAAGATTAAATTAATAAATATAAGATTTTATTAAATAAATTAGCTAAAATTTATAATTAAATTTACCTTAAACTTCTCTGACTCAAATAATGTGCACATATACTCCCAATCCGCCTGAGTCTCACAGAAAGCATGAGGCATATGTTACAATCGCTCTTCCCAAGGTAGGGCTGTGAGACTTTTGTAGTGTTTGTACATCCTCTGATGGTTGTCTCTGTATCGAGCAATCATCAGCCTATCGGTCTCTTTCTTAACTGACTTTGGTCCTCTGCCAAAGTCTGCAGTAAACATAGCCTACAAAAAAAAATATGTTAAACCGACAAATAAGATAGTTAATTATACTAACTGACAATCGATCAAATATGAGCCTCTTCTGTTCCGCTGTAATGTGCCTCCAATCAACAACTTGTAACGTGTAAATTTCTTCACTGCTACACCGAGCTCCATCATAAAGGAGGATGCATGTTGCCTTGTAGGACAGCCATCATATTTGCGAAATGTAATTGGTATCCTCTCCATCTCCTCTATGTAACGTCTGAGTTTATCACCATGTGCGGCTCTTGTATCTCGATGTTGCCTCTGCGTAAAAGCTGCAACAGTAAAAAATATGTTAGATTACTGTTCAACATAATTATTAAATAATGATAATATAAAACAAGTTAAAAAGCAAAACAAACCATCGGATGTATCCTCCTCCATCGAAATATTAAAAGTAGCTCGATCAATAATAGGTTGCTCCTCAATCCTTTTAGGAGGCATACCTATAAAAAACAAATATGTGGTTAAACATATAATATAAATAAGATTATTTATGAACTTTACTAACAAATTAGGAATAATATTAATCTATTTATAATTCTTAGTGTAAACAGAACTCGAAGGAGTTACTATAGTAGAGAATAGCTAGAGGGTGCAAACAACTGCGAATGATCGAAAAAAAAATAGTAAACACAATCAAAAGATGTAAATATCAGGATTGAAATAATAATTATTAACATTCACAATTAACAATAATAAAGGAATGAAATAAAGTTAGAGATAAAGTAAATGATAAAATAATTCGAAAAAAGAAAACCACACATGCCTATTGGATTTCTATTATTTTCTTAAAAGAAGTTTATAATGTCATAATATAAATACTTAATAAAATGAAGTAAAATAAAAGTTGATAGTTCATACCATTAGTCACTACCATAATCAGACATTTGCTTTTCTCCCTCACTATCTAACTAAGTGTCTTCTTTTTCATTATTAATAAAATTATGCATGTTCTTAGAGAAACTTGTTTGTGTATCCAACAATTCTATATGGTGAGTCTGAATGTCTAGTCTACAAAGATCTGAAAATTCTAAATCTTCACGAACACTTAAGCTTATCTCACCTAATGAAATCTTTTGATTAGGCTCATTGTTGGATGAACTTTCAAATTCATGTTCCTCGCTATTTTTGTCTTCCTTTTTGGTTACTTCATATATTTCTCGATATTTCACTTTTTGCACAACTTTCCATCTTCCTCCATGCTTTATATCATCCAAGTAATAAACTTGTCTTGCCTGAGTTTTCAAAATAAATGGATCATCCTCATACCTTATCTTAGACGTGTCAATACATATTAGACCAAACTCTTGCACAACTGATTCCTTTTTGGGGTTATACTGGAACCAATCATACCAAAATAAATATACCTTATATCCAAATGTGTAAAAAATTAAAACAACATCCTTCAAAACTCCAAAAAAATCTAAGTTATCACCTTCGTCGGATGATGGTACACTAACCCCATTATTTTGAGTAGTTCGACGAGTATCATGAGATAGTGTATGGTATCGAATACCATTAACAATACAAGCATCATATAGTTGAATTTCAACATCAGGTCCCAATGCTAGAGAGTATGGTTCATCTGTGGCCTCCGAATTTTTTTGATTTCTTAGCCTAATCATTTTGTCCCTAAACCACTGCGGAAATTGCTCCCGGTGACATTGTAGAATACAGGAAGAAGGATTTCTTGATGAAAGAATTTGCATATGTTCACTACACACAAATATATATAACTATTACGAACTCAATCAAAATTACAAAAAAAAAAATAGAATATAATTTGAAATCTTACTTTCTAAATCAGTCAACTTTGTTGTAATTATTGAGAACATACCAATGTGCATTGTTATGTAAAGCAAGAGGCAATTTATGATTTTGTTGGCTGCTCATCACTCTTACTTGTTTATTGAAAACACTTAAGGCGAATAAAATCGATTGACTAATATCTTAGTTACGTTCTGGTCTATTAAATCTTATTTTAATTTGGCTCATATACAAAGATGAGAAAGTCAATACTTCATTCACAACATATCCCTCTAGTCTTTCCATATTGCGAATATACTTCTTGAGTGTTTCCAAATACCTTTTAAATGGGTACATCCATCGTGATGAAATAGGTCCAACTAATATGGCCTCGTGGGATAAATGAACTGTCAAGTGAACTATAATGTCAAAAAATATCGGAGAAAATATTCGTTCCATGTTTCACAAAATGAATACTATGTCCTCCATTTTTCTCAAGTTTGCAATATGTAAAGTTCTTGTAGTGAGTTTTTTGAAAAAGTCACATAGCTCAACAATTGTGCCACAGATATCATTTGGCAAAAACTTTCTTATGGCGATTGGAAGTAATCTTTGCAAAAGAATATGACAGTCATATGTCTTCAAGCCATATAACTTTCCATCATTCACATTTATATTCCTTGAGATATTTGCGGCATAACCATTGGGGAATTTCACAGATTTTAAAAATTGACAAAATTCACAACAAAGTGAATATGTAACTTGCATGTGGCTTACTGACTCTGTCCTACATCTTCTTCAGATACAATTCACACCTTATACCCATATCTTACATTTCTAACTGAGCTTTGACCATGTCCTTCGACTTCCTATCTATACTTAACATTGTGCCAACCAGAGCATCACAAATGTTCTTTTCCATGTGCATAACATCCAGATTATGCATCAACTTCAAGTCTGACCAATACTCTAACTCAAAGAAAATTAACTTTTTAACCCAATTCGTATCACCAACTGACCGTCTTCTTTTTCCAGTTACCATCTTTACCAAAGGTCACTTTAGGCAGCGCATCTAACTAAGTTAAAATCTGACTACCACTAAAGGTTCGTGGTGGACCTTCACTTTCAAACTTCCCGTTGAAGCTCTTATTTTTACGCCATGAGTGCTTATTATGTAGGAACCAACGATGGCCTATGTAACATATTTTATTGCGCAATCTTTGACTCACAGTATCTTCAAGACATACAGGACATGCATTATAACCCTTACTACTCTACCCAGACACTGTCCATATGTTGGAAAGTCATGAATTGTCCATATAACAACAACATGTAATCAAAATATTCGTTTTGTAGTTGCATCATATGTTTCTATCCCCTCACTCTATAACTCCTTCAATTTATTAATTAAAGGATGCAAGTACACATCTATCTCTTTTCCATGTGCCTCAAGCCCAGGAATTAAAAGAGACATAATCATGTACGACGGTCTCATCATTTTCCATGGGAACAAATTATACGGCATAAGTAAAACTGGCCACATACTGTATGCATTTGACATATTTTCAAACGGATTAAAACCATCAGTTGTCAAGTTCAAATGAACATTTCTAGGATCATCTACAAATATTTCATGCAATTTGTTAAACTCTTTCCACGCTTCAGCATCAGTTGGGTGTCTTAGTACCCCATCTGTTTCAACCATTTTTTTCTTTATGTCATCTCATATCTCTTACCATATATTTTGACAAAAACAACCACTTCAGTCTTGGCTTCAAAGGAAAATATTGAAGGAGTTTTTGAGGAATTTTTTTCTTGTTCACCTCATCATACTTAAATCGAGACTTCTTACATGTCGGACATGTATCTTTGCCCTCGTGTTCATCCAAAAATAAGATAAAATTATTTTTACAAGCATGTATAGATTCATATCCCAACCCTAACTCTCTCAACATGTTCTTAGCTTTGTAATGAGAGCTTGGAATTGCATTCGGTTTCGAAAATGTTTCTCACAATAATTGAAGCAACATATTAAATGACTTATTGCTTCAACCATTCAACACCTTCACATGCATTAATTTCACTAAGAAACTAAATGCAGAAAAATTAGTACAGTCGATGTGCTTATTCAAACATTGATATATAACTTTCTCCCAACTCCTCTGTAGACGGGTTCTCATTATTATCCTCCCATTGAACCCCACTATTGCCAATAACTTCAGCATCCCTTAAGTCATTTAACATATCAAAGAAAGTATCATCTTCTTCGTCCACACTCACATGCTCAACTTCATTTATGGGATTTGTATCATTACTTGGTGTAGTAACTTCTCCAAGAAAAGTCCATACTTTGTATAACTTAGAAATTCCCCATCTATAAAGGTATCCTCGAACGTAATCTAAATTAAATTGATATAAATTTCCACACTTTTGACAAGGACAATGAATCTTCGATAACCTAAAAGTTGACATATAATTCTTTGTTACGTCTAAAAAATTATTTAAACCATTTATGTATTCTGAAGCCACTCGATTCTAATTGATTATCCAATTTCAATCCATAATTATACCACCTATTGATGGTAGTAATTAGATGATTGGTTTTAAAGCATCCATGTTCATTAATGACATGCATTGCTCCAACTTCTCATTCCTCTCTTTGATAAGGCCCTATCCTATTAAAAAATGTGCACTTATTTATGGTTTTATAAGTATGATCACTTTATTTCATACACTTAAAAATTTCGGCAGCATCTCCCCATATTTCTCTAAGTACACATATTATAGTATATCTGAAGAACAAAGGGAGATACGCACCAACACAGTTAAACGAGATAAATAGCATACTAATAGAACCACAATTAATTACACATTCTTAAACTGTCCAAACTGAACAATTCATAATTTAACATCGAATTTTAAAATCATTCAAGATTTTAAAATTTTTTGATTTTAAATTCCAAATGGGGTCTAAGGTTTGTGAATGCATATGCAAAAATAAAAAATGTATTGCATAATACTTAATTTATTATATTATCATTTTACATAATAAAATAAAAAATATAATCAATTTTAAGAAAATAAGAATAGCATTGTTCCCCAATTTAATTGTTTTTCTTCTAGTATAATTTAGACAGCTAAAACATTATCTTAAAGATTGATGCATTGCTTAGTTGGATTGGGAACACGATATTTTCTGGCACTACATCAACAAAATGTTGAGGGGGGAGTGCAATTAAAAAATAAAGATGATTAAAAAAAGGTACCAGAACAACACTCACCAAGTCCAATAGCTTGGAATATGTGATTTTGAGAAATATTCCTATGAGTTAACTGTGTCAAGGCAAAATAAAGCCCAACAACATCTATGAACCCAATCAAAGTTTTCAACAATTTGTGAGAGATAATGGATAAAAAGTACTTATGAATTCTGAATAAATTAGTGTTCTTTGAAAATGAAAAGAAAACAAATCATCAAAAGTATGGGAGGCTGAGGGAAATAATGCAAAATAAAATTTCCAACATGCCTAAAACTTCCATTCCACCCTCTCCACCACACGCCTTCTACCCCAGCAGAAAAAAACAGAGAAAAAAAATGAAAAAAGGCAAAATTAGCATATGTAAAAGACTATTTATCAAAACTTCCCCATAAAATCCATTTCATCTCCTCCCTTATAAAAAATTCGACTAACAAATCAATAGAATGCTACAATGCCTATCTCATTCCAATGAAATGGTCATAAGAAAGGATAAGGAAACAATTAAATAGTTTTCATATGATTATTTTTAGAACATCATGCGATCTAAACATCAACACTTTTGCAAACAACTAAACGCCTTCCTCTGGACACGACCTTCACTCTAACAATTAGAAAGTAGATTAATTATGTAGAAAACACGAAATCACAATCTTTTGCAATACTTTAAGGCACACGATAACAAAAGTCACCATACATATACAGGAGAATCACTAGAAATATGATAACTCAAAGTCTGTGCATAAACATCTACGAAAGAAATACCTGATATGTATCAAAACTGTCACTTTCAGATACCTTAAGAAATGTTGCAAGACAAACAAGCTGCAAAAGAAATGCAACGGATTAGAATTCATGGCAAAGAAATAAAATTTAATAGTTACAGAAAGAAGAGAGCATGTGTGTGAGAAAAGAGATGAGAGGGATTGTGATGCACCAGGGGATTTTAGCGAGGGGCAATGGCGGCGGCGGCGGAACAGCACGGAGGCAGTAGAACTGGGGTCAACGAGTCGTATTTGTGGAAGCGACGGTGGTGGCCGAGGAAAGGGTTGTACCAGCCGGTTGCTGCGCAGGGCAATGGTGGTGGCAGTGGAAGATCGTGGTGGCATGTGCGAGGGAAAGAGAGAGAGAGGAGGGTTTTTAATTAGGGAAGAAAGGAAAAAGGAAAAAGATAAAACCCAATATGTTAGTGACGAATCAAATGCACGTTGTCGCTAACATATTTGTTAAAAAAAAATTACATAATAATTAGTGATGACATGCAAAACATCATCGCTAACATACGTGACATTTAGCGACGACATGTGAAACGTCATCGCTAACATTGGCACTTAGCGATGATAACTTCAAAACGCCGTTGCTAAGACAAGAAAAATTCAAAAAAATAAAAATTAAATCACTCTTAGTGACATTAATAGGAAAGTCGTCGCTAAGTTTCAAAAAAACTTAGCGACGGAATGTAAAAATCATCGCAAAATGCTACGAAAATAAAAAAAAATTATTTTTTTAACTTTAGCGATGAAATTTGCTATCATCATCGCTAAAATAGGAAAACAAATATAAATTTATATGTTTTTTAAAGTTAGTGATGATACTTCCGTAAAATCACCGCTAACATATAATTTTTGCAACGATATCCAAAATATTTCGTCGCTAACATTTGTGAAAAATAGAATAAATGTAAATTTAAAGTTAGCAACGATGTACTTCATGTCATCGATAATATTTTGACCATACTTAGCGATGTTTTTTAATTGATTCATCGCTAATAGTTATCTTAACAACGAAAATAAGTTGTCACCGCTAATTTTATCTTTTTTCTCTAGTGATATAACATGTATATAAAATATAAAAATAATAATTCGATATTTAATACTAATGGCTCAATCATCCAACCTAAGGGCAAAAATGTCTTTCCTCTTATATAACAAATTAGACCAATAAAATAATTATTAGAAAAGAGCGAGAAATTAATTCCATAAGTTACCATGGTACCCTTATGGTACTCAAGAAGTACATCTTCCACAGTGTAGAACTATCATGAATTTCACATATTTAGGCTCTGCACAACTATATATACTTTGTTCAACCCCAAAATTAGGGTGCATTCACTTCACTACACACAATATATTATCTATCTAGTTTCTCAACCTTTCTTTTGAGTATTATGCTGATTTGAGCATTGAAGAATTTCAGCCAGAAAACCTCCCAACTCTTCTAAAGTTTGTTCATATTGCAGGTCACTCATGATGAAGGAATTATTATCCCACACCTTTACCAAATTTTGTGCCACATCGTATTAGTGCCATCTTAGGGAAGTTCGGCCTAAACATTGGGAATGAAGACTATCCTAAGGAAAAGAAATCAACATGATAGAATCAATGAGACAACAAGGCATCCCTTGGGATCAAATACCCCCGCTTAGAGAACCCTTGCCCGAAGTACAAGCAATGCAACACAGTCTTGCTGATAACTCAAGAGGCTTTGTTGACGATTGATAGAAGACATGTTTACCTGTGTAGTAGCCAATCGTGGCCATGTGCATGCAATGGAATACTTTCCACAACAACAACACCCTCATCCATCTTGCAGAGGTTGGGAAGAATCCCCTACACTCAAGGGTACTAAGCAGAGGTCAATAAGCTCATAGAGGGAGAGAATTGAAGCTGGAGAAAAAGTGAGTAGCCAAAGTTTCCTCCGAGCGATCACAAGAGGACATCAAGATAATGATCTAGTACAGAGAGGATTAAAATAACAAATAAGCGTATTCTAACCTCTAATCATCCTATGGAGATTAATGATAACCAAGGATAAAGGAGTACTGGCCCATGCCGCTAGCAGTTATGTCCCCAATGTTTCACTATTGTTATCCTAGCAGAAGCATTATAACTTAAGGTTAAGATGGGAATAGAGACTCGGAAGAACATCGGATAAATTTAATGCAAAAGTAGATCTATACAACTTGAGCGATGTTGTCAATTGTAAATTTTTCACTCAACATTGTTAGGCAATGACATGACGTGTTTCAACCAACTACCTTAGCAATGTTACAAATTTTGAGCAGTTGACTCAATGTTTCCTACATTACTATTTCATAAATAAGAGGTATCTAAAGACTGTCTCGTATATCTTCACAATAGCTCAAAGAGAACACAAACCCTTGAAGATTATGTGTAAAGATTCTATGAATCTGTCCTATAAGTAACAACATGCCAAACACAAGCTATTTTTTGGAATAATATAGCAAAATCTTAGGAATGGAAGATTTAAGGAATTAATAGCAGGAAAAACCTCCTAGAACATTGGAAGAGCTCATCTCACAATCCAAGAAGTATATAAGGAATGAGAGGTGGCCGGTGTGAAGCATGGAGTATCTAGTTAAGAAGAAGAAATGTAGACTACTAGAAAGTGTTGGAGTCCACCACAAAAAAAAAAAAAAAAAAAGAGTAAAAAATAGGGGATGTGAAATGAAAGCCCCCAACCCCATTTTTGAATGTTTGGCAAGGTGCCAAACAATTATATTTTTTGGTATTCTAGTTTGCGGACAAAAGTGTTTTGTGATGGAGGTGGATAATTGTTGGAGTCCATCACGCACACAAAGAAAAAGAAAAAAGAGTAAAAAATGGGGGATGTGAAATAAAAACCCCCAACCCCATTTTTGAATGTTTGGCAAGGTGCCAAACAATCGTCCCCTCCTTTACCTATAAAAAGGCTTGAGAAGGAGTTGCAAAAAACACACAAAAATCCAAGAGAAATAACTTGGATACAAGATAGAGAGAAAAAATAGAGAGCAAGTGTAGACATTTAAGGAGAGTAATTTGTGAGAGTCAAATTGTGATAGGTGTGGGAAAACACTTGGGGATTTTTTCTCTTGGGGCAATATAAAGGGATTGAGAGAGTATTTTGGTAACTATTAGAGTGATTGTATAAGAGTATTTTATTCTTGAGTTTGGGAATAAAACTCAAGGGTGTATTTTTTTTGTACCAAAAAATTCTCTATTTGTGAAAAATGAAAACTCTCGTAGATGTAGGTGGATTTGCCGAACTACATAAAAATTTCTATACAATTTCATATTAGATCGATATCATTTTTTTTATCTTTGTCGTCATCCTGTTGGTGATATTTCCCGAATATTCCTAAGAAATCAAATTTCAGATTCTCAATTGCTTCCTCTGTACCCAACAAAAAGAACGACGACGACAACAACAAAAGACATATGCAACCCAATATATATGAATGATACACCCCACTCAACACCCCACAAGCTGAAGTTCTAATATTAGCAAAGCAGTAGAAGCTTGTGTAATGGCCAAAGAAAATGAAAATGAACCCAAAAAATAAAAATTGAATAAGTATCGTAGGTTGCACAATCTAGTTGCAAGATAGGGGCACAACACAAAAGAATGCCACTACGTAAAAATTGAAATTGAGAAGTTAATCTAATAAGGATATATGAAGAAGTTAGTAGATCACTCTGATAAAGATGTTTGATTAGATATGCCAAGGTTGGGAAAACTCCTTAAAAATCAAGAACAAATTTGATTACAAGGAGAAAAGCCATGCCGACCTAAATGAGAAAATCTCCCCATTATAAGAATTATCACAGTCATATATGGGGATCTAGTAGGAGGTAACTCAGCCAATGCTCGGTTAACCCTCCTCAAAGCCATCAGAGGAGAAACTCAGAATCTAAATTTCAAGCTACCCTTATTTATCAAGTAGAAAGACTTGAAGAAAAATTTGAGTTCTATAATCAAGGTGCTAATGAATTAATTTCTCCCTATAATGATACCCAGGTGCCACAATCTCGAACAATTAGGTGAAAAAGATCTTAATAAATAATGGAAGCTCTACAGATATCCTATTCTATGATGCATTCACCAACTTTAGATTGCCAATGGACAACTATAAAAGTTAACCTATCTCTCATTGGTTTCAGTCGAAAATAATAGAGGCAATGGGAGAATTACTCTTGTCACTAGATCCTACTTGAAGAGAGAAACAAAATCGATCAAATTCCTTATGGTAAAAGCCCCATATGTCTACAATGTGATATTAGGAAGACAAGCTTGAACCTCTTCCCCATACTAGCGTTAACTTTCCATATGAAGGTGAAATTTCTAATACCAAAAGGAATAGGAGAGGCCATGGTGACCAGAGAATAGCTAAAATGTGTTACGTAAACACTTTTAGGAGGTTTAGAGAAAGAAGGATCCCAATGAGGAGTGAAAGAATACCTTGCCAAAAGATGAAGAAATTATGGCTAGTGTTGAACCTTCGGAAGAGCAAAGAGGAAGAGGCAAATTTGCTTTTAGTAAGAATAAGAAGTTAAAAGGAAGAAAGAACTGAAGCAGGGGAAGAATTAAATGTGGTATAATTGGTCCAAGGGGAAGTATTATAGAATTAGAATGATGATGGACCCTTCAATCAAGGGAATCTCCTAGACTTTTTAAGAAATAATGTTGATGTGTTCGCATGGGGACTGATAGACTTACAAGGAATAGATCTAGAGATCATAACCCACAAACTCAATATAGACCTAAATGCATGCTTAGTAAAATAGAGTTGGTGAACATTGAACTTTTGGGGCAAAAAGAATCTAGGCTATCAAGGAAGAAGTTGATAAATTATTGGTAGCAGGGTAGTATCCAAGTTCAATATCCATAATGGCTAGCTAATGTCGTCTTGGTCCAAAGCCCAATCAAAAGTGGAGACTGTGTATCAACTTCACAGGCTTGAATAGATCTTACCTAACAGATCCATACCACTCTCAAAAATTGACATGTTGGTAGACTCAACTTTAGGTTGTGAACTAATGAGCTTTTTAGATGCTTTCCAAGGCTACAATCAGATACCTATTGCCCCAAAAGATAAAAAAATGACTAGTTTTGTGACGAAACAATGTAAGTACTGTTACATGCTCTTTGGCTAGAAGAATGTTGGAGCAACCTATAAAAAATTGGTAGAGAGCATGTTCAAAGTAATGTTTTCAAAATCGGATCGGACCTGCCGGTTCAATCGGGAACCGGAGTTCAATCCAATCCAATTAGACCCAAAAAATTATTTGACCAATTTGACTGGTCAAAACCACCCAAAACCAGTTTGACCGATTTTCATTCTTTTTTTTTAATTTTTATAAAGGTTTAAATTTGATATTTTATTATATTTATGTGATTATTTGAATTTTGTGTTTTGTTATATATTTTTTTATGTAGTTATTTATTTATTTTTATATTTAAAATGTATTGCATAACAATAAATCTATTATATTATCATTTTACATAATAAAATAAGAAAATATATTTAATTTTTATTAAATCGGTCCGACTAGTTGAATCACTAATTGTTAACTAGATCGGTTTGATCACCGATCTGATTATGAAAATATTGGTTCAAAGAGAAAATAGGGAGGAACATTGAAGTGTACGTCGATCATATGTTGGTGAAGAGCTAGTGAAAAGAAGACTATGCTCGAGACATTAAGGAGTGTTTTATGATCTTGAGATCTTTTCGGGATAAAACTTAATCCCACTAAATGCATTTTTTTTTGGGATGGGGGATTCTATGGATTTATGATATTGGAAAGAGGATCGAGGCATTCCCAAAGAAGATCAAAAGAGATCACAACCTGTAGGTTGGCACGACCCAAGGATACGTGGTGCAATAAAATTTTAATTTTTTTTGTAAAATATATAATCGAACATTCATAATTTAATAAACATATGTTTATCGTTGTTATTGCAATTGGATTGATTATGCAATTTTAATTTTCATGTTGGAAGGTTAGGGTATTATACCTCTATGCTTTTGATGTAGAGGCGTGAAATAATCTAATTGTTTGATTCCTTTTGTTGTTGAAATTAAGAGTTGTTGAATTCCATGAATTCCAAACCCCAGTTTGAATTAGTTCACTCTTGAACTCCAAACATACATCCTCTAAATGTATCAACACCTTGGATATTCATTCATAATTAATTATATGCTTGTATAATTAATTCGATAGTCAATACACAAAATAATTTTGTATATAGGTATTTGATTTTGTATTCCTAATTCAACTAGTGTTAGAATAGAGAACATAAAAAAAAATCCACATTGGGTAGAAGAACTAATGGCTTATTTGTAAGGGGATGGTGCTCATGATTTTTGTGCGGTTTTTTGGAGGAGAAAAAATTGGTTTTCTAGAGCCAAAAAACTATTGGAATGAAGCTAAAAATGAATGGAAGAGTCCATAAAACCATGTGCATGGGGCCTTTTATAGGCCTTCAAGTCCTATCCTTATGGGACTCATTTCCCTCTTCAATTTCCTCCTCTTTTTGGATAGTGTCTTTACTTTCTAATCTAATGTCTAATTGGGTTCATCCCATCAAACCCATACTTATTGAATCTATGTCTGATTGATTAATTAGTCCCATTTTATTGATTCAATTAATTAAATTAACTAATTCATTACATGAATTAATTGAAGGCCATAAATAATTAATTATTTTAATTGGGCTTTCCTAATCTAATTAGGTCTAATTAATTGATAATTAAATTAATTCAATACTTGAAGTAATTAAAGTCCCAGAAACTAAATAATCTCTTCAATTAATTTATTTAATTCAATAATTAGATTGATTCTCACGGCAAGAAATGAACTTGTTTAAGTTAGTGTGTGACTCTTATATTCATCAGTAAGTTAGTAGTGGACTCACAACTCTTGCAACTTAATTGAATAAATAAAATTATTTTGATTAACTAATCTAATTAATTAATCCTTTTAGAATTAATACTTTAATCTAAAAATCCATCAATCATAGTTAGTATTTAGCAACACTCATTGAAATTGATAAGTTCATATTGTGATATATTTTGTATCAATTTTTTTATATTTTTCTTGTTTTATTCTTGTTAATATTATAGTTTTATTAATATTTTATGTTAGAGAATCAATGAATAAAAAGAGATAAAAAAGAGACAAAATGAAACCAAAGAAGACAACACGTTTCGTGAGTAAGTTGAGAGATAATATTTTATTGGATTAAAGAAGCATCACAATTAGAAAAAAATGACAATTTTTACCTAAATTCATCATGTGTAAATCAAAATATATACAAAAAATCACTTGTACTTTGCAAGTGATTGTTGGATTTGCATTAAATTCAAAATGAGCATATTTTCAGACTTGTGCAATTTTCGTATTTGAGCATAACTCCATTTTCAAAAGCCCTATGAGCTTGAATCTTGTTTTATTTGAAACTAAGAGATAGAACTACAACTTTGTTGTTGGAAGTTCAACCCCATTCAATCTTGATTATAGCAGAAAATTCGTCCAAGTGTGTGTATTGGAAATGATCTATCTATGTTAACACATTTCCTTAAATCAAGCACAACTTTCTCCCTAATGGTTAAAATTAGGTAATTTAAGTTGAAAAATGAAGCCAACAGACAAATACACAACTTTAATGCTAATCACTTTTTCAAAATCAGCTAATTTTATGGAGAAACATGCGTGACAAAATTTGAATCTGAAAAAGACATGAATTTAAAGCATATTTAAAGTAAATTTGAGTGAATTTGGAGATGCTAATTTAAACACTCTTCTACTATAAATAGGGGCTCTTAGATGTCGTTGAAGATACACAAAAACCCTTAGAGAAGAATTTTTTTTTTGTTATTGTCTTTCTTTAGGATAAGTTTCTAGTAGTAATTGAAATGTATTATCTAGTTTTTCTTGTATTTTTAGTCTTTTTTACTTTCATTATGTCTTTCTAAATTTTATTTAGCTTAGGAGAAATGGTGAACTTCTTGATAGAGGAAGATAAATGAGTATAAATTTCATAAATAACTGTTGGTATTATAACCCTTTTGGTTTAGTGGCGATTTTTTATTTTTGTATCACCAATTTTACTACACTGACTGCTAGTGTGAAACCTTGATTTGTTGTAGATAAAGGTGTGCATAAATATTTGATCCCATAAATAAGTAATGGTGTTAAGATATAATTTTCAAACAGTAAGACAATATCGTGATTACCTTAATGCATGAGTTGTTTGATAACATCTTCACATTGTAACCTTCATTATGTATGAATTCCAAAACTCAAGAGCGGATCCCTAATACCAGTACTTTTATTACTTTGATTTCTTAATCATAGCATAATTTTTTCTTTATAATCAAAATCATATTTAGCCTATATTTTAAGAAATATAAATCCAAAAACTTCAAACAACTTTTCTGTGGATTGACCTCGGACTCCCGAAAAATTTATTACTTGACACAACTGCACTTCGGTTTGCAATCTTAAAGTTATAGTAAACTTTTGGCTCATTTTTGGGGAAGGCAGTGTAAGTATTCAAGTTTGTAAATATTTTTTCTTTGTAAATATTGTGTATTTATTTTCTTTATAGTTATATGTTCATATGGTATCGTAATCATAATTCTTGTCATTTAGTTAGAAATAATTCTGAAACTTTGTTTGAAAATTTGTTTAAGTCACATCCAAACACTTCCACCATGACGGAAAATAACAGTGTCCAAGATGAAAATGAGAATCACCAAGTGTGTACCATCTGTTCTTACTTGCAACATTCTCGAAATTTATCTCATTCTTGTTTCATTTTTTTTCTCAATGCAAATAACTTTCGATTCAAGCTTAAGTATAATCCTTTTACTTCTTAATTTCCATTGTATAGACTCTGAAAGTCTTACTTGCATCTAAAAGAATTTGATGAAATATGTGCCACTTTTGAAGATCAAACTTGTACAAATGAAATTGTTAAACTCAAATTAGTTTTTTTTAAAAGATAAAGCAAAAACCTGGCTTAACTCTTTAAAACTTAGGTCAATTGGCACTTGGCAAGAAATGCAAGCTGAATTTTTGAAAAAGTTCTTTCCAACTCATAAAACTAATGTTTTGAAAAAATAAATCCAATTTTTTTTCAAAATTCTATTAAAGCTTTCTTTCAATATTGGAAAAGTATTAAAAATTTGTTGAATTCATGCCCACATCTTAATTTTGAAAAATTGCGCTTTATTAGTTTATTTTATGAAGGTTTAACTCCTGAAATAAAATAATTTATTGAAAAATGTGTAATGGTGAGTTTCATGATAAAGAAGCTAATGAAGACTTAGAATATCTTGACCATTTGGCAGAAAACTCTCAATCATGACAAAGTATTAATTTTTCCAAAGGTTCTATTAGATCTAATATTGCTAATAGTAATAAAGAAAAATATTACCTTATCTAAGAAGATGATCTAAATGCTAGGATTACAAGTTTAACAAGAAAAATTAAGGCCATGGAACTTAAAAAAATAAAGAAAATCAGATCTGTACAAGATAAGAAGTTTGTAGCATTTGTGAACTTGTTGGACACTCCACAAATGAATACCCAAATATTCCAACATAAGCAAAATTAATGAACACATTTAAAAAGCCTTTATATTCTCTATATTCTGAAACTTGCAATCCACAATGGAGAAATTATCCCAATTTTAGTTGGTGAGATGGAAACCGTGCCCAACTGCTACATTCACAAAATCCACCAAATTGTCCTTCTTATCCAGCTCGACATACAAAATCTCTTGAGAAAACTTTGCAAGAATTTATACATAGGCAAACAAACATCAATAACTAGACTTCACAAGCTATTAATGAGATCAAAAGCACACTTTCAATACTGATATCTTATTTGCATAACTAATGAAAAAGTTAAATTTTCTGCTCAACCTCAACCTATTCTTTCAACTCAGTGTCATGTTTCTTCTTCAGGTGAAAATTCAATTAAGGAGGCTAATTCGATCACAACTCTTTGAAATAAAAAAATTGTTGATAAGACTATTCATCCTAAAGAAAATCCAAAGTCGGTAACCACTCCTAAACCTCTCTCTCATACTTATGTAACACATCTATATTTTTCCTAGCAGGTTAGTAAATTCTAAGAAAACTGAATAAGAAAAGGAGATCCTTAAGACTTTTTGAAAAGTGGAGATAAATATCCCTCTTCATAATGCAATCAAGCAGGCGCTTCGATATGTTAAGTTCCTCAAAGAGCTATACACTAATAAATGCAAGTTAAGGGGGGATGAAAAAATAAGTGTGGGGGAGAATGTTTCGGCAGTTCTTCAAAGAAAACTCCCTCTAAAGTGTAAGGACCCGGACACTTTTAACATCCCTTGTACCATTGGTAAAACCAAATTTGAAAAATGCATGTTAGATTTGGGAGCATCCATTAATGTGATGCAATATTATATTTATACTTTTCCAAATCTAGGACCTTTAAAAGAAATTATTGTTATCATATAATTAGCTGATAGATTTAATGCATATCCAATAGGGGTTGTGGAAGATGTTCTTATGCAGGTGAATGAATTAGATTTCCCTGCTGATTTTTATGTTCTTGAGATGAAGGATGACACATGCCCTAATCCTACACGCATTCTTTTGGAAGACCATTCATAAAGAAAACACGAGCTAAAATTGATGTTCATAATGTCACTCTTACTATAGACTTTGATGGCGAGGTTATAAAATATAATATTTTTTAAGTCATGAGATATCCTGCTGATGTGAATGTTGTTTCAATAGTTGACATTATTGATCCCAAGTCACAATAAATGCTTGAGTTCACTAGCAAGGATGACGATGTTACTTTACAAAAACATTTTCTTATGAAGGATTTGAAAAAAGAAGTTAGATGTGCAAATGTTGGGGGATGTGGATAATGATGTAACAGGGCTGGGTTCGTTACCAAAAAATCAAGGTATGATGTCTCTTAAGTTGGATTGCTAATATCTAATGAGAGCCTTCTATCTTCTGTAGTGCAGACACTTACAATAGAGCTTAAACCAATCCCGGATCATCTTAAATATGTCTACTTGGGTGAGAAAGAAATACCACTAGTTAGTATTACTAAAGACTTCACTCAAGTACAAATGGACAAATTTGTTTAGGTGCTTTGAAACTATAAGACGGTGATTAGATGGATGATGGATTTAGCAACATATGTTGATGAGTGATGAAAGAGGCAATGTCGGGTTGAGTACATTAGACCAAGCACTTGATGGGAGACAAACCAACAGATAGAAAATATGACTATGAGAGCCGATAATCACATATTTGCTTTCTCTAATTCTCATTCTCTTTTTTTTATCCATTTAGTTTTTTTACTTTTTTTCTATTTTATTTTGTCCTAATAAAAAATGCGTGCTAACAATGTGGTAGGTATATTTTTTTAAAAAACTTTTGTCATGCAAGACCACATGGTAGTCACTTTTCGACAAAGAAAACCTCTACAAAGATCTTGCAGTTTGGATTTTATTTTGACCCATTCTTTTCAAATACACTAACACTTTCTAAAAAAGTTATAAAAATTATCAAAAATCAGGATCCTTCCCTGTTAAGTGGCTGATAACGGTACTCCGTGGCTATTGAAATCGAACTTATCAGTTTTCCAAACAACTGAAATTTATGTACAAAGTTTTTTTTTCTTCATTCTCTTTTCTTGTTCTTTCAAAATGGATGACATTCTTCTAATTCTCAAGAAGTAATTTGTTTTTTTTCCTAAAAATATAATTTTAAAAATTTATAAGAACCAAGATTGAAAGATTAAGGATGCTTATGCAAAAGGCATCCCAAGGGACATATAATGGATAATTGAAACAAAGGTAAGAGTAGCAAGTGAGTTTTCATATGAGTTTTCAAACTTGTTTACTAGATACATGCTTGATTTTGGTAAAAGCACATATTCAAAAAAATAAAGGGCAAAAAAATGCAAGTTTATCATAAATGTGCTCGATGGACTTGCAACATAAAGTGTCATTCCTTAGGAATGGTTTCTAAAAATTGAAAAGATAAAATTCAATTCATTGTGGATGGATTGATTAAGAAGTCTTTAGATGACATTATATTGACTCTTGAGACGTATTCATGTGGATTATTACAATGTGCAAATCTTGATTTATGGAATCACTCTAGGAATGAATATGAATGTTATAATATTGGGAATTTGACATTAAAAGAATTGGATGGGAAGCACATCCTCAATCGATAAAGGGCGTTTAAGCTGTTACTGGACGTAATACCAGAGGAAGATGTGAGCCACAATCATAACCACGTGTACATTCACATATAGTAGTTAATTTTTTTCAAACTTTGTGTCCTTATTTTCAACCTTTCTAACAAAAAAATGACATGCAATAAATACATTCCCTATTCACACCTCAATAAATAGCACTGTACTTACTCTATTTTTGCACAACTCACTTTAAAAAAATAAAAAATGAAAAGGTCATTCACTCACAAGTTTAATTGTATTTGTGTCTTTGGTAGAACTAATCTAGGAAAAAAAATGGTGAGTTTATAAGTGTAGCCAATAACCTTGGTAGAATTTTACCAGAAAGAAAAATTTATTTAGTGTATGGGGATGCAATCTAGGGTTAATAGGGGCATTGCTACTTTTGCTTATGTAGAAGGAGTCAAAGTTTTAGGAGTTACCCAAAAACCTTTAACAATATAGAATATCACAGGTATGAACATCGAAGATTATCTTAAAGTGTTACATATTCAGAACAGAATGCTTAACATGTTAAACAATGCGGATACATTTATCACTCTACCTGGTGGTTTTGGTACACTGGAGGTATTATTTCAGGTTGTCTCTTAGGCATAAGTCAACATTCACCAGAAACCTGTAGGTATTCTTAATGTTAATGGTTTCTTTGATGATTTTCTATCTTTTGTAGATCATGCTATAGAAAAAGATTTTATTTCATCATCTGCGAGATGAATTATCATTTCGTTCCAACACCTGACCAATTGATTGATCAACTTCTAGCATATGTGCCAGAACCTGATTGAATCTTGGCTCTTGTGGATTGGTCCAATAGGGACAATGGCCAAAAATAAAAAATGAATTTGACTATTAGCCTATGAAATTTATCCTTAATGGTTTCAACTATAGTGTATATATTATGTTGTTTTAGCTTTATTTTTTATTAAGTCACATTTCACATAATATCTTCTAAACTCTACTTTTTCATTTTATTTTCGACATTGGGGATAATGTCTCAATTAGGTTGGGGAATGGATAGTTGATATCATGTCTTGTGTATTTAGTGTGTGTTTTTATATATTTTTTTTATAAAAAATAAAAAATTCAAGCGTATTTTTTTTATTTGTTGAAACCATGAAAACAGGTGGCAGAGTAAATGGTAACTTTAATACTCTTGAGACGTACCCCTATTTTATTTTTTTGCATAACAAGGCAAGTTTGTGAAGTTTTTAACAAAAGTTTATAAATTATCAATTTTTTTTTATTCATAGATGTTCTTCTAACTTCAATGATTAAAATTAAGCACGAATAATATAGTTTGATTGATGATGGGTGTTGTTTTGGACTTTGATGTTGTTCTTTAGTTAATATATTTTTATGATAATTATACTTAAATCTTTTTGCATAAATAGTCATGGTATTCGGTATGGAGACAAACATATCAAAATGGGTAGTTCTTATGCCCTCGCTTTAATCATCACTTGGATTTTCAACATATGGTGGTTGAGTGTTAGAACTTTTTCTTTTAGTCTGTTGAGGTGAACGATTGATTGAGCACCACTTGAAAAATAATTAAGGCATTAGACTTTCTAGCACCTTAGTCAAATTAGCTTGTTCCCTATGTGATGTTCTAAGAGAACATTCCCATAGTGAGCCATTTTGAACCTTTCAATAAATAAGCCTTTTTCTATGGTAATCATATCTTCTTACATAAACTAAATACACTATTATCCTACCCTTGTACTAAAAATAATTTGGAGGTCAAGAGACATTCCATTGATAATGTGAGCTTGCAAAAGAAATTTAGGTTGGAATAGAAGATAAGTGTTGGGAAGTTTCTCTTCTAAAAATAAAAAAAATAAATTCGCGAAGTGTTAAAAATATTATGAGTTGCAACTAAAAATGAGATGTTACAAAATCAATAAGAATAATGAATGGTGTTGAAATTCATGGAGTATGAGATGTTTTCATTTTTAAACTTAATGTTTCTAATCCCATGAAGTTTTTTGAACCATTGTTGCATCATATCCTTTTATTTTTTAGCCATATCACTACCATTTGGCCCCATTACAACCTTTGTTGAAAATCTTTTGACTTTGTATGGTGCCTTCGGTGTAGTGGAGATTTGTATCAAAGGAAGAGCTTATAATGTTTAACTCTTCCATTAGAGATTGGGTATAGAAATTCATTTGTTTGAAACATACATGGTTTCATCACTATTGACATTAACTATTCAAACACACACACATACTTGAGTATGCTTATTATGGAAATGTGTTGATTTTTGAATGACTTAGTATTAGATTCAACAATTGTTTGATTTTATTTTCATATTAATTTGTTGCTTCCTAACAATAATGGTTGAAAGTTAGTTATCATAGGTATTTATGGGTATCACCGTTGGAAACCCTCACGAGACTATAACTCGTCTTCTATGGGCCACCTAGGGTTTTAAAGGCTTATTGCATATGCTAAATACAATCATAATTTCCTACGAAAGTGGATTAGTTTAGATTTATTTTAAATTTGCTCGAGAACGAGCAAGGGTTAAGTGTGGGGGAATTTAATAAGTGCATATTTTGACATATTTTTGTATCAAATATATTTTGTGTTAGGAGATAAATGAACCAAAAGAGATAAAAAAGAGTCAAAGTGAAACCAAAGAAGACAACACATTTTCTGAGCAAGTTAAGAGATAATATTTTATTGGATCAAAAAAGCATCACAATTAGAAGAAAAGGGTCATTGTTGTCTAAGTTCATCATGTGCAGATCAAAATATATGTAAGAAATGACTTAAACTTTGCAAGTAATTGTTGGGCTAACATTAAATTTAAAATGAGCATGTTTCCAAACTTATGCAATTTTTATATTTTAGGAATAAATTTATGTTCAAAACCTCTATGGACCTAAATCTTACTTCATTTGAAAGCAAGAGATAGAACTACAAATTTTTTGTTGGAAAGGTAACCTAATTCAGCCTTGATTACAACAAAAAATTCGTCCAAGTGTGTCTATTGGAATGGATCTATCTATACTAACACATTTTCTTAAATCATGCAAAACTTTCTCCCTAGTGGCTGGAATTAGGTGATTCAAATTAAAAAATGAAGCTAACAGACAAATACATAGCTTTCATATTAATTATTTTTTCAAAAGCATCTAATTTCATGGAGACAAATTTGTAAAAAAATTCAAATCTGAAAATGACGTAAATTTAGAGTATATTTGAAGTAAATTTGGAATGCATTTGGAGTGAATTTGGAGATATCAATTTAAGCACTCTTCTACTATAAATAGGGGCTCTTGAATGTCATTTAAGATATATAAAAACCTTTAGAGGGGAAAAGAAAGTTTTATTATTGTCTTTCTTTAGGCTAAATTTTCTATTAGTAATAGAAATATATTCTCTAGTTTCACTTATATTTTTAGTCTTTTATGTTTTTATTATATTTTTCTAAATTTCATTTAGTTAAGGAGAAATGGCGAACCTTTTGATGGAGGAAGAAGAACGATTATAAAGGTGCATAATGTTCAGTAGTGTTGTATTATTGTTTTAATTTTTGATTGAAACCCTCATTATTTTGTGGTGATTTTTAATTTATTTATCACCAATGACACAACAAATACTTGGGTTTGTTTAGCTTATTGTATGATTTTACTTCACTGACTGATAATATGAACCTTGATTTATTGTAGACAAAGATGTGCATAAATTCTTAATCCTATAAATAAATGTTGGATTTAAAACCCTTTTTATTTAGTGACAATTCTTGATTTTTATATCACTAATGGCACAACAAATACTTGGTTCATTTAGCTTATTGTGTGATTTTACTATACCAACTGCTAACGTGAGACCTTGATTTGCTGTAGATTTTATGTGCATAAATACTTGATTTCATAAACAAATATTGGTGCTAAAAGATAATTTATAAACAGTAAAGTGATTACCTTAATGCATGAGCTATTTGATAACATTTTTCCATTGGAATCTTTATTGTGTACGGATTTTAATAGTGGCATTTAAAAGAGGTAAAAAAATAATAAATAATCATTCATCTATCCAAAACTAAAGAGCGGATCCCTAATTCTCAATACTTTTATTACTTTGATTTATTAGTTATAGCATAATTGTTATCTTTATATTCTAAACCATGTAAAACCCATCTTTTAAGAAATATATGCCTGAAAACTTTAAATAACTATCAGGTGAATCAATCTCGAACTCCCTAAAATTTATTACTTAACACAACCTACACTTGGGTTTGCAACCTTAAAGTTGTAGCAGAAACCTAGATAAAAGTGAAGTTGCAAACCCTTCCAATTACAAGTATCATGTAAATAAGGTCCTTCCATCAACTAACCTACAAACCTAGGGTATGAATTATTATTCAAAGCCTAAATAGCCCAATAGTTAGGTATCTATTTCTAGTTCCTTGCCCAACAGTTATGTATTTATTTATAGTTACTTGACTCCATGATGAAATTAAATTTTTTTTTCTTACTTTCATCCAAATTTGGCCAAGGATATTCAAATCAAGTATTGTGGATAAAATATAAGAATCACCTATTCATCTAGATAAGTGACAATAACAGATCTTTTGTTGGACACTCATTAATCTTTATACATGATTATATTATACCTAAAATACTCCTCTTGTGATTATCCTATAATTGGATAACAAATCAAAGTATAATAAATCATGCACAATGTTACCATGGTGCTTTAAGTGTATTAACTAATTTTTACACTATCATAATGAGGAAATTCAAAGTCTGACAACATTTTGTTTTCAATTAGAAGATTTTGAGTGGGGTTGTTCAGTTTACTTATTCCCTAACAAGCACCCGCATACCTATAGTAGTGTTCCTACACCGATATCCATGAAATGAGTCATCCTACTTGTGAGCATTCATTATATATGCAAGTATTATTGAATTAATGATATTCTATCTCAATGATTCTCAAATTGGAATATTTTAAGACCAAAATCATAAAGGCATATTCATGATCGCTATTATAGTGTGATCATGCCCCGTTGTGATGTACGGTCTAGGGACATCATCTAAATTTAAAAAAAAATAAAGATGAAGAATTGCCTATTTTATTGATATTAATTGAATAATAATGTTTATACAATAGTATGAAAATAGCAACAAGATGGCTAGCTGCTAGATTCATCTCTAGATCAGTAGACAGAGGACTACCCTTCTTCAAGGTACTTACAAACATTAATAACTTAATGGAGTGAAGACTATCACAGAGTATTCAAAGAACTAAAAAAAATTATTTGACTTTGTCCTTACAGCTAAAGCTAAATTTATGAGAAAATTTATTTGTTTAGTTGGTTATCTCGAGTAGAGTGCTAAGAATAGTATTAGAAAGTGATGAAGGGAAAGAAAGTCGCCTTGTTTACTATGTGAGCAAAATGCTTTAAGGGGTTGAATTGAGATACCCTAAATGGAGAAGTTGGCTCTATCCTTCATTACAACAATGCAAAAAGTTAAGACCTTACTTTCTATCACACCTATCAACATTGCTAACAAACTATCCCCTGAAGCAAGTCCATGCCTAGATATATCTAGAAGGATAATGAAGTGGGCAATGGAGTTGAGTGATTGTGGGATAAAGTATAGCCTAAAGCTAAAAATAAAAGCCTCAATATTAGCCGACTTTTTAACTAAAATATCATATATAGAAGTAAATAGATCTATCCCTACTTAGAACTTATATGTAGATGGATTTGTGTTGTTGTGGTGTTGGAAAGTATGCAAGGAGACAAGTTGAGTACTGCTAAAATTTGAGTTCCCAGCTTCAAATAATAAAGCTAAGTATGATGCTTTATTGGTTGGTAAGAAGTTGGCCCTAGTGGTCTGGGCTCAAAAAATTAAGAGCATACAACTTATTTAAGTTATATGGGAGGGACATATGAAGATAATAAAGAAATGATGGAAAAATACTAGTCATTGATTAAATTGCTACAACAAGAGTTTGAGGAGTTCTATCTCCATTAAATACTAAGGGTGAAAAACATAAAAGTTGATTAGTTAGCTAAGTTGGCAAGATAGATGACTATTTTAAATAGTAGAAATATAGTGTTCTCTCCTATGCCAGGATTGAAGAGGGAAGAAAGAGATTCTATGTGGAACTAATAAACTAACATGACAACCTCCCCGTAGATGAAAAAGAAGAAAGATTGTTGAAGGTAAGAATTTCACATTTTGTGATGATAGATAGAGAATTGTACCTGTACAAAATAGGGTTCTCTTAGAAATATCTCAAGTGCATAAGTCTTTAGAACCAAACTATGTCTTCATAGATATCCATGAAGAGAGCTATGGAAACTATCTAAGAGAAAAAACATTAGTAAAAGTCCTTAAGACAAGATTTATTCTAGCGTACTATACTTCAAGATGTCCTCAACTTGGTAAAGAGATGTCATAGATGTCGATAACATGCAAATATAACACATGCTAGCAGCCCCACTACAGCTTGGAAAGTTCGTGCCTTGGAGAATAGATGTCATAAGATCTTTCCTTCTATTTAGTGGACAAAGGAGATATTTTCTAGTAGCTGGTGATTATTTTACAAAGTGGATAGAAACTGAATCCCTAGCAAAAATCTTGAAGAGAGAGGTGATCAAATTCTTGTGGAAAAACATGATATGTAGATTTGATATTCTACAAATTCTTGTAACAAAGAACACCACCCCATTTTATGGAGCCAAATTTAGATGTTGGTGCCAAGAGCTGTCAAGTAGGTAATTCTTCATTTTTGTAGGGAAATGGCTGACTAATAGGTAAGCTGAAGCAACTAACCAACCCATCATGCATCACTTGAAACTAGGAGAAGCCAAGTGAAGTTGGGTTGATGAACTCCCTGCATTTTATGGGCTCATAGGTCAACCCTAAGAGTAAGTATAGGAGAATCACCATATAACCTCTTTTGGCATGGAGGCTGTCATGTTAGGTTTGTATGTTCTGGTATGGTATGCAATGAAAATTTAGAAAATTTAAGCACATGCATGTCAAATATAAACATCAAATCCTAGGAGCCTATATGATCAATTGGTTGCATTTTGAATTACCCACTTAAATAAATTAAACATAAGATTCGCAAAATACCTGAGTTGAAGCACTTTGACTGGTCACGATGTATAAACAATTCAAATCGTATCCCGGATCAGAAATTGGTTCACTTAGGATCCATGTGTCTTTCCTCTACTGATATCCACACCTTGGATAGGTCCATGGTTATCAATTCTAGCTAGAAAATTGAGAGCCTTTGTTTCTAATCTAGAATTTGGGAATGAGATTCAAATCTTACTTTAACTTGGTGAATAAAGACTTCACTTTTTATCAAAAGAAATGGAACCTTTGATGGAATAAGAAAAATTTTAGAAAGAAAAAGAGCGCGACATGTTTTTCTTGCTAGATGAGGTGGCCAATTTTTGCTTGTGCAATAAGCATAAAATCGGCAGAGTAATGGAGAAGCATTATTAATAATCTCCTCCAAGACCTAACTCTATTAGGTCT
Source organism: Paulownia fortunei (assembly GCA_019321725.1). Classification (NCBI taxonomy): domain Eukaryota; kingdom Viridiplantae; phylum Streptophyta; class Magnoliopsida; order Lamiales; family Paulowniaceae; genus Paulownia; species Paulownia fortunei. The sequence continues at coordinate 8,045,286 of CM033111.1, forward strand.
CTAACACCTTCTTTTCTTATCTTTTTCTTATTTCTATCTAAAACTAAATGTCTTCAACTTGCTCTCCAAGACTTCTAGTTGGGCGTCTCCTATGAGCCCATTAACTTAAGCTTACACTATAATTGATCTCTATCAATTAATCAAGTCTAGTTTAATTAATTAATCTAATCAATCAATTAATTTATTCCAAAAGGCTACCTAATTAAATTAGGCTCAATTTAAATAATCATATTATTTAATTAGTTAAATTAATTTAACTTCTTAAATTAATTTAAGTCTACTAATTAATTGATCCAATCAATTAATTAATTCACTCTCCATAAGCCTCTAATCTTAATTAGGTCTATTTACATGATCATATTATTTAATTAGATGAATTAATTTAACTCTTTAAATTAATTATAGAACTCTGGTTCATTAATTAAATTTAACTCCTTGGAATACTTTCTAAATTAGAAGTGGACTATTCCAATTTGTTTATGACCCCTTAGGTTTATAACTAAGTTAGCAGTGGGCTCGCAACTATTGAAATTTAGTAAATAAATTAATATTATGATTTAATCTAATTAATAATCATCTTAGAATTAACTCCATAATTTCAAGAACCTCACAAGTCATGAGAAGTATCTAACAGTGCATAATGACTATCTAGTGTTAGGTGAACAAACTTTTTTCTGTTATAAAAACTTTGGAAATATGGTCTCTCCATCAACTAATCTTCCCATTAAATCTAGGGTATGGATCATTAGTCAAAATACTATTTTATAATAGTACTATGATTCCATTTAATTCACATAGATTCTTTGATTAATCATTAAAAAATTCTCGTCTAATGTTCATCTTGCCTTGTCATGGTCTTCGGGGTCAAGGATTACGAAAATATAGAAGATTCACCTATTCTACAAGATAGGTGATGGATACTTTATTGGTTAATCTTTAAATATTCATACACAAGGATGCTACACCCAATATACTCTCTTGGTGATTGTCAAACAATCACGACATATATTAAAGTGTAACATATCGTGCCATGGTGCCTCAATTTTAAGGACTAAATAATTCACTATTGTAATTAGAAAATTCTCATTTGACAAACAACGTTTTAAATTGAGAATTTCCAATAGGCCTGTTTGGTGTACTTGTCCGTACACATGCACTAGCATCACCTGTCGATGTCTATAGAACGAGACATACTACTTTTGAGCATGCATCGTGTGCACTATTTGGCTTATCAATGTCTTATCTTAATGAATCCTCAACTTAAAACGAGTTTAAGATCAAATTCAAGATGTATTCCATGATCGCCATTATATATGCAACCATGCCCCATAACTATGTATGATTTAAGGATTTTATCTAATTATCTAAATTTAATTGAAGATAAAGAAGTGCCAATATTATTAATATATTTCAAATAATACTATTATTTCAAAAGTATACAATCAACCAGTAATTGGCATGTCGTACACTAATCTAACATGTCATTCCTACAGAAAGTAGAGAATTTCTTAGAGGGTCAAACACTACAATTGTATCACCAACTTTCAGGGTTTGAGGGTCAATTTAGACCAAGTAGCAAAAACGAGTGAAAAATGAGTGTTAGAGTGGAGATGTATAAAACAAGAACGACAAAAGCTAACAACCCCAAACTTTGCCCAAAAGCTTTCAAGTTGGCAACTTAGTCCTGAGAAAATGGAAGTCTTAAAACTTATTGGAATGCTTAACGCTAAGTGGGAAGGCCAATACTAAGTCTCTTAAATAGTGAACTTATGAGTTGACCGCCTACAACGACTAGATGGGAGACACCTCCTATAGACTTGGAATGATATAAATCTAAAGAGTTACTTAGTTTAAGAGATGCTCTATCGCCTAGGAATATTATGTTGCTTTTTTTTTTTCATGAATATGTACTCTACCAACTTCTGGCAAACAAAGTTCTACAAATAAATTCATTTTTCTCACAGAAGTATGGTTTTCTTTCTACTTAGTCATTAATACATGAACAAGATACTAAACACAAGACCCCCGAAAGCTCGTATGCCCTCGCAGAGGTCCTTAAATTAAAAAATTTTAAACATCTTACTTGATGGGTATGATCATTTTATTTTATTTTATTTTAATTGATTTTAGCCCACCACATATTTAATTTCAGTCCAGATAAATTCGTAAGGCCAAGAGGCCCACATTACATTAAAGACCTATAGGCCCATGTCCAATTAGACAGGTATATAATTCATTTACAAGGTATGAACTTCATTTTTCATTTTCAGTTGGTAATTATTCTCTCTAGAATTGTTACTGACTTAAGTATCGGAGGAGCTTCTCTAGAACATGGCCTTGCTAATCAACTCTTTGTGTTGCAGGTAGGAAACCTAGCTCTAGGAGCAATAATCAAGAAACAAGAGGTAGAGTGGAGTTGCAATACCTCAGTATCCAGAGGTATCCCACATCACTGCCATAAGGGTGAGCTAAAAATAACCCCCATAGCCATGGCCCACCTCCTTGAGGTATGTTGCTAGCACAAACCCCTATGAGATTAAGGGTAAACTAGCCCCCAAAATACTAACACCCCCCCCCCCTGAATGAAACAATAAAAGATCTAGCCCTAAAACTATAAGAAAAGTTCACTCTAAGGTTAGAAGCAATAAATATACGCAAAGAACAACAAAAATAAAAACCATTAATGTATTCCATAAATTCTACTAATGGGATATGATAAAACAAGTGTTCCAAAACACAATAAAAATAAGTCCTAAAAAAGCATCAAATAAAGTCTAAACTCACAAGCAGAAATGAAAAGAGTACATTTCAGAACTCCTACTACATGCTCTAAAAGATCTAAATGAAATAAAAAAAAGTCAAGCATCCTCAATTGCACTGTCTCCATCAACATTCCCAATAACAGGGAGTAACACACTCCTTAAGCAGCCATAATAGCTTTAAAGGTCCTAGAAGGGAGTTGTTTGGTCAACATAGGCTTATCAATCTCAACACTCCTATCACCATCGGCATATTAGGAAACAAAAACATGAAGTCCTATCTAAGAAATTTAATAACTAAAAAGCTTAGGGTTATTATTTTACCATAATTAGTTCGAATTGAATAATTTATCTCATCAATCTCAATTTATTTCTCAAGTGATAATCGAGAATCCCTAAATTATCCACTAGCCTCTCCCAATGTCTAATAAAAATATCATCAATTGCTAACCCACTATATTGCGATGTGAATTACAATAATAAACAATTCATTAGGTTTTATGGATCTCAAACAAGACTACCAAAATCATGTAAGTATATTCCTATCTCACATGCAATTTATAATTTTCTACACATAGAAATAGACACATATATCACCTCCCTGATCAATATAATTAGCAAATCATTCAATTAGTGGCCAATTAATTGAAAGCATTAAGAATAATATAGAAAACTCAACTTGAAAAATAAATCAAGAATTGAATTGATATAAATATTAAAAACATCATAATTAGATTACATCACAACCCTAGAAAAATAAATTAGTTCATGATGATAAAAATAAATAATAACTTAACAATATCCATGAACATAATTAATGAGAGAAAGAGAAACATGAAATAAAATTTGAAAGTAGGATGAGTTTTTTCCCCTTATAGATGTCTTTTTCTCAAATATTGGAAGAAATCTCTTCTCTACTTCTCTTCTTCATTCTTATTTCTTGGCTTATTTTCTCTTCTCTCCCTCTTTCCCTCTCTACAATCTAAAATGGAGGCTTTTGAAATACTTAACATTAATGGGAGATGCCTCAAAAAGGGAAAAATGGTATTTTTGCCCTTACTTGTCTGTCAAGCTGCGTCTAGGCATTTCAGCGCACTGCAGTCCAGTGAGGGCGGCGCCTAGACGCTACAGGGCGGCGCCTAGGCGCTACTCTTGCTGTCCAAGTTCAATTTCTGCTGCACTTGTAGCCTCTTTCAATTGATTTTTCACTATTTTCTAGGATAAATTAGCTTTTGATGTATATGAATTGTACCTCTATGTCTTTTCTTTCAATAGGCACTTGAATCAACTCAATATAAAATTTGTGGAAAGAGTTATGCTTGAAATACTCAGATGTGTCAAACTAAAAAGTTTTGGTCAAATACAGACTCTTTAACCTAATTTTTTTCATTAAAATAAAATGAATTAAATTTTGTAATAAACATAGAAGTTATATATCTATCTCTTATCTTTCCAATGGTTTAAGAAAAAAGTCAAAATGATATTGGAGAAAAAATTTATGATTGAAATACGAACACTGCCCTCAATAACACCAAAAATTGGATTATTCTAAATTTTAATCAAGTTTTATGTTCCTTTCCATTTTCTTCTCATTTTGCTATTACCTACAATATTTCAAACTAAATACATAAAAATTAACATAAATACTCATAAACTAATAAAAAATTTAAGCAAATAACACACAATTAATAGATATAAAATCCACTCATCACGCTCCTTCATCATTCGATTAAACTTCATTTACAAATAGAAAGAATCACTCTTAGACTCTTCCATAGCCGTCTTAAGGTGAGCTATCTTATTATGCATAGATTCACAATGCTAGTGCAATATCTCAAAGATAATAGCAATCTAAAAATACAAAAGAACACATTAAGATCACAAGGTAATATAAGTGACAATAAAGTGATAAGAAATGGAACTTACCTACACAAATTTACCAAAAAACATGCTATTAAGAGTCATAGTCACTTACTAAACTCATTTTCTTTTCCCAACCCAAATAAACATCTATAGTGTCTCAAAAGAAAAAACTCTATCCTAAATATTTAAGTCTTAAAAAGAACAACTATATGCTAATCCCATAATCATGAGATAGCTCAAAAGGACTATCTCTAGGATATTTCGTTGGGGAAGCACTAGGAAGAGGAGGGGGATTACGGTGACCACCATGACCAAACCAACAAAAAAATAATAAGGATTTTTAGAACACAATATTGCAATGGAGAACGCCCATTACTAGCATCCCTTCCCAAAGGGACAAAGAATGGCGTGTGCTACTCCTTGAAGCAATTGCACGAGAAGTTTTGAACTAGCACACATCTTGGAGACTAAGGGCTTGTTTTTGTTTTCTTTCTAATGGGCCAATCTCAAGAATTAACTATGTGAGAAGCCCATGACATGTTTGGTTTGGTTTTTCGTGTGGAAACATACTTCATTTTTAAATAACTTACCCACCCAACAGTTCCTACGAACCCATTTCCAAACCTATTATCAGGTAGTCTAAAAAATATCAATCAATGAAATCAATCACCCAGATCTGACGAGTGATGGCTGTCTAGGAATACAAACTCCACCTACCAACATTATTTCTTACACTGGTAAAAAGCATCCCTCTCTTCACTCCCACCCCTCAAATCCCCCACATCTCCCATAATTATCTTCAAGGGCATACTGTACACTTGGAGCAATTACGAAGACGGGCCAGCCAGAATTGGAGTCTTCTAACGAAGAAAAGGAGCTCTCTTTTTTGCCAACAAAATGCTTGAAGGTAAATGACCATTTCTATTTTTTTCTTTTCATTTGTTGTTGTCATGGTTGCATTTCTATCCCACTGATTTGAACAGATTTCGACAAATCGATTGTTGATCTATCAATAATCGATGATAAATGAGTGTGTGAAGTTAAAATATGTTTTTTCGGTGAAATGCACTTCAAATCGCAGTGAAATATGTGGTGAAATGTTAGAATTCTCATATCTGATTCATAGTAAGAGCATGAAGTTCGTGTGACCAAATATATTTCAAATTATATATGTGAACTTGAAGTATAAGTTTATATTTTCCGACCTACCCCCATGAGTCTTTGCAAGATCAAATTATTTTTCAAAATAATTTCCCATTTTCGTATTCATAGTTGCTTATAAACGTTCTCACTGGTTTCTTGGTTGGACATATTTTCTGTATTTCATCGTCTACTTTTCCTGTTAGTATAAAACTGAGCAAAATACATGATTATGTTTTCATGTAAGCCTGAATGGAAAATGCTATCGATTTGTTCTGTATGTTCTAATGTTGTCACTTTTCATTTTACACATTTATTTGCTTACGAATATTTTAATAGATTTTGGTCATTGTCTCAGTGCATGAGTTAAGGAAAAACTGCCCCCCAGTTGTTACCAAATTGAGTGTGTGTGAGTATTGGTTGAATGTATGCATTGTTTGGGGAATCAGAACTATGTTTAGTTCAATGACATGATCGAGTTCCCTGCATAAATTATGTAACATTTACTGTACTATTGATTTTTTATGTGGTCATTTACAATGTGAAATCATATGGTAATATGGTCACTGGGTACTTACAATATAATGTTTAGATGAGTTACATTTCTATCATACTAGGTTATGCTGTATTTCGTAGATGACTAAGAAATGTAAGGGAAAAGAAAAAGTTTATTAACGCAGCACTTAACACGGAACCAAACTTTAAGGGTAATCCTGGTAAAATGCATTTCAGGAAGAATGATGCTTGGTGGGATCTTCCAACTATGGCAGTTATTGTATGTACAGTTCCAAAATGGGTAGTTGTTGTCCTCTACTTTTAACGACCAAATTTGGTCTAAAATAGCTAAGAAAATGTACGAGTGAACCAAATGTTCGTACAATGTAGCCCAATTAAAAGGGAAGACTTGTAGGCTAAGGATTTTATCGTGCAAATTCCATGATCTTATCTCGAAAAAGACTGGTATCGGGTGCGATCCACTAACGTGCACAGTTACTGCACCAAATGAGTTGGGCAGCTTGGCTTGTGGTGATTCTACTAACATAAACTTATGCAATTAAAGGTGCCTTATAATTTTTCAACCCTAATTACGTCTGTAATGGTGTCATGTTGTAGGATAACCCTGGGGAGGCTACTTTACAGAAGAAAGAACTTCCACACTATCACATATGCATTGAAATGTTTGCCAGTTTAGTTGCAACTGGTGACATTGCACACTTGTCCACCATGGACCTTTCTGACTCCGAGGACGAGAATGAACAAAAGTATAATGGTGGGGATGGGGAAAGTGGTCCAAACATCAATATAAGGAGTCATATTATTGGTAATCCTATTATGTACTCTACCTTTAATGCTATTTCTATTCTCGGGAACTCTGGGGGTAGCAATCAATCATCACGGCTTGACCAAGCATTGGACACATGGGCCTCCATGAATAGTGGTAGGGCGTAAAAGATGGCCAAGTATACAACAAGTCACTCGATAGAGGATTGCATGGTTACTTTGAGGACCATGGAAAGCCTCCCACGCCAACTTTTTTTTAGGGCTCAAAATGCACTCATGAGCAAAATACGCCTCAAAATATTCTTTTAATGACTAATGAGGAGAGGTGAGCTTGGGTGCAGTCGTTAGAAGATGTTTGATGTTATGTTAGATGTTATGCTTAGGTTATGATTTGTTGTGGAACATATATTTAGTATTATAAAAAGCAATATGGACACAATTAAATTTCATGTTGTAATATCTAAACAAAAGTATTTCATATCCAAAAATAGTTGCTTCCTTCACTTTTTTTTCTTTACTTAGAATTACTTGCGAGCAATTTCTAACATTCAATATGAAGGTTTTGGAAGTGAAATAGCTCAAAAAATAGTTTTTTTGTTGTGGTTCAAGGGTAGAAATGAAGAAAGGTTGAGGTGGAAGCTTGATGTGGCAAAGCTTGAGGTGGCAAGGTTGAGATGTCAAGTTGTGGTTCAAATCTGATATTTTTCACACCTTATACAGCCCTAATCTAGTGTTTCTCATTACTTATTTATCTATGTACAACCTACTTTAATCTTCATATGATTGAATAATACATTATGCCCTAATTTCTTGACCGTTCATTCGATCTCCAAATCAATCGACATCCGATTCTTAAATAATTGTCTAGTTTTCATTTTCTAAAATCACATGCACATATGAACCTTGTATTATGACACTTAAATCACATTATATCATGTCCGATATCCCAAGTATGTTAATCTATAGATGTATACCTTTAAAACACCTCGATCAAATCGAATCGAATCATATAAGCTTACTAGTGACACCTTTAACACCTCTAAAATTATAACATACAACCTATGAATATCCATTATATTGATCGATCTATTCTTTTATCTTATCTAAATATAGAATCACTTAATTAGGTTGTAACATCTCAACCACTAACATCAACTAATAGCATTTGAGGTATAATGATTAAGAATGCTATAAAAGATGCAATATAGATGTTCATGCAAATTAGCATATAAGTAGTATGTAGTGCATGAATCATATTGGCCAAGTGAGTAGTGTGAGGTTTGGGTATTACAATTTGCCCATTAACATTACATAATAATTTTTTTTTAAATCCAAGGTTGGTACATTTATTGTA